>OZ018300.1:27290118-28490118 GCA_963969485.1 Nomada goodeniana | reverse complement strand
ACGACTCGATGTGCATATTCGAGGTACATTTTGTTACGTTGCCTGTAACCTGTAACTCGAGTGACTCGTGAAAGAACCCCGTTCCGGTTGACGACTCGTTTCCGGTTGATTCTCGTTGGCATATCATTACGATACACCGCTGACCACTGCACGTCAAGCTCGTATCAATTGCTACACGAAATGTGTTGTCGTATTTTCCCATAGAACTGCTCTTCGGTACGCACGCGTGAGCAGCATTGCTCGTCTTCTGGCCAGGGGGTGCGTGCGGGGGCGCGAATAAAAATCGGTTCGTAGGGAGCGAGAAACAAGCGAAGATGTCCATACGTGGCTACGTGCATGTATACGCGCGCGGAGGAATTCGCTGCGATGACACACCCAATGGAAAATATTTCGCGCACGTTCCTCCATGCACGCAGAATGTGTAACGTATTATTGGAGAAAAGGAGAAAGGGGTATCTTCCGAATCATTCGCATCCACTGTTTTGTTTTTGTAACCGTATCGACGATACGTATAGCATGCGTATGCGAACGAAGAGTAGCGATTAAAAAACGTGGATACGGATGGTCATTCATCACCACGAATGAACGATATTCTTGTTGCTGCATCGCGGTAAGATAAATGTCAAGTGCGCACAGGCATACAGCCACGGAAGTCGCGATCACGGAATTTCGTGAGGAAATTTAAACGAGATATCGTAGCGTTAGTTAGTCATCGTAGATTATTTTGCGTGGCATCGGATAACGAAATGGACGATCCGATAAGCGAAAACATGCTTCGATGCTTTCACAATGAGTGCGCGTTATGTTATCAGTACGATTTCGAGACATGTTTTCGTCAGCAATCCGATCGCGAAGTATGTAGCTCGGTTATTTGGCAAAGGGTTGGTGAAACGACGGTAAACGTAGTTCGAAAGACGAAAAGAAAATGAAAGGTGCGCGTGTGAGCAAGTAGATGCAGAGTGTCGAGGTCGAATTGCACGGTCTAACCGTTGAAATTATAAGAGGGAGATGTTTTTGAAATGTCAATGGTTTTCCGGCTGCGTCCATCCACAGGATCGCGGAACGCTCGCTGTAAGTAAGCATATGGTCCGAGTGCAATTTACCGGATGCAGGGCACGTGTTTGAATTTCCTCCGGAATGACCCGATTGGTCATTGGTAGCCTCGATTCCTCTTTTGCTGCTGTACCGTACCGCTTTCGAGAATAACCGAATGGAGCAACGTTTGTCGAAGGGCAAGTGCGAAAGCGGAGATAGGATGGGAGACGATTTACTTCCCACATGTCTGCCGACGCGTAATATTCCACTTTTTTACCAGCTTCGATGCAGACGGCTACGCGAGAAAATGACGACCGTTTCTCGCGAAAATAATACAAGGAAATAATAGGAAAGGAGGAGGATTTCGCGAACGAACCGGTTGCGCGGTTTGCGCGACTCGCGTAGTTGGGGTAACGCGGTCGACGGACATGTGCAGCTACGTTACGCGCGTGTGTATGCGGATTGCAACGTTAAGCAGCACGTGCATACCACGTTGCACGTTGCACGTTTCACGTTTCAGTAACCCGCGAGTGTCGCGCGAGTGTCGCGCGAGTGTCGCGCGAATGGAAGCTAAATATATAAGTCACGAAGAAAGAGAATAACACCTCCCGCCTAGAAGTCCGCGGTTACATACTCCCTTCGACTATCTATCCCTGGTCGCATTCGTTTCGGAACTTTGAGCAGTGACGTGCGTGCACAGTGCATCGAGTTTCCATTGAGATTGCGACAGCTAACACATACATATGTATACATACGCTTACATACGCTTACATGCGCTTACATACCGTACCGACTGTGCTTGCGTTCGCGATGCATCTTCGTTCGTTACCTTCTTTCGTTTCGTCGATCATCGCTTGCCGTCTCTACGCGTGCTTTCGGTGGTCACTCGACTTCCACGGCTGTTCCTGTTTTCTCTTTATCCAGTGATCCGGTGATCCGGTGATCCGGTGAACCGATGATCCGATGATCCGATGATATTGCGACATATTCGCATCGTTCTTGTCGCTGTAACAAGATTTGCCACCCGCGTAAAGCGAACGGATCGTTCAAAGTTTCGATGGACACTCGGTCGAGAACTGCGATAGGAGCGGCGCATTCAGGCGCAAATAACCACCAAAGAACGCTTTAGGTCCATGAGAAAAGATGATGCATACATGTACGTGGGTGTGCGGAGGATCCGTTCGAAATTTGAATTTTCCATTTGACTACGAATCGATTCGACCGCGGCGGGTGAATTTTGCCCTTTGAATCGTCGGTCAGTCCGAACAATCGTAAAATCGTAAAATCGTAAATTCTCGTGGGAAAATTTGCAGGCTCTCGCGATGAAATTTCCGCGAGAAACGAACGCGACTTATGTATTTCCGTAGAGGTAGTGTGCGATGCACCGTTTGCCTGGTTGTGTAATACGCGTGTGCGCTGCATAATACGGATATAATTGTTCGACGCTGTTGTATAACACGACATCCAGAGTAAATTCAGTCACGACTGGAACGGCGTCGCGCATGCATTCCAATCGCGGGGAATCGTAATTTTGTTCGCAGTTTCCGATTTTCTCGTCCGTCGTAGATTTAGCAAGGCGACCCGAACACTTCGCCGGACAATGGTGCGATCGGATTCGCTTCGCCGGTGTATAAATGTTGAATAATTAATTAACCTTGAGTCGTTTAACTCGTCTCCATTTGTGTAGCGACGCGACGCGACGCGACTCCACTCAGGTGCGGTGATATCGCAAGTGTCGCGCATCGATTTATCGCCGATCCCTCGTACTTTGCAGCGCACCGACGACGCTAAAACGATCGGCAATTATGCATATCACGAGTACCGTCCAACACCGTGGATCTATATTTAGCATCGCAGATAGCGCGTAACGCGTGACGCGTTTATTGCCTCGCGAAAACGCTGCAGCGGTGTGCAGAATTTGAAAAATCGGCGTTTCCTCTGAGCGTATGGTCGCGGTCGGATCGGATGCAAAGCGAACAAACGAAAAGCAGAAATGATGATTGATACATCGTGGACCGCGGTCGCAGCGCGAGACGGAGCAACTTCTCTCGAAGAGCGGCGGAAGGAAACGTTGAACGATAATCAGATGTGAATTGCTCGTACAACGCGACAGCGGATCGCGATCGCGACCGCTACCGAAAGTCCAAGATATTTACTTTTGTATTTTAAATTCGATAGCGTTCTCTGGAAACGTGCCAAGGAATCAGGATGAATCCCCGATTCTAGGCGAAGCTCGAAAGAATTCGATGCACGCGATACGCCAATCGGTCGAAAGTGCGGTCGAAAGTGCGGTCGAAAATGGAATTGGCGAGCGGCGCGGGGATGATCGTTTGTCGGAAAGTCGTTTCGGAGCGAAATCGCGGTGCCTATCGACAACACACGCGTCATTGAACGATTCACTCCTTCCAAAGGACCCGTGTTTCGACGGATTGCGGACGTTTGCGCAGACGTTTGCGCGTTAAATGGGCGAGAGTGCGGGGCGAGGTGCGAGGGACGAAGGGGAGTATGATAATTGCACGTTGCTCGATCAGTAGTTGGGAAATTTGTTGCGGCTGTTTTCGTGAGATTATCGGGAAGCACGTCCCGAGCGGCGCGTGTTGCGCGTGGTGCGCGTGGGAAAAATGGAAGAAGCGAAGCAAGCATGGTCCTCTCTAAAGTCCGTCGGGAAATTTGGATTGTCGTTGAACGGTAACAGCAGCGGCGACACGGGCACGACAATTTGGTACGACATGCCGGCGCCCGTGATCATACATTGTCACGAGTTTCGCAACGTAACAGAGACCGACGATACGGACGATACGGTCGATACGGCCGATAAGGGGGACCGAGGGCGCTTCGCGATCGCTTCTCCTCGCGGCGAGGAGGACGGCGAGGAGGACGGCGAGGACGAAGGAAACACCGTGCAGCGTGACCGGACCGAAAAGACATTGGGGAAACGGCAAAGGCACACCGTTCAGTTGACAGCGGTGACTTCGCTGGAAACCGACAGCGGCGGAGTACCAAAGATCAGTTTCAGTTTCTTGCGAGCGTCCACGCTCGATCCTACAGATGCGGGTGAAATTGCCGCGACGACGGCGGCCAGCGAATGCGACGGAGTGGTCTTTTCGCGGGACGACTTGTACGATGTTCCTAGAAATTCGTGCGTCTTCGATGAAATCGAAAGGGAGAAAGTCGTAGAAAGCGAACGCGAGCGCGAGTGCGAGACGGAGCCGGAGCCGGAGCCGGAGCCGGAGCCGGAGCCGGACGGCAACGCGATTCGTGGCACGATCCCGGCGAAATTCATCGCCGAATCTGTTCAAGTTGGAGAGAAAATCGACGGGCACGTCGACGATGACGAGGTCGGTGAAGAAATCGCGACGGAGAAAGCGAGCAGACGGTCAACGACGGTGATGACAGATTTGGTTGAAAAAACGGGTTCGCACGATTCGACGAGACGTTCGTCTAGATCGTTCGTCTATGGAAAAGGGTGTCGCAGCGGAGAGCCGAAGGCATCTTATTCGGATCCTGAGCGTTCGAATGCTTCCCGCCGAAACGTTCAGCATTCGAAGGTAGTTTTTCAATCTCGTCTCGGTTCAGTCGTCGCGGGCTTGGCGAGAAAAGTTGCGCCGATGCTTCGAATCGGCCGATCGGTCCTTGACTCTTGAGGTCAACTCCGAACGCGATGCGAAGCTACGGCGGACTTGTCGCCCGGTCCGATTTGGTCGTCAGCTTGCTCCATTGCGGTTTCTTCTCGCTCGAGAACGACCGGTCGAAGGGGCGAGCCTCTAGAGACTTGGAAACGTTGCAGAAGCACCGGAAAGGCATGGGAAAGGCATGGGAGAAAATGCGAAGCTGGCTGCGCGACGAAACCACCAGGATCAACGAGGTTGTGCATAAACACGCGAGACTGCAAACCGTCGGCGCTCTTGCCAGAGAGCCGCGTACCCCAACCGTATCGAAGAGCAGAAGCGCGTCTTACGATCTGACTAAAGCAAAGATTGGGGAACTGGGGACGATCCCAAGGGTCGAGGAGTTCGGATTGTCCTCCGTCTCCGAAGAGAACTCTTCTTCGAATCTTGTTGGCAAACAAATCCCAGTGGCAACAGAACGTTGCAAGAAAGGGCTCGCCAACTCTCGGAACGTATTAAACGCGGAGGACAAGAGAAAGATTTCCTCGATTCCGAACTCCTTTAGCTTAGACAAGCTCTGGTCCGATGCCGAAAACGTGGTGCCGGGTACCGCGACCGGAGGTAACTTGAACGAGAACGAGAACGAGAAGGAGAACGGGTACGGGAACGCGTACGGGAAGGAGAACGAGAACGAGAACGAGAACAGGGATCACGTTCGAAAAGCTGGCCTGATTAAGAGGAGAATGTTGGGGTCAATTAGAGGGTTAATGGCCTCCACGCATCTGCTGCACGTTCTCGAACCAGAAGAGGTACATTCTTCTCATTCGTTAGAAGCACCCAGCTCTCTCGATCGGCCCACCCACTCGGTGCAATTATTCATCTTCTAGAACAGACGAAACACTTTTCGTCGTTTTTCCATTCGTACTTAGTTTCCCTATGACGAGGGAATTTTTCCTTCTCTCTCATCCCGAGCTCATCTCGTTTCGAATGCGCATCCGACGCGGTGTCATCCAACTCGCTATCGAACATCTCTATACGGATGGTGTCAGGATAGATCGCGTCAAGTTTGCGAGCCACCGCAACCGGCAACCTTTTTTTCCACCTTCCAAAAAACGCTGTAGCTAACAGGCAAGGTAGGCATGTGGGAATAGTACATATTGAGCAGAATATAGCAGAGGCAAGTGTAGCGTGGAAAGTGTGGGAAAGTTGGGTAGAGAAACTAAATGACTTTGCTCCCTTCTTAGTCGCTTGTGTCTTGACTTTTGACCTAGGTACGATAGTCGTAGCACGGCCACGCGAGGAAACTCGTCAACGAAAAATATGATAGATCCGAACTCGGGAATTCGACAGTGCCACTGGCGAGTAACAAGTGGCAAGCTCACCCTCGACCAAGTCGACTAACATTGCCAGCAATTCAAGGGCTCGGGGGGGACCTTCGCGTCGGTATTTCCCCAAAACGGAACGATAAGCGAGTTGCGGCGATGGCGATAGTAACCGCGACGCGACCTCTGCGATTTCACCGTGTCACGTGTCACGTGGCAACCTAAATCGTGGATATCCAAAAGGTGTACATATACACAGACGCATGTATTTGATATAAAAGGGAAAGGAAACGATCTCTCTGTGTTCGTTCTTTGCAAGCGGACACCTTGACACCTCGTCGGGCGGCAATCAAGCGTTCGTATCTGAAAATTCGTCGGAAAACTTGTCGGAACACTTGTCGCAACGTTATGCGTATCGAGAGCGAGAAGATAATCGGTCAAACTATTAGTCGCGTTCATTTTTTAGAGCCGCTTGAAAGTCCGGCTGCGGAAAACTAGCTTGCCACGATCACCTTCAAAACTCGGGACACGTTCCTCGACTTTGACCATTTTCAAAATACCAACCAGCGATCAGACCTGTCTATCCAACGTTAAGGCCTCGGTTAATTATAGCCGGATCGTCGAATTGGACGATTGCGTAGTCAAGGAATAAAATCGCGTTCCTCCTCTACTCCGTTCGAATAAGCTCGCTCGTCGAGCGTACAACCGCGACGACGCGATGCGAAAGCTCTGTTCGATTGTACGTCACCTGTTGGACACTTTAGCCCGGTGGTTCCGCGACCGCTAACGCGGTATCGTAATGCTCAGCCTGACGTATCAATTAACCTTTCACGTGAAAAGGTTTCCACATCGACCGGGCAGCAGCACATTTTATTCTCGACTCCAATAAATTAGTTCCCGAATGTAATTCGTCCTTCCGATGGACCATCGTCGTAAAACTTGACTCCTGAATCGGTGGACCCGCGGGGGCAATATACGAATCCCGGGAAAGCTGATCTCTCTTCGAGCGACGATTAATCTTCCGCCTGTAACCGCGCACCCTCCCAATCAGAGGAGGAGCCGAGCCGAAAAGTTAACACGCACGCCTACAAACTCCTATTCGGTCTAATAATTAGCGGCGTTAGAATCGTCGAAAGAGTTTTCCAGGTGGTTGCCGCCTTTAAATAACCACGAACGTATCCAGCGCGTTTACTACGAGAGATTAAGTGTCTGCCAATTAAGTTTCACCGCTCGAGATAGACGAGAACGTTAGAAAAATGGAGGTTCGAAAAGTCGCTGGGCCAGTGAGTTGCGCGATAGGTTGAGCTGTACGTAACATTGGAATACGCGTACATATGCACCGGTAAACGACATTTCCGATAGCTTTTCTTCGATCCGGTTATCAGTCGAGATACAGAAATGTCTCAGCTGCGGTGCACGAGCTGCGTAACGCGCCGGACAGTTTGCTTCTGTCGCGCAGGGGCGAAAAATCAAATGCACGTAGCCAGCCATTTACTGTTCCAAGGCGTTTCCTTGCGCAAACCTTTCATCGCCTCGAAAGTACGTCCTTTCCGACTCGACAAGGGTCGACTTTCCACTTTCCAACCTTTCGTCGCAAAAAACGTCTACTGTTCCTTGCTAATATTCCCGCTGTTTCGTAACATTTGCGACCTCCTTCCTCTTCATTTTCTTTCTCCTTTCAATTGTTTTCACGCCGGTGCTTTCGTATTTCCACGATCTCGGGAAAATTCAAACGCCGAATCCGAAGCACGGGCGTGTTACATTTATCGATGGCAGCTTCTTCCACGGGCACGAATCCGCGACGCCCAAAAATTCTACTCTGTGCCGCTCATCTTACGCGTCATATAGCGTCATATAGAGCCCCGCTATTAAACGGATTCGCTCGTTTATCGAGAATCGGAAAGTAAGCGAGTCAGCTGTGCTTTCCTGTAACTTTCAAATCTACGTTCGCAAAGAAATAAATCGCGTCCTCGAGAAAGTGTGTCGTCTAGGAATCGTAACCGCGTAACCGCGCAAGGAGAATCCTTCCAACACGCTTTAGCGTGAGAAACGAATTCTGTTGGCGTATTCTGTCTTGGGAATATCGCGTTAAACCGTTCCTACATACGCATCGATTTCCTTTCGGAAATCAAGCGGCCGAGAGTGGCTGGCAGAAAGAGCGGCCGTAGAGACCACCATTGTAAAGATTGCAAAGTAGAGATGCAAAAGAGTTCTTTCCCCTCGGAAATAGAGGAGGCGAAGTGATCGGCCGAGCAGCGTTCGAATAACCTGTCGCAATTGACTCGGCTCCCCTAGAAATGTTACGTTTAGCGAGCTACGATGCGTGGTTACCGCTATTTTCTGCGTTCTCCACAAGTACGCTGTACTACGATTATTCAAGCGTAGAACTAGCATGCTCGAAGTCTGTCGTTTCGAAAGTAGGAAAAGAAGAATTATTAGCATCGACTTCTGTTTGCAGGCGGGACAAGGTGGATTCGAAGACGTGCGAAGGCACGTGAAACTGGGCGGCGATTTTTGCAAGGAATTGGCGTCGATCCTTCACGAAAGGTAAAGCCCCATTCCTTTAATTGTATTATCCTTCGCGATCGTCGCTTTACTATTACCCGTCGGCTTGGAAATAAATGGATTAGAACATTCACGGTCTACATACTTGGGGACCGCGATCTGTGTTCTCGTTCCCGTTTGACGCACGCAGCTTGGAAGACTCGTTGTCTTATTGGTTTCAGGGCCGAATTAGAGGCAACGTACGCCAAAGGACTGAGCAAGTTGAGCGGCAAGCTGACGAAGGCGTGCGCGAAGGATCAAGGTAATTTTAACCATTCTCCGCTTTGGAAATATGCTACTGTAAGGAAACAATAGTCGTGTAAACGGAGAGGGTACGATCGATGATTCGAAACGCAGGTGGCAACGGTAGCGGAGGCGTGAACGAGGCGTGGAGATGCGTTGGCGAAGAAATGGAGGCTGCTGCGGAGGCTCACAGAATCTGGGGAATGACGCTTGGCGAACAACTCGGGAAGCCGCTCAGAGTAAGTTAGATGTCTCGAATCGTTTCTCCACGATCGTTGCTTGCTGTTGGCCGATCGTTCTTCTCCTCGCTGGAGCAATCGCCACCATTTTTCCGTCGTTCGTGATCTTTTCGTTCAACGTTTGTCCAAGAAAACGGATAGAACGACACGGTAGTTGACACGCACATTCGCAGGTAGGAGTAGCGGAGGCTCAAGGACGCTCGCGGAAGTCGATCGAGAATTCCGTGGACAAGGCGGGAAAGTCGCTTCACGAGTGGCGCAACGTCGCGATCAAAAGTAAGAAGCAAAGTTTCGCTTGCGCGCGGGAAAACGAGAGGCTGCAAGACTTGGCGAGGCTGCAATCGATCAGCCAAAGTCAGCAGAGTAATAACAAATCGTCGAACCATCACATGACGGAGAAGGAGGCGAGCAAGCTCGAGACGAGGAGGAGAAAGGCCGAGGACTCGTCCCGTAGGGCGGACACGGAATTTTACACGGTGAGCGTGAGAGCCGAGAGAGCCAGGCTCGAGTACGAAAGCACGATGAGGAAGGGGGCCAAGCAAATGGAACTTCTCGAAGAGGAACGGCTCAGCGCTCTGAAAGATCTCGCGAACGTTTACCTGGCTCACCTGCACGCGCTGGCTCCCCGTCTGCAACAGGTACGGTCACTCCCGCTCTCTATTCGTCGCCTGCCTGCCCTCGTATCGCGGCCAAATTCGGCCAAATATCATTTTTCTTGCAGAGCGCGGACCGATTGGCCGCTCCGATACGTAACTGCAACGTGCCCCAGGACATCGAGATCCTCAAGAATCTTATACGCAGAGTGGAGAGCAACGACGGCTGCAATTCCGAACAGCTGCTGCCGGACTTTTATGCGGAGCACGTCACTTTGGCAATGAACCGAGAACGTCGGAAGCAAGCGCTGGTTCGAGTCCTTCATCTGATCAGACAAGACCTGGAAAGAGAGAGGCGCGGCAGGGAAGGTCTCGAAACTCTTCATAGAGCTTTCGTCGCGACGCCGGCGTTCGCGGCGGACGAGAGCACGCAGAACGTGACAGAAAAGTTGCATCATGTACGATCCTTTTTACGTGTTTCCTTCACCTTCGATGCTTCCCTCCTCGCCTTATAATGCCCCCCTTTATTATTGTCAGATGCGATCTATGCTGTTGTACCTAGAAGCGGCGAGATACAAAGTGGGAGGAACATTAGCGGAAGTAGAAGGTAGCAAACGTGGTAAACATCCCTTGGCTGAGCATATCTTAGTTTCGAGGGACAAACAGGGATTGCAGCAGAGTGTCCTCAAGGTAACCAGAATTGCCAAACCGCATTACATATCCTGCTATTATAGCGTGGATCGACGATTTCAAAGAATAGACAATACAGTGTAGGCTCGCGGTTATCTTTTCAGGTACCCTCTTGGGCGAAGAACGAATCGTTTGAGATCCAGGGCTTGGAAGATGACGAGGAAGGGGAGGACGAGGAGGACGAAGAGGACGAAGAGGACGGAGACGACGGAGACGAGGAACGGAGGGGTGTGGCAGACGAGACGGACGTTCATTTTCCAAAGGATCACGACACCGAGAGTCGACACTGGGCCGATCGAACGGCTGGCGATGGAAATTCCGAGAATCCGCCGGACGACGACGACTTTAGCGATTTCGATGAATTCAGCAGCCAGTCCGAAGATAATAACAATCAGGACGTGGACGGTACTGATACTAATTGCAAATCCGATGGGACGGAGCAATGTAGAGCAATCTATCAGTACGCGGCAAACTTGAACGACGAACTTAATCTAAGCCCCGGGGACTTGATAACGGTCCACCAGAAGCAACCGGACGGCTGGTGGATAGGAGAATGCAGAGGACGGACCGGAATATTTCCAGCCACTTACGTTCAAGTTATTCATTGATTTCTTCGGGGCATTGTTTCGTCCAACGTTGCATCGTTAACCGGTTCTTTCGCCGCCCTCGCTGCGCTGGACAGCAATGGCAAAGAAAAGAAAACGAACGTGAAACGTAAAGATACGATGAGCATGCAAGAAGATGTGAATTATGCAGTCAAACAATTTACCAAAGTGCCCTTGACACGCAATTGCGACCTTGCTGAAGCCCTTACTTTATCCCACTAATGAACATCGAATCTACTCGTGTCTTAATACTGAATCGTATCGCACGCTGTGCCAGGTGTGCATTAAGCGGCACCAGAAAATCAACTGTACTTCAGCAAACGTGCACACAGATTCGATACATTTTAACATTCGCGGATATTCACTTGCGTTAATAAAGTGCCAATGATATAGAACATCCTCCTGCAATCGAAATATATGTACGCGACGAAATATTCCCTTACGTTCTTGCAATTAATCCGTTGTATCGTGAAATACGCATAGAGTTTATTTAAACGTTACAAGTCACTATAAGTCGATCGAATCGTACGTAGCGAGGAATTACATACAGGTAGAAGAATGTAGGTACGATGTTTCGTATTTAGGATAAGTCGGAGGGATGCCTTGAATTGTTTAATTAAAGCAGCGATCACCAATGAAAATAAACGAAGAGTAGCGTGTACATAGTTTGTATAAATCTCGAATTGTAATTGTAAATAATACTTGTTTTAAGTTATATTTAATGGCTCAGGCGATGTATCTAAGTGACAAGCTGCAGTAACGTTCATTTATTTATAAATCAATAATACATGTATTGCGAATTTATTGTTTGGCCTCAATCGTCCAGCTGGCCGGCGTAGTCCTTCTCCAATTCAATTATTACTTCGTCGATTATGCGAGTATTGTTAACTGAAAAGAAAGAAAAGAAAGAAAAGAGAAGGGAAACAGGGTAATGTAAATTGTAAATGGAAGTGCAAATAGCAAAATAGAATTGTCCGCGTGCGCCCCGCGTACTTTCGAACGTTTCGCCGCTACAAATAACTTACTACAAAATGGTACACTATTAGAGGTGGCGACAAAAAACGTTCCACGTTGGGGGTAGTTTATTGCATTTATACCCATTTCACTGCATATATTTTTATCGCACGATTCCGTGTGTATCTGCATTAAATTGCGATACGATAGATCCCAATGATGCGCCCAGAACGTACAATTGTGTTGGACGTCCGATATCAATGATTCCGTCAAGTATACGTATGACCGTCCGTGGCTGCATATAGACTTATTAATAGCTAAAATCAAATTCCCATTTGGTTAAAATATAAAAGAGCAGCGAGAAAAGAGGACAATCGAGATAAAAAGGGCATTACTTAAACTAAAATTTGACGGATCGTTAATTACCTCGAGTAGGTATTGGCAAATACTCGAAATACGAAGAATCGATCTTTATGCAACCCGGTTGACTTCTGCCTCCGTTTGGATAGAAATCAACGTGACCTAAAATAATTCGTGACTTTTACCGTACGATTAACTATTAAGCGCGATTCCTTTGAAAGCGTGCATTCGAATGAAATGACCAACCTATTGGTTCCGGTAATCCTAATCCGATCTCGGAAAGCAATCTACCATTAGTATGGATAATATCGACGAATAATGCATCGGACTTGTGAAGTTTCACAGTGGAATCTGCATTCTGGAAACAGGGTTGCGCAGGATCCAAGCCCGTTATCCTTTCGACTTTCCACCTACTCTGTCTACGTTTCAACTCTTTCGCGGCAAATCCACAAATGTGTGCACCGAGACTATGACCCACTAGGTATACCGGTCCCCAATTATTCGTATCGGAAGTACTATGCGCGTCCGTTGCATTCTCTATGTGTTCTAAAAATCTTCATAACAGGGGAAACTGTATGAGTGGCGTATGCGGTCAGCGTTACCCTACCTACTTTATACGGATATACTTATTTCTACATATATCCAAGTATACCTGGCAATTTGGTATCCCACTACTCTTGTGTTAACTGCTGCTTTGTAGTAATTCCAAGTGTTACCTCCGCTACCCCAATCGACCACGACAACGTTAACGTCGTTCTGAAAGTGTCGTCAATAGTTGAGTTTGCATCGCGGACAAACATCAAATTGACGCTACTGCCGCGTGCAATGCCTCTCGATGAAAAACATGGAAAACATAATAATTACCCATTGGAGGAATGATTTTTCCAGATCTCTAATCCACTCTTGCTGGCCATGCGATAAGAATCCGTGAACTATCACAATTGTTCGACGCTCGATACGAAAATCCGTCCATTCCAAGCCAAACTGTTTTCCAATCATCACCTGAACGCGCTGTGTCTGTTTTCTCGAGGAAAGTAAAAATTCGACGTCCAAAGCATTTGTTCCATTTGGTTTGCTCATGAAGAACCATTCCAAAGTTGTAGCTAGTGTTTTTCCCAGGCCAAAACAGTCGACCTGGCTCGATTTCAGATACGTGCGGGTGTCGACAAGATTCGAAGAATTTGAGAGCGGAAATCTACAGTCCGTTAGATTGCTGCCATCGCGATTACTTGATGAATTTTCCCTAATGTAGTTTGAATATATATTATTTATATTTGTATCCCCCTTTAGACCACGATTGTGAACAATAAGGAGCAAAGACAATTTAATGGCCACTAATACGAAAGACTCCATATCTCTTATCAGACCTCTAAGAGTCATAACTCATAGCAAGAGCCAAGTTTGCGTATGTGTATAACGACAAAACCCGATGTCACGACCTCTCGATAATGCCGGCTACATTAATTACTAATTTCAAGGGAAACGGGGCTTGCGAGTAGCATCATTGCTATTCTGATTTCTTTACACGTTTCATAACTTTTATAATGCTACTGTTTTAAGGAGATAGAGATAGCCTGTGAAAGCAGGGGCCTTACACTTTAAAGTGAGCACGACTAGCTCAAGTTATCGCAGGTAAAAATATTAAATACGTAGCTAGAAATGTTTATTGCATGCCATTTGTTGTACACGTTAGAAAAAAAAAAAAGACAGCGACGTTTGTAAGTATCAATCTACGTTTCGTACATGTACAATCTTCGTTGATACATTACATTCGTTGATACAGTATCGGAAAGTAATGTGCTCTCGCATGCATAGGTATTGCAAACATGTAATTTATATACAGGAATTCTAGTTTATATGTTCAATTTTGGTTTCTTTCTTCTCCGCGTCTTCTCCTTCTTCTTCTTCTACAAATGCAATGAAAATTTGTAGACTCGACGATGAGAGAAAGTTATCTTTACTATATTTACTGTAGATGTACATTTCCTTACCATTGCTTGTTCAAAGTTGACTTGATTTGTCATGTTTCGACTGCCACCTTGAAAGCTACTAAAATCTATAACTTTGTAATCGAATACTTTCGACGGCATCATGCCTTTCCCAATTAAATCTTTTACCATACGTTTCCTGTCTCCCTTCTTTCTGGGCCTAAAAAAAAGACAAAAATCACTTTCACCATTCATAAGGGCAAGTTACTTGTCTCGCAGTCGAATAGCTTACGTACCGCATCGTACTAATAGTTTCGCCATTTGAAACTCCTTCCAGACTTTTCGACAAACTCTCCCGAACAACTTGCTCCTCGTTCAATTCTCTCTTCACACCCTGCGTAATTCTGCTCACCAACGATGGTATTGGCGTTAACAACTTGGCTTCAGCCGTTTCTTTCTGCAAGTCAGCTGGTTTTCTATTAATGTTAGAATCTCGTTTCCTTTTCCGTCCGTGCATTTGACTCAAAGGTACATTGACTGATTTTCTCGGGGCTACTGGCCCGCAACTCTCCGACACTATCTGAGAGACTTGCTTGAAATGTTCGTACACTCTGTTCTTGCTATCTGTTATTTCCTCGTCCGTTTCGTCTTTACTCAGACGACTCTCCGCCGACGCCTCCTGCTTTTCTCTTTCTCTTTCTCTTTCCTGCGCTTCTTCTTCCGCTACCACGGGTATTACTCGCTTGTATCTCTCGAACGGACTCACAAAGACAAATTTTTTCTTTCCGTTTAATATCGCTTGGGAACTTTCAGTTTCCTCGTCCTGTAATGAAATATATATATATATATATTGAAATTTAATTAGTATCAATGAATATAGTGAAATGTATGCGTGAAAAATTCGTCGGCCAAACATGTACAAGGATTACAAATGTAATCATTATTTTGTGATATATGTACCTCGGATGTAGCTGGACTGTCAAACACAGTTACTGTATGCTCCATCGTCGAATACCAATTGGAGGTTTCCGTGATACTCTTTTCCGACTTGTCCAACAAGCACGGTAAATCAGCCCTTGCCTCCGTACCACTAGGAATATCATGAGGCGAATACATCCATGCCTCCGAATTTCCGATATGATTTCTTTGAGTCAATCTCTGTCTGATATCTTCGAGAACCGGCTTAATAAGTTGCTGCTCTCTAACTTTCAGTATTATTTTGTGCAACTTTAACAGATTCTGCCTAACTAATGGAGGAATGGAGTCACAGCACGCTAGGATTCCTTGCATTTCGCGTGGCAATGTTTCGGCAATATTTAGAAGCATATGGTTCGGTAAAACGTAAGCGACACTATCATCTTCCTCCCTGGCGGTGTGATCCCTCCATTTGTGCAATTTTTTTAAAGCATAAAGCTGTTTATTATTAAACTTTTTTTGACTCTTTCTGTACATGCTCATACAACTTTCCTCCGACCACACAGCTTTTACATAGGTTTTTTTGCAAATTTCTGTACTCCTGTCGTAAACTGCCCTCAAAATATTAATTTGCCCGTTGGCAGCGTCTATTAAGGCGTTCTTTAAAATATCCTTTATGTACAATAAATAATGAGTATCCTCTCTGGCATATTTCTGTAGCTTTTCCGGCAACGGTCTTATACGCCAATCGGCCATTTGAAAATGTTTGTCCGGATCAACGTGACAATACTGTTTCAGTAAGTATGCCAAACTTAAATACGGCAGATTGAGCTGCTTCGCCGCTTGATGCGTATCAAACATATTTACCACGTATAGCGACAGATCTCTTTGAAGCCACTGAACATCCAAATCTGCACCGTGAAAGACTTTAAGAATGGTCGGCTTGGTGAAGATCTCGTTTAACACGTGCAATTCGGACCGCAGTGCTAACGTATCTATCAAGTAATCTGTATCTCCTGTGGAGATTTGCATCAAACAAGTTATTCCTTGGAAACTTCTGTAAGAATGATGTTCCAAATCTACGGAAATTTCGTTATATCGTTTCAAATCTTCCAGCAATACATTAACATCCGATTGAGCTGTAACCATTATTAACGGCGTTTCGGCCAAAGATTTGTACTCGGACGGTTCAGACTTTTGCAATTGATGATCGGGAGGAACGAATCTGTCTATCTCTAATTCGTAGGGGTGATTGAACTCTGGGCCATTCACGCCTTCTTCCAAGTAAATGGCCAACGGTTTCAAAGAATTTGGTTTTTCCTTAATTTTAGGGCACCATGGCTTGGCACTATTGTCAATTTTATCTTTGAACGTTAGTTGAGGCCTCTGTACGTTTTTGCCAGCCAACAGTCGTATAGATTCCACATGGTCGACGGTTTGGGGCAATCGTGGCACTTGGTTGTTCCAGCTACCGTTAACAAATTGCTTTCTAGTATGCGTAACGATCAATTCCACCTCAGAATTTCTTTTAATCCCACATTCTTCGTCCATCAATGTATTCTACGGTACGTAAAGTGTTGCATATAAATATGTGTGCGCGCGCGCGCATATATATATACAGGGGGAGTAAATTGGTTGTCTGGAAAACTTACAGCTCGATCCAGGAGCAGGTCGTTTGTTTCCAACAAAAGTTGGAATTTTTCTTCAGTGTCCAAACTAGAAATGTTGCTTTTAACGTCAGCTGTTCCCAAAACACATTGCATAACATTCAACAGAGATTTTATATTCCGATCCTTAGCGGAGAGAAAGCTCGGAAAGCACGAGTAGTAATTAAAATTTGAATCGATGGGCAAATTATTGGCAGCTTTGATCCCAAGTTTAATAGCATTGAACGTGTCCTAAAAAAACAGAGCTTTATATACGTACATTCGATTGACCGTTGACATATTTCAGAAGCACCAAGGAACGTCCGATATTGAGACGTGCTGGAGGAAAAATCATACCTGAACATAATTGTCGAACGTGGAATAACCGGGGACTAGTTGGATTACTTCTGTATTCTCATTGTCCTGTGTTTGACTTTCCCCCGGTTGGCAATTGCCACTCCAATCTTCCGCAGCATCCATAATAACTTCTTAGGACTCGGCCCTCCTTCACTCTGACTTCAAATACTTTGATACTGTAAATTGTGAACGAAAGACAGAAGGTTACGAGCAATCGGAGCCATGCTAACCTACGCTATCCACGTTGTGGATCGTTATCGTTACAACACGTACGGAATCGATATAGCGTAGGGCGTAGAATGTAGAGGAAAACTCTCCGTAGTTTTTCTCCGTAATCTTCGTAGTTGTACGGAAGACAGCAAGTTTTCCAAGTATAGCTCTAACGGCTGTTGCATCTGTTGTATCTGTTGCACCGTTTCGTATAGCAAACAGTGCAGTCGACAGAGGTAACAGCGTAGAGGTAATAGCGTAGAACTTTGAATCGAAGGAAATATTTTCGGATCAGATCGCACGCATTATAATAGCTGAAAGGTATACATCGCGGGGATTAATCTTTGGGCACATAGGTGTCTGGCACGATAGAATGCAGTTGGCGCAAAAATAGTGGAATCGCACAAGGTCCTCTTGAAAAGTGGGCACATACTTATATACGTGGAATGCATGCGCATACTTACTTGGGTAGATCTGTGGCGTAAAAAATGACGTCGGAAGATGGCGCTGGTATCGGTATAATCTGTTCCCCGTTCTCAGCGTTCAAGTCCAAAATTAGTAAATAAAGATGGTGGCAGCGCGTGAGCTGTGTGCCGTATCGTCACGCGAATAATGTTTGATAAAATGAAGTGGAAACGGAGAACGTGCGCGGTCTCTCAGAAAGATTGGAAAGCTGTGAAGACTTGGTGATCGGATCGACCGTAAAGACGCTAATACCAGTGTAAATAGTGTATCCTTTCTGTACTTTCCCGGGAGCGGACTGCAGCCGCAAAAGAGGATAATTTGGCTCCAGAGTTCACTGTAAGGTAGAAATTCACGCTATTTTTAGACCGTACCCGAGTGTCGATTCTCATTCAGAGCGTTACTGTTGGTTACATCGGCGAGTCCGAGTCCGAGTTCGAGTTCGAGTTCGAGTTCGAGGAACTTGTTCTCCTACCCCGAGGAAAGGAACGTTAATAAGCGTCGACAATTTTCTGTCGTGGGCGTTTTCGATTACTCAACAGCGAACAGGGAGAACTGTCGTCGTGGTCGTGGTGATCGTCGTCGACGTCGACGTTTTCGTTGCGGTCAGCGTTGTCGACACCGTCCTCGTCCTCGTCCTCGTACCCGTACTCGGACTCGTAGTTGTTAACGTGTTTGCTATATCATCGTTTCGTATCTAATAACGTTTAGGAATCGTTGCCTGTTCTATGTCGTGCACGAAATCGGGCAAAACAATTAACGGACGTTCCGAAAGAACTGTTTGAAATATCAGAATGCTATTTTTATCGATAGGAACCTACATACCATGCTACGAGTTTTAGTTGCATACGGTGCACCGATACGCGATACACACACCGACATAGATTTTATTTAACCCATTTGACGGGACCGTTCAGATCGTTTCAACGATCGACTTTCTACCTTTATCCATCGCGCAGATCCCCCGTCTGATCTGTCGCGTCGTTTCGTTTCTCCCGCCAATAGTCCGATCGAATTTGACCGGCAAGGTAACTCTGCTCCGGTGGCGGATTCCGAACTAAAGCTTGCAATCAGCAAAAAATGACGCGGCCGCGAAAATTTCTCTCTCCTTCGAGGAACGTTCCCTCGACGCACGCTTGGGCTTGTTACATTTCGTTTGCTGTTTTTTTACGTGTTTAAAGCAATGCCGCGCAACATGCGGCGGGGCAGAAATAGCATAGATCCACCGAGCGCAGTCTATTAATTGTTTGCGAGTGAAACATTTGTCGCGAGGAATTGCGATCGAAGCGTACGATCACCCGCAACGAGCATATCAAATATTAAGTATAAGGAGTACGAAGTGTATAGAGGTCCATTCATGTATGCGACACGAGTCGCGCGAAGAAATAATAAGTGGCAAGGCATTTAATAATAATACGTACGTGAATCAGTCGATGACGTCACGTTCGAACGACATCCTCTGGCAACGATCCGATCGACGTTCCACGCGTCGAACGGTTTGGAGAAAAAAAGCAATTTGTTCGCCGCGTTCTCGGTCGGTCGTTCGAACGGAAAAGTTGTCCGATAAGCAAAAGCAACGAGACAGGGCCGGGCATGGCACGTCCACGACACGTCCACGACACGTCCACGACACGTCCACGGCCATCTCGGCGCAGGAGAACGAGGTAGCGCGTTGAGTCGAGAGATGCAAAACTGCGACGGGTTAAAGATTGCTCGTCGTTGAGTGAAAGAGAAAAGTAGGAGAGAAAAATAGATCGACTGCGCGACGGTGAACAGATAAAGGTGTGGAGCGGTAAAGTAAAGTTTGGTAAACGTTAGCGGTGGCAAACGGCGCCTTCGCGATCGTGTCTTCTCCGGCGTTCGAAAGTATTTCCTTCGACTATTTAGGGACGATCGGTCGAGAACGAAGGAAGAATCCGAGAAGAAACGATAAGCGTGGAAAATGCAATCGGCGTGCGCTAGGATCGATCTCGCGTTCTTTCAAACTTGGCGTTGACAGTAGTATTTTCGACTCGCTATATACATAGTCGGTCTATAAATGGCAAGGAAAAATGATCGTGACCTGGCTACTCCGTTCCTATAAGCATTGCATCGAAATTGTTCAACGGCGGACATAATTGTCGATCGAAGCATCGAGTCGTTGGATCGAAAACCGCCTTTCACCCCTGAATCGGGATTTCGATTTCACCGAACTCACCGAAGGTACTTGGATATACGTACGCGTACTGTTTCGTCAGCCTCGCTGTTGGAGATCGACGTTCCAACGAGTTCCCGTAAAGATGAACTTTGTCTCGACACGTGCACCCTACTTACGCGAAAACGAGCCCGCCTCTCGACTCGATGCGTTTTTTCGAACGGGCAACCTTTTCCAGCGGCGCGGCAGGGCGAATTTGAACGGGTTCTTCTTGAAAATCGAGCCACGGAAAGCAGCCGGTGTGTTCCTCTTGGCGAGAGCCGAATCCTCGACGGAAAGAAATTGTCGAGGATTTGAAAGGAGGGTTGAGGAGGGTATGGGGATGCGGGGAGAGCGAGCGACCGAGAGAGAGAGAGGCTCGAGGAAATGAAAGTCATTAGGACATCAGCCCTGAAGCTGAGGTCTGCCTACGCGGCGGGTCTACGTGCCCGCTAAAAATATCGAAACGCACCGCGATCGAGTATCGAGAGCGAGACTGACGGAGAAAGAGGAAGAGCGATCTTGTCCGCGCACGTGTTTCGCTTCTTCGCCACGGCTATTCGAGTCGAGAACTGTATCGTCAGGTCGCCGCGATCGCATCTCGCTTAGATACGAACGATGCTCAATCGCCGCAGCCTTAACCACAGAGCATCCGCGACTCTGCGCAAGATACCTGCATCCATCGTGCGTATTTCGCTTGCCAGCAATCGCGGAGAAGCGGTGGACGAGCGGCCGCGGGAACGTAACGCGAGAACAGGAATTGTACGTGTCGTTTCTCGGCCATCGCGAGAAGAGATATCGATAGGTGTTCTCTATCGGTCGTCCTGGTCGAAGCGCGTGGAGCGTTCGAGCGAAAACGGGAGCGCGTTTGTCACGGTCGATCGATCGACCGATCGACTTCGCGGAGCGCGCCGTTCGGTATCCTCCTGCGCTAGAAAAATCCAAGTCCGACGGATTACCCATTTGTTTACGCAGCGGGAGAGGTTCGCTTACCGAGGCAGGCAGAGCGACTAGGATCGAACGCGAACCGCGAAGTAGACGCTGACCGAGGTGCGGCCGTTATCCGTACCGCGGGGCATTAATGGGCATCAGCTGTCGCGACGGTTCGAAAGACTTTGAAAGACCCGAATCACCTCGGTCTTTGTCGACGCCGCGCTATGATTTCAGGGACGATCGTTTTCGCGTTTCAGCTGGCTCCGAGTTGGATCGAGATCGATCCAAGTAGGAAAAGGCAGCGTACCGATCCGATTCAATTTAATTCGGCTGGCAGCGCGTGAACAGGAAACGGGTGCGCGTGTCGTCTGGGAGGCGAGCGTCACTGATCGGTAGGAGCGGCGACTCGCACCGGGGTGGCGCGCGACGCGCGACGCGCGGCGTCCCGACGCCGAAAATAAATTCACCGCGTTTCGTTCGGCTGTTCTTCCTTCGTACGAGCGCAAGTCCGATAACCGTACCCACGGCACGGCACGGCACGGCATTGCATTGCATTATCCTCGATCGCGACCCTGGGGATTCGACCTCCGAGACTCGGATCTCGAGCTTGGGGATCGATCGCGGAGCTGACTTTGAAAAAAAGATCACGCGTCCGCTCGATCCTCCCGCCGCGACGCCGCGACGCCGCGACACCGCGCCACCGCGCAGCGACTTCGATATTCGCGCCCTCCTCTACCGCCACGAATCGTCCTAAACCTCGGAAGAAATGAACTGCGACACGGGACACCCTTTTCACTCTCGCTTTGCAACTGTACCGGAATTTTTCATTTCTGTTTTCCTTTCTCCCTTTCAGAGAAAAAAGGAAAAATGGTTGTCGGCGAGGCGAGCATACACAACATAATGGGGGGAATGATGAGCACGGGCGGGGTGCGGCTTCACAATCACAAACGGAAACTGAAGCAAAGGTACGACGTTTGCGAGGAAAATTTCGCTCCTGCTGACGGAGTAATTATCTTTCGTTCAGGTTCGACATCATCAAGAAGCTCGGCCAAGGTACTTACGGTAAAGTTCAATTAGGAATAAACAAGGAAACGGGCCAAGAGGTGGCGATCAAGACGATCAAGAAATGCAAGATAGAGACGGAGGCCGATCTGATCAGGATACGGAGAGAGATTCAAATAATGTCGAGCGTCCAGCATCCGAACATCATCCACATCTATGAAGGTAAGGAATACAACTATCGCAGAAGTATAAAGAGAGGGAGGACTATCGGCCCGATCGCGGTTTCTTCCAGTGTTCGAGAACAGGGAAAAGATGGTGCTGGTGATGGAGTACGCGGCCGGTGGCGAGCTCTACGACTACTTGAGCAAGCGGAAGGTGCTGACCGAGGAGGAGGCTCGGCGAATATTTCGCCAGATCGCTACAGCCGTGTTCTACTGCCACAAGCATAAAATTTGCCACAGGGACTTGAAGCTCGAAAACATTTTGCTGGATCAGCTTGGAAATGCAAAGATCGCCGACTTTGGCCTGTCGAATGTGTTTGACGAGCAGCGGTTGTTGAACACCTTCTGCGGCAGCCCGCTGTACGCCAGTCCCGAGATCGTGAAAGGTACCCCCTACCATGGTCCGGAAGTTGACTGCTGGAGCTTGGGCGTTCTCCTTTACACTCTCGTTTACGGTGCCATGCCCTTCGACGGGTCCAACTTTAAGCGACTAGTCAAGCAGATCTCGCAGTCCGATTATTTCGAGCCGAAAAAGCCGTCGCGTAAGTAGCACCGGTCTTCCCACGATCCCCTCCGACCCCTTCGACCCCTTCGACCCCTTCGACTCCGCTCCTCGTCCGACGGAGTTTGAGGGAAATTCTCTCGTTGACCGAGCCGCTGTCCTCCTTCCAGCCGCGTCTCCCCTGATCAAGGACATGCTGACCGTTTCGCCGGTGAAGCGAGCCGACATCGAAAGGATTTGCACCCACTGGTGGGTGAACGAAGGCTACCAGCAAAATTGTCTGGACATTGCCGAAGAGCTTGCCGCGCAAACTCCCGTGCGGCTGGACCTGCTGCTCTCCCTGGTGCCTCAGTCCGCCAGCGCAGAAAAGCTGGTCGTCGGGGACCAGCAGCCGGCCGCCGACGTCGCGAACAGCGCGTCTTCCGAAACTCTGCCACCCACTAGGTGCCACTCTGTCGGCAGCTTAATGGAGTTGGATCGGGACAGCTCGGACAGGCGGATCAGAGAGTTGCTGGAGGAAGAGCCGAGGTCCCCACCGGGCGGCGGTGACGCCAAGAGAAAATTGGAGACGACGCCGTCGATGGACGAGACGGCAGCCGCCGGGGCGAAAAGAAAAGATCGACCCAAAAGGAAAGAGAGACGCGAGGAGAAAGATGGCAGAGTGTACAAGTCCGTGTCCAGGTAACCGTCGACGATCTCCGTTGTACCCTCGTTTCTTTGTTTCTCGCGTTTTCCCACGTTTTCCAACGTTCTCTCACGTTTATTCACGTTTCGCAATTTTCTACCCGCCTAGGCATCACTCGGCGCCGATTCCAAACTCGATCACCGAGGAAGCCATGGAAGTAGACCCCGTCGTGACCGTTCCTATCGACGATACCGCCGATCCGATCAAGCTGGATCCCGCGGCAGCGGCCTGCTTAGACTTGATCAAAGAGTGCAGCGAAAGGTCGCCGAGCAAGGAGCGAAGCAAGACACCGGTGATCCTCGAGCAAGAGCAGTCGCTTCGAGACGGATCGGCGGAATTCCCGTCTAAGAACTGGGACCAAGGGGAACGAGAGGAGGACGGCGCGCGGGGCGACCAAGCGTCGGAATTAACGCTCGATCGATCTGTCGCAACGATTCCTCTCGAGTCCGAAACGCCGAACGAAGTCGCCGCTGCACAGGATCGACTTGAGAGCGCAGGTTCCGCTGGTAGGGAGGCGATCGACTTGGAAGAAACTCAGAGAGAGTTCAAGAAGCTGAAGGAGAAGGCTCTCTCACTCGATTCGGGGTTGCCGATCAACGAGTCTCGTGAGATCCCCGCGAAGACCTTTGAAAGGAGACGCTCAAAGATATTTGAAACCGCGGAGAAGTTTAATCAGATGGCGTCGAGCGTGGAGAACGAGAAGCCGAAGAAAATCTTTATACCCGGCGTGAACGTGGGGGGAGCCAAACGCGTGTTCGAGAGAAAGGCCAGCCTGTCTTCCATAGCTACCCCTCCGCCGACGAAAGCTGTCGCGTCGAAGGTGATAATAGACGTTTCGCGGTCGACGCCGGTCCCTTCGGTAGCTTCGGTCGAGTCGAAGCGGAACGACGAGATCAAGCGACCGGAACGAAAAGAGCAAGAGCAGGAGCAGGAACAGGAGCAGCTGGAGGATGTGGTGGAAGTGGAGCAGCAGCGAGAGGAGGGAGCGGAGGGAACGGAGGAGGAGAAGAAGAAGGAGGAAGCGAAGAAGCGAGCCGTCGATATAATAACCGGGGCCATAGGGAAGCCCCCCGTTCAGAAAAGAGTAAACGGTTCTCCGCCTGTTTCGCCCTCGTCTCAGGAGCCGAGAAAGCTTCCGTTAAAGATACCGGTCGGAACGAACGATTCGCGCACCGCCACGGTATCCGTGACAACGCCCGTCGACACCAAATTCCCTTACGCGGACAAGGCGACGGTAAACTCTGCGAACAAAGTCCGCCAAGCTTTTTGGAAACGCTTCCGAACGCTCAACCGTCGTTGTTCCTTTCAGGTTGCAGTGGCGAGGACTGAGGTGCCCGCTGACAAGAAGAGCGACGCGCAGCCGGAGGAGCCGAAAATGTCCAGCAAAATGGAGATAACTCTGAAGAGCGCGACCTTGCCCAGACCTCGAAAGACGAGCAAAGCAGAGATTTCTTTGTCGGGCGTAAAGCCTTTCGGATGCGAGGCTCCCGCGGCTTTCAAATCGGAAGTCGAGGCCAAGGTTGACGCGTTCCATCCGCAGAGGTTGCGAACCCAACGATCGGAAGTTGCGTTTCCCGTTGCGGCTGCGGTGCCGCACGCCAATCGTAGCTCCAGCCTGGAACCGGAGAGCAAGCAGGGGAACGCTACGCCGAAGGAGAGGATAATACCGATTCAAGTACCTCCCCCCGTTTCGTCTTACCACCCAGCATCGTTCGCGAAAAAATTGGAAACGCGTGTTTTCGATCGGTTGCAGGTAGAAACGGAGCAGCGGCAGTCGCAGCACTCGTCTACGCCACCGCCGTCGAAGCCACCGCCGATGCCGCAACGATCTCTCTCCCAGCGATCTGGATCGTTGTCCCGTCAGTCGACCGCGGACTCGGACACGGACAGCGCCCTCGGCTCGACCGTCGGTCCCGAACCGATTCGAAAGAGTCCGCGAGAGTACATCATACCGATAGCCGTCGAAGGCGGTGGATACGTGACGCCTAGATCGGGGAGCGTCGAGCCGGAGAGCAAGGCGAGTGGGACGCCGACAAACGCGACCACGACGACGGCGAACGCCACGCGTCCCAGATTCGCCCGACCCCGAAGGATGAGTTCCCTTCTGTCGGACGCCAGCGAAGACGAGTCACCGTTCTCCTCGTTGCACAGGTTCGTCCCTTCCGCGGTTTCGCGGTTTCCCGGTTCCGTGTCTAGAAAACTCTCGAATCTGTCCTATCTATCTATAGGGACAGCGAGGATCTCCTGCAGCGGCACATGCATCGCTTGAGAAGTTCCCGGCCCTCGAGACAGCCGCCGGAGCACGCGGACAGCCTGTCGTCCGGCGAGGACGACGACGACGACGGATTCGAGCTGCTGACCGCGGAGAATCTCTTCTCAACCCTGCTGTCGAGAGTGCGAAGCTTGACGCAGAGGCTGAACGTCGACGACAACCGCACAGCCGGCTTTCCCAGTTCCCGACTCTTCGCTAGGCTAGGATCGAACTCGTCTCAACCTTTTTGGCCCATCAACAAACCACTTTCGAGGTAATTCATTTCCCGCGTTCCTTCCGTTTCTCCTATCGTTTCTCCTTTCCGGCTCGCGTACTTTCTCGTCCCGTTGAAAGACGCGCCCCCACCGATATTCGACAGCTACTGACAACGATTCAACGCTTGTTTGCGCAAGCTACCAGGCATACGTCGAAACGAGGGCCGTGACTACGTGAGTCCAATTGTTACAGCAACTTTAGAACAATGTAGTGTACGCAGATTACTTTAGAAGGTAGCGAAGAAATTATCACGAGCAATCTATCGGACGCGTCGCACCTACTCGCCACAGTCGCGCCACTCCTTGCCATCGATACAATTCGCCGATACAATTCGGTTGGTCGTTGCACCGACGTTGCTTGAATCCTGGCAAGGCGAGGTTGCGCTTGTCGCTCAACGAGCGAAGCGAAAGCTACTCGCGACTCCTCAGCGAATCGGAGAATTACGCGCAACTTTTCTTTCTTGCGAACCTAGGCGGCTGTCGGAGTCTCAGTTCAGGCATTCGCTTGGCCGCGATGCCGACGCGTTGTCCAGGAAAGATTCTACGAACTCGTCGTCGAATCCAGGAACCCCTGGCAGCCCAGGATCGCACGGGGCGTCATCCCGGGACACGGTATACGATATCGGCATCAGCACCCTACCAAGAGGTAAGGCAGTGTCCAGCGATTGCTCGACGAATTTACCGCGAAAGACCCGTGTCAAACTGCAAAACGAATCGATCGTATCCAACGAATGCGAACCTTCTCCGTTTCGGGGCTTCTGACGATTCACGCTAGATCAATGATTCGCAATTTCGAACCCAGGAGCGCAAAAGGTTCGCACCAATGAATTCTATCCAGTTACAACATTTCTTTTGCCAACTATCGCTGGACCGACTTGGCGCATCGTCGAACGAGCGCGCGCCTTCGCAGAAGCCGAACAACAATCTTGTCGCCTCTGATCGATCGGTATTGCGTTCCTGGTTGCACGCGTACGCGTATCGAACGTACTTCTATGCAGCCCTTTGCACCCCGTTACCAGAGATTCGATAGTCGAAACGAGCTTCTGCTAAGCACGCGACGCCCCCGGTCGTTGCCATTTTCTCACTGGCTGAGAAAATGCTGAATGGCATTCAGTATGCATCCCCCTACTACCTAGCTGTTGTCGAGTCGTTGACAATGTGACAGAGCACATTTTTTTTTCCTTTTTTCTTTTTTCTTTTTTCACACTTCTCCCTCATTCTCCTCCCTTTTCTTCTCCACCGGCTCCCTTGCTTTCGCCTTTTCTTGCCCGATCATTTCACTCGGTTCCTCTTCTTTCTCGCATCCGCCCTCGCCCGAAACTTACTTTCCTCTATTATTGCCTGACGATGTTTTTGTAACTTTTTGATACTAACCTTGTTTAGAATAAATACGTGGTTCATGTTCGGCACAGGTGGGTAAGCGTTTAAGGAAAGTTAAGACGGGCTCAATTGTTCCGCGAATCTTGCTATACGACAATTTTTATCGAGAAGCGGCAACCACTGGCCTTTTTCTTAACTCTTTCATGCTTCTATTACTAAGAACTTCGGGTAGACAGGCGAACGTTATGCGTTTTCAACCGCATGTCTGCACGGTATACCTGCCTGTTGTTCTTTTTATTACTTTTTTTTTTTTACTCATTTTTACCGTAGAGGTGCGACGTTCAACGATTAATCGCGACAATTCTTTTCGAGGACGGTTGATAATTAAACATACTCACAGACGTAACTCATACTTTGCCTGACATAGAACCTCAGTAGTAGTAGGCAGTAGTACGCAGTAGTAGCAAGTTGCGATGCTGTTGGTGTTGGTGATTTACACGTTATCCTATTAACACGAGTAGCAGCGATTTATTTTTCATCCACAATTTTACTCGGCGCGCACTAAAGTTTGCAGCATGAATTCACACGTGATCCATGCTACACGAGTACAAGGGGTAATTCAGTTGTTCATTCTCCAAAGATAGAATTCACTCTTAACGAAAATTCATTCACCTATTTCACGTCTGTCGTCGACTCTTCAATCAGCGATGAAAAGAGGCGTACTTTGCCGCCGTACGCCAGCTCTCGAGAATTGATATTTTCGAGAAAAGAGAAACGAAAGTCGGTCCATTTCGTATAATTTGCTTTCCTGATACGCAATTCGAATCATAGACGAAAGTTTTCCACCGTTTTCTTTCATCGGAGCCGCGTCGCCGTCATGGAAGAGGCAACTGTCGTCCCGGTGGGGCATCGGGAAACGATCGAACGGAATCACCTGCGATTCGTAGAGATACGTACGAGTTTGACATTTTGCCAGTTTGACACGTGCTTATTTCGACGCGGAGGGTAGATGGTGTTGGGGGTCGCCGTTTGACCGGTAGAACGATGCCAGAAGCATATCGCGAACCGATTGAACGCGAATTCTATTCGCAGATTTCGCCGGTTGCGCGGTTTTACGATAGCTTCGCGCTCGTAACGCTCCAACTCTCGATCTTCCGCGCTGATCGATGGCGCTTGCCAGATCGATCGGTCGTCCCCGAAGGCACTGGCATCGTTCTTGTCACCCCCGATTATCGAAAATATAATGCACATGTACACGCGGTGAAATCGCCTTGCTGAACGTGCTGTAATTGTAACGGTCTTTTCTGACGGTTGTTGCAGCGTCAGTGCGAGTCACTCTCCATAGGCGGACGGACGGTAATCCCCAGTAGGCAAAGAAAATTAGGTACTATTTTGTGGCAACGCTCTCGTCTGGCGGACGTCGGCTTATCGACGGCCCGTCGTCGCTCGAACGATTTCATGGGCTGGATTTCGAGTGCCCCGCGCGATAGTCGGCGAAGCAAGCCAACCGTGGATATCGCGAACCCCTTTCTGCATCCACCGGGGCCCACAACTTCATCGCCCCCACCGCTATCGCCGCTATCACCGCTATCACCGCTATCACCGCCAGGTCCCGTCAACCTTCTGCAGCGCGAGCACGCTCGCCGCCGCATTCGATCTCTGTCTTCGTTGCGGTTTATCGTTACTCGTCTATTCGTCTGTTCGGCTATTCGTCTATTCGTCTATTCGTCTATTCGTCTATTCGTCTATTCCTTCGTTAGTTCGCTCGATGATTTTTCTATGAAAGGAACACGGCCACAGAGACACAGAAAAAAAAAAAAAAAGTAACCATACTACGAGATTACCTTTGCCTCCACGATACGACGGAACAGCCACCCCCGTTTCATCGTTTCATCGACGAATCCTCGGTCGAATCCTCGGTCGAATCCTTGGTCGAATCCTTGGTCGAATCCTTGGTCGAGCAGCTCGCGCAGACAAAAGCAACGAACTCGATCGTTGTCGTACAATCATGTGCAAAATGAAAGAAAATAAATGTGGCCATCGCTTTGCTCCTGATCGCGTCGAAGAAACGATGCACGTCCGATCGTGGGTGCGACTGTCGCCGTTGCCGGAGCCTCGCTTTCGAGGGCGACACCGCTCGTTTGCGTACCAGAAGAAGTCGCCCTATCGGAGGAAGGTACCTCGAGAAGCCGTCTGTCGCAAAGCGAAACAGCTATAACCCCCTGTTTGAGATGGCTGATATTTGTTGTGTTTTTAAGAGTTTAAATAACAGCGTTTTATTACTTTTACATTGTCACAGCATGCTTTGATACTGCTAGTATATGGTCTTTAATATTGTACACTGCATTACTCTCGGCTACCTAACTTTACTCTACCGGCGCGTTGTGATTTAGACGTCTAAGCTGAGAAATATTTATTTCGATGTTATAGAAGCGCGGCAGGTAATTTTTCCGAATCCCCAGTCGCGTCGCGTTGCCTCGGCTCGGACGAACTCGACCCGTGCTGCGCGCCGCGATGTCGGGGCTCGCGAAGAGAGCCGACGCGTTTCGCAAACGCAGCTCCCACTTGTCGAAAACTGTTGGGAACTGTTGGGAACTATTGGGAACTGTTGGGAACTGTTGGGAACCCGTAACCAATTTTTCGTACGCATATGGCATACAGCTAGCCTCGTTTTATCCGCATGCAACCGTTCGATGATTACGTAAACTTCCATTTGATATTTTGTTGCATTAATATACACGGAGACACATGTACATGTATGTATGCGTTACGTCTATATGCAAGCACGTATGCTGTACGAATGTACGAGCGTGGGCGCGAGCGCGTGTGTATGAATGGACGTACCTGTGCGTACGTGGGAGAAATCTGTCGATGGACGTGTTTCGGAAATGGACGTCGCCGTGCCAGCTACGATCGCATCATGAATTCTTCGAGTGCCAGTCTTTTAACCGATCCTCTTTGCACTCTGCTCCTATTCTTTCCTCGCACATTTTACCCGCCGCGTCGTCGCGGGACGTTGCTCGTGGGCAAAATCGTTCGGCGTTCGATGCGATCGTACATTGGTATCTAGCGATCAACGTTTCATCGGTCAAAGTTATTTATTAATACTGGGATGAAGTTTTCTATAAGAAAGAGTCGTCTTTCCTGTATGTAGAAATAAAGGAGTGTAAATACCGAGCAAACCAGCAGAGTACGTACTTTGTCCGTCTCCCGTCGACGCGACGCGACGCGACGCGACGCTATGGTAAAGCAGGTGACAAGGCAGACGTTATCTCGACGTTCTTTTTCAGATAAAGTAGCACGCGAAGACGTTGAAGCGGAGTCGGCGCGAGCGAGAAAAGGAACGCACGATTCGTTGGAGCAAAGCTTCACGCCCAGCTTGGCCAGACGGCTGAGCCGAACGTTGATCGAGCAGACGAGACGATCGCTGGCGAGGTCGCCCTCCGCTTCGTCGCCCGGCGCGGAGACTGCCGCGGGCTTTCAGGACGCGTCCGAGGCCGCGGATCGGTCCGTCTCCACCGTTTCCACAGTCTCCACCGTTTCCACCGTCTCCGATCGGAGCGAGCAGAAGGAACGGCCGACTGGCAGTCGCGTCGTTGGACGAAGCAGCAGCCTGCTCGAGCCGAGCATCGGGAGGGACGCGTCGCGCGGCTCGCCTCGCCGAAGCGTTAGTCTCTTCGACGACGAGTCGGTCGCTCGCGACTACGACGAGAACGGCGCGCGGTCGTTCCTCCGGGAGGCCGGGTCCAGCGGGCCATCCCGGTGGTACAAGGACCCGAGCGCGGGCAAACTACGAAAGGAGAGCTTCCGCTCGCGCAGGGCGGACAAGATCCAGGAGGAGACCACCACGGACGACGCGGACAACGGTTCCCTCTCGGAGTACACGAATCCGTTGGACGCGACCTCTAGTTTGTCCACCAAGTCGTACGAAAGCTCGCCGACCGAATCTTCCTCGAACATTGGCGAGTACGGCAAAAGCGGATCAGCGTACAGGTCGGATCTCTCGAGGAACTTCGAGGACCGACTGCTGGCCGCCGAAAATTTGATCAAAGAGTCGAAGCTGAGGAACCTGGGGGGAATGCCGGGAAGCGGCAAGTGCGATCAGAGCTTCGCCGAGACGAACAGCAGCTCGGCCCTTTCGAAACGGCGGAGCTGCATTCCGAGCCTGAGACTGCGTTCCGGCTCGCTGAGCAGAGATTCGAGCGCGATCGGCGAGCGTCGAAAATCATTCGCGGACTCGCGAGACGCGGTGGCCAGCGCGGCCACGCGGGCCCTCGGCCCGGAGAAGTCGCTGCTGCGCAAGCTGTTCAAGTCTGCCGGAGTTGGCGAAAACGACTCGAAGGAGGAAAAGGGCAAAGAAAGGGAAAAGTCGAAGCAGCGACGAATTTCACGTTTCCTGCGTCCGGACTTTTTCGACACGCCTAGGGAGGAGAGCCAGTACGTGAAGGAGAAGGAGGCGCAAAAGGCGGCCGAGAACGAGCGACGCAAGTCCCGGTTCATCCGGCGCAAGACGGAAAACAGTGTCGAGCGCGAAGAGGAGCGCGGAGAGGTGCGCCAAGAGGAGCGCCAAGAGGAGCGGGAGAAGGAGGCAAAGAACGAGATCAACTCTCTGAGACGGGAGCGCCTCGACGATTCGGAGGAGCGTCGCGACGGAAGAGCGAACGCGGACGCGGTGGACGAGAGTCCGCGAAACGGTTTTCTGCATTCGTTGGAAAAGAAGCTCGAGAGGCTTCGGTCCACGGACGGTCGGATAGCGAGGGCGAGCGCGACGAACGGACGAGCAGAAAACGAAGCGACCCGCGAGCGATCCGCTCCGCCCGTCGACTGTCGCCCTGCCGTCGACGCTGACACCGTCAAGAGAGCCGTCAGCGTCGAGGATCTCTCCGCGACGAAGAAATCCGGCCAGAGCACGGCGAAGAGCAGGGTCTCCTCGGTGCTGGGCCTGTTCAAGAGCACGGAGGCGAAGCAGCGAGCGAACGGTGGCCGCTCGCCGAGCAAACCGAAGAAGAGTCCGACCAAGTCGGCGAGGCCGGGAGACGCGGCTCCCGTCGAGGACGCGAGCACTTCCAGCTGCGGGAGCAAGATCCCGACGAAGCACTTGAGCCCCGACTCGAAACCGACGAGGAAACTCGCCGGCGCGAAACGATCCGACAAGCCCGTTTCCTCCGCTTCCTCCGCTTCCGAGTCTCCGAAGAGATCCCCCCCGAAAGACGCGCCGGAGAAGCAGGAGAGAGGTTCATCGACGAAGGAAAAGGAACCGAAGGAGAGGAAGGCGAACCGATCGTCGTTGGAGAACGGATCCTCCGTCCAATTTGATAAACCGGAGGATGCGGACAAGAAGGCGAAGAAGACAATGAAAAAATCGGCTGGAGGTTTGGACGGTGCCGACGCCGATACCGCGAAGAAGAAGAGAATAGTCCGGGTTGTCAGGAAGGTGACGAACAAGTCCAGCGAGGGCGAGGCCGGTAGGGCGGCACCGGGGGAGAAGGACAAGTCGACGAAAGCGCGAACGACGAAGAAGAGCCAACTGAAAGAGGAAGCAGCCGCGAAGGAGGCGAAGGAGGCGAAAGAGGCGGAGGAGGCGGTGGAAACCGGGGAGACCCCTCGGCAATCGAAGATTCAGGAATCTCAGCGAGCGATCAGGAGCAACCTGAAGCTCGACCTGTCCAAGATACCTCAGCACTCGTTCCGAAACTCTGCGCCAAAGTCCGACTCGCCGAAATCGACGGCGAACGATCAAGCTCCGGACAAGCTGATGGAATGCCTGTCGAAGGTGACGCATCGCGCCAGCATCGCCGGCAGCAAGATAGTCATCGAGAAACCGTTGCGCGCCAAGGACGTCGCTGAACTGAAGAAGGAAGTGACCGAGTGCGCCAGAATCATCGAGAGCCACGCAGAGTTTGCGCGCGCCGCGATCGCACCTACCGTCCCGAAGAATCGCCCTCCGGTCGGGGCGGAGGAGTCTGCGACCTCGGAGATCGATCTCGCGGAAGCGACTCTCCGAGGAGGAGCAGCAGCAGCCACCGGTTCCACGGAGAACCAGCGAGCGAGCTGCGCCCCGCTCGCGAAAGAGTCTCCGATCGATTGCACGAACGAGCTGCTCTCCCCGATGGACGAGCCCGAGAGCTTCGATTCGTGGTCGATCAGCTCCACGGAGTTGAGCCACGCTCGTCCCGATCTCCACTCCCCCACGTCTCCGGCGCACTCGGGGCACGCCAAGATCGACAACGCCGAATCGGTGATCGATCGGATACGCAGGAGGAGCTTCTACACGCGATTCAACGACAGACGAAGGCCGTCGCTGACTGCCCCTCCGCCGGGCGTCACCCTGCCGGGCAGTGCCACGCTTCCGCGAAAGTTCAGCTTCGCCGGTCAACACCGAGAGCACAGGGATCGCGGAAAGTACGGCGCCGGCTACGGATTGACCGCGGGCGGGAAGGCTGCCGAGACGAACAGAAGTTACAGCTCGCACGGGGACGAGGGTGGTCGGATCGGCCGCGATAGATCTCTGGATCGAGGGATCGATCGCGGCCGCTACACCGACTCTGGCTACAGCCCCGACCTAAACGCGAAGGCCGAACTCGTCCCGGGACTTTGCTCCTCCGCCTCTTACGACCCTCTCCGACGATATCTCAGATCGCCCACCTTCGACCGGCCCGCCTCGAGGTCGAGGTACCACAGCGCCGACTTTGTGGCCGATCCGGACCTAGCCGGCTGCTACCGGTCGCCTCTGATTACCTCGATGAACGACGCCGCGATCGACGCTCACCTCTCTGCCTTCTCTACCTTGCCGCGAAAGTACGGAAGCAGCGTTCCGGGGACGAAAACTGTCGAATACTACGAGGAACTGTTGGCCCCGAACTGTTCGGATTACTTGCCGTCCAGGAGAACTCCGGCACCTTCCCAGTACCTGGGGAAATCCGAAAACGGCTACCACAACGGAGGCTCGGAGCTGCGCTCGAACGGTCCCAAGCGAAAACCGTACGCGGAGAGAGCCACCGCGACCGTCGACGCCTGCGACGACGAATCACCGGAACAGAAAAGGTCCCTCTCACTCTCACTCTCAATTTCTCCGATACGAAACGAGAGATGCACCTCCTCTTTTCTTTCCATTTCCAGGGACAAAGATGACGCAGCGTGCGACGCGGGAGCATTCTCGCCGACGCCTGCGGAAGCGACGATCGGTCGGGCTGGCGATTAATTTCTCTTTCCAGATACCTCTGCTTCTTCGAGCATCGAGCTGGCGGACGCGCTCGACGAAGCAACGTCGATTTCGCCGCGGTGCTTCTGGGAACTTTGGAACAAACTTCCCGGCCGAAGCGATCTAGGTCTAGTCTTTCCGTTGAATCGTTAAAGAAGCTTCGAAGCGGCCTCGTCGCCCGCCTTATTTTAATAAATAGTATGCGGCGCAGAAAGCGGTGCTCTTCGTACCAGCCGCTCGCTTCTACGAAAAATCACGCGCCTGTACCAACTATTTCCTACGACTGTTACTCGGGCAAGAGCTATCGCGTCTCCCAATTTGCAATTACCGATCCTATAACAGTTACTATCATTGTCATTGCTACTATTAAGTCTTTATTACGTATTGCGCAGAATTAATAATACTATTGCAATTATTGCCGTTGGAACTGTGGCTATTGTTACTATTACTGTTACTATTACTATTACATGAACGTGTGTGCCTTGAAAATGTAGTGCAATGAAATTTAGATTTCTCGGAGAGAAAAGGTCTGTGACTTTGTGTTAACCGACAAGCGTGCAGATGGTTCGACGATTCTATATGTATACAGTATCGATCTCTCCACGAATCTATCTCGAGCGTTCCTCCGTCGTTTTTCACCTCGCCAATGCCTCCGTTCCCATTCTCATCGACAGCGAGTGAATACCTTTGTGGCCTTTCCGATTTGCGAATGACTGTCGACTATCGAACGAGCATTTCTCACCCGTTCATTGTCAAACCTCGTCGATATTCGCTTTTTTCCTGGTCGCGTCGTCGCGACGCGTCCCGTCGTCCCGTCGTCCCGTCGTCCGGTTTACCCGGCAAATGGTGAGAAATTTTAGTGGTGCGCTCGAAACGCCCTATTCGGAGCAGCATGAATCCCGTCAAGTTGCGATTCTACACCGAGAAATACGAGAAAGAAAAAAAGTATTTTCGATTGCACGAAACATTCGTAGCTATTCCACGCGCAGAACCATTAACCGGAAAGTTTTACGCGAAGCACGACGCTATTCCGGTGTCCGAAATTCGACCGGAGTACGTAGATCTAGTCGCGAAACGGACAATCCTTCTACCTAGGGATATTTATACGGGCAGGCCACCCACCGTGAACATGGAGTACGAAACGCGCCCAAGACCCCTCCTTCCCAGAAGTTTTTCACGCACCGCTGCTTCCACAGGTACGGATGGTTCTCGGAGAGCTTGATTCCATCAGCGATGAACGATTCGAGGCTGCGCTTTCCCAGAACAAGGACGGACTTTATCTCCAACGAGCTTCGAATACGCCACGTTATGAAGGGTTTGCCCGTGGAGAAATTTACAGGGATCCCGTTCAAAGTTTAGCAAACACGACACCGCTCTCGCCGATGCGACGCGCTCGCCGATAAAATTCAATATCGATGTTGTGCTATGCCCGTTACCTGGCAACGCGCGCAACACCGAGAACTCCTTTCGATGTCGTCGACGTGAAACGGACCGATCAAGTTCGCGCGCGCGACTCGCCTACAGAGTACACAGACGTCGACCGCCAGCGGGGTTTTAACGCGAGGGTTAAGATATCGCTGAAGAAGAAGGAAACGTCGCGTCGCTCGGGAAAGAAAATGATCGGGGAACAAGGATAGGTAAGAAACGGCGGAAGCTGATTGCCGGTGAAACTGTGCACGATCATGGCTAGAAAGGGTTTCTGCGTAAATGTGCATCTGGAGCTACACGCCGTACGTATTCGAAGGACGGTCGTTTGCACGTTTTCACTATTCTTCGGCCGAGCACGCTCTAATAAAGTCGCGACCTTTCAGATCACGTGCCCCGGTGTATGGCTGTGCCCTAACGGCAGGGTTGCGCTGCGAATAACCACTCTCGGTTCCACCCTAGAATCTCACAGAGTATCACCGATTTTTCCACTATTATTTCACAACGAGTTTAACTTTAAGAAAACTTTCACACGGCTGGCTGCTTTGACAGAATTGCAACGGAATTTGGAGCAAGAGTTTCTCTACGCGGAACTGATGCAATGGCTTTGCCCGTGCAACCAGCCTGTCCTTCTGGCTACGTTCGAGGCCAGCTTGGCGGACGTCCTTTATCCGGTGGTGCACTGCAAGCGTTTACTAGCCGGCGTCGACGTCGACCTCCTCACGGACCCGAGCAAGTATTTTCCCGTTAGTGTTTGTCGCGCACGCCTCGAGTTTCCAGCTGGCCGCGGGAACATATTCTCGAGATATTCATTGCCCTTCCCCCGTAGGGTATCATAGCGCCGAAAATCCAGGTATCGACGAAAACGGTGATCGAAGAGGTGACTTTTAGCGACGCGAGCCAGCACCGCGCGTACGTCGTTAATCCGAAAACGATCGATTCGAAGGTAACGCTTAACGTGCAAACGCCGGGGCGCCGTCGTGATTCAACGAAACCGATCTCCTCTTTCAGCGGAAATCGTGCGCGCACAAAAGACCAAAGGCCAAAGGCATCATCAGGCAAAGAAAAGTCTGCCACAGTCGAGCGAAAGATCGCGACGCGTAAGTGCCTGCGAATTCCCCGGCCACGGAGCTGTTTTATCGGTGAAATTTTTACAGCTCGAGATACCGGTGCCGCGCGTGCAACGTCGCATACTCCTGTCAGCTTGATTCGTCACGAACCGATCGATGCTACCATCCAACGGACGAGCGATGCCTTTCTAAACGCCTGGAGGACGACATCGATCCGCCATCGAAGAATCAACCAATTCCGTCTGTGTGTCGGAACCTGCGCATATTCGACAACTGTCCGATCTGTTTAAAGTACAGGTGTTACTTTTCCTGCGAATGCGACCACGTGCCTGCCGAGAAATCGGTCGGCAATCCGGTAGATTCGCGCGAATACCAGTGTAGTCCTTGTCGCGCTCGCGCATCGACCGATAGATTCCTCGACACGTAGACTTATGCTGACGCTGACGGTGACGCTGACGCTAACGCTTCACGGCCACGAAATGATCGATGATTTCCGGAAGGCGAGGAACTGTAACCGAATATATTACTCGGGTTCGAGGACGCGTAGGTACGGATACGTAACAAGCTCCAAGGGAGAAGAAAACAGGAACGCGTGCAAAAAATTTGTCAGCTTTTCGAAAAACACGCTTCCTTTTAGACGCGGCATAGAAACGAAACAGTAAATGCTACAAAGGTTTGTCCCGAATTTGCAAGCGTATTATGTACAGAAGGCGAAGCCCGATCGTCGTAGAATCGCGCGGTTTTCACGTAGGCTTCACGTACACCTGCCGTCCCGGCATATACATCGGAGTCCCTCCAGCCTTTGGACCACGCAGATTCACCGACTGTCCCAGCAACGCCGGAGACCTGAGATATATACCGCGGCCCTGAGGTGTCCACGCCCTCAAGGCAACATTTTCGTTCTCGTGTGGCGTGAGCGCGATCCAGCCTGAAAGATCGAACGAACAGCGATACAATGATGGAAACGCGAGGTTCCCTTGTCGAACCCTACCTGCGCTGGACAATACAACGTCGGCTGCGGATCGATTCCTAATTCCGGTTATCTTCAACTCTTTCGACTCCAGTGTCGGCCATACTTTCAATCTCTCTGGATCGTTCGTAGGTACGACGAAAGCATCGCTTTCCAGCAATTGCTGATACAGCTGATTGGCGTCGCAGGTGTAGCATATCGTTATGGGCAGCTCGTGGCTGGCAAACAGGGTGCATCTGTATCGCGGACAAGGAAAGGAAATGAAAATGCGAGGTCCGTGCGCGGAACTTGGTTGATACGCACCTGATAAAGTAGTCGCCTACGAGATAGTCCAACCTTCCCATCCCGGCCACGAACACGGTCTGGCCTGGCTTGAAGACGAACGTTCTCGGCGAGATGATCCGCTGCGGCACAGCTGCCAGCAATTCGTCGGTCGTCAGCAAGTCCAGCGTTTGATCCCTGTGAACGGTGCCTGGTGTGTCGTAACACCAACGGCTCTGCTCGTATTCTGGACTAGACTGATCGAATACTTGCTGCCGCGGCATAAACGCGGCCGTCTTTTCCGAGAAAGGATCGAAGATCTCCTCGTCCGCCGTGTTTCCGGTGAACGTTCTGCCAACGTGATCTACGAGGACAAAAGGGTAGGGTATCTTAAAACGATTGCTGTTCGAAGGACCCGATCGGGGTTCATCGGTGGAACGACGAAGGCGGGATCCCGACATCGCTTCGGTACCTTCTAAAGCCGCGAGCTCGATATTCCTCGTCTCCTTGAACAGATAGTCCCTGTACTTTGCTTCCTCCCTTCTATAGAATCCTTCGTTTCTCAGCCTCTCCGTTCTTAGCAAAAGCTTCTTCCCGCTCGGATTAAAGGTCGGAAATTTCAACACGCTCAGCGTGGTACCCGGCCAAGCGGACACTGTGGCTCGTTGCACAAGATCTATAGCTTGCACTTTGCAGTAATCCGAGTTCAGTAACGCGTTGAACAACGAGGACTTTCCTACGTTTGTACACCCGACTAAATAAACGTCCCCTAAAATGCGTAAACAATATTACCGACCAATTCCCTGCGGCGTCCCCGCCAAACGAGATTCGCTCACCCCTATTACGCCATTTCAGCTGCAATTTATTTATCAGCTGCTCTATGCCGTATCCAGTTTTTGCCGACGTTAGCTGCACGTGTGTAACGTTTGCCCTGTTCACACCGGTCACCTCGACCACGGTATCCAGCAGGGTCTGTCGGACGTTTTCAAAGAACCTTGGACAATCCCTGGGCAGCAGATCCACTTTGTTCCCAACGAGAAACACAGGAGTGAACGGATGCATGATGCTCCTCAGACCTGGCCATACGCTGCAAGGAAAATCGGTCAGATCGACCGTCAGAATGATCGCGCATTTGCTCCTCTTAATTGCGCCTAACACCTTTGGGTAATCTTCGGCCGAGACTTTCACTTCCAGTGCCGCGTTGTAAAACTTTAAAAAGTGACACCGCTGGCAAATCATCGATTTCAAATCCTCGTCCTGCTTCTGCGAGAACAGTTCCGACGGCAGGTATCCAGGGATCGCTGGATCTTTCGAGTGCAGTAACGCGCCGCAACCACCGCACGGAACTGAACTGACCGGCGCCTCGGGATCCGGGGTGCCGCGACTGTTGTACCAAGCCGCCTCGAGCAAAGTGTCGTCGAATTGTTCGTAATCGGACATCCAAGTCGAAGGCACCTTCGACAGCTCTCCTCCTCTCCTCGTGATACCTTCGGACGAGCCAGCTCGGATCTTTTCCAGAAATGACTCAAAGTCCAACCGATCTTGCTTTTCCCCGTCTTCGCCATCGCCGTAGTTCCCATTTCTCTTCACATCCAAGTATCTTTCGCTCAGGGCTTTGTACTTTTCGTTATCCATGCTCGTGGTCGGCCCTTCGTATTCGTCGTCATCCATCTCGTCGACCAACGTCGACGCAGCCGTCTCGTACGAATCTACCATCGCGTACGGCATGTGTACAGGCTTTCGTATTTTCGCACCTCCCTCTGTCGTATCGCTTTCCACCGTTTCCTCGCTAGAATCTGCCATCCCCTTTTCCCGCAATCGATCGTTCAACGTAACGCTAAACACAGGCTGATACGCCATTTTTTCGAACTTTGCTTTCGCGTCGAGCTTGGCACGCGCACTTCGCAGTCGTTGCCGTTTAACGTAACCCATTGTTACGTTCTCGCGATCCAAGTACTCGCAGTACAACAATTTATCTCGCACAGCTAGGACCTTTGGGTCCGCTTTAGCCGACACGCTACAGTAGAACACCTTTTCCCCGCGTTGCCCGAATTCAAATTTGCAACGTGCGCTAAGCGCGGTGCGCAATTGCAAGCACAGCCTAACGCTCGACGTTTGCATGTTTCGCGACGAGCACAAGTTCTGGAAGCTGACGATACGCTACTTACAGCAATCGGTTAGAACCAATTATTCGAAATATTCACCTATCGTCTTGAAACATCGTAAACACACGAAACGCCTGTCTCGCTTCACCAATCATTCGATCGCTGTCGTTTCGCTTCGATTCAAATTCTCTATCCTACGCAGGTATATACATACATAACCTGCGAAACGAAACAAGCCGCAAACTAGTCAACGAAATACACGTGAACAGAGCCACGTGTCGAACGAATCGAAACCCTATATCGATACAAGCTATCTAACTTTCTCGCATAGATCGTTCGATTTAGATTGGCTTCAAGTCGCGGTCGGACGTCAAACCAAGGAATAAGGTGCAGTATATTTTCTACTTCATCGAATAATCCCCCGAAAACAATTCTTTCTTTCTTTCTTTCTAGCTTCGTTTCTTGCTTGCCTTCTTGTACCGAAAATAAACCCGATCGGATCTCTCGTGCGCTTGCACGCCCCCTCGTTCAATCGACTAATCGACCACCATGCGCGATTTCGAGAAAACGAACTACATTAGCCACAGATTACAGAAAATGATGCGAAACTTAAATAATTTTAAAGAATTCTTGTTCTTCTTTGCCGCAATGATGCCGCGACAAAGGATGTCAAACAATTCCTGTTAATTACAAAAATCCACGATAATCAGTTTTCCTATTTTCATTGTACTATCAATAAATGAAATAATTTTTTAAGTTGCAAACAATTTTGCAAGATTTTTAAGTAACAAATATCACTGCATTCTTATAAACTTTGATGTGTTTCAGGTTGGAGGATCACGTCTTTAGTGAAAGAAGATTCGCTACCAAATATACCTTTCCCCTTTCTTTATATCCCTTTGGGTTTTCAATCAGGCAGGCAATTCTCCAATTAAATTAGCTTTTCAATTAGGCAGGCAATGTTTAAATTAAGATAAATTTTTAGTCAGGCTGGTGTTTTCGTGTGTTTCAGGTGCATGATCAGAACTTCCTCCAAAGAACTTGAAGATTAATCGTATATCTAAATTAAATCAATTTCCAAATAAAATTATCTTTTTAGTCAGGTAGGATGTTTTAAGTTAAGATTTAATTTACCATAAGTATATGTGGATTTAGTCGAATTACGCGCATGATAATTTATATTTAATCTTTATTCTGTAGTTTAAGTCAGGTCTAACAGATTTTTATTTTCAGCTTTCGCCGTAACTAATCATTTTAATACATCCTATTTACTTAAACTAACTATGAGCTAATGTGCATTATAATCTTTATCTTTTACTTCAAAAGGTGCAACAAAATTTTTATTTTCATCTTCCGTTCCAATTATTGGTTTTAATACACTTTACTTACTTAAACATTGTATATTCCAATTTATATTTTAATCTTGATTTCTTCATTGATTCAGGTTTAATAGAACTTTGATGTTCACCTTTCGTTAAATTCAATTATCTTAATACTTCCTTTGATATTTTGCACAACGTTTACATATCAAGCGTGCTGCAAATATACATCAGAAGGAAGGAGTTTTCAATTTGTAAATAATAATATTTGTAAATGGATGGTGAAAGGAATTGGGCTGTGAACATTGTGTGAATATTTGTAAATGCTGGGCGGGGGAATAATTTTATTATTCGATATCCATATTAGTCTTTAGCGTATAAAGATATCAATAAATTCACTTTTTCCGTACAAGATATTGATAAAACCTGATTGTACAAGAAGACAATACGCGAACGGGTAGATCTCGATATCAAGGCAATCTATTTGAAAACCAATATTCCGTTTTAGAAGCAATGCTTTGATGACGAGAACGCCCGAGGATGTTTCAATTTAATTCAAAGTATATTAAAGTAGAGTCATTGAAGAATTTTTCTAATAAAGTAGAGTCATTGAATATATAAATATATATTTAGCCCGTTAGAAAATCAGTATGTCTTTATCATCTTTTTAGACGAGGATTTCCAGGTTTAACCCTTCACGTGTTCACTGCCCGGAACCCACTCACGTTCCCCGGTGCTACTTGGGTGGGAAAACGGTGGTAGAGCACGACGATATTTCTTTAGTGGATAAGCTATTGAATGATTTATTGTTGGCGACTGACAGTGCGTTTGGTGTATCGTGCACGACGTAATATCCGCAATGTGTGTGTGGTTAGGCTGTGGATTTGCGTCGTTCCGTACTAAAACGTAGTTGCAGAGGCCAAATGCCAAAGAGAATCGAATATACTTATCAATTGCTATCAAGTACCACTCGTACCGGTGCTATTTAATTATTCTATTAAATATATCAATCGCGGGGTGGTTTTTTCCACGTGAACGCAAAGATCCCAGCAACTGTCAGTCGATTTCAGAAAAATGGTACGTACCTTAGAGTGTGCAAGTTGTGTGACAGCACTTGGGTGTCGGGGGCGTCCCGGGACGCCTCCCTAGTGTAGGCTTTTGCGCCCAAGTGTTTGACTGAGAACCGTGGAGTGTCGTGTGTTGGTGTGCCTGTTTGCCATTTTTTAAATATAGCTCTAGGTAGGATAGGTAGTATACCTTCTGGTGTGATTGATAGACATAAGTAGGTAGGGCCGGGCAGGTTGACGCAGTCTCTGGTCGGGTAGGCACGATATCGCGTGTTCAACCTGTTTCAGGAAATCTGATTTGAAAAGTCGACGGTGAAGCTGGGGCGCGAACGAAAATGCGTTCGCCACTGGCTTTGCCTATCGATTTTTCGAATTCTTCGCGGTCGTGGTCGCGATTTAGGTTCCGAAACGAAACGCCTTTCATTATGCTCGAGGCTGCACGCGTGAACGAAGAACGATTATAATTTTGATCGTAATCTTTGCGATTTTCCGCAATCACAATTTTTGCGATGTTATTTGGTCGTGATTCGGTCGCGTGCGTTCCATTTAGCTCCGCGATTTAAACTCTTTATTTCACCTTTATAAGTCTTTTCTTGATTTCCGAGAAGAGCCTCGAGCCTAGTTTAAGTTTCAGCTGGCCCTCGGGTCCAACGAAAAGAAGGGGCTATATGCCGAAGAGGCCCGACAAACTGTCGCTCGAGAGGGCAACTACTAATGGTTCTCCATTCTTTTTAAGAATGGGGAATCATTCTTTGTTACTACTTTGTCACTGTGCTTGCATTTTTGTCACTGTGGTATATAAAATGGCACAGCATAAATAAAATGGAGAGGCTTCGGATTACTAATCCAATGCTTGAGATTGTTACAGATTCACAGGTGAACCCAAATATGATATATTAAACAAATGGAAGTACATAAGCCAGAGGCTCAAAGGTGGAATACATACAAATCAAATCCAGAAATATTATCAAGGTCACGATTGGTAACTATAAAATTAAAGAGCGAGCCTGGTCCATCTAAGAGTTTAAGTATTAATTTTTATAAAACCTTACTAATTATTTTGAGTCTGTGTTTGTTTCAGAAGCATTGACAAGAAGAGGATTAATAAAAAATACGTATAATATGACCCCCCCGCCCTCCACCCCACCCCTGTCCCTGCCCCTGCCCCTGCAATTATAAATCGATAATACTTTTAGCTACTTATATAGGTAAGATTTGTTTGAACACACAATCTTAGATCTTCATACAGGCAGGTTTCACACGAATTGAAATGATTAGACTTTTAATTAGGCAGGGTTTACAAATACCAAGTTTCTGGCTGTGCTGCAATTTTTTGGTTTGTGTTTCTGCCTGTTCTAGGAAGTGATGGACAACGAAATTAATATGGACTAATTGAAGGGGAATTAAGTATATGCATACTCATTCCTACATGAGTATGGGAAAGTATCTATTACAGTCCTACGTAGGTAGGATATTATTGAAATTATTCTTTTAATTGAACTCTTAGATGTTATATTAGGTAGGGTGATTCTAGTTTTAAGATAGATCCTTAGTCAGGCAGGGTGCATTTGAATCAAATCTAGTATTTAAGAAGGGAGGATTAATGTTTAAGTTATGTGTTAGCTTATAAGACCGCAGTGTTCATCACTGCAATAATTTTCCGCTGTCTAGTATTTAAGATAATAGGATGTGTTTTTAAGAAACTTTTCTTTCAGGAATTTTATTTCACTTGCAGATTTTCTTTCAGGTTTCTTTCTGATGTTCATTTTAGCTCGCGATCGCGATTGTTCTAAGTACTCCTGTTGTTGTCGTATTTGTACTACGATCAATTAGTGAACGTTCTACAAACTGACGATAATGGGAGATTTTTCTTCCTTACAAATGATAATAGAATCAGTTTTTGCGTAATTGGAGGGTGGAAGGGCCGTGGCTAGGGTGGGTCTCCATTCGCAGTAACCTCCACGGGGTGAGACCTGGGCAATCAATTATTTATTGTATAATTATTAAACGTTTAACAGACGTTTAGGAATTATATGGAAAATAATTCGAGCGAATCGACTGCGAATTCCCTTCCCATTCCTTTCCCATTCCCTTTTCCCTTCTCCGCTCGGAGGACCGATGGAAAGGCCGCTGTTCGCACCTGTGGCGGTATTTGAATTGCACTATCTGTAAAACACAAAAGCTACCGTTTGTGATTCACGTTCGCTGCCATACCGACCAGGGAAATTAAGACTGATCTGAGCGTCCTCTGCTCGTGAATAGCGGACAACCGAATAACTATTATTCAGTGAAATAGTTGGCGGACGAGAGAGAAGAGGGAGTTGCGTAAATGTGTTTTAATATTATGGATAGGTGCCAATTTTGTATAAAGCTTTTCGATAGAAAAATTGAGGAAACAATACCTTGCATACATTTGTGTGATCCTGCACCATTGTAGATACGAGAAGAATGAAATGAATATCTAATTTAACGAATAGGAGAAATTTTAAAATTCGCTGCCAGTTTGCTCGACTATTTTATTATATAATTACCAATTCTATCACAAAAGGATAAGTGATAAAATTGATAAATGTGTGACAAACGTAATCGGTTGCCCAGGTCTCGCAACGAGGAGGTTGCTGCGAATGGAAACCCGCGTTCCCCTATATGCGTCTCACCCACCCACTCTATTTATAAAAATGATCATTTACAAATTAAACGCTACTTCCTTCTGATTTATATTTGCAGTGCGCCTGATATGCAGACGCTATGCGAAATAAGATCAGAAGGATATACTATTGCAATTATTTTTCGGCCTTACTAATTTATCTTTCTCTCGCTTTGCATTACCAACACTTCGTCACACACATCAATATATTTTTAATATAATTACCACAATATCAATCGTACTCGGAACTTGCTATTGTTTGCATCACAGTAGCTATTTTAAATTAAATTGGGACATTCCTCGTGATAAATGTCAGAGGAAGAAGACTTTTCACCATTAATAATCGCGGAAGACTGTACAGAATTGATTATACGTCATTTCTAAAATTTATTCGCATAATGGTCACTGGCCTCAGATCTCATTAAGAGAATCACATACATTTTTATATATTATGCAAAAGCCGAATACCTCATTTCACGCTTACATAATTGCCTTAAATATTATCAAGGTTCGCGTACTGCTCTACATAGGCATTATTCTGTTCCGTACTTGGAGTAGTTCTTCCGCGTTCCATTCGGCAGCAAATATATTCCTCGTCCCTACTTCGACGAAGAAACAGGGGCGAAACCTTTTCGCCTTTCGTGATTTATTTATCTATGTCGAAACTGTTCGCCAAATACCACCTTCCCATCGCGGCATCTATGAAATGGGAGGAACGGCTTAGAATCACTTTTTATCCTTGGCATTTAACGATTGGCCAACCCCTCCACAGTTTCTGAGCCATGCCAATATCGTTATTCGTACCGCAAATATTCACACGTACCACATTTTTGTCCCGCTCTCTTCTGCATCGTTCTACAATGTCGTTTTCATTGCTGAATACATGCTTGGAGTAACTGAAGGGGGTTCTGCTACATTTTTGTTACACCTGAAACGTACTCGTTCCGTGCAGACCGACAGCACTCTAAAAAAAACACCTGACTCACAACCGGAAGTCTGCGTCTCTCGCTTCTGAACATCGACAAGAAATCATTACCCAATGACAGACAGGGTAGTTACATTCCAACATACAATGGCCGAGGACAGTCAATTTGAATTCGCTAAGAACACGAAGACAAAAGATATTCGCGGAGGGCAAATATTTTGCTGAATCGGCATTAATCGCGCGACATTTCTGTCATCCGCTTTCTCTGCCCTCTTTTCGAACACTATTTCTATTAAGTTCTATTAGAGGACCGAGTTTCCGTTCACTTCCTTGTACGATGACCTCCGGCAGGAAAATTCTTGCGCATAGGTACAGCAAGGTATGCTAACGGCGCGGCGCGGCGCGGCGCCCGTAAATTTTTCTGCGCTCGTCAAAGATCGCGTCCAGCAACGTCCCGACGTCAAGATTAATGATCTCCCGCGTGGGCGATGAATAATTTGAGTAAATGGATTCCCCTTGTTACCTATAAACCACAAAGGATCTTCTGATTGTGCATGATGCATTGGTAATTTTCTCGTTACATGACTAACCGTGTTAAAGTAGAAATGGTTTTTTTATGGATCCTTGAACGAGGAAGTGCCATTCATACTTGACAATATGCGGTGCGAAAGGAATTGGCATGTCAATAATATTACATACACTATTACTAGACTACTTTGATTGTCCAGTCCGATTGCAAACATTTGTGTTCGCATAAACGCAAATAAATCTGTAAAATCTCTGGCCCGAGAAAATGGCGTTCGTTGGATATCATGAACCCGAGTAACCTCCGCTAGTGATCTTTATTGTTTTCAAAATGATCGCTGAAACTGTAATGCAAATAATAAAATGGTAACAATCACTGTTGCTACAATTTTCACCGTATTATTATTTATAATAAATTCGATGCACAGAGGACATAGCAGAAGTTGCAAGAAACGACCAGTTTAACGATGAAAGCGGAAATTGATGACAACGAGGCTGATTGACAATTTACCAAGATGAAATGCCATGCCGTACGGTTTTTGTTTTCATTCTCTAACCCTTTTTCTTCATCCACAGCGTAATATCGCGTTTCCTGCGTGTCAGCGATACATACTTGCCCCAACTAGCAGAATTGCAGATCACGCGCAGCTATGCGTGCGAAAAAGATAATCGGAGTCAACTGCGAATACCAGCGTCGCGACGAATCCGTGGATCTGACTCTAGCACTCTAGGTATGGAAATTCCTCCTGCGAACTTTTTTGTAGCGACGCGGCAACTATTTTATAATTCTGAACGCACTGCTTCATTCTCACGCGTGTACAGAATCCTTTTGCATCGCGTTTCATTAATGCTGGTGAAAAGCACCCATAAAATTAAAATCAACAGATTTCGTTCAATCAACGTTCATCGTTCGTCGTTCAACGTTCATTAGTCTCGTATTAATTATAAAATAAAATAAACGAATTTTTAAATATTATTACTATTAGTACCATACATTGCGTTATACTACCATTAAATTGCAAATGTGATATCAAACACCATCGCGTATTACATTTAAATATCAGCCTGTCATTAGTCTTACCCCCGCGTCAGTACTCTCTTGGCGTCACTATATATTTCCCGTTCGTTATACCCAGTATACCGTGTCTTCGGCAGCAGATATTTCGAACGCGCAACCAGTCACTGACAAATGCGCATTCTGCAAAAAAAATCGTCAACAGCTGTCCTTCGGTCAGAACTTCGTGGGCTTTCGAAAATATATTTCTGAGCGTTCCAGGCCATTGCGAGGAGGATAAGTTTGAATGGCCCGAAGCGAAGGTTCGAAGACTTAAGTCTTGAATCTTTAAGCGGCTGCTGCTGGGAAGTTTGCTCCTAAATCTTCTATTGTTCACGGTTTTTCAATTGTTCCACCAATTAGTCACGACAGTGACGCATCCGTGGAAAAAAATAAGCGCCCGCAAGTAGTCCCAGTTCGAACGTGAGCAAAATACGATACGGAAGGATATTCTTCTCTCGCGAAAAATATGCTTTACGCGTCGGCAGTTTCGGCAGTTTCGGCAGTTTCGGCAGTTCCTCTATCGCATTATCTATTTATGTACGAATCAAATGCGGTTCCTTTCTTTTCAAGTGAATAGAAATGACGTGAGATGGATGAAAGAGGAGGGAGAACGAAACGAAAACTATAGAAATCGTAGCTGCAACAGCTGATTGACAATCACCTTGAAAGGTTGCATAATTGGGCGAATAAAAGAAACCGCGTAATAAAAGGGAAGCGATGTATTGTTGGCGCAGAATACAATTTCGACGAAACCGCACTTCTGGAAACTGAATAGATTTTTAATGGCATTGCGCTATTAGATGTATTATTTCCCGATATTTAATAATCGTATCTATCAAATATCACAACATTGATTTATAATTATTTTAATTGCCTTCCAAGCAAATTCATACGCTGATCAATTAAATGTGATTTTAAGTGCCTATCACACGAACTATGAATTAATATTCGAAAATATTTTCCGAATTTTCATGATAAAATAGAAAATAGTTTGAGATAATCGTGGTTGTATAAAATATTACACGTATTCAGTGCAAATATCTCGGCAACCAATAATTGTTAATAAATTCGTTCACTACACTTCATTTGAATAGAGAAGGATATTCGCGTTACTTATAAGGTGACCTAACACTTCAACATAGTTGCATCGATGAGATGCATGGAATGCTTCTAAACGATTAATGTATACATAACGAAACAGACAGCAATGCAATCAGTCAGTGACTTCAGCTTCGCTTCACTTGGCGGTGCTGTCGGATATATAATAAGATTCGCGGTAATTCCCAGTCAAGAAACAATATTGGATACGTCAAATAGTCAATTGTTGTCCACGGATCATTTGTTTCTTCATAATGTTTCGCAATACGCTGCTATTAAGGAAATCCTGATGCAAGACATATTTGCGTACATTCTCAGAACTAACACAATAGGAATTAACTAGCTTCGCGCGAGTCTAATGACGCCCCCGCAATAGAGTATCCAATATTTGATTTCAAACTTGCACAGATCTCGAGAATTGCTATACACCGTTATACAAATATTTGAACTAAATTAATCAATCAGTTATCACCTGGCGGATTCGAGCATTTCAGCGCAAACCAAAACACTGGCAACAAATTCCAAGCTACCAAGAGACCCTTGTAAAACTTCCTTTCAAATTAAAAATAGAAGTACACAATCATCGCGTATCCTTCTAAAGTATATCAAGGCCTCGTGGACAACTTCCATGTCACATCGAATCTTCGTTACCAGACAAGGTCTCGCAGCCTCTCGTTCACAATTTCCCTTCCCCTTTAATCATTCATCGATTCGACCGACCGATGTAGCCTGGCCTAACATTTTCTCCCCTTGATCTTGGCACAGTCATTAAGTAGATGCTGGACGTGCAACACGTCTTATTTATGAATAAATCACGTACGTACGCGTGACCGGGGTGTATCGTTGATTTAAACTGTCCACCGGAATCCCCCAGCACTACAGGGGCGTGTGCGAGCCAGGGAATCCCGATAAACAGGTATGAAATTTTCCTCCACCGCTTCAGCTTACTCTCTCCGAGCATCGCTGCTACTCTTCATTCACATTCACGCGTCTGACTCAGTGCGCTGTAGTTCTCCGTGACTCCTGTAAGTGCCATCACGTTGCTTCTCCGGTGTGATAGTCCAAATACGTATACTTGGATTACGGTGTGATACACCTGCCTTAGGAGATCGATTAATTAGCCAGGGTATACACATTTAATAAATTTATATTGAACTTAATTAATTTAATATTTCACCCGGTGTACGTTTCATACTGTGCTTTAGTCGTTTCGTCTTTGGATAGTACTATATATATATAGGGCGAGATCCGCACCCTCCTTCGATACACGTTTCACTTGATTAATGCTGCAATGGAAAATTGTTCAATGAAATTATTTATGAAAACCGTTCGAAAAATGTTGGGCGGTATTTAGAATTTGTTTGCCGTGACTTGTGACGTGCGAACCTTGTTCTTCGCGATCGATTGCTTCGTCGACGGAGCACCATGTGCATCTGTTCAATCAAATATTTTTAAGCTGTGCAAACTCGCTTCTAACATGAAACACCTTGCGAGATACGCAAGTGCGATAGGTGTGACAGAATTCGAATGCCGCCCGGCTGAATATTATACAATTATTTGCTCCCACACGTGTGTTTGACTATCCAAGCTTGCCGATCAGCCGATGGCGCTTTGACCTTCTTTAGTGGTATCCGCGTTATCCAGAACGTTCAATATATTATAGATTTTGTTAATGGCCGTCAACATTCCGACATTTCACCGAACCGTGTTCGAAATAAATGTGTGCAGTATTGTTCGTCGTTCGCAGAGATACTTTTAACAGTCTGACTGATTTACGTCCGCAACAGTGACCTCGTCTAGGGAAATACAAAGGCTTCATACTCAATATGTTCCTTTCGCGGTCACTACGTATCTTTTCCGATACTGTTTGAATTTTTGCCCGAGCGAGGACCATTTAACAAGACTCTGAAACCACACGAACTCACGTACGAGATCAATCATTGACGCAATATCTCAGCGAAATCGTCATATTTCGAGTTATCCGACTGTTGAATTTAGTTTCCTGCGAATAAAAGAGAAATACCAGTAGCATTTTTCTTCGCTCGACGTTGTCGGCAATCTTCTCGCCGTTTCGTGATCCTTGCATAATAAAATTTTCCTGCAACCGTCGGGATCCTATCTATCAGCATAGTCATTCGAGCCTGCAACATCGATCATTAAATGCATACAGCTGTTAAAAGTTACTCGGCCGATCGGTTATCTTAATTACTGTTTTGTAATAACTGGCTCGCTAATGAAACTGCTCGACCATGCTCGGTAATATAGGGTACAATTTTCATTAAAACGTGTCAATCTGTAGCACAGCGCATAAACGATAGACCACTATTGGGACAGCTTCGAGCGATTCAAGTGGAAACGCGTTGTATCGTATTCGACATCGTTAAATATTTTTTACAGTAACTTTCAAGTCGCGTAAAAAGAGTAGACTGATATTTCCTCCTAACAGTTTCCCCGGAAAACGATAATCCTCAAATTAGTTACTTACAATTATTCACGTGTAACAGTATTGCGATACATGATTTATACTAACACGTACTAATATGCAGTGAAAGAAAACAAACACAAAATGGTGTACATATCGCTAGAATTTGTATGTAAAAATGTCAACTTCATGGCCACCTTTATTGCGTTAAACAGTTTATGCCTTTTTTTTATCTGTACTATATATTTTATGGCTTCCTTGATAGCACGAACGTTTGCATTGTAACATTTTTGTTATGCCTCTAACAAAACAGGGACACTCCGAGTACGCATATAGAGGTGTTGCACCATCGTGTATATAATATTGTATATGTATATTAATGTACACTGCTATGCTGAACATATGTGCAGCGTATATTAGTATCGATTAATTACATTAATGTACAATAATAGTAATTAAAAAATTGAACAAAACTAACTGCCCAGTTTCATTACGCGCAACCGAACGCAGTGGAAACAGACAGTAAAGTACCAGACGGGGGTATTCCTACAAAAATCGTACGCAGTCGGCATAGTGTCCTAGGATAGCGAACTGATTTCCACCGAACTATAGTACGTCCTATCATTCGTTTCCTTGCGGTTCTCAATAAAAAAAAAAAAAAACGCTGCAATTTAATTAGCTTTTCTTTAAGGACCAACGAAATCCAACGATCAATTCGATCAAAGCAATAGCGTTGCCGGAACGTTCATATCGAACCGAGGCGTTCGGAGAATCGGTTGGAATCGTTTGGTCACGAAACAGCTACAGGCAAAGGGTTCTGAAAGGTGGATCGTCGGGTCGTCGGATGTACAAATTACGGGGAAAAACGTTGGAACTCGTTACCTTCCCAGTCGGCTTTTTGGACGATTATGCCGGCCGAAACTGGTTTCGCGGATACAGGTACGGTTGGTGGACGTTGACGGACTGACCAACGGGCGATCCTAGTTCCCTCCAATCTTAGAAACGTGCACCATATAGATTCGAACAACCCTGGAAACATGATCAACTTTACACCGTCTGCGTACCGAAAATAAGTGGTTCAACTGGTTCTATATTTAATCAAGCTTCGAATAAGCTTCGACACGTTACTTCTGATCAATTCTGGTGGAAAATTTCGCGAACGTTTTCATCCCCAAGATTTTCCTGCAATCGTTCAATTCTAGCGCAATTTGCTCGCCAACGAGTGCGCTACAGATGGTCAATTCTCGTGGCTAATTTTCTTTGCTCCATTTGAATCAATTTTGTTAGCTTTAGTAATTATTAAATAATTAACAGCGTTTACAAAATGGGATTACGAATTAACGCGTGCGGTCGGACAGGTGGTAGAAATTAGCAAGTGGAAAATACGCGTGGGCAGACAAGGTAAATAGCGATAAAAAAACAAATGGGTAACCGACACATCAATGCAAATATTGACTGCGTAAAAGTAGATTAATGGGAAAGATCGCATTGGACTTATTTTTCAAACCCAGATGCGTCGTGTACGAATTGTTCGACGTTTAAATAGATTTTTTTAACGATTCGTTCCCGCGCGTAAGTGCACGCTACTAATCCAATGCCTTCTATGCAATGTTTTCGCGCTATTTCAAGTATTCACTGATCTAAGAAATTGTTGGGTACGTTCGAATTTTTCTACAAAAGTTTCCAATCGTTGCATCACGTTCATGAATTTTTATACGGTCTAGCAATTATCTACAAAATAGTTTCCTACAGCTCGACAATAAAGTATACGCCATTGCAGCATGGACAACTCAGGAAATAACGTTTCCTTGTAGTCTATGGCTAGGTAGCCGGTGAATGTTGAACTTAAGCGACGATCGCTAGAACCGAACGGGGTAAAAAGGTTACAATGAATCGGCTGCGGAGAGTTCAGTCCTGGTAGTTTACCTTGGCTTAAGCGCAACAAGTCCTTTCTTCCCTCCTTGTTTTTTCAAAGGGGCAAGGCGAACATACTTTCACTGCACTTAGGCCTCAGTACTGCGTAGTACCATCCGCTCCTGACTCTCCCTTTGCACTGCTCCCGTATTTAACGACCATTCGAACCGATTGCGTTTGCTTGAAAGCGAAATCTTTCGTGCGTGTTACTGTTCCATCCTGAGAAATTTTAATTCCGGTGGAAAATATTCTCGCGCATATACCTGGCTGTTTCTCACGGTTCCCAGTGACGCGAAACGACCAATTAAATAGATTAATGAACTCAATCTCGGTAAGCTGTTGCTTCACTACTGCAGATCATTGCCCAACGATCTTCCGCATAATATACTTGCATCTTTCTTCATTCATAATTAACACAACATTGCATACCTTCTTCTTTACTGGAAACGCTACTGTGTTTAACACGAATTGTAGAGAAATTGATGAATTCAATAATAATTTAAATCCAACGGAAGTCGAGAACTTTTACTCTTTTGATAGATAGTACATACTCTTATCCATAAAGATATTGAATCTAAAAAGCGAACAAGTCCCCTGGAGGTCGTCGCGCGCGATAATAATCTTTATCGACAGATATAATGTATCTGGGCTCGGCAACAAAGAACACGTAAATCGAAATACGGATAAAAAATTATTCATGTCTTGAACGTTCGACTAAAAATCCAAATCGCAGTAAAACGTGTTTAATCTGAATGCATTGGGCAGGATGTTTACGTGATATATCCCTGAAGATTAGGCGAATACATTTGATCGACTTCATCCTTTACCGAATAGATAACTATCGCTGCTTCCACGAGCTCCTGACCACGTGTGGCTTCTTTGCTCTTACGAGGAAGTAGGGAGATATCATGAGCAAACTCCACCAACTGTGGAATCCGTCTCCATTACAGATCTTATCGCAGTTTCGCGATTCGAACGATCAGAACGTAAAACCGGATCGACAATGCGCGCTACCTAGGGCGCATACATATATATGTGTGGGTGGGCATTAAGAAAGTTACACAATTGGTAGTGTGTCGACTCTCACAGTCATATGAAAGACTTGAAGTCCACGCAGCTGAATAATATCTAAGTAGGCGAACAGGTGTCGCGACGTTGTGGCGCCGCTACGTTCAGGCATTTACAAATTTCGAACGGTAAGTTAATAAGGGTGGCAGAGGATGAATTTAATTATTTTCGGGCTCACACATCAAAAGTGCTTGCCAATTGAAGTTCGCATTTGTTTTATATATGTATAACGACGACTGTAACAGCAGTAGGATTTATTGAGCAAAGTAAGGAAGCAATGTTTCGTGATACTTAAGAATATTAAAATCGTGAAGCTTACGGTAACGTATACTGCAGGAACAGCAAGTGTTCTCCGTTCTGTCCACTTTATCATTAGAGCCTGGTCGAAGATATTGGTGATTTTATTTAAGCACTATAGGCAATTGGACAACTGTCCGCGCTAACTAGGCTTTTCATTGCAACATCCATAGTCAAGCATTGAAAATCGGAAAGCAAAGTGGTGAATTCATTAAGTATTCAGCGTTCAATTATTACACGATACTCTTTCGATTCCTTCCTTACTTCGTACCGTCGATTCAAATTACTTATCTATCGTTCGAATTAGTCTGAAGTATTCTACATTCAATGTATCCAATTTGATGGCGAAATGTTCGTGTCGAACTTTAAACAGCAATTCAAGTGACCCGTTATCACTGTCTGATTCGATATCTTGATATTTAAATTCACATGAATTTTTTACCCTTATATTTTACGGTCACGATGAATTTATTTTCCATTTTGTTCTGCTGCTCGATATATTATGTACATCAATAATATTGCCTATTACTATAATTATCGTAATGTAATACTTATCATTACATCTTTTTAAAGTTAAAACAGTGAAAATTTATTTAATGTCGCGTTTGCTATCCCCGCAAGTTTTGGTAACATACAACAAGATTTATTAATGTATAAAAAGGCCACTTTTAAACTTTGTAGCACTTTAGTTATCTAGACATTTTAGTTATCTAATACTTTAATCGTCTAAAATTAGAAAAAGAAGCGATATCATTGCGTACTCGCAGTACGTCGGTCGTTTCTAAATTAAGTACATGTACACTTCCATTTTATAAATGAGCGTTTTGAAAAAATAAGATCTGCGTTCACCTTTTCTAAAATGATAGCAGTCGAAAAAAATGGAATCGTAATTATCAATGCGATAGAAAAAATAATTAAACAGGAATTATATACCTGTTTTATTCGACTAAATGAAATTTATGTTTGTTTCTTAAAGCGGAGGCCGTTCGCGCTGCGTTCCGTTAATGTTAATCCATCATCCATCATCCATCATCCATCATCCATAATCCAGAAGCAATCATCTACATGTATACATATAGAATACATTGTACATCGACGCAAATAACAAATTCGACAAACATTTTCAAATGTCACCCGCTGACTAATTCGAGAGAAATAAAGAAATTGTATTCGTACCTATTGTTTCCAGAACATCTCGACGGTCGATAAGGGAAATCATGTCCCCGATGGAAGATAACTCGCTGATGCAAAAATTATCGATCCCCGTCCACTCGCATCACGAGGACGAGGAGCACGATCACGATGATGCTAATATGTCGCAGGTGCTACTCGCGAAGGGAGTCACCATGATCATCCTATGCACAGTGAGCATATGCATGGGCATTCTACCTATGCAACTGGCTAGATGTTTCAAATGGAATACCAGCGGTGTCGGTAATCCTAGGTAGTTTTCTCTAATATTACATAATTAAACGACTAACTTTCAATTTCCAACTGCATCCTGCGGAAAATGAGAAAATTAGCAACGTTTTCCTCTTGCCTGACCTATTATTTACCTGCGGCTGTTCTCCGATGCAAATGTAGTTTCCCCTTGACCAAACTGATAACCCAGTTAAATGTGGGTCACGTGTACACACACACACAGAAGTAAAGTAACACCTCAGACTTCGAGATTTATAGATTTTATTATCAGTGCATACGTCGATTACATTGTACACCATGCGCAGTCTCTCTCGCGAGTTACAATGGCTACAGGAAAAAGGAACGGCTACCGTGGTATAATCCTATGCGCAAATATAGAATAACCGGAAGAACAGGTCGATACATTAGTATCTAACTAAAATCTGATTTGCGGCAGGTCAACAAAACTGGTGGGTTTGCTTCTGGGATTCGGCGGTGGTGTCCTCTTCTGCACAACGTTTCTTCACCTACTGCCGGAAGTGAAGGAAGGGGTGGAGCATCTCACGGAAGAGGGAAAGCTTCCAAATCTTAGTTTTTCGTTGGCCGAAACGCTTACGTGCGCCGGGTGAGGGGAATCACATTTAAATGTATTGTTAACGCAACAACTTAAATGTTAATAATAATACAGTCATTCGTTACAGCCGGTTCATAATATACGGCGAATGATCATATTATTACAGCCACCACAGTGAGCAATTCATTGGCCAAGTTTAATACTTTTTCCTTGCATGTTTAATCAAAATTATCCCGCGGGAGATGCATCTTCCTCTAATAATGCGTCCTCTAATAATTTGATCGGCAATCGTACATTCGATGGAATACAGCGCTAAATTTCGTATTTATTTGTAGGTTTTTCATCATGTATCTAGTGGAAGAATCCGTGCACACACACTTACGGAAGAAACAGGAACACAGGAAGGAATGCTCAAAGAAGGACGTGAGCAGGAGCACGAATGAATTGGTTGAAAGTGGTCAAACATTGTCAAATTGCGTTAGTGGGCAGTCGCACTAGTAAGCAAGGGGATATTTATCAAAACGGCCGTTTCAAATCGTATGCAAATTGCGCTGGACGAAAATATTGTTGACTGTTGCAGCAACGGCCACGGCCATTCGCATCACTTGCCGGTTATAATGAACGAGAAAGACGACTTCGTCATAAGCTCGCTACGAGGATTATTAATAGTTCTGGGTTTATCCGTGCATGAATTATTCGAAGGACTCGCTATCGGGCTAGAAAGTTCAGCGTCTTATGTTTGGTACGTTTACTTTCTGATAAAACGTCGGCGACGGAAGTTCACCGCGTACAAAACAAACGAGAAGCAAACAATCGAGCTAGCCAATACGTGGTTCAATAGTGAAAAAATACTTGGACCAAAAGTCCAGATTCGATAACATTCAACGGTACATATAGCGGTTGATAAACAGAATGGTAACGTTGTTTCCAGGTACATGTTTGCAGCAGTAGCGGCGCACAAATTCGTAATAGCATTCTGCATCGGCGTGGAGCTAATAGCTTCCAATACCAGGTGGTATCTTTCGGTGATATACGTCTGTACATTTGCGGTCGTTTCTCCTTTAGGTATCGGCATCGGAATGTTTCTGGTCGGTGGCGAAAGCGCCGCGGCCAGCGGCATACTCCCGGTGATACTGCAGGTACAAACGGCACCATTTTTATTTCAACCTCCTCTGTTCTTCTAGCGCGCCCGATTGACCGTGATAAATTGCCATTACTTATTGTTTGATGCGTTTAATACAGGGCCTGGCGTCCGGCACATTACTCTACGTGGTGTTCTTCGAGATCCTTCAAGACCACAGAACCGGTCTCAATCAGTACATATCTATTCTATTTGGATTCGTCGTGATGTTCGCGCTGCAAATGCTGAGTAAGTACGAAACATTGTTTTCAAATTAAATTGAAGCATATCTCGAAGACAAAGTGTTGTATAAAAATGAACATTGGATACATGCTATCGGGTTCAATATAAGCTGATGAAGGCTGCGCGTGAGGTTGCAATTATCGTTCCTCGAGAAGACGAGATACGTTTTAGTCTCGGTAAGACTAATATAGAGAGAAGATTATTAATCTCGCAATTGAAGCTCCGAGCGGCGCGGCCAGTGTAGCCTTTTCTGTAAACACCGAAGTCTCGCGATTGCGGGGAACGTATTACGATAAATTACAGCAAATTGCAATATAAATTGCGCGATTACGACAGACCGGGTCGTGAATCGTACGATAATTGAAAGACCCGAATCACGCGGAAACTATTGGCTCCTTTCCACGCTTATTGTCGGCATGGTCAATAGTCACTTATCGGCTGCCATGGCGTACAATTTGAACTCGATAGAGCAAAAAGCTGACGCGTCGGGGTCAATGATCGAGCGGACGCTGTTGAAAGGGAGAAAACGCTGGAAAGTTATTCAAATATGAAATTCTGTGCCGGGACAAATTGTACGGAACATGGTTTGGATCCTAAAATGATTATCGTCGATACGAAAATCTAACTTTCCGTCTGACCGGACTATCTGACGGACAAATAGAGATTCTAGAACGATCAAGTGGAAAATAAAGTAGCATGCTGTACGATAGATGAAACGGTATCCGTGTGATTTATCATTCGCGCTGTACTTGTGCTTAATGGAACGATGGGAGGACCGCGTTAAAAACCTAGTTACAGAAGCACGTGTACACGTGATAGTAGAGTACAGGTAACTCGCCTAGCGAAACGGTTGCTTTTTCTGCGCCAATGATTCAACGTCGCGCTGCCATTATCGAGGCGCCTTTCACCATGAAACCAGCTTCGCCCATTTACTCGCAAGCATATCTAATTCATGGTCGACACGGACGTTTGCGTTGCAAACCTGATCGAACTGGAATTCATTTACCTTTCTATTGTTAAAAAATTAAAAGAAGGCTGCGCCTGATCTGCTACTCGAATTAATTAGTACCAGAATAGTATCGCCACTCTCGTGGCCGACGAGTGCGCTCTTTTCATTTCCATTTGAACATTCGTTTGATCGTAAATCGCGACATTAATGGCTAACACGAATTCCCAAGCTAGACGAGCCGATAAAATCACCCATTCCTCCCTTTCTCTGCTCTTCTTTTCATTTCGATCCTCGCCAGTTTGAAAATCATAAAATGGAAGATATATTTGATTTCTCACCAACGCATCCCTGAATAGGATTTCCGGACGATTTATATTCACGATGATTGCTGAACTGACCACAAATTTCGCCGAGCAATCCATTTCTTTCCGTGATTAGTATTTATGGACGATCTATCGCACCCGTACCGTTATTATATGTACAGAAGAATCAGAGGAGAAATGGATTTTCCTTTTTCCGTGTTTCGTGAGAACTTTCACGTTCGCCGATGGCGATGAATATCAATTGCCTGACAGGAATAACCGAGCAAACTCGCGTGAAAGTTTCGACCGGGAGGCGAACACCACTGGCCGATATTCCACTTCTCTAAAATTGCCAAGTACGTGCATGCGTTCAGCTTCGCAGCCGATCGATCCATCGATCAATGAGAAGATCAACAATCTACTCGGCTGCCAGCTGCACCACAAGCACGCGATGCTTGCCAATCATTCATCCACCTTCACCATCGCCGGTACGTATCCGCGAGTTCTATCCGCGGATTGTATTCGCTGTCAAGTTACAAACAGACACATTCGGTTCGTATAGCTGCGAGGAACATTTGCATACACGCTGGCTGGCACGCAATGAAAGTTATTAAACCTTGGGCACGCTTGGCGAACGTGTACGGGCGTGCGATCTTGGAACAAATTATTTCCAAACGCATGGGGACAATTATAAATGATTATTAGGTGAAGACGAACTGCCTTTCGGATAAAAAGAAGAAAAATTGAGACGAAAGTAAAATAGTCGCGAGTTGCGCGAGAGGCAAAAGAAAGGGGTAGAAGTTAGTCGCGGTAAAGGGTGGCAGTGGTGGTAAGGATGAAACGCGATACATTTATCAATTTTGCCCAGTACCTAAAGGAATACTCCCTAAAGGAATACCAAAAACCCTAAGCATATCGCACACAGAAAAGCAAGCTACTACTGTCATTAAATGTGTACGTCCATTTCCAGTAAAATATTACACCCTTAATCAATTTTAATCATCGTCCCGAGTACACAGATTCGAGCATGCGCGGAAGTTGAAGCTTCGTACATTCGACAGTACACGGTTACCAAAATGTTGAAAGAGAATCTTCAATAAAACATCGGACTTGTCAACGAAATACGCGTTCGTTCGCTTTCGTTCTCCAAGCGTGAACGTGTCTTCAGCGTCGAACGTCCACGGTGGAAAGAGAGGAACAGGCATATCAGGCTGGTAGGGAAGCGACGCTATCCAAATGGTAGGGGAAGAGAGCAGGAAACGATGCAGCTACGTAAGACGCGAGGGGATTGTGACTCTAGTGGGCAACCAGCCCTGGAGTATCCGATTCACCGTCGTACCGCGTGGAACGGGTCTGATTCGCTCCTGGATCGTTTATATAGTTCCTCTGAACCCCCTTCGTGATTCTTGGAACGACAGAGGACGCGAGATCGCCGCGCCGCACCGGTTCGAATGCATCGGTGACCAGTCGTTTCGCAACTAGACGCTAATTCGTTCTCGCTTTCCATGGGAAAAATAAAACGTTGAGGCATGTGCCGAGCGTGGTTCGAGGCAGGTTGTTCGCCGAACAGCCGATCACCTGTACGATCGCATTCAGTGACACGTTAGAAATTCATTTCCATAAGGGAACAGCGAGGAGGTACCGCGTTCGTGTTATGTCCAAGTGAATCTTGAATATTTTATTTTCGTTTCCATTAGGTTTTGTTAATGTTAAAGAAGAAGGGAATCACTCGCCTTCTTGGACATATATGGAATCTGCAACGGTGCGGTGAAACAGAGTTCTTTTAATGTCGAGATCTTATTGAACGATATCCTGATGGTATCGCTTGGTCGACGTTGTTCGCCGAAAGATCGCGAGTGTGTGAAATGACGAACGCAGGAGTGTGAAATACCTGTTAGAAGAAACGACTTGGAAGGAATTTGGAGAACGAGATGATAATAAAGGATGGCGCGATGCAGAAGGACGTAGTGAAGTGGTAATCGAGTTTCTTCTTCTGCCAAGAGTGATTCTGCCAAGGCGACGCCGATCGATTCCTATTGGAGAACCGGCGAAACTGAGAGGCGGACCAGTTTGAACTTTTACATTTTAGAGTGAGGAAAAATTAAATGGAAATGGAGGAGGCGACGACGTCCACGGTTTTATTGATAGCGAAGATAGGAGCAATGGTTGGCCTTGGCTTTGGATCTCTATTCCTGGGAATGCTACCTCTGATTGTCGGACGTTATAGAATCAATCACCGTCAAAAACGACACCGAGGAATTTCAAGTAATTCCAGTACTTGCACTTCGACGTCCGTTTCGAACGCGTCCTCCTCCAGCGTAATTTATGGTTCCGCAGGGAATTCGCAAGTACGTTTAAAATCAAGTACGAAAGAATCGAATATTTGCTCGGGGCTGTAATTCTGAATCGACGAGGCAAACATATTGGAAAAGATTTGTTCGCGTCGTATTTACTTTTACCTATTTGCAACGACACCTATTATTTCATATTTTTGATTAGATTGGTGGTAAATAAATGGCCAGTCACCGTCAAAGCGTTATACCGTACAACTCTTTCGTTGATTCTCCAAAGATTAATCTGCTGAAAAACAAACGTTACATCGATCAATTTTTGCATAGGGATTTCTGACACGCGAGCATGAGTGCCTGCTCTGTTGGACGAACATCTTATCAACCTAGGAATTTTTATAAAAATTCGTAACAATAAAGGGCCCTCGATATTCTACTCGATCGAACAACTTTTATATTAACGCAGGGGCGTGCTTTCAAAATGTATTCTACTATTCTATTCGGTTGCAAGGAGACAATCGAGACCAAGGAATTGCATAGTCTGGCCATAATAGCACGGTAAATCGTCGTTACCAGGAACCATTTATTTCCCACCAACCTAACGAATTAGGGACTCGTGTAGCTTCTAGAGTCGCTGGAAAATCCTACAAGTGCCGGGGAACATTCGCAAAAATGATACCCCCCTTAACTCTTTTAACAATCGCATCAAACGCGTGAATAATTGTTAACAATGTGCCGAGCAAAACTGTATCCATAGAGGACAGGAATCGAGAAACAAGGAAATTAGTGGATAACGTGTAATCCCCAGGGCCTTCAAACGTCGTTGCTGCTCTGTTTCGGTGGAGGTGTCCTCCTGTTCACCACGTTCCTACACCTAGCCCCGGAGGTCCGAGTCAGCGTCGAAAGGCACCAGTCCAACGGTCAACTACCGATACTGGGCACACTGAGTTTATCAGAACTTCTATTCTGCACGGGTTTCTTCCTCGTCTACTTCGTCGAGGAAGCCGTGCACGCAGCGTTGACGGGGAAACCCGAGTCTTCCGAAGCACTGTTGTACAGAACAGTGTCTGTGCGTAGATGCACCAATCAAGGGAGTGCATCAGCGGTCACGTCGGCCGGCTCGATGACCACGGTGTCCACGACGACCAGGTCCACGTGGAAGGATGGAAACGACGATCTCGAGGACAACGAGGTGCACAAACGGTCCAGGCGACAGGACCTGGGTGACCTTCGTGATCATGGCAAACAGGATAAGATGTTGCCAGCCATATTCGTCCTTTCATCTCCTACAGGACTATCATCCACGGGAGAAAGTGGTCAGGACACCGTCAGGCATCCTTCTGACACGGATCTAAATCATTATCCTAGGATTAAGCATCACGAGCATAGTCACGCAGCGATGACGAAGAATACTTCGGTCCAGGGACTGTTAACGGTTCTAGCTCTGTCCTTCCATGCTATATTCGAAGGCCTAGCTGTTGGACTAGAGCCGTCCATAGGCTCTGTCGTTTATCTGGCCGCTGCCATAGCCACGCATAAGTTGGTGATTTCGTTTTGCGTTGGTATGGAATTGTACGTCGCTGGTGCATCCACCAGAACCACCCTTGGATACCTAACGATATTCTCGATGGTAACGCCAATTGGGATCGCTGTTGGATTGGCTCTGGGTCACTTTAAAAACGACAGCGAAAATTTGGGACCCACGCCGACGATACTGCAAGGAATGGCGGCCGGAACGCTGCTCTATGTGGTTTTCTTCGAGGTGCTGGCACGCGAGAGAGCTAACGAGAAAAGTGGCCTCTTACAGTTGACCGCCATAATTGTCGGATTCATGCTCATGTTGGGCCTACAAATCGCCAGTGAGTGTTTCCCGGATGACGATCCGTTGCTAAAACGTGTAACGTCGTGGTATTACTTGCGGCAATTGTTTCACAATTTAGTCCCGATTTTCTATCAAATCTCGGATTGGAGATGAAGTCAGAAAATCGTTCTCCGTTCGAATAGCAGACGAAAGTATACCGTAATTGATTACGAAATTGATTATTCGTTTGCCCGTTACTTTGGTCTGCTTTCTTTCCTTTTTTGTTTATCAAATCTCTTTGATTTGTGTCGCAAAAGGTTCCGTTGCTTTCTTCTGACGAAGACTATATCATCCGGAGGTAAGCGTCTGCAAACCCTTGATCGATCGCGATAACATTTGACCTCAATCAAGAAATGAAACGTCCGGCTCTATGCGCCGAAAAAGTTAAATGCCAGTTCCCTCAATTATTTGGCTAAACCCTGTCACTCGGTTGAATGCACACAATACCGTCGTTATCAACGACCGTTTTGGCCGCCTTTCATCTTCTTTTTCTAAACCCATCAACGTCGGTGCAATCCTATTGCCGGTACGTCCTTGATGCAATCACCACCCACGTGTTCTTGTAACACGTGGAAAGCACGTTCGCCTATCGATTCAGTGAAAAGTCGAGCGGCAACATTCGAAAAGTCACGGCCACGAGAACCGTAAGGAAGAAGAATCTTGCTTCATAATTTATACATTATATGCAAGAATTTCGTCTTATTCCTTTTCTTTTGAAATCCTCGCTGAACAGTCTTAAACAGATAACTTAATCGTCTGCTGTTATCGTTCCGTAAATGTAAACCGAGTTCCAGTTCATCGCCCGATACATCCCTATTAACAGAGATAGACGTTATCGAGGGGAACCAAAGTAAATCGATAATGCCGACTAAAATGTCGAATCCGATTGATGAAAACGAGAAGAAAGAACGAAAACAGAGAGACACGGCGTGACACTGTTTCGTCACTCATTGTCAGTTTGTTCGATGATCTTAGGCGTGGATACCTCGCGTGCACATTCTCCTTTACCGGTCTATTTGAATCGGTCTACGCGGACCGACTTCTTCGTTTTTATCCCACCAACGCTGTCTGACTTAATTTTTTTCGCCGCCCGTTGTCGCTACAAGCACACGACAACTGTCAATTTCAATTAGGTTAATGACTACGATAACGGTGACGAACGAACGTGCATAGCGAACCTCGCTTCACGAGGACAACATTGTTCGTCGTGAGGAATCGTCGCGACGAGCTGCCGCAGATAAAACTCGGATGTACCTATTAACCTATTAATTCAGGAAAAGTACGTGATATCATTACCGACTCGATCGTTGCTGGACTTTAGCATCAAGCACACATCCGTACACAGGGCCCCTGAAGAATCGAGCAATATTCACTTTATCGATCGATGAAAACATGCATCCAGAGGTTTTTCGTATTAACCCTCGCGTGGACAACCAGATGTACACCGGTAGACATTTCTATCCTTTTCTTTATTATTATCAATCTTTCATATGTAATATTGAATTTAAAATGCGGATAATATTAGAAAACACTAAAAGACTAAAAGCCTCGAAGGGGAACATTTTGGTTGCCTACGCAAGGGGTAAACCTTGAAGGCTGTCGTCGTAGCTGCAATTGCGTATGTTCCAATACTTTTGATGACTAGTAACACTGATTTATTAATACGGAATATTATATACTGCGTCGGCTATCACTTTGTCTAATTCAATTCTAATGAAATCGTTCATGGGTGAAATATTCCCTCCAATTACTTTACTGTACCGCTATCCAATTCAAGGTATTTTTTTAATCAGTGGAAGCATTTCAAGGACAGTATTATGTATATCTTTTAATACACTATTGTGTGCGCTCGGATACCTGTTAAATAAGTGCACCAATCCGACGAAATTTTAGTGGTTGCATATTTCGAAATGCATACTACGAACTCTCACATCTCAAGTATAAGCGTTTGTCTATTATGGGCTACCTCTGGTACATAATTGTACCTGTCAGCTGTTCGGGACCCGATTGTTCTCCATCTTAATGATACCAGACGTGTTACTTAAGAGGTCTGGGCTCAGAACCTGCAAGGAATCCATAACGACTATTTTTACGGAAGTATCGCCTGTTGTGTAATTTGATATCCTCATATGCCACTGATTAAGATACATGCAAATTGAAGGAGCAGGATACATTGTTTAATTCAAAAGAAGAGAGAGAAAGGTGAGGGAGAGAAGCGCGATATTTCCATTAAACCGGGTACGATTAATCAAACTTGTTTAAGTTTACTAGTCGTTAGCCTTATTGAGTTTAATTCTTTTCGTTTCAATCATTGAAAATTGTATCAATACTTCCTATATCTTCTCGTATTTCGGATAGTTCTTTCAAGCCTGCATTGTGTGCAGATCTTTTTTCCTTTTTTATTCTAATCGCATTCCTGATTCAGAAAGAAGTATCATCGAAGCTGGCCCGATTACGATTAATCATGATTCCAAAACGGTCGAGGGAGATTTTCAAAGAAACTGGTTACACATCGGCTTTCTCTACCTATGGCAATGACCCAAGACGTAAGACGTAAGACGATGAACAATCCGACCGACTTTCGGCCGCTTTCCCGGCAATCTATAGCGCTTCGATCCGTAATCGACAATTGTGAAAAGAAATTCGTAGTAAATTCCCTTCGGGTGACACACGGTACTTCGTAAACGCACACGTCTCTAAATACCAATGAATTAATTCCACACCCATGTCTTACGATGAAGAATATTTTATTCCGATAGAAATATCCACGTTATCTTGCCGGTCTCAAATCAGTTTCGAATCGCCGATTAGATACTATTCTCTGCTTAATATTTAATTTTCCACTTATGTACGTCACGCGTGTACGGACGCACTCGACGATCTCCGTATGGAACATTTGGCAGACCCCCAAATCACCATAAAAATCAAAAAGTTTTTAACTCTGTATATGTAAATAGATTTTCCCACAATTAGTTAGCCAGAAGTTATTGTTACTAAAAGTGATCTTAATAATTTTTGAGATCTAATCGAACACGTTCAGAAAGATTGTTCTGTTCATACTAGAACCATATACTAATTGTTTTTTCTATTTACAGCTGCGCATTCTCACTCCCATTCACATTCGCACGGTGGCCACTCACACGTGCACGACCACGAGGTTGACCATAATCAGGAGGATGATCACGACCACGAATTGCATTCCAATGAGCATATTCATTCGAATAAAACCGGCGAACGAATACTCACCGACACGATCGGTCGAGTGACAGAAAGTATCGCAGAAGCAGTCAGCAACGTTTTATCGTCAACGATAAAGAGCCCAATCGATGGCCCCTTCCGAAGTAGCAATAATGAATCAGCAATACACACGGCACAAAATTAAAATCTATTCGCGCCGTGGGTAATCCCTTAATTGAAGCGCCGATTGTTCCTTTATGGGGACAGAACACTCCCGATTTGGTACTTATGTATTACATATAATGTACATTCGGGCATCTGTCAACCGTGTTAGTTGTTCAAATTTGCGGACTATTTTTGGTAATTGTGCGAAGTGTCGGAAGAGTAAAAGATGGTTTCGATACAGGAAGGACAGTATTAAGAAAAACTTCGTTTTATACCTGACAGAGGAAAAGCAATAACCGTGCTCCGCACGTATTACGGAAGTGTCATGTGTATATACAATTATGACTGGTATGATGAAGCGTTTACAAATGTACGATAGAAATTGTGTGCTTGAAACGAAGAAAAACTCTGACCGTTGCATTCGAGTGGTCAAATGTGATACGATTCACGCGTACAACCGTGCAATCGCGTTACTTATTTTCTTTTTTTATTGCAATACAAGTTGCATGAAATTGAACCACTATATTTTACAATATGACTAGGATGATATTTCTTAACTGTTTAAACGAATATTTAAATGCATATACACGTGCTCATGTAAATGTGCATATTACATGCCATTTTAACGCTTACGCTTGAAAGCGATAGCATTATTGATTGTATTTCTACTATTTTAGATACTTACCATTTCCATACTCATTGTTACTTCTCTTCTTTTTCTGCGTGATTACTTTGTCGTCGCGTATGGTTACAAATGATAATAGAACACTATCAGCAATATGAAAACAATGGAAGGCGCGTCGAAACATAGCGGATTATGTGATTGCAATATCACTGTTTGCAATATCACGTGTATCTTCTTCATTTCATCTTCTGATTCACATTGGTAGTTGATGTAATGTGACAGGCACAACCTTTATTTATAAACATATTTCAGTAACATATATAAGAATGTTATTTTTTCGAATCAAAGAATCAGTCTTTCAAAAGATGCATTATATTTCCATATCATGTACACGAGGCAATAAATTAAACCAAGTTCGCCAAAGTAATTCTAAATATCGTGCCTTTCACATCATTTTATACGTGTCGAATTGTTTTCACGGTTTCGACACTACTACAGTTTTCAAGAAAATTCATTACAGATAATATAATTTCTTATAGTACAATCAAGTTCATTGTTTCGAATACTTATCGTTCGTCACTATTATTTATTTCCATTAAATTCACGTAGTACGATATGAATGCTATTTTACCACACGATACGACTGGTTTGTATATACAATAACCTTTGGGCGAATAATTACCTACATACATTAAAGTGCAGTTCTATTTTGTATACTGTACAATTTACTAATTGAATAAAAAAAGAGGAAAAAAAAATACTCTGATAACGAAATACAAAAACTTTTTTCCCTATTGGTAAGTTATATACGTTAACAGATTATACCAGTTGAGATTTGTAAACAGAATTTATTGTGAAAGTGATACAATTGTCAGTGTAGTGCGTTTATGTATATTTTTGCTGATCATACGGACACGCTTCTTTTTCGTTCGAACTAAATCGGAAAAATTCTCAATACATTACACTTACGTTTTCTTTTTTCAAAAGATATCACACATTATATTTGTAACAGAAATCCTTGAAATTTCGTTTCTGGTACAACATTTATTAAAGTTGCTGAAGAATTTTCACATCTCTACCACTACTGCTAAGTCAATTACTTGAATCAAAGCAATGAATGCCTTGAAGAATGCGTTCATCTTACAAAGACGCCCTAAATTCTGCAGAAATCTTTGCACTCTTTTTTCTTTTCTCATACTAGTGAACATATAAATCGTAATTCCATACACATTTACAATAACATTAGTACCGAATATGAGATACATTTGCATTCCAGGAAGTGACTTTACATTGTTCACACGTTCTAATTAAAATACATTAACAATGTTTCATCTTTTATATCGCGTCCCCATATGTAATATGTCAGGTCTTGTAAATAATTAACGAGGACAAAATAAAGGCAGCCTGTAACTGCTTCGACACAATTCAGGCGGCAAACATCAGCCTGCCGTTTGTAACGTGAAAGCCATAGAAAATATAAAAATTTGTAAACATTTAAGAATACGTTGCTTAATGTTACATATTTTCCTTGTTCTCGATTCAATGTAAACCACTATTTTTACGATGTATTATTGCAAATTTTTGGGTAGATGCATTTAGTACACATTGATCGTAGATCGATTACAAAAGACAACCCTCCATCTATTTTTTCTCTATTTGTCCGTCGACAAAGTTGAGATAACTGGAACCAACTTTAATGAATGCCAGTCCAGAACCAATTCCGACTAATGTGCACAGAGTAGGATTAGGTGGGACAACGGATCGTAGTACGGCCCATACTAAAACTGAGCCAAAGCTTAGTAATACAGCGCCAGCCGAACTAGAAGTAAACAAAATATTGTCAATAATTAACTCCACGGCTGATACACCTTACAATTGAATGATCTCACCTGTATAAAAGTTTTACACTTGTGGGAGCATTTTTCAGGTGATCACGGGTATATATATAAGACCCAGTACCTAGTAGGGCACTTCCCAAAAGGAAGTTCGTAATGTCTTTCTTCGGAAAAACTCTATAAATAACATGAAAGAGAATAACATGATAACACGGACAATAAATCAGCAACAGAAAATCGTTAGTCCGTTCAAAAGTACTGACATGAAGAATACAAAATTAGTAACAGAATGTACAGAGACCAGAAATACATTCCAAATATTATCAAATCGATACAAATCTATACATTTGCATGTCACGAAATCTATTTATGTCAGCCGGAGAACGTTAGAAATAGGTCGTGACAATTATATTTAACAGTAGTCATTTGATTTCGAAGGGGAGGAACTAACGTTTTCAGTTACAGTTTTTATTTAATTGCAACAAATGCATTGATAAATGCCTGCCTGGGAACATTACGTAACATTGGAGAAGTGATGAAACATTCATACCAAAGGATTGCGGTTAACGTTTGATAATTGGATTCTTTAATATATTACCTAACGACAAGACTAGGATTCATCACATTGATGGACAGCGCGGTGTACGAAGCAACACCGAATGCAGGAGCATAAAACTTGACGAGACTACATTTTGTAATCGGCTTCAAGCCAAGCTTTTGCAAAATTGTGCCGGCACTCGTGCTTCCTGCAGCAGCCATTGTTACGTCGTCGCCGACTTCTTCGAACTGTTGTCAATGAACTACTGGCGAAATGGTCGCACTCGTAACGTGATCCTAGGAAGAGAGTGTTTACACAAATCCAATAGAATGAACGAGGCACCGAGCAAGCCGAATTCGATAGGACAAGGATAGAAAAATGGATTCCAAGAAATGTGTTCATAAATGCATTAACACTTTGAATACTATCCGCGCAATGTGTTCTGAAATTAAATAGCAAAATTAATTCACTTGTTACAAATGTTTTTATTTATTTTTTTAAACATATCGACCCCCAATTTTTAATTACATGTCCGCATTAATTTATACCTTTTTATTGTCGAACAAAATCACATACAGTGAGTATTGTATTACAAATAACTGTAAATCGTATTCTCTTTTCTTTTACTAATATAGTGTTATCGTTACTTGATTTGTACAACCATGCCATTACCTACTAAGGATAAGTGAAGAAGAAGATACTGTTGCGTCCAATTGTTTGATGCATTTACTACATATTTTGTTCCACAGTTGTAGATACACGTTAAATCATTGTATGCAGCGTGGCAGTTAAAATCTCTTACGGTATTATTATACATCTATAAATAAAATAAATATACAATTTGTACAACGAAACCGTAAGGAACAAAAACATGCCCCAAATATTTCACTATAATTTTACCTAGCCTCGGACGAATATCTTCCGGACAATCTTTTTTGTACAAACTAAAAAGTTTCTGTAATGGCAATTATTGCTATAATGAACGAAACGTAGTACGTTGTTCATTTAAAAATTTGTTTGGAAATTTATCTCAAGCATTAACAGCTGGGCCTAGCCTTGCGTGTGGTAGAGGCTTGAAGGGTGTAGTATTGCGAATTTCTTTCTCTAAGCAGTTGGCATAAATATCGGTAGTAAGTTCGTTCAATGGAATTTCAACGTCTGCCTTCGCAGCTTTCACAGCATCATCCACAATTTTCCTAATTTCGTTTTCCATCGCCTGGATAAAGAAAAAAAATATTCCTTTTAACGGATGCTCCATTTGTAGTACAAGAATTTCATCGAAATGAAAATTTACCTTGATTTCCTCTTGCGTAATGAGATTCGCATTCAGTACTCGTTCCTTGAAACCGGTAATTGGATCCCTAGTCTGTCTCACTTCCTGGATTTCTTCTCTTGTACGATAACTCGTTCCAGGATCAGACATACTGTGCCCACTGTATCTATAAGTTACAGTTTCAAGGATAATTGGACCTTTACCAGACGTGCAAAAGTCTACAGCAAATCGGGTAGCTTCCCTGACTGCAAGTACATCCATACCATCCACCTAATCGAATTTTCTATTATTAATTAAATTTACGAAACAATTGTCACGCTGTATTATAGTGTCATTATATTTATGAACAAACCCATATTCCAGGGACGTAATCTCCTCTTGTGTAATAGTCGGTACTTGCGGAAGCACGGTCCACGCTAGTACCCATACCGTAACCATTATTTTCGCAAACAAAGATACAGGGTATGTCCCATAATTTGGCCATGTTATATACTTCGAATACTTGTCCTTGATTAGCTGCACCATCTCCATACAGTGCAACGCATACTCCACCATCGTTCTTATACTTATGCGCGAAACCAATTCCCACTCCCAATGGCACCTAAAAATTCCATCCATTGTAACAATGCTATATCGAAGATTTGTTCAGCAATTCTAGATATTGTATTCTTACTTGTGCACCAACAATACCATTACCACCATAAAAGTTTTTGGCATACATATGCATAGAACCACCTTTACCCTTTGCATTTCCACCTTTCCTACCAGTCAATTCGGATAAAACACCAAATGGCTCTATTCCCATCAAGTAGGTCCATCCGTGAGCTCTATAAGCTGTTATCACAGAATCTTGCGATCGAAGAGCAGCTTTAATACCGACCGCGCAAGCTTCCTGAGAAAAAAAAACAGAACAATAAGTTTTATTGTCACAGAAAATCAGCATGGCAAATTAAACAGCAAATGAAATTTCGATAGTTACCTGACCAGAGTACAGATGGCAAAAGCCTCTGACAATTTTTTCCTTGTATAGGTTTCCCGCAGCTGTTTCCATACGACGGATTGTGTGCAATTTTCTGTACAGATCTAAAGCTTCCTCCTTGGTAACAGTGACCTTGGTGGATGGTCCATTGTCCAATTTGTGTAATCGAAAAGGTTTTGTCTCGAACGTAGCTTCCGTGGCATAATTATTCTTCTTATTGAAGAAGAAAGATACCACCTACAAGTACACAGTACAAATGCATATATCAGCCTTTACTTCAAAGTGGTATACAACGTCCGAGTCGTTTCTACTTGGACTTCACGTGTATGTGCAAAAGGAAAATAATAATAAAACAAAAGATTGACAGGAAAGATGCAAAACGATGTTAGTTTGAATCTGCTAAGCTCGGAGACATGTGTTTGCAGAGTCTCATGAAATTCGTAAATTACACTGTGCCTCTATGATACTAAGTCTAACGACACTGTAATCGAACGAACTCGCGAAACAATACAAAAGAAAAGAAAGGAATCGAAGTGAAGCAGAAGAAATATTTTAGCACGATGCGAGTATTCGTAAAGGAAATATATAATCATCGGTGATAATAAACACATTAATATGTCTATACGAATAATTACCTCGTTCCAGCTCCCATACTGGCAAGACACCAGGTAGAGATATAAAAAAAGAAAAGAACGTAGGTTCAATTGCGAGAGGCTAGCGAGAATCGTACGATTAGAAATTATAACAAGACCCTGGCATGGAACGTGTTGGCAAGTAGATAGTTAGAGGTCATTTGTCGTTCGTTTGGATTATGTACTCACATTTCGTTTCGACGTTTGTGCGCCTATGTTTCTGATGCAGTTAGGTATCATTTTCGAATGGATTTTGTTTTGTTAATGATAGTTGAAGTCAATCGAAAGAACTGGAAATTGAATTTAACACACAAAATGGTTCCGACAGGAACGGAACATTCGTATGGCGCGGACAGTATCGTAAGATCTGGCTCGTAAACGTCACAGGTTGATTCGCATCCCCACCAATATCGTCGTTAGATATGTTGGCCAATGTGACGTAATGAATCGTTCACAGCGAGAATGATGTTGGATTCAAAATCATACTACACGTGCATCTGACACGTGCAAAAATGACATAATTAGAATGAAATAAATCTGCTTTAATATGTGAAGTACACTATATAATAATATTAAACGATTCAATTGCATTTTATCCATATAATGTATGAATGTGTATTGTAATGATGTAGTAATGTTATGTAGATTATATTAGTCTATCCTAAAAATAATGTTCCGATATAGAAACTTATTTTTGTAAATGTTAAGTTATAACGCGGTTACATATAGAAAGTGCATATATACATTCAGCGAAATTATTTTTCAAGGTAACCTTCACCATTAAGAATAGTTGCGATATCGGATGCTTCTAAAGCTGTTTATCACCCGGAAGAGTATGCGCAATATTGCATAATAATTTTGTGGAATTATTTATCTTATGAATTAAACATTTTAATCTGGCATATTGACGTTTCTAATACCTATCTAACGTAACGAAAAATGGAAGAAAATTTAATACAAATGTTTTCAGTTTGAAGGTCCACGTGCGCTTATCATAGACCGCGTACTTTTATCTCAGTGATAGGTACTGCCAGACTGCGGCAGGACCTGGAACTTACTGTGGCGCCTAAAAGATATGAAATGAAATAACATTATAATACATAATTTATAATACAGTACAGTGGTAAAAATCGTTGTGCATTTTCTTACGCTGAAAGTACCAAAGGGTGTTTCCTAGAATTAGTACAAAGCATGTTTCACTTGTATACTGCTTATAAAAAGATTCTTAATACGTTAATTGACAAAGTACTAATCGAACGCATATAAAACTAAAAAATTATCTTACCCGACAAATATTCTTGCTAACATATATATGTGTAAAAAAAGAACGCAGAACTCGTGTACAATTTTTGTCAGCATACTAATGCTTTGTTCGGTTTATGCAGAATTTAATACAACGCTAAAGTTTGCGATGCATGACGGTGCAAACTGTACATAGCGTATGGTATTTTTAATATTGATATACGTCGACGAGATAGTAATAATAATCCCAAACAGTACGATTAAATAACCAAGCCAATAGTTCCATCTTTGACAACTACAAACTTTCGCCGGGCGTAAAACCGATTGCTCCTGATTCGCGATTCCTCTGTAAGCTCTGAAAGGTTGACTGGCATCTACAAATATTGGTCCGTTATCGTTTGCTCTTCTTGTCATCAAAAATTCGTCTGTGAGCACTCCATTATCAACAGTGGCATCGTACTCTGCAATTTCATCGAAGTCGTCTCCTAGTTCATCATAATAAACATAGGAATATCTATGGTGCTCTGTTTTAGGCACGCTTAAAACGCCATAATAAATCGATCTTGAATGAATCCTAGGATCAGCTGACATTCCTCCGCTGTTACGGCGTCTCTCAGATCCTGAGTACACTTCAGGCGTTGAAGAGCGCATAGATTTTGCTCTCAGAGCAATAATTTTCGAATACATCAAGTGCGGTAGTACAAAGACTAATGGGCCAGTCAATGAGCCACCAATCAGAGCCATCACAACGTCGAACCTTGGCACAGATTCTCCTACAGCTACACCAAGGAAAACAAGAGCAGATCTTAGGGCGCACCGTTTCCATCCGAAGCCTATTACAAAAATATATATGTTATAGTAAAACCGTTTCCGAATCTGCAATTTTATAGCACTGCAATTGTTTGATTTGCTACTTCTCTTAATGTTACAACGGTCTTCTAAATCTTGAAAAAGAGCTGAATGGCCAAGGGCGCTGGAGAGACATAGTTGAAGGGCGGAAAAAAGAACGGCAGCGCTTAACGCAAAACTTCCTGGGACTGCCTGTAAAACATTGGCCGTTGTACTGCCTCCATATTTCCAGACAGCTAAGCTAGCAGTAACGGCGAACAGGGAACCGCTTACTATAACGAATATTTCGTTATCAACGTGATAAACTATGTAACGTGATAATGTTTGCACCGATTCTACTGATATACCTAAGAACGAAATTACAACTGCTTTATTAATCTCTCGAGGACGACGCATATCCACTTGCACGGTCATCAATGTTGGATGAACGTCGAATTGGAACGCCAACATTCCATAACTGAAAAATTATTTAGGTATGTATGCAATCATTGCATGCAAGATTGAACAATATGACAATAGGATCGACAGCTTTTTAGATTGTACCCGGATATAAATTTGTCCCAAGTAGGAGAAGTAGGAACTGGTGTGATGTCAAGAGTGCGATCATCAGTGATTATGCACCACCATATCAATAGCGCAGTAAGAACAATCATTGTGCAAGAGAACGAGGCCAACAATCTGCGAGTATGCGTAACATTAAGGGAAACTGCATTTAAATCTTGGGAAACACGAGATTAAAGTAACTTGAATGTACTTCATATCACGTGGACTACCGAGCCACATAATCGGACACAAGAGTAAGCCCACGACTAGAAGCCAGTAACAAAAGGATAGGTTGAATCGGTGTTCCGAGATCTCCAGACCAAAAAGTTGCAAATTTTGGGAAGCTAAAATTCACATATCATAAATGTCAGTGTCATTTTCATTATTAAGATATAGTTCGAGCTTACCGACTAGTAAGTTAGGTATACTGCAGCCAAACACTGTAAGATCTAGGATTATAGTGACCAAGGTCCTCGCTCGGGGACCCAAGGTTAATTCGGTTACAGCCGCTAGAGGATTTCTGCAAAATTATTTAAATAAGAATCAAGCAACCAAGTTTGTATGCAATCATGAAACAAAGAATAATACAAACATTAAATCTTACCGATTTTTCCTCGAGATTTGAGGATCTATGGTGGTTGCAATCACCCATGATTTTCCAAGAAGAATAGCCGTATAAATTTGTAAAGCCAATACAACGAGAACCAGAGGAATCCCGTACAATCCTAAAAATCGTATACCGTACGCATTCTCTTATTTTCTATAAATGTATACGCGTGAGCAGATAGAAAAGAATAGACTTTATGTAAGAATTACATAAACCCAGGATCATGATAATGCGAGACATGTAATAAATACGTCCACCGGTCTAAGATTGAATAACAAGAAAACTTAACAAGTTAACCAACTTTATTTTTTCATCAGAAATGTTCAACTTCCGCATAAGATGCCTCGCGCTCAAAGATCTCTCTTACAATAATTCTCCCATTAAACGGTGAATATAATAAGTCAATTATATAAATCGCTCCAATTTAAATAAAATACTTTACGAAACAAACGGTAAAGTTATATGATACATACAATCCAACTATATATATATTAATATTGTTACGCCTTAAAAAGATAGTCAGAATACATCAGACTAGCGCATATCGGTGCGCGTTGAAAATCAGGAAAGCTACATGAAAAGGAACAGAAAATGTTGATTTAATATAAACAAAACTATTCACACAAGCGTCAACGTTGCTTGTAAAATAAAAGAAAAGAGAAGAATATAAAAAATGATATGCTCGCCACAGGGAACACTCACAATCTTTGTCTAGCTGATCGATTATAACTTGATTATGAAATTCGAACGAAACAGGGAGAGAAAAAAATGATAAAGAATCCAAAAAGTCAGATAGACAGATAGAAACTTACCGCATTGCACAATCGAGCGTGGTAACGCGATAATCGGAAAAACACCGAATATATCCATAACACATAACGTAGCAAATAGAAGCGATAGATCGGATTTGGTGTCTTTGAAAAGTAGCGGCAGTCTTTCGCGATTCATGACGGGGAATAATTCACACTGTGTAACATCGGTGCATGCACCGCGAACCGGTTTTCTGTTTTGCGGTGGCGACTACAAGTACAAAACGTAACTCGATATTGTATCGAACGCAAATGGCTTACACAGGCACGGCTAGAACGAGGAAGGAAGACCCACAATGTGCTGGCCTTCCCTCCTTCAAACATTTATGTATAATACAGACATCCATCGCGTGAACATGTCTTATGAACGTCAGGATCTACGTACGTGGGATATGAATGAAATTCAATTACAAATAATACGCTCGTTATAATATGTAACGTTCTACCAAGATAGAAAAAATATCTCTCCGTCGATGTTAATAAATTTCTCCCTTTTGTCTTAAAGAATTTCATTGAACAGCCTTACCGAGCGTACAATCTGTATCCACATGTCGAATTCTAATATTCTGCAAAATTGTCACGACCGTCGGTTGATCGCCTCAGTCGTCGCAATTTTATCACACGTTCGCGGACGAAACTTTCCAACCTGTGAGCATACAGATGACACCACGCGATAATTATCAAAATTGTGCATACATTTATACACTAAGTATGTATTTAGAAGGCTAGAAAATCGAGGGTAACAGCGATAATTACAGCTTATCGTACTTATACTTAGTCCATAATAAGTGTTTAGTAACAAACATCCGTACGCATACGCGGTAATACTTCCTAATCATCTGTTTCGTAGGCTGGCGACGCTGGTGAGTACGTAGGACTCGTTGGCGAGTAGCCTGGTACTGGTGGCGAGTACGTTGGACTCGTCGGTGAATAACTTGGGCTGGTTGGCGTGTATGTTGGACTTGTAGGCGAGTATTTAGTACTCGACGGTGAATATTGCGGACTCGTTGGTGAATACGTTGGACTAGTTGGCGAGTAATTCGGGCTGCTGGGCGAGTATCTCGTGCTGCCTGATGCTGTGTGCTGTGGTGAACTTGGCGAGTATGACGGACTCGTCGGTGAATAGGTTGGACTCGTTGGAGAATACGTTGGACTTGCTGGTGTGTACTGAGGCGAGGTGCCAGCAAACGACGGTGACGTGGGCGAATACGACGGACTCGTTGGAGAATATTTTGGACTGCTTGGCGAGTAGCTTGGACTAGCTGGCGAATATTGTGGAGAACTTGGCGAATAGCTTGGACTCGTTGGAGAGTAAGACGGCGAAGCTGGTGTGTAATTTGGAGAACTTGGCGAGTAGCTTGGGCTGGTTGGAGAATAGCTCGGACTCGTCGGTGAGTAGTTCGGCGACGTTGGCGAATAACTTGGGCTCGTCGGCGAGTAGCTTGGTGACGTTGGAGAATAGCTTGGACTGGTTGGAGAGTAGCTTGGACTCGTGGGCGAGTAGCTCGGTGACGTAGGCGAGTAACTTGGACTCGTTGGTGAGTAGCTTGGACTTGTTGGCGAATAACTTGGGCTCGTCGGTGAGTAGCTCGGACTGGTTGGCGAGTAGCTTGGACTCGTTGGAGAATAGCTTGGCGACGTTGGTGAATAGCTTGGCGACGTTGGTGAGTAGCTAGGACTCGTCGGCGAGTAGTTTGGACTTGTTGGTGAGTAAGTCGGGCTTGTCGGCGAGTAATTAGGACTGGATGGTGTAATACTCGGCGATGTCGGCAAGTAGGCCGGAGAAGTTGGCGAGTAGCTTGGCGAAGCACCACCTGCTGGCGACATTGGATATGGGCTCATGCTTGGTCCTGGACTTCCAGGACTTCCAGGCTGTGGCGAGTAGGCAGAGTATGCGGGGGAAAGTCCAGAGGCATCCGATGCTCCTGATGGTGAGAAGCATGCTCCTCCTGGTGTCATGCCACTGCCCAATGCTACAAAGGGAATTGCAAATTTATTTATTACAAGTGCGTTGAATAAGGCTGAATACCATTTACGTGATACTCTGTAAAGCACTCGCACGTACCTGGTGACATGCTTGAAGCACCGTAGCCAGGAGTGGCGCCCATCCAGGGTGTCATTTGAGGACTCATGCTTGGCGTAGCAACGCTACCGAAGAACATTCCGGCTGTACCCATTACACCAGCGCCAACGCCCATCGGAATTTCAATACCGGCTTTGCATTTTTCGGCATCCAACAGTAGATCGAAACATCCTGCAAAGATTAAGATTAATAATCAATTTTATATTGTGCTACAGGGCAATTAGCATTCTGCTTTAGAAGAATTAAATAAATATGGATTAAAAGCTATACCTGTTCCAATACGAGGTAGCTGACCCATGATAATGTTTTCAGATACTCCTCTCATAGGATCTACTTCCGCATGTGACGCAGCATCCAACAAAACGTCCACTGTTTCTTCGAAGGAACATCTGGAATGTCAATTTATACGATTATATGCCACTTCTAAATAATAAAAAGAAATTTCTATTGTACGATAAATCACCTCATAAGGGCGCCAGTGTCCTGCCTGTTGATTCCGTGACGTGTTATAGCCATCAAGTGTCCTTTGGCGGTCATTACATCGCAAAGCAATGCAAGATGACGATAGTTTACGTAAAGACCGTAGAATTGCAAAACGGCGTTCATTTCCTTCTCTACGGACTTTCTCACAGCTTCTATACCCAGCACTTGGAATATTTCGCAAATATCGTTACTAAATGTCCTGACAGGGTCAACATCTCTTTCGCTTAAAACCTTCATCAAACTTGTACCGTCCGTTTCCAATAACCACTCTGCGATAGCTTTAAATTCGCCGGTATCTGTGATAACAATACGTTTCTTGGAATCAGTTTGGGGCAAATGCATGTACACTTTTCCTATTGCTTCGATGCCCTAAATAAGAATAAATAATATAAATTAAATTCTAAGACCTGTATATCTTGTATACATTTTCTCTTAACTCAATAAGCTTATTGCCAATAAATTATTGATTGCACACCTGTAATGTCATGTCACTGAGCATGTTCGCTTCGATACAACGAAGGAACATATCGTCTTCCATTTTATCCACAGTCTCTTCCTCGGTGTCTTGGAATTTATCGTCACTGTTCATTATCCTAATTCGTAGTACCAATTTCTCTGCATTATCGTCGTTGAATATACAGTTCAGATCGTCACCGAAACCAGCATTAATTTTCTCCGCTATTTGCTCCATAGTTAACTTTTTATCGGTCATCCTCTTTCGATCCAATTCGATACGAAGTAGCCACGGTGATATTTTGGTTGGATCGAAATCAGGCATTTCGTAATAGACGTTGACGAACTCTTGATCCTCTGCGATTACGGTATTTTGTGGATCAGGATCGTAGTAGATCGCCGTGTTTGCTGTGACTTTTCTTAGCGTTGTGTGTTCCAATCGACAGAGTACGTTCTTTGCTTTTTCAGCGTCTCTCGCTGCAGCTCCCGTCAGGAAAACCGTCAATGACGGAGCTTTTGGTTTCTTGCTGATATTTATAATTTCCTTCAACCTGGGTACACCAAGGGTTACGTTCTTGGACGAAACACCAGCGAAATGGAAAGTGTTCAATGTCATTTGGGTTGCTGGTTCACCGAGTGATTGTGCAGCCAAGGCCCCTACCATTTCACCAGGCGATACCTAAATAGAATATAAAAAATTAACAGGACAATTTGAGCTGCCATATCTTATTTTACTGTTTATCTTCAACGAACCTGCGCTTGCTGGAACCTGGTTTCAATTTCTCCAATGAGCCACTCAAAAGCTTCGCTGGATAGCCTGAATTCTTCAGAAACGCATTTGGTACATAAAGTAGATCTCACTAAACATTGGAACAGTAACGTGGCGTTTTCGTTAGCTTGTTTACTAAGCCTATCCTCGCCAGCCACTATAATACATTTCTCCAACAAATCTTTGACACCTGTAAATAAATGTTTATAATATTACTAAAGTTAATATCTCCAGATATCTGCTGATATCTAGGACACAATTATTGAATTACTTACCTTGTATAACTCTCATAGGACTGAGATCGGTGGGTGCTCGCTTATTTATATGGAATATCTTCTGTACATTCCAAATCATTCTCTGCAAATTGCAAGGTAGTACAACTTTCGACTCGCCACTAGGGAAAATCTCTCTGAGCACAGACCGATCCCTGTTCAATTGATCCCATTCTCTTTCCAGCTCGGATATTACTTCACCGGATCCCATCATCTCGCGAACAATTTCCTCATTGAAAATACGACGAAGGTATCGTTCGTTACTCGGGTCAAATTTGAACTTCTTCTCAAATGCTTTGTTACTTAATTTAATGGTGGGTAAGTTTTGGAACTCGACGGTTTCGCCGCACAAACCGTCCTCGCCATAACGCAACTGAATAAGTTGCCCTACAGAATTCCTCACTGTTCCATCGTAATGTACCATTACCGACTCCATAGCCTTTATCAGACGGCGCTGAATGTATCCAGTTTCGGCTGTTTTTACAGCAGTATCGATAAGACCCTCACGTCCACCCATAGCGTGGAAATAAAATTCGGATGGAGTCAGACCGGCAAGGTACGAATTTTCGACGAATCCTCTGGACTCGGGACCATAATCGTCCTTGATGAAATGTGGCAGCGTCCTTTTACGGAAACCGAACGGAATTCGTTTACCTTCTACGTTTTGTTGACCCACGCAAGCAATAACTTGAGAGATATTAATATTGGACCCCTTCGATCCTGAGACTACCATAGCCTTTAGATTATTGTATTCAGTCAAGGATTTCTTAGCAGAACCACCAGTCTTGTCACGAGCATCGTTCAAAATTCTGTTTACTTGATTTTCGAAGGTCTGCCTCAATGTATTACCAGGCGTGGGTTCCAATTCCATATTGTGAGCTTTCTGAATTACCTCGATGACATCTTCCTTCGCCTTTTTGATAGCTTTCTGGATTTCTAGATAGGTCTGAGGATCGGCAATGGTGTCCCCAATACCAATCGAGTGACCTTCTAACAATAACCAGTTGTTGATCACAGTCTGAATGTTTCCATAAAATCGTCCGCAGACCTCGTGCCCCAATTCCAACATACAAATGTGAAGCAGTGATCCGGCTGATGTACCCAGAGTCTTCTTACAAAGTATACCCATGACAAGTTCTCCGTGCTCTACCATGACCTTAGTGTCACCGGGTGAAATCCATTTATATGGACCATCGTCCTCTTCGTCCGGATGCGTACTGTGAGTTCTTATCATGTTCACGTTACCCGGTATGATCAAAGAGAAAATTTGTTTACCAGTCCATAAGGGCTTTGGTTTCAATATACAGGGTTGAGGCATTTTGCCATCCCAACTGGGCAAAAACATCAAAATGTTCATCATTTGTTCCTTTTCGATGAAAACGTCCCTCTTCGTCATTTTTCTTACGGCAGTGAGCGTATCTTGCACGATACCCATGACTGGTTTGTTAGCCTGCGGTGTGATAATTTGACGGGGCGTTACGTGAATATTTTCCACTTCCGCCCTAGTCTCCATTGATTGTGGCACGTGCAAATTCATTTCGTCCCCGTCGAAATCGGCATTATACGGTGATGTACAGCTGAGGTTCATACGGAATGTACTCCATGGTAAAACTTTCACTCTGTGTCCCATCATACTCATCTTGTGTAGAGTTGGCTGACGATTGAAAATTACTAAATCGCCGTCTCTTATGTGACGTTCTACTCTATAACCGCATTGTAGATGCAAATCGGATGGCTTGGGGTGGAATCGTAAATCGATTCGTTCTCCGTTGTCTCTGACGATATATTTGGCACCCGGATATTGCGAATTACCACGCCTAACGAGTTCCTGCATTTTATCTATGTTAAATGGTGTTACAATTTCTGGAAATGTTAAATTCTGAGCGATACTTCGTGGTACTCCTACTTGATCGATTCGTAGATTAGGATCAGGTGTAATTACAGTACGTGCAGAGAAGTCGACGCGTTTACCCATTAAATTTCCTCTTATCCTTCCTTCCTTTCCTTTTAATCTAGCTTTTATTGCTTTCAACGGTTTGCCCGATTTCTGCATCGCCCTTGGCATACCAGGCATATCGTTATCCACTAATGTGGCCACATGGAATTGCAACATTTTTATATTCTCCGATATCACGTGCGCTGCTGCTCCGGCTTGTTCATTTCTGATCAACTCATTGTTTGATTTTATAATATCAGCAAGCTTGTGTGTCAAATCGTCCTGATTTTTCGCTGAACCGTACATGATAACTGCCGGCCTAACCGATAACGGCGGAACAGGCAAAACAGTAACCACCATCCAGTCTGGCCTTGCAAATTTCGGATCCATGCCAAGGATAAATGATTCTTCATCTGTAATATGCTTTAAAATTTCCCACGCTCTTTCGGCTGTGAGTGCTATCTTCTTCTCTTGAGAATCTTCATTTACGTGCTTCCATTCTGCAGTAACATCTAAGCCGGATCGCCTAAGATTAGGTTGATATCTGCCGCATCCGCCGTGTCCAGGTTTTCTATCTGCCATTTGTTGTTCTTGATTTTCTTTGTTAATGTCCATCTCGTCTCCGCCCTCGCATATATTTTTACTTTTACACAAGTCGTACACAAATGTAAGACGTTTACGTGGTTGACCTTTAGTTTTCATTACAATTTCCTTGATCTTTGGATTATGCTGCGATTGAAAGAAACGTGGTTCAGTATTTAGTGTTTAGAATGGTATAAGTATAAAATAAAATCTAATATATGTATATAAACATCTACTCACTGGGCTAACAAGAAGTTTCGAACAATAAAAACAAACGCATCTCAATATTTTTATTGATTTTGTGATAAAGCCGACATGAAAGACTGGCTTGGCTAAATCTATATGACCAAAATGTCCTGGACATTCCGTCATGTTACCAGCACACGTCTGGCATCTAGAATTTCGGTCAATAACACCTTGTCGTGGGTCCATAAGTCCACCAAGCTTTGGACGACCACCTTCCATGGTTTCTGGAAAACGTATGCCGCCATCTGTGACTGACATGCGACGCTGCACAAAACATTATATATAATTAAATACAGATGACAAATTAGGCACAAATGCTAAACCAAAATAATAAACTTTGAACATTCATATTTAATAACCCTCAAAGAAAGCAACCGGTATACACAAAAATTATAATCCTCTAAATTATTTTAATGCTCAGAGATAATTTATTTTCAACCTAGTACATTTGTTAGAAGCAAGTGTTATATGTATATTATTATGCGTATAGGTATAAAAATCAGTAAAGGAATATAAGGACATCAAAAGTAATAAAGAAATGCAACAATAATATATTTATCACCCAACTTCAACAATTTTTTGTTTTTTATTGCGAAAATTCTGTCAGCTTTACAAAATATATATTTCTGTTCTTTAACACTATTCAACTGCACCCACTGTATCGAAAAATTAGTTTTCAACCACTTCGGCTCCTTGTTTAACGGAGCTGAACGTAATGTTAATAAAAAAAAATAAAAAAAAATGCTTGCACATCGTACTACCAATGACATTTACACTGCAGAAAATTAATTTATTATTAAATAATCATCATTTCGCATAGTTGATAACAATAAATAATATTTCCCTATGAATATTGACAAATACAATCATGTATCGCTGGAAAGCAACACGCGCGACTATTTGGAAGCAGCATAGTACGCTTTGTATAAGATTTCATAAAAATGTCGGCCGATGACGAAACACTTGAATATGCAGCAAGAAAAAACATATTTCACGAAAATCACCGGGTCTATAAGTAACGAACTTACTATCTCATCAGGAGAGAGAATGCCAAATTGGACCCTTTTTACGGTTCGCAGAGGCGCTTTGGAGTCGGACGTGGCCATTTTGCAACGAGCACGTTCAGCTTCTCCCGCGGCCTTCTGCGTCGCGACTCCTTCTAACCGTTCTTTCTCGATGGAGGCATTTCCCTCCCCTGACAGTTCCGTTTGCCGCGACAGCCTAGCCTACTTTTCCACGTGTTCATAAACGCATTATAATTGGAACTTAACACGAGTACACATTTCATTTCTTCACTGGCAATACATTGTGAATATCTCGATTCTGACTTTTGTCAGAATAAATAAGAAAAATAAAGTGCATGAAATTTATTCGATAAGTAGTAATGGGAAGAAATGGAATAACACATTTTAGGGAGAACAATTTCTATGAACGCTTCATAGAAACTGAACCAATTGCTTCAATTAGAATCATGACGATAGGAGGATACAAAATATTCTGTTTGTGTTCGTTCGCCATTGAATGATAAACATCGATGTCTGCTTCTGTCGTCGAATAAGTGACTTTAATTAGTATTTTTGTTGACGTGGACGCTATATTTTGTCGCGAGATTTATGTTACGGACAGTGCTCGTAAATAATACATACAACTCAATATGGCTACTTCGAAAACGACAAATACATACAATAGACAGAACTGGGAAGATGCTGTAAGTAGAAGTGTATTTGTAACACGATTATGAATTTCATAAACCGTAGGATTTATTGTTCATTTTTCCTTAGGAATTTCCAATATTATGTCAGACTTGTTTAGGCGATAATCCTTACATTCGTATGGTAAGTAAAAATTAAACAAATCTGAATTAATAATTTTTCTCTCTAACAACATATTTGCAGAACTAATATTTCAACAAAAAACAAAATTTCTATTTACAGACCAAGGAAAGGTACGGGAAAGAATGTAAAATATGTATGCGTCCGTTCACAGTATTCAGATGGTGTCCTGGCGCCAGAATGAGGTTTAAGAAAACAGAAGTTTGTCAGACTTGTAGTCGTTTAAAGAATGTATGCCAAACGTGTTTACTTGATTTGGAATATGGTTTACCGATTCAAGTACGCGATGCTGCACTTAAAATCAAGGACGACTTGCCTAGGTCCGATGTGAACAAAGAATATTATGTACAAAATATAGACAGCGAAATTGGTAAAATAGATGCGACGACGCCAGCTGGTGCTGTTGGTAAATCTGCTGCAGCCAGTGATTTATTGATGAAATTGGCAAGAACCAGTCCATACTACAAAAGAAACAGACCACACATATGTTCCTTTTGGGTCAAAGGAGAATGCAAAAGAGGCGAAGAATGTCCCTACCGGCACGAGAAACCTACCGATCCTGATGATCCATTGGCTGATCAAAATATTAAGGACCGTTATTATGGTGTGAATGATCCTGTAGCCGATAAACTAATGCGCAGAGCCGCAGCAATGCCCAAACTTGATCCACCTGAAGATAAATCTATTACGACCCTATATGTTGGGAACTTAGGCGATATTTTAACGGAGAAACAATTACGCGATCATTTCTATCAATACGGAGAAATACGTTCAGTTACTATGGTTCCTCGCCAACAGTGTGCCTTTATTCAATACACTCAAAGAAGCGCTGCCGAGGCAGCTGCAGAAAGAACATTTAACAAACTCATATTAGGTGGGCGAAGATTGACAATTAAATGGGGACGTTCACAAGGTAGACAAACTGTATCAGCAGCAGAAGCGACAAGAGAAATATTGGAACCTGTACCAGGTCTGCCCGGTGCTTTACCCCCACCGCCAGAAAGTATGGGAAATAACTTCTTCAATTTACAAACTACACCTGGTATGATGCCACCGATGATGATTCCACCTCCGCCAGTTGCACCACAATTTATGTTCCCGCCTCAAATGGCAGCTACTGCTGCAACTCCAATCTTTCCCCCTGGTACGACACCAATTCATTACCCAAGTCAAGATCCGTCAAGAATGGGTGCATCCCAAGGCATAGGAAAACCTTGGCCAGAAGAATAATTGTAATAGTAATAATAATAACAACAACCATGTTATCTGAATTTATATTCATTGTAATTAAAACGAAGAAAAAATGTATAAAAAATAAATGTATAACTTTGATTTTCTTTAAAAGTCTGTTCATATTGTAACTGTTTGCTACCTTCGTGTTTATGTGTATTTCTAACTTGGTTTGAATTAAAAAGTATGTAAATCGTTGGCTCTTAATTATTGGCTGTAAATGTAAGTAGCGATCTTTTTTTTTCTTCCAATCGAACGCCTGATTTGAGGCAGCCTTTATGCCGTGAATATGTATACATATGTATGCGCCTGTTTCGCGAGAAAGATCTTCGGAACACAGCGACGCGTGAGCCATCTATTGCAGTAGCAGGCGAACATTCTGTACCTGAACAGCTAGCGCGTATTAGCGGCCGCAGTGAGTGTCATCGTATTTTAATACGTGTCCACTGGTGCCTGTCCCGTCCGGTGTTTCTGCTACGGAGCTCCTGTTGTTACGAATCTATGGAGTGTTTTTATCATCAGATATCACTGAATTTTTCTCTGTGTTAGCATAAGGCGCCTAGCGCGCCTTCCCGTCAGGATGAACGTGTACCGGGCCCGATTGTTATTCCACTTTCTGGCGCTTAGCCTACTCCCCTTTGCCCGTTCCGACGAGCACACTCACATCGTAAGTTACACGGAATTAGCATATTTTTCAAATGTCAGACTTTCCAATTTATCGTATTCATATCCCCGTTGATCATACTATCTGCAATCATTTTACGTTCTTGTGTTGCAATTTGTTCATTCACGATATTGGCGCAGAAGGTCGATGTAATGCATACATCGTGGATCTGTAGATTCTGCACTTTGTACTGTGATGTTTTAAATATAGACGACTTTATTATGACAATACTTAAAAATATTTTTATATTTGCGCCCCTGAATTGTTCAATTAGAACATTGTCCTACTACGCTACATTACGCATGTTAATTATATTTTATTTAGGTGTATACGCATATACACACGCATACATGTCTCGATCTTATTAACAAAAGCATTCTCTTTCGTTAGTACGATGATAACGACGAGGTTGTACTATGGATGAGTACAGTCGGACCATATCACAACCGCCAAGAAACTTATTCGTACTACTCCTTACCATTTTGTATGGGCACAAAAGATGTCATTAATCATTATCATGAAACATTTTCCGAAGCATTGCAGGGCATTGAACTAAAATTTAGCGGCCTCGAAATTGAATTTAAGGGTAATTTACAATTTTCATTGTATTATTAGATCTGTTAGCAGATACGGTAATGCGCGTTTCGATTTTCTCTACAGCTGACGTTGCAAAAATGGAATATTGTCAGATCAAATTGACCGAAGAAAGTGAGAAGGCTTTTGTATATGCAGTAAAGAATCAATATTGGTACAAAATGTATATGGACGATCTACCAATATGGGGTAAGCCTATTTTTGTCCCATGCTTTATTATGTCATTAATTTAATCTTATTCAATCTAAAGGCGTTGTTGGAGAACCAGAGGAAAATAATGGGATCGTATCCTATTATATTTGGACACACAAGAAATTCGATATAGGGTACAATGGAAAGCAAATAGTTGATGTAAATTTGACCAGTGAAAATAAAGTAAAATTGGTGCAGGGTACACCTATCTCTTTCAGTTACGAAGTTAACTGGAAGAAAAGTAATGTTAAATATGAAGATAGATTTGATAAATACCTAGATCCAAATTTTTTCCAACATAGAGTATGTATTTTACTGTTCGCTTCAAACAAAGATTAATACTAGATTTCGGTAACAAAACTATTATTCAGACTTTTCTTTGTTTTTTAGATTCATTGGTTCAGCATCTTCAACAGTTTCATGATGGTAATATTTCTTGTTGGACTCGTTTCAATGATTTTAATGCGTACATTGAGGAAAGATTATGCGAGGTACAGTAGGGATGAAGAAATGGATGACATGGAACGCGATCTTGGCGATGAATACGGATGGAAACAGGTCCACGGTGATGTATTTAGACCAGCTAGTCATGCAATGCTTTTCTCTGCTTTCATAGGCGCAGGATATCAGGTATTTTACATGATCATTTATGATATTAATAGTATAGAACATTTTTAAAATCATTGTTGGCGATGTCTATCTAATAACTTATTGCATTTTAGGTCACTGTGGTTGTACTCAGCGTTATTATTTCTGCTATCCTTGGTGAGCTTTATACCGAAAGAGGATCTATGTTGTCGACAGCAATTTTTGTATATGCAGCTACATCGCCGATAAATGGTTACGCTGGAGGTGGTTTATACGCACGTATGGGAGGTCGGATCTGGATAAAGCAAATGATACTCAGTGCCTTTATGTTGCCAATTATCGTCTGTGGCACTGCATTTTTCATTAATTTCATCGCAATGTATTATCACGCCAGTCGCGCTATACCGTTTGGCTCTATGGTAAGTATATACTACTTCCGCGTCATGCATTTATTTGAATGTAATTATTTTCTCGTCGATGCAAATTGCAAAGTTTATTTACTTACAGGTGGCAGTGACTTGTATTTGCATATTTGTTATACTGCCGTTAACATTAGTTGGAACCATCTTGGGTCGCAATTTAGCTGGTACACCGGACGCACCGTGTAGAGTTAACGCAGTACCGCGACCTATTCCCGAAAAGAAATGGTTCATGGAACCGTTGGTCATCATAATGCTTGGCGGTATCTTGCCTTTTGGATCGATATTTATTGAAATGTATGTATCATTTTGAATTTACTATAAATTTCAGAAACTTGTATTAAATTGATGTATTATTCCTTTCAGGTACTTCATTTTCACCTCATTCTGGGCGTACAAAATTTATTACGTTTATGGATTTATGTTACTAGTGTTCGTTATTCTAATCATAGTAACTGTTTGCGTTACTATTGTGTGTACATATTTCTTGCTAAACGCTGAAGACTATCGATGGTACGCAATACCTAACAAAATGAATCTACTAGTGACTGTTTTTCAATTCATATATATTTATATTTTTTAGGCAGTGGACAAGTTTCTTGGCTGCCGCTTCAACAGCTGGATACGTTTATATGTATTCCTTTTATTATTTCTTCTTCAAAACTAAGTAAGTTTACATGGTTCCCGATTGCATAAGACATTATCTGATTTCAAATACAATTACCTTCTTTTTTTGTTATTTTAGAATGTACGGTCTCTTCCAAACAGCGTTTTACTTTGGCTACATGGCACTGTTCAGCCTCGCCTTGGGTATAATGTGTGGAACAGTCGGTTACGTCGGTACTAATGCATTTGTACGGATAATCTATTCCACAGTCAAAATAGACTAAAGCACAACTAGTGTAACGTCTACGAATCGTGGATTAAAATAAGAACGTACAGAGCGATACCTGCCGTTCTATATGAGATAGGACTCTCCTTCTGGTAGTTTAAATTATTTGTATTCATCGTGACGCGCAAATGCAACTCGTGAAACATCGATGGCATATTAATATCAGTGAAGCAAAAAATGTGAACATTTAGACGGATTATTTTTTTCGGAGTTGTTACATTTCTTCTTTAAATTCTACAACTAATTAATCGAACCGCATCTAATAAATATAACATCGCTACAATACATTTGCTTTGAGAAAACAATTCAATAATATATAAAACAGTCACGTATATTATTTGTACCATTAGCCCCAAATCGGTACCTTGCGAAACATGGGTTTCGATAATTCTTGTACCTTCAGAAATACTAAGTAATTAATGTTGCTCAATTTCGCTAGATTTTCCGGACACGTGAATCCTTTTTTTAACTTTTATAAAGAGTTGTGCAATTTTAAAACGGCTTCCAGTGTTTTATGGCTTCTATTAAAACATATATGGACATAAATTATGAATTCAATTTTTCGTTAAAGTGTTGACATTCCGCGATACCAGCAAATACTGTGGATTATACAAATAGGTAAAATGTAATACATATTTCATTTAACACCATTATAGAAAGAGTGCCTCAGTTGTGTGACTCCGAATTAAAATTTGTTAGTCATGTAATTGCTTGATTATCGATGATTCGAGTAATGTTAATTTATAGATAAGCTAGATCATAGATTGAGATAAGAATGTGAATAATAAAAAAATTTTTTTACCATTGGCTGCTAATTATATGCCACGACATTTCTTTATAATGTGGGTGTACTTTATTATAAATCGGGAGTGCATTGATAAGATGTAAAGTATCGTGAGTTCAATAACCGGTGGTAAAATGATTTTTTCAATTGCGATCCTCTTCGTGCGGCTAAGTATGTAGCTGCAGATTTAATTGCTGCTGAGAAAAAAAAGAATAATCCGAAGAGGATCGGAATTCATGAATCGCGGTGAACGTGTTTACTCTAAACGCGATGTATGAGCAAACGACGAATATCAGTGAGAACATTTGAGTGGACATAAAGAGTTTGTTGTTAGATGTAGAAGTTCGAAGAAATATAAAATTTCTACATACAACAATTGCAATGCATTTTTTTATTTTCTTTTTCATTCGCTAACTACGATCCTACATTTCAAAGTCTATAATTCTACTTTTATTACACATTTTTTATGAAAATAATTGTAAGATGATATATGACAATATTTAGAATTGTTTCTTTCGTACATTTCAATGTGCGTGCATTTTAAATGTAAGGAAGTACTAAGTTAATCAAAGTTGTTCTATTTACAATATCTGACTGACTTAAATTGAAATATAAATTAAATAATATTATATCATTGTACGATTAACTTTTGGAATTTCGTACTAAATAATATCCATGATTGAATAGTAAATGAAGCATTATGACAACCTGCAAACTTACAGTATGTGATTTAATTGTGAATTTGACTTCGGTGGTGCCAGTGTGGCACTAAAAGCTGCTCCATCGTACACACCAAAGTATTCACGTGTCAAAGCGCACACGTCGACGTAGCTGAACGGTCGGCGTTTAGCCTACACGCCTGTTTATTACATCGAAGACTTTACGCATTGAAGTGGTTGTGCCGTGACTGAAATAGTATCCAGTTTATTTACTATTTTATTTGAAATTTCATCGGAGTAATTGTGATAAACGAAGAAGTTGCAGAAATGGCACCGAAACAAAGAATGCGTATCGCTAACGAAAGAGCTACAAAAAACATCACACTTCGTGGGAACGTCCCGAAGTCAACGGTATGTTGTTCATCCTACCATTTCATTGAATATATTCAATCGATTTTTTATAGAACGATATAAGTTGAGCACATCAATTATATACAATTAGATGTTTATTGTTTGGTAATTTTGAGGTTATAAACTGTAATAACGCTGGCATATTTGGTTTGTATGAAGTGACGTTTGAGTAGTTTATCGCTGTAAACTATAGCTGCCTCATTCTTTTACCGTGTGCAATTAATGGGATACTGATAAATCTATTTTGAAAGATAGTGACGACTTATTGGCAGCAAAAATAGTTGTTTAAAATAATAACACTTGTACCATATGTAGTGTGAACATATGCATCGAATTTGATATCAGCTGTTTGAGTATTATACATTTCTATGTGTAATGAAAAATGTCTATAAATGATATTCTAATTTATATATTATTATAGAAACCACAAGAGGATGGATCTCCAGTTGGGCCTTGTCTATTAGCACTTTTCCTCTTTGTTGTATGTGGTTCTGGTAAGTTTTATATTTTTGTTAAGTCGCGAAAGATATATCAGTTTTGTTTGTGTCTGTTTAAAATACATTTTCTTTCTTTATTTTCAGCTGTATTCCAAATAATTCAAAGCATTAGAATGGCTTAAAGAAATTAAGTGTACGAAGTTCAAATTATGGTTGCTGTTACTGTTAACATGAGAAAAATGTCTACATCGTATCGATACTAACAGACTGTTTTTTTACATATTGTAAAAACAAGTAGACATAGCAGCAATGTTAACGAAGAACAGAATTCAGATTCTCTCCAATTTTTTTTTTTTGCTACAACTGAAACGAATTATTTATACAAATTTAGCATTCATAAGCGTTTTACTCCATTGCATATGTATCAATGAAAGAAGACTGCATTTAATATGTTTTATTCAGACAATTCCTAAGAGATTGTTGCATTCTATGTCGAATGCAATTCGCCCCTTCTATCGTTGTGTCGTATAGCAATTCTGATTTCCAGTTCCTTGAAACATGAAATTCTTTCATTGATACATATATAGTAAATAATTGTATATACATATGATCAATTTATTGTATCAATTCATTAATCAAAGCATTCCACTGTCAGCAGTTGGTAGCTTTTGGTTGTCTATATATTTTAGAGGCCTTAAGAACATGATAAGTCTTTATACGTGTAAAAATATATATTATATATATTGTCAATGTAATTTATCCTAATGAAATATTTGCTACGGACAATTCTTTGTCTCTTTTAATAAATTATATTATGAGTAAACGCTTATCTGTGTCAATTTTATTCACCGTCTTAAAAATGTAATACACCGAATCAAATAAATGGCTACAGTGAATTATTCATAGCATAATAGATCAATTCAGTTGCGCCATCGGTAAAACAGTTCTTGAATCTACTCGCGCCTGCTATGGTATCGCCATCTATAGAGAACCCGTTGAACTTCACGCGCCTCTTATTTACCTTAAGTATAGATATGGCAGAGGCTCGTGTAGTTTCATTCACATCTGTATAGATGGCGATACCATAGCAAGCGCGAGTAGTTTCAGGGAGTTCTGTATAGATGGCGAAACTGAAACTCATATTGGGTGTAGATACGACAGGGATACGAGTGGTACGTCATGTCAAGCACTTCTTTATAAAAAGCGGTACAATCAACTTAGTTTCGTACTCTTATTTACATGACAATAAAGTGTTAGCAAATACAGAGTTACAATTTACATGAAAATTATATGTATTATAACATTGTACGTTCCATTATGCATTTTAGTTTACAACACTCAAGGTCTTCAGCAAAGGTAAAACATTTGTGAATATTTTTCTTTAAATAAATTTTCCAGCATGTATGCATTACTTACTTACTAATAGTACTAATAGTATTCAATAGTACTTAAATACATATTTATAGTAGTATTATTCTTTATTTCGGACTCGCAGCAATGAAAGTTGGGTTAGTGTGCATATAACCCATGTTTGCAACACTATCGTAACTCTTGCACTATCATCTTCTGTTTTGCTCTTCCTTTTCGTACCTTCTCTACCTTACTACCTTATTACACCTTTCCCATTTCGTCCTGTTTCATTTCAAATGCCTAAGTCATTTTTATATCCTATTATCTGTATTTCTGTACATTCTCTTAACAGGGGTGCTAATGTTTCAAATTTTCGTCTATACAGGTTACATTTTTTATTCTTTTCCTTCTTCGAATTTTTATTCCATCGTTTAATGCTATCGCATCTTACATGCCCTATTAATTGCTGATTGTGCCATCCTATGTTCTTGCTTAGGTGCTTGCCATTTTAATATATTAAAACCTTTCATTATGTCTTGCTTCTTTTATGCTTTTTGTATTTGTGTAGTTTCTGCTGTTGTATTTCATAGTATCCTCTTTTAAGGCATTCCATCAATTCGTTACTTTTCCTCCGTGTTTATTATTGTTTGACATGCCTCATTCGGTTTCATTTAATCGTACTTTTCTCTTATACTTCTGGTTTATCCCTCTTCTCATTTTTATCCATTAAACATTCTTTTATAATTAGTCTATCCCTGCCACATACTTACTAATATATTTTTTGTGTGTGCAGGTTTCGGAGGCAAAGAGTAAGGAGCATTGACTGTCAATGTCCATTGTGCATAAAAACAAGAAAGAAGAAAGAATAACTATAGTCAATTGGTTTATAAAAATAGTTTGTAACTATTAACCCGTAAGATTAATTTGGAACAATTGCGTAATTAAGTGTTATGTATGTCTATTGCATATTTTATTTTATATTCAGTTTATTCGGTAGATCTTATACAAACTTTAATATTACTTTCGCTACAAGTTCTACTGAATGTGCTAAATATAAAATGAAAGATATGATAAATACTTTACATATGCACAAGTTACACAATGGCGCTAATTTAAAGTAAGCTTCAGCATATAAAGTACATAGTTGTACGCTGTATTGTAAATAGATATGAGAGAATATTTCATAAGTGTTAGTTTGTCAATTTGAATTACAACATTTTTGTAACTTGTATCTTGATTGATTAGTTTAAATAAAATTTCAATGAAAAGAATTCCACTCCTCTTTTTATTTTCATACCTTACCAATCCTTGAAAAGACCTAATTCCACTTCCTTATACAAGAAGTACCGTGAGCGAACTTTAAATGCAAAGTTCACAAGCGGAGCACTTGTAAAAATAGACCTGACCATTATTAAATTCGCCGCTAATTATCCCGGAATTGATGGGAGCCCCTGAAATTTAAATGCTCAATAATTCCTAGAACGTGGCGTCATTTCCAAGAAATCCGAGCTTCGAATACCTCCTCGCATCTTTATATTCTTTCCTGATACAAATCCACGATTTTCAGCAGAAATTTTTGCCAAAAAACTAGAAATTTAAGTGCTCGGAAAAGTGGATTTTGTATCAGGAGAATATGATGTGCTAGGAGGTATTCGATGTCAGCAATTCTTGGAAATGATGTCACGTTCCAGGAAAATCTGAGCGCAAAATTTCTGGGTTTCTGGCAAAAATGTCTTACTGAAAATCGTAGATTTGTATTACGAGAATATGATATGCGAAGAGGTATCCGACCCCGGCAGTTCTTTGCAGTGACGTGGTTTACTAGGAATTTCGGAGCGCTTAATTTTCTAGATTCTACCAACAAATGTTGCATGTTGCAAGTTTAATAAGGTATAGGGCAATTTTTACAAGTTTCTCGCTTTAGGACTTTACACTTAAAGTTCCTCCACGGTACATCTTGTACAAGGAATTGGAAAAAGGTTCTTTCAAGGATTGGTAAGGTATGAAAATAACAAGAGCAGTGGAATTTATTTAAACAATTTATTTAAACTAATCAGTGAATATACAAGTTACACAAATGTTGTTATTCTAATTTACGAGCTAATACTTATGAACTATTCTTTTATATCTATTCAAAACAGATTGTACAACTAAAACTTGTATTAATACTAAACTAACAATTAAGTAATATGAAAAATACTATAAACATAATTAATCCAATACTAATAAGCTATTCTTAAAAATTAATTTGCAATATATCTTATAGATAAAACTTATACTGAATATTTTACTAAATGCAGAAGCTTATGAATTCAAATTACAGCAATTCTGTAACTTGTTGCATATGTAACTTATTTATTATATCTATCATTTTACATTTAGCATATTCAGTAGACCGTGTAATAGTAATATAAGTAATATTAAAGTTCTACCGAATAAACTGAATACAAAATGAAATATATAATAGATATACATAGCAATTAATTACACGATTGCTCGAAAGGAATGTTACACGCTAATAGTTACAAACTATTTTTATAAACCAATTTACTATAACTAAAGTATGTGGGAAGAGTTATTCCTTCTTCTTTCTTGTTTTTATGCACAATGGGAAGTGCTGGTCATTGCTCGTTGCTGTTTGCATGCACATTACCTGCACATACAAAAAATATATTAGTAAGTACGTAGGCAGAGAAAGACAAATAATGAAGGGATATTATAAAAGGAAAAGATGGGGCAGATTCAAACCATAAGCATAAGAGAAAGGAAACATTAATTAAAAATGAACATAATATGCCAATCAAGAATAAATTTGCCACAATGGGTAGAAAACAAAGTCATCAAAATCCTTAAGCAGAGATACTATAAGTTAGAATCTCAACACTACCATAGTTTCAAAGTAAATGGGAAACAGGGAAAGATTCAGCAATTAAAATAGCATAGGTAAGATCTGTAAGCACTCAAAAGTAGAATAAATATGGGGAAAAAGAAGAAAATAAATAAGGTGCCCTGTGTGGAACAAATTTATAATGTTAGAATATCTAGTGAGAGAATGTAGGGAAACAGCTAAGGAAGGTTACGATAGAGGATCTGATGCATGGAATAAAAAATCAAAGCTTTGGAATTCGAAACAGAAAGATATATATAATAGATGTGCAATAAGGAGGCGGCTATTAAGAAATAGGGCAATGTCTAAGGTAGACAAGGTGTGAAAGAAAGGGTGGAACAGAAGAATGAGTAGGCTAAGATAGTAAAATAAAGTTAGGTTATATGTACACTAAGTCGAAATTTCCTGGCTGCGAGGACGAAATAAAGAAGAATACTATTCTTAGTATTTACGTATTTATTACTTGCTGGCATATTTACTGAATGAACAAACTATTCAGAGATGTGAATGGCTTTGTCAGACTATTGGCAAAAATATTTAACGAGTCGTTGGTTTGTTATAACCGAATAAACAATTAAAATTATTAGTGGGGGCAACTGGATAAAGTTACAGCAATGGGACTAACACAGGTGAGTAACTTATTCCTTTACCTTTCAATTGGCACCTAACAGATTAAAAAATAACCACCACGAGCAGAGATATAAAATTTATAATTGACAACGCTATTTATGATCTGTCGACAATATTGTCAGTGTCATGCAAACGGTACAGCGGCTCCAGTGCCTCTGAGGCAGTCGATAATCGGACAAGTGGCGCCATCTCGCGTTTGCGGCCTTTTTCGTAGTTAGCCGTGCCTTCAAAACCGAATTTCTGGATTACAACGTTAATTTAAACAGCTTCTAATGCATATTTTTCAACCGCACTGGTCTTAAACTAAAGCTACGAATCATGGCTTTCTTCTCCAAGTTTCAACAATATGGCATTTGTGGTTTAGAAGTTGTAAGCCAATTAAATAAACGACGAAATGCACTCCGGGTCACTGCAATTATCTGCGCTCCTGGTGGTTATTTTTTTAATGTATCAGGTATCGAATGAAAGCGAAACGAATAAGATACACAGAAAAAAATATCCCAATTCAATTATCTCGGCATCTGCTGGGCCGATTTTAATCAACGACGTCTCAAAAGAAAGGGAAGTGAAGCAGCTACGCAAGGAAACCGACCTCGAAGTCATTAGTGACGCTATCTATACAGATGTGAATGGAATACTCGAGCATCTGCCATATCTACACTTAAGGTACGTAAGAGGCGCAAGTAGTTTTAAGGAGTTCTGCATAGATGGCGATACCATAACAGGCACTGTAGATATAGCAGAGACCCGCGTAGTTTCAAGCAATTCTTTGTAGATGTCCATGCGATAAAAATGGACATAATTATTTCCATAATCATTACGTTGAACAGAACCGAGAAAACGGCGGCCCGCGGGCCGCGAGCCGAACGCTATTCGTTTACCCTCTTCTCGAGCCCAAACAGTGTCTCCCACTGTAGTGGGCTATAGTCACATATATGACTAACGCCTACACTTCACGCAAAGCCTATAGATTGTAGTTATGTAACTATATGTATTTACTTGCAGAAGAACCGTAGACCGTAGGCGATAAAGACAAGCGATGAGTAGTTATTAGTAGTTGGAGAACCGAAAAACTAAAGGCGTGGCGCGTAGTTACGGCAGGGAAGATGTTGCCCACCTATGACGTAGAATTGCGTCTCAAGAAACGCGTTGTTTCACAACTATGTAGCAGTTGAGAGCCACTTGGACGAGCGTGCGATCTACGGATGCTCTGATTGGCCAGTGGTTTTAGCTCAGCCAAGATTTTGGTGAAGGGAAAAGTTGTTCAAAGTTACAAGAGTTCTTCGCGACCTTGTATAACAATAGCCCTATTTACTTGGGCAACTTTTGCATATGTAGTATTAAATTAATTAATGGAGATACTTGATACTGTTGCGTATCTATTGGTGGGATATAGGGAGTTTATGCAGGTTCGGTTGCCCGTGGAGCGCTGAACCGCTCTGCTTGTGGTGAAGCGCGGCGAAATTAAACACAAGTTATAATCTTTAACAAGAACGACTATTTATTCAGTAAATCAATGTAGACAGTACTGGTTGCAACGAGTTATAAAGAAGTTCTGATCAGCGAGGCTTTTTCTTCTTCCCTTTTCGGCTCTGTTTCCTCTTCCTGCATTCCTTGCTCCTCCTTTTGCCTTCGTCTTGTCCAATGGGGTAGAGTCTTGCTGTGGCTGGGCCGTGGGGGTGGCAACGCTTCCATGTCCGCGTGACAATTCAGGGTGCGCACGAGCTAAGGGAAAAGCGCGGGAAAGCCAGAAGATTGCGTCGAGAGTAGGTGGGAGTTATCAAAGGCTCCTTTGTTTCGGGTAAGCTATGTGGAGGCCGGTTCTGGGTATCGTAGTACTCGACATTCCGAGGGTTGTGTACATTCCTTTTTCGGTTTCGAATTTCGCTCTTAAACTACTTATCGTTACAGTTTATATTGGCGGTATCTCATTTGGGATTTCTAGGGAATTGAAACTCGGTTCACGCGATAGCGTAACAATACAAAACTGTTGTAATTTAAATTTACAAGCTTACCACTTATGAATTATTCTATTAAATCTATATCCCGTCTGTTGTTAGGTATACAGTGTCGCCAACTTTCCCTAGTTCGGTCAGTGATGGTTTTGATTCAAATTAAACAGAGCGTTTGTTATAAAAGGAAACTGAATTGAAATCCCAGAGACGATTTCCAAAGCGCTACATTGTTCTATTGGACGCATGAAATATATTTATTACGTATTTTAGAACAATTTTTGTAGAAAAATATATACAAATGGCTGGAATATTCAATTTATTTGGTGATTCGCTGGCACCCGACAAAGGTAAGTGGAGAGATTTACCATGAGAAGCTTACCATGTCTACTTTTCTTCCTTTCGTTCTATTACAATTGTTATTTCAGACAAATAGTTTCGATGCATATGTATAAATAATAATGATACTATTATATAGGTCCTGCCGTAAAACCTTTATCGAGATCAAAAACATCTCTTGGAATAAATGGTGGTTCTCTAAAGAACATTGGGCAACTAAAGCCAAAAGGATTGTCTATTAGATCCAATTCTGCTTTAAATGTATCTGCCATTATACCAGATACTTCTTCTAGTAAGCAACAAGATTCTTTGAAACCAAAACTGACTCAAATGGACATTGGTGGTCATCCAGTATCACCTAAAAATGAATTTTCATCCAAGGTATATATTATAATAATGTACAGGGTTGATCTGATTATTATAACGAGGTAAGCGGAAATTGTCCCTGTGATAGTTTACGCAGTATTATTTAAACCCAGTGGTCCATAAACTTTTCTTGCTCAATGTCCTGTATCAACAAAAATGTATAAAATAGATGTAACATTTGTTTAATCTGTTTATAGAAATTGACTGTATCTTGTAACAAAATGAAAGGTGTCTCTCCTAAGAAAGTGTTTGATAAGAAGAACATAAAATTACCGAAACCATCCGATGAAACTATGTTCAAGAAACCTCTGCCGCCCAAAATTTATGCAAGAAAAGCTTACCCAGAACCTGAGAATCTTGCACCGTATCACGATGTACAGTTTGAATTTGGTAAGACATATTATGAAATGGGGGAGTTATTAAAATGTTTACTTGCATTTAAGAAAGAAAGATATGTATTGAAAATTTATTTGTAAAATATATTTTTTAGATGACATTTATACCAAGCTAATACAAAACGAATTTAAAGAACTGCTTATGAAGAAGAAAGATACAGTGGTACTTTATGAAGATGAAGGATTTGAGTCAGGTACTAAAATTGAAATGTTTTTCTGCTTTTTCATACACATGGGTATTTTAGATTTAATATTTGGTATTTAGATGCTGAACCAGTGGATATTGAGATGCCAATATTTCGCGCATCACCTATGTTGCTTGACGAGGAAGAAATGCAATATAAATTTCCTGAATTGCCAGCAATATCAGATGATGAGGATGTTCCATAATCATAAAATTATTATGGTTCCGTTAGATTAACATTAATTTTCAATGATTCATTCATAATTTAAAGTAGCAGTATTACGTTAGAGTATGCATATTATGAAAATTTAGTTCATTTAGACAGATGGCCAAAACTATAAGTTAAAAAGAAGAAATTGATAATAATTTAATAGAATAGTTAAGATATACTATGTTTCTCTTTATATAAGATTTTATATTAATAAATAAATTATTCTTATTAGCAATCACGCATTATCGATGACTGCAGAAATTTTGTTATAGAAACTATAAATTAATTGAGCAACATTCGATTGTTAATCGGCCAAAATGACAGATAAATGTTTGACTGTAATAGCGGGGATCCTGGAAGATCAAAGTTTCAATCATTTATGTTACATTGCTGAAAGTTTATCCTCGATATTACCGAATTTTTGTTACAAAAGTATTCCTAAAAGTTCAACGCAATGGAAAGTATGCTGCCATTGCTTCCCTTTCAATAAAAATTTATTAGGCACTTAGTACAAAACTTACATTCTAGCCTTGGTTGACAAAAATTTGCCTCTTCTATGGTTGGCATCATATCAAATCTCCTTTAATATGGAGAGAAATCGGACTTACTCGAACCCATGTAAATTATGTAGGATGTACCTATCAATTTTGGCAGCTGTTGCATGAGTATTATAATATTACATCGCACTTAAATGCAGACGATCTTAATGCGTTACAAGCAGACCTATTACTTGTATGTTAACGTTCTATAGTATACATCATTTTTAAGTGGCAATTAATAACGTTTTTGTCGCAACTTTATATGTTAAATTTCTTTGCAAAGGCGCACACTGTAAAGGAGCAGAAATCCAAGGATTTGGATGTACCAGAAAAATTTCGTCGCATAATGATAATAGGCGCTGGGAGATCAATGTGTCCAGACATTGTACCTGAATTACTGTCGATGAAACAACTTTGCCTGACAAATGGTATTCTTATTAATATATACGACCAACCAGGCTGCTTCTTCAAACTTAGAAGAATTTTTAAAGATTCCGGAACCATGGGAGCCGGTTTAAATACGGTAAACATTGTGGACCGTGTATCGGATGGATTAATAGATTGCGATATATTAATTTACGTGGACAGCCATCAGAAGTAAATTTATTCAAGTTTATAATTTATTTATTGTTCATGCATATAAATTTTTGTTATAAAATACTACTTAATACCTTCGTACACATACATCTTTCAGAGAGGAACATGAAGAAATGGAACATTGGTTGCAACGTAATTATAAAGTTATAGAAAGATTGTCTAATGAAATTAATGACCATGCACCGTCGCATATGAAAATAATTTTTTCTTCAAAGAGCCTTCCATGCTTTTATGCTAATATTATGGTCGAATTAGTTACGAAAGTGCCAAGCACAAATATTGTAGTAGCCAGTTCCAATTATGGTTTGGAACTTGTATACGTCTTTGCGAGTTCACTTGGCTATACTTTAGAAAATTTTGGCTGCCCTCCTGTATGGGGCTATTTGGGTTGGTTTATACGTTCAAACAATACAGCTTAATACGTCCATATATGTACTTCTATTTACGTGCACATTATACAGTTTCATTTAATTATAGGTATAAGCCATTATGTTGATATTGACCATATGGTTGAAAAATGCAACGTGTATTATCCGAATAAAAGGGCATTAAATTCAAGTGAAAATGCAATGCTACCACTAGGATCTCAGTATTCCGTATTGAGATGGTTCTTTTATATGTCTCGTGATAAATATTTTTATACAAAGCATTTGACGCGCAAGGTATAGCGACCACTAATTTTCAACTGGATAACATGAGAAATTAGTAACATTCCGTTTAGGCACTTGCACGTTATCAAGTAGGGAGATCAGAAGATTTTCCAAAATGTAAAGCAATTTGTGATCTCTTGAAACTGTGGTTCAGCGAGGATGAGAATATCGGAGATGAAATTATATCATTGGGAATTGCATCTGATGGTAATACTACGTGGCAGCGAAAGTATAAGCAAGGAAAAAAGAAAGACATTTTTATACTTTCAGGTTCTTTTGGAATACCAAAGGGACTGGTATTTTCACAGCCGGTACATTTGAAGGTACTTAATGATGGTACGCGTGTATGGGTTCCTTTTACAGAATTTCCAATGCCAAATATGCCCCTAAGTATTTTTAAAAGTTTCATAGACACAGCTATTTATATTAAAGAAAATATTATCAAACGAAATAATAATTCTAAACTATCAGAAAATTATGTTTTGTAGTCGTTTATACGAATTATGATTTTACCTCATTTACATGCATATATGTACTGGATATGTCCAATTAGTTTTTAATTAAAAAGATTATCATTTTATTGCATTATTTAGTATACATAAATAGCACTGAAGTAAACAAACACATTCCACCTGGCTGTTATAATATACCCGTATAAATACCAAAATTGCACATTCTTCTTTCTAGTGTTACTTAATATCTGAAAATTATTATATATTATTAATATCTTAATATCTGAAATAAAGAGTATTATCTGAAACTCGCATTGCGGTAACATACAGGATACCATAAATGAGGATAAAATATTAGAACTAAACTTAACAACTACAAATACTTCTACACATTTTGTTGATGGATTATAGAAAGAATGTTAAAGTTTCTAGGGATAAGATTTATTACCTAATAAATACAACTGAATAAATTAGCTAAGAAATGTGATAATTGATTGCTTGAAGAAACAAAATTATTGCGCTTTACCAGGGATACATCTTCGAAAAGATATTTGCGGGAATAATACTTTTCTTCATACGTAATAATGTACTCGAATTTAATGTTACAATTTCCTTGTATACAGAAAATGATATAACAAATTATTACCAGCTTAAATCTATCATTAACAACTGGTAATCCATACCATTTTACAGTTAATCCATAATTCTTTATATGAGATGTTGTGTCACAATGGTAGACAAATGGATAATGCATTTCATATTATCGCGTGACTGCTTTGCTGTTCAGTGTATGCAATTCGACTGTATACATTTCAGGCAGAGTTGATATCAATCACTCAATGAAAAGAAATGAGCATGCGTGAGAAACTAAAATTGTAGAAAATATTGTAGCCTTATCCATATTTCATTAAGAACCGATGATATATTATAGAACATTCAAAGCCAATAGAAATTACTAGTAAATCAAGAAAGCAAGTTAAAAATATATGAAAGAATGCAGGGGAACTAGAAAAAAATTTGTTTAGAAATACATAATTCTTTGTATAATTTCTTTTTGTCTGTGTGATTTAATAAAAAGTGTTGTGCTGTAGAATTTTACAATTGTTTCTTCGAATGAAACTCTTTGATTCGCATTAGTAAAAAATGAGTGTTCGGATTGCACGCCATTATAATAGATAGAGTAAAAATGAGTTCTGACACAGGAAATCTTTGATAATTTGAAAATTATGCTACAAAATTGATAAATGTGACGTATGACAATTTTTTTAGGCAGTTTTTGCTCGAATAGCGGCACGCTTTCCTGTGACGGCCTAAAATAAATAACAGTATTATTATTAAAAGGAACATTTAAAAAAAGAAATTTAAAGCACTGATAATAAAACTTCCAAATAATTACCTGAAAGCCAGATTTTATGCTAGCTACCGAACATCTTGAGCCACAAGTTTCACACTGTAAGAAAAATAATCGAGTATCTTTTTGAAGAATAGTGTCCGGAGAACGACAGGTGTGACAGGTAACATATTCTTTAATGTATCTCCTGAGAACATTTTCTATTTGTTTCTGTTGGAAACGGCCCTTAATGATAAGTTGACTATTTCCATCAATAGAACCACTAGTTCCTAATTCAGCAAGTAAAAAGTCGAGCAAATGCTTTGGTTGCCTATGAAGTGTTCTACATATCTAAAATAAACAGACATTATAGACAGACTGATTAATAAATATTTATCGATCGGTATTTCAAAGTGGAAAATACGATTACGAGACATACTTCAGTAAAGTTAGCAAAGGATGTCTTCTTGGTACCTATACGAACAACTTGAGGAGGACGCATGACGAACTTCTGCTTCTTACCAGCAACCATATCAGGATTCTTGTCCCTCATAATGTTAAATACTCTTACCAGTAATTCATCGTATGTATAATCTCTATCCGATCCAACCCATAAATTTGTGTCCTCTATTAAAAAATATGCTTATTCAATATACGATTCAGAACTAATAGAAGTGACGAAAAGTATAGTAGCAATATTATACTAGTTCAACAATATTCATTTATTATTATTTTTCTTGCATATTTCACCTAGCATAAATGAAGTTAGATATATTCGTGTCAAGATCATAGAGTATTGATTAATTATATAACAGTAGCTTCATTCAGTTTTTAAATGAATAAGGAAAGATCGAGCATTAATTACAAAGTATTTCTATAACTGAATGAACCCACCGAAGTCACAATTTAAAAGAAAACTAATTACAATCATGATTCTCTTTGGCACTTTGTTTCCTGTTCTTTGTTGTAACGTATATTAAAAATATGCACCAATCAATATTTAGTATACATGAAAGTTAAGTTTACCACCATTCAGTAAAATATGGCTGTTGTGGTGATCATCATTGAATTTGATTATGGCTATATTTCAGAAATACAAACCGAGAAAGTGCAGATAGTTTATAGTTGAACGAGATTTACGATTGTACAGAAATGATATATGTGCTTGCGAGTATAATGTGAATATATGTATACTTAGAAATCAGCAAACATATCCCCTTACCGTACTCTGCACTTCGCTCAGATTCAGTGCAGCATGTTAACAAATAATGAGTAACATAAACAACTTGTTACCCAGAGCCGTAACATAATTGCAATATATGATATTTACCATTTTCTTTATCTTCAATCTCCTTCCGTTCTTCCTCTGCTACTAATTCATCAAGATCTTTCTTTTTCTTTTTCTTCTTCTTAGTCTTTAAGAAGTCCATATCTAAGTTGAAGCTATCGTCAACTGCGACTTCCTCTGTCTGTTGCTCCACAACATCCTTTATAAATTATAACAAATAAAGATATGAGAAACTAATAGACAATCATGCGAGCATGAATATTTCATAAACAATTATCTACCTCCTTCTTTGCATCAGGCAAAGCAGCATCAAGTTCATCCAAATTAAAAGCCTTTTTCTTCTTCTTCTTCTTTCTTCCAAAATTTTCTAAATCCAATGCTTCATCATCTTCAGCCGGTGCAGGTGTATCCGGCTCCTGATTTTCTTTGTCACCAAACGTTTCCGTTGCATCACCCGTACTACCACCTTCATTGAATGCAGCATCAAGATCAAACGTGGTTTTCTTCTTCTTCTTTTTCTTTTTCAAGGTGGGATCGAATACCTGCAATGTTTGTTTTCACAATTATTCAGCAATTGTAAGAAAATCAACATTCTCGTTAAAGACGAAAAATAATTCTCCTATCGGCACTCAATTAAATTGTTATAAATATTGTAAATAAACATTCAATAATAAGAGAACTGATGCATTTAGGTTTGAAAAAAAATAACGATACGATGAACTAAAAAATTGCGCTAAATATGTTTCAGACTACTTTGCAGGTTAAATATTTGCATTGCAATATTGTTGTAACACTATGCTTCAAAAGATATCGAGACGTATACCGATAAACATTAAATACATTCCAAATAACAACGATACAGTCATATCTGTCAATAGACATTACTGCAAAGTTCAATGTACATTCTATCAAATGCTTATCCACATGGTTTTGAGGTTGGAATCTATCAAGTAGTGTTACTTTTAATATACGAAAGTTTTGTTCCGGGATATACTGTTTATACAGACGAAAGGATTATTTTATTGTTCATAGTCATCATCGTATTGTCAAAAAATCGAAAAGTATGTCAAGATGATCATGCACCCATGCTTTTCCAATACAACATGAAATCCATCTTCAAGATAGGCTCTATTTATCATTACATACCGAGTCTTCTTCAGTCATTTTGAATATCACTCTAAATACTTTGGTGTTCCCGATAAATTTATTTCTTTGCTTGGCTTTCAAATACAAGCAGTCATCTTAATCACGCGAGCCCAAAGCCTTTTCGTACGTAGTACCTATACAGTGCATTCACGTCTTGTTAACGAGTATTGCATCAGAAATTCGACTTTTAAGTCCAAAGTGTAATTCACACTTCCGAAATCTGCCAAAAGAACACTACACCATGACAAGCATTTCCATTGGTCAGTTTTACGGCACTAGCCAATCAGGATAAAACGTTTGAAATAGAATTTCATACACAGTCCACAATTTGCAATATAATATTTTGATAGATAATAACAAAATCGCGATTCACGTGTAAATTATTGAAGCCATCCTTATTTTACCAACTTTTATACTCACGTATTTGCTGATGATTTACAGAATAAGCAAGGGAATCGTTCCGCATTAAGCTAGTACATATGGATATAGGGCCCCCAAACCTAACCTAACTCTAATTATTGCCACTGAGAATACGTCCTCGGAATAATTCCTCTTTTTTTTGGTGGCAATAGTTAGAGTTTGACTAAATCTAGGGACCCTATGTGCATTAGCATGAGTACGGCAATTCTCTTGCGCATGCTGTGTATATGCATAGATCGTATGCATATAGGAAAGTACAGGTTATGGATCGAATGGTAGCGATCAGTAGTTTCAGTCCATACAGCAATTGGTATCTGACTATCGGTGAACATTGGTTTAAATGAATCGTAATGAATTTAAAGTCAATTTATTTTTCCGGACTTGAATATCGCCGCGTGTGTATGCCGCGTTTTTGATAAGCTGAATATCTCATCGCCTACGAAAACCTATACTGCCGGTGTTGCTGCAACAGTATCGAACTGAGGATACATATGCGTGGATATACATATAACATTGAATGCTTCTCTTAATTCTACAATGTTCAATGAAACGTTCCGTTGTAGCTACAAATTGATGATAAACAAAGTGTTGTGCCGAGTTTCGATTGTCAAATGTGCTCGAGGGAAGTTAATATGATCGACGTAAAAAGTCGTAAAAGAAAAGATCGCCGCGAACAATTGTCTGTGTGTAAAAGAATTTTTCACTTTTTTGAAAAAGTCACACAAAACGATTTTGTACAGACGATGAATAAGACAGTGATGTTTCAGTGAAGATTCCGGAACGTGTTTTGTGCCATAACTTTTACGTTAACTGCCTAACTAATTAAAAGTACGTACCGAATTTTAATAATACATTTGATTCATATATTTCCCATGTTTGTATTGTTCGTAAAGAGATTTTTAATATTACATTGGCATATGCCCTCATTTCTTTCCCAAGATTATGTACCAAACTATTTTAAACGATAATATTAGTAATATACAAGATAATACTGCAATGCATATTCCATTGAGCAAACAAGTTAGCTATGACCAATCTAACAAACATTGGAAAATAAGAGGATAAATGCAGATAATGTAGATGCCCAATTTTATCATTGCAATCTTTTTAAAACTCTTCATACGTTTTTAATATACGTCTTAATCGAATTACCTTAAATCTACATAAAAAGATGTGCAAATTATTTCCGTCCGCATTTATGAATCTGACGGACATAATTTGTCATATCTATCGAGGGATGTGTAACCTTGAACTATTCCACGAAACTTTTCTTTTATTGATCGCATTTGCATAGAAAATGTGATATTCGGGATTGAAAATTAATATATGAATAAGAAGACTATAAACATCCTCGTGACATGATAATTAATGCATATGGCAAGCTTTATTAACAAAAAGAATGTATATGTAGATAGAATGTTTTCCTCTGTTATTTGAAAGCAATTTTGTGTGTATACATAGCAACATTAACGCATGTGTATATATATATACACATATATGTACGTACTTACACATGATCGATAGTTTACGCGCAATAACTAGCGATTGAAATGTTAGAAGAGTACTTTGTACCGATACAGTTTTCGAAATACATACATATGTAATCTACATAGCAAGAAGCGAAACATGTATGACAATGAAAATTTTCGGTAAACCATATTTAGAGTCTAGTAAAGTCAGAAGAAGTTGTTTGAAAATAAGGAGAAACAAGAGAAAAAAAAAGCCGTCTCTGAAAGTAGAGATTAGATAGAACATTTATTGGAAGCTTTCTGTATTCGCGTTCTCTGTATTTCTGTCCAGTTCTAATTAATTGTGACATAGTCCAGCATTTTTCGTAGAAATAATTTTATAAAAGTCGGTTCGGTAAAAGGGGCGTACTGTGATCACGGCACATTAGGAATAATCAACGTCATAATCTTCACGCATGTCGTCGTCATTGCACACGTGACGGCAGATGGTAATAAATGTTTATCTGCTCATATGTAGCTCTTAAAAGCGTGGAGGGTCTGAAATAATACTTCAGTCAACCCACTCTAGTGGAAATTGAAAAATGTATGAGGATTGTGCGAATAGTTCGTGTAGAGTAAATTTTAACAAACTCGATGGGATTCGAATGGACTTGCCGAAAAACTTATTCCGATCGATTTAATTGATATTTAATTAAAGGTTTACCATCAATCGAGCGCATTTACTATTAGTTTAAGATAAAATCAAAAGTAACGTAGTATCGTCCTATGGTTCTGTTCTCTAATGGTATTCTATGGTGTAAGTGTGGTTTTATTTAAAAATTTGTGGGTTCGCATGTTTTTCCTTATCCGATTTATTGTCCTACATTTCTTCGATTACCTCACTGTGCACTATATCGTTATCCGTAACGTCATTTTCCTCACGGTTTTACGTCACATTATCGTTATGGTCAATTTGCTTTGCGCGAGTACGCGAACTCGGCGTTTGAGTGGGCGTGCATGCACTTATGCATACTAATACTGTATTCGGATAATCCGCAGCTTGCAACAATAGCGAAGGCTAATATTAACTGTTGTATCATCGTATACAGTTGACAAATACTTTGATGTGTTATTATTATTATTGACGCGAAAAGAAATATATCGCCAATCCACATTGCTCGTTTGATAATGCAATCATCTTTTAATGCAATGTACCTAAGTTCAAATCTTGGACTCGATAGTTCAAGCGCTATAAGGGAAAACTATCGATTAGAAGATCTATCTTTCTTCTTTACAATTATTCGTTAAAATTGCCAAAGTAATGAAACGCAAACACGCGTTGATTTAATAATTACAGAGGAACAAAGATGACCTCGCACACAAAAATGTCGGTGTCTTACGACGATGGTTTGGATGTATCCGACGATGAGAAAAAATCAAAGGGAAATAAAAAGGAGGCAGCACCAACGAAAAGGTCGAAATGCAAACTCGACGCAAACGGTCGGCTGAATCTCGAAGATATTTTGCAATCTTTCAATGGACCAGTTAGTCAAGAACAGGCATGGGCCCTGTGCTATCAAACGGCCAAGAGTTTGTCACGTCTGGCTGACAGTCATTTCTACGAACTTTCCGAGTTATCTCAGATTGTCCTTCACAGGGATGGTGATGTTTGGCTTGGCGATCTAATCGGTAAGACAATATAATCTCTACCTTCGGAGTACATTTTTTTTATTACCACGAAGCACCTTATCGATGTGTTGTTTTGTAGTCCGTAAAAGAAAAGATGTTAAGCAAAGGTATGGTACGTATGTGCGATCATACGTGTGATTACAAATATTAGTTGCATTGTGTAAGCCGTAATTATAAAACTTGTAGCATAGATAGTGTAGTTGTTTCTTTTCGCTCAGGCAGCGAATTTTCCAGGGGATATGTATAGCTGTACAGTATAGTTGTACACTATTGTAGGAGTATAGCTGGTATATAATTAGTCCAGTCAACAATTCGTAGTATCAGTATGGAATAACTGTTGTTTAACTATAATTATATATTACAGCGTGTTCGTATAGTTTATTGTACATAGTACTCTGTTACACTTTAATAGAACAATGTATCATAGTATATTTTGACTGTGGTTAAACGAAATATTAATCTACTGATTAATCTATGAATCGAAAAATGAATTACAGTTTAGGGATCGAATGTTAAAAATACTGCGCAAGAAAAAAAGTCGAGTGTAGAACATATTCAGTAAATGATTAATCTGTATTTGAAAATTGCGGCACAGTTTCGCAAATGTGCTTATAAATTTTGCGTGGTACAATAAACGACTCCAGACGGCCCGGCTTTATTAGGCACGGATGGTCGGTTATAAATACGAATTAATTATACTGAAGGCAAGCTTTTTTGATAAGACTATTAATACGACAACTGATACGTGTACAAGGAAAGAATGACGGAAAGTCATTGAATTTGTCGTGAAACTTAATTCGTCAATTTAAATGCGCGGGATAGGAAATTTCTGAATTCGATAATTGGAGAACTTGGTTTCTATTCGTATCACATGCTTCTGTTACAGAATCGGGGAAACCACGCGTGTCTGAACAAAAGGTGAGCAATGGATGTAAAGTCAAGTTAAAAAAATAGAAAAAATACAGTTAATGTAGAGTAAAACAATAATATTTCTTACCACTGCATAAGAAGACAAATAAATATATTTTCATTTGTGCAGGCAATGTTCTCATTGGGCATGATGATATTCAAAGCGCTTGATTTCGGCCTAGATGAGCAGGAAGAAAGGCCTTTGTCTCCAGATCTGGAATCTCTTATAACGTTAATGACTAGTGCAGATCAAGGTAAACTAAATACATGCTTGGCTTTCTGAAAAAAGATTCTTTTCATTTCGTCTGCAGCTTGGTGTCGCATGAAAATTAAACCTTTTTCTTAATTATGCAGAAATTGAAGGAGAAACAGAAGAACGTCCGCAGGAAACGGACGATGAGGGCATCGAGCGGGACTCCAGTGATGCCGACGTAGATGAATATTTGTCGCAGAAATGTAACGACACGTATGAAGATAGACCATCGACGTACTCACTAATGAATGTAATGCAAGTAAGTGCAACAGCAACAGGTGAATTCTTTAATCGACTTCATCATACGTACATGTAGATTCTTCGTTTATGAATTGATATGAATTTACATATAAATTTATAGCTATGTACCAGACACATGCAGTCCTCTGTTGAGGCTGCCGAAGCTCACTATAAGGCAGTCATACGAGCATTCGTAGCAGAGGCTCTGGAATTGTCGCAATTTTTGGATACAGTTGTCGTCGACAAACTGCAGGCTAGTCAGAGAGTCGCTCCACCTATCGAAGGCAATAAACAAACCTCGATGTCCGTTCAGACCCTTGATACATTAGATTTCATTGACTGGGTAAGATTTTGGTAATACAAAAAGAAAATGAGAAACTCTCCCTGTAACGTAGGTTTTAGCGTTATGGATTTATTTTAAATCCAATATCAGTATACCACAATTTCTGTTTACTCTGATTATATCAGGGTGTTTCAGAATAGTAAACGCATAACAATTTCTCAAATCGTGATCACTACTGTATCGGAAAACATTTTTTCTTAAGCGATTTGATTGTATTTGTATATTCGCAACACCTTTGCACATGACACTGCATTATATAAGTGCATATCATCCATGTTAATTTCGTTCGATGATTCTCGATATATAAGAAGAACATTTTCGGTTTAGAATAATTAAATGTCGGAGGTAATTCCACACGTTTCAATCGTTGAATCGAACGAATTCCGGTAAAACTGTGTACGAGTCCGTAATTGTATTTCGCCTAAAATGCAATCACAAACATTTCCATGTCGCATAAAGTCATTTGTCATTTTGCAGAGATAAGGTATTTGAGATTTATTGACTTGACTCTCTACCGTTATAGACTGACATTAGGATTTGGAGGGCTATACAAGTATGTCATCGTTAATAATGTTTGCTGATGTGAAATATCTGTTAGATCTTAGATGCAAGTGAAGCTATCAAGCATGCAGCACGATTAATCTTTCATATATCATTGTTTTCGAATTATCATTCCGATAGAGTATAAGAGTACCCTCAGTCATAGTATATTAAACGCATGAAGTTACTTTCTTTCTATTTGTATGGGTTCCCGTGCCGGATATTTGAAAAGCTACTCGGCCTATAATCTCGCAATACGAGCTTGTAGTAATTTTGTTTAATGTTTTGCATTATTCAAGTTGTGTTAATAGTATTTGGTGTATCAATAAGTACGATGAATTAACAGTAGCGTGATGACATTTGAAAATATATTGTTCCTCCAATGCACATATAAATAAATTAATCTTTTTTTGTTTTCTAAAATGCTTAATTGTCATCTACGGTACAAGAATTAAAAGTATTATTTCAATAGGCGAGGTTTTGGGTACAAGTCATTCAAGAGCTAAGGAAAGGCGTAAAATTGAAAAAAGTTGAAGCCAATTTGGGTTCAAAGAATCCCCCCCGTGGCCGTGGAAGGGGTGCAGAGTTCGAGTTAACACCGTACGAAATTTTAATGGACGATATTCGAGAAAGGAGATATCGCTTGAAAAAAACACCGTCACCGTCACCACATTTGCGAAAGGACGCCCATGCTATTATTCTTGAATTTATACGAAGTAGACCACCTTTGAAGAAGGTAACATTCTTACAAGCTCCACGTGCACTTTCAAGAAATATCAATACATAGGCTGTCTATCAAAATTATTACAGTTTTCGAAAGTTTCGATAAATTTTAGTGATGTAATTCTACACAGGCCTCTGAAAGACAGCTACCACCTCTGCGCAAGGAATGGACTCTACGGGAGTTACTTATGGAAAGTATAAAAAAGCCACCGAATTTGCGACCGTCGCGCAACAGATGCGTCCCCAAGAATGAGAGGACATCACCCCAACATGGTAAGTTCTATTAAACTATTATACATTTAATCGTGCTTCCTCAATTTTTGGCATGCCATGCAGCTCGTTGTTTCTGTAGAAATGTTTAATAAATCCACAAAAACCCGATGTACTCGGTCCATGGATTTTATGCACAAAGAATTTCGAAACATAGCATTTCACATATTTTCTCATGAATGATTTATATGTGGTACCTCAATAAATCTATACCCGAATGAAACCCATCAAAAAGTTTTAAACCAGCTTCTGTATGCCACATTACGTACAATATGTAATCGGTAACAATTCTCTTTCCATCGGATTACGTTGGGAACAAGATTCACGCTATCAAAAATATACATATACAGTTCCTGTAGAGTATTTTACACAGACGCTTTAATATGTACTGTGGCGTATAGTGCTTACAAGTAAGCACACAGAAAGTGCGTTATGCCTTCGTAATGATCACCAGTAGGATCATTCTAACCGAGCAGCATCAATACCGTTTCCGTATTCCTCAAATGCGGCGGAGCAGCAGATGTGCATACACATCCACGCGTTTGCACACGTGCGACAACGTTTTTTAGAAAAATATGTCGCACAGAGAGTACCCATGCGCGAAAGTTCATGAGCGCGCGCGCGCGCAGTACCCACACAGAAGAGTCGCTCATCTTTCATCCTTAACATACTCTCGAGAGTAGAGCTTGGCTATTGCAAGGCAGTGCGGCCAGAACAGTGGTACCTGTGTTCCAATTTTTTCCCATAATAATAATAATTGTTCGATGCTCGTATCCAAACATTTGAATTATTAAGAATCATTCGAATCAAGCATCGATTACTCCCCCAATAAAATCAATTTAAGATTCATCCAAGTGCTTCGATTGTCACGACCGCTCGGAACAAAACATTGGAGGAAAAAAGGAAAATACAAATTTTCGCGTCGAGGGTGGTTACGCGTCATGACTAATTTTTTTCATTACAACGGAGGAGGGTTAGTTCGTATGAATCACGATTCCTAACGATAGACCGGCTTGGAGCATCGCAAGCCCCTGACCGTCTGCGATCAATAACCGAAAGCGCGTAAAAGGGTGAGAGCTGACGTCGCCCGAATCGTCATCGTGCAACCCAAATGCTCAAGATCGTTGCCTGATTTCTCGCGTGTCGTTCTCCCCTTCTTACTCTTGCCCTTCTCGGTTTCTTTTCGTTCGTTTCTCCGTGCATATAAATTTTCCTCCAGTTACCTTGTAACGCGCTTGTGCTCCCCGGGGCATAAAAGCTGCAGCTCGAGCGTGTAATTCGATCGGGCTGCGACTAAACGTGTGGTTACGAGTAAGTCGAGTGCAACGAGAGGAGGATAGGCTCACTAACGAGCACGTGTGCTTGATGTATATACAGTCCCTGCGAGAAGAACTGCTTGGATCACGGTGGACCGAGGATCGAACGGGATGGAAAAAAGGAACAGATGAACGAGAACAACGGCTTGGACGTTGGTAATGGAACATTTCATGTTTTCAAGAGATACATAGATAGATAGATAGAGGGAGGAAGAGAGAGAGAGAAGCGATAGATTATATACATCAATTTTTAGGGAGAAATAAAATTTGCAAGCGTATTGATTTGTATATTTAACAGGCTGTGAGATCATCAAAGCAAGCCAGATAGCAGAAGAATCGACGAAACTTGTGACTTCTGGTTGGACGTCGTGGTTGCCGCAAGTAGAGCCACTGTAATGAATTCATTATTGATAAGTTCAGTATGGTCGGTTTGAGTGTACGCTTGTGATCGATTATTAATACATTCAATATACATAGACCGTCACGTATAATTGTTGTATCTATCGGAATGTTGGGAACTCGTTTTGAGTCCTGTCTGTGCAACACATCCAGGCGTATCAAAATGGCGTGGACTAAACCGAACGTATTGTACGACCGTTATATTAGACGGTGAAAAGAATGTTGCCTCTGAAAAAAGGAATAATATTAACGACCGCAGGCGGTGAATCCCGCATGATAGTCCTGGGTGAAGTTCCACCGTCACAACCGGAGCAGGAACAGGAACCCGCGCAGGATGTGGCGGCACAGTGGTTGCAGGCAGAGAATCAGCCAAATCCCACGACTACGGCCAAAGTCGGCATTGGTACGACTAGCGTGCCACCTACGGCCAGTCGAAACAGAACGAATGTGCCACCGGTTCCGCAACCGAGGCAGAGAATCGGCAAGCTTGAAATTAGAGTTCCGGGAAACAGGAATCGTAAGTCGCGTAGAAGGCGCATTACGGTCTCAGGTAATCATACCATTCATCTTTCTTCAATCAACGCCATGGGTAAAATACAGAATGAATGAAGATATTTTTTTTCTGCAACCAACGAAAAAGACTGGTTTAAATCATTTTTGCTAATCGTCACTTTTATGGATTGCATCTTCGGTAACGGCATGAAATGAAGTAGTCAAACGTTCGTAATGAATGTTGAAATCTGGAAAGCAATTTTTTGTATAAGCGTTTTCATAACATTTTTATGATTGCATTTAATCTTATGCGTCCGCGTAGGAGGCGGTTATGTATGTACTTAGGATTTACTGAGGTACCACTACCCTGTGAATATATGATTTGTTTCTCATGAAAGAGCATTACAATCGCATTTCTTTGTCACTCGTCATCAATGCACATATATCCCTACGCTTTCCACGGCAATTCAATCGCAATTCGTATACATTCATTTCGTTTCTATAAATGACATTTTTTAGATCAAATCCAAAATAGCGCTGATGCTAAGGATAAGGGATCACCTACAGCACCGAAACCTCCCCGTAGGGACCTGGACAGCAACAATTCTACGACCGGCAGAAGAAAAGTTATACCGGTGGATTTCGATCTAAAGGTAAGCAATATCTTCGATTTCTTACATCCTGATGTTTAATCATTTGTATCGAATTTACGTGTATTTTAACAAAACAGCTCGACGCGGAAGACGAAGACGACGACGAAGATTACAATGATGAATTTACCGTAACAAGATTCGAGGAGGAGGACGAGGCGTCAAATTACTGGCAACTGAAAGAAGATTACACGTTTGTAGATAAGAGTACGACACTTAGCAGGCATAAAGATCAGAGGGATGACGATGAAGCAGGTTCTGCAAATCCTTGGCGAAAAACTGGCGGATTACGTTTAACGAGGAACGAGTATCATCGATTTTGTGATGCCCAGCTTGAATGTAACTTTAGTCCATTGCATAAACAACTAAAAATAATATACGGCGGAAAAGATAGGTACTAAAATCTTATTTATTTTGCAGCTTATGATCTTGCAACACAGTGTCCATCTAGAAGAGCTTCGGCTCGAAAACATGCAGCGAGACGTAACATAGCGCTTACAGCAGTAACGGGCACCACTTCTCTTCCTCATTCACGACCCCAGAGTCGTCAACACGTGGGCACCACAGAGTCAACACTGAGTCAAGGGCCGAGTCCTAACATCAGTATGAATCCTAGTCCAAGTCTGAGTCCCCAGCCGAGAGCAAGGCAACCGCGTCGATCGAATACTATTGCAGAAGGTACGAAGGATGCCGGAGATCAAAATGAAACCTGGCAAGAAAATAAGGGGCAGGTTAGTTTTAAGACTTTGTTTTTAAAAAGCAAGCAAAAAATGATTGTACATATTTATATATTTTTTAATTCAATCGGAAATAAGTTCTTTAATGAATAACGAGAAAATATTTCATTTCACAGAAACCTACATTGGGCGATATGTTCCTGGATGAAAGACTTTCTCTAACTCTCGAAGAGATTGTGCATATTCGCAGTGTGCTGACTAAAGCTGAATTGGAATCTTTACCCGTTGAAGGGCGCGTGAAGGAAGATGTGGAAAAAAGACGAGTTTGTTTCCTTTGCCTAAAAACTAGATTCGGACTGTTAGGACCTTGGGGTCAACGTTGTCGTTTATGCGAGCGGACCGTGTGTGTGAAATGTTACTCCAAAGTAAGATACCGGGATATTAATTAATGCCGTCTTATGTAACGTAGTCATATTTGTAATACTGTGAAAATAATCTTCGTATTTTAGATGAGAATTCCTACGGAACATTTCGCCCACGTTCCGGTAGTTTTATTGTCCCCTGGTCTCCTTCTTTCCCCATCAAGCTCGGAACCAGATACTAGTAAGAATTCGTGGCTAAGAGGCAACGGAGCAGCTGGATCTGCGCCGGTATCGCCAGCCTCTAGACGCAAGGATTCTTCATTGAAAAGCGCCACACCTTCATCTACGCCTACTGCAACACCTGTTTTGATACTTACACCGACTTCCACTCCGTCTTCTCATGGGCGTCGTGACACAGATAATCAAGACAAAAGGTAAACTTCGGTCTGTTATTATATTTAGCAATTTTATCCTCTTCCGTTTAGATTATATTGTACAATGAAATGTTGCTTGCACAGGAGTTATAAAGGTAGTGGTAGTCCAGCCAACGTGCCATCCCCAAAGGCATTCTCCAATTTTAGTAGTCATAGTTCAGAACAACGATTGGTTGCGGAACGATTACGGGGCGTCTCTATGGTGGTGTGTCACGATTGCCGTATTATGGTGATACAGATAATTAAGAGTTCAAGAACCACACGGGCTACGATACGCAACAATGTAATTTCGCGACTTACTTTGAACCTTTCGCCAGCCTACGTTTGAATTGTTGAAAAGAAGAAGCCCAAGTTCACACACAAAACTTCTGTTAGCATTAAATGGCGCAACTCCTTTTCGATTCTGATAAAATGGGTAACAATGCTAACAGTGCCAAAAAGTGAGGCACGTAGATTAGACTTCTTCACCTCGTTCCAATGTCTTCTTGTGCCCCTTGTGCTATTAATCTCCTATGAATAGTTGTTGATGTTTCTGCAACATCGGGCGAATCAGTCACTCCGATTTGTAATTGGTATTGCAGAGGAACGAATAATGCGTTTGTCGGAAATTTAACAATGGAACGAAATTATTATTTTCTGAATAACTTCTTTTCGTTTCTTTGCAAATTCATATACGAGACAGTATCTATTAGTAAAGAAAAAAAAGGAAGAAAGAAAAATGCAGCGTCCGGTATTCGCCCACAGCAAAATCTGTTGCATGATTCAATATGGTTAAGAATTTTTGTTCAAATTTGAAGACGACGATTGATGGAAGTATGATGTGCAAAGAAAGTTAAATATTTTAGCGAGAACTAATACGAAATCTGCACACAGTGGCATCTAATATAGTCTACGTACCTACATTCAGGCTTATACCTAAGTAGATCGTTAATGCATGCAAATTTGAAAATGATACAATTAGAGTCGAGTATTTCAATACGGTGGCTAAGGTTCCGTTTGGTTCTCAACGGCGGTAAACTATTTTCGCTTCCCATTTCAATAATTAATACTAATAATAATCGTAACAATTAAACAAAGGATGAAAAAACTAACAAGCTATCAGGCGATTATATTGCCAATGTGTCTATTCTCAGTTCATAAAAACTGAGATTCCTTGTTTAACCCGATCAATTGTCTCGGGATTACGAGAATATGTACATATATGTTCCCTTTGCTCCCACATTGTTGTGAACATTAAATCTAAAGATACTATCGCAGTTAACGTAAAATTTAGTTGAGGGAAAAATTATCATAAGCGGACTTGAGTAAAACATAGAAAAAAAAGAATTAAAAATGTTGAGACACTAAATGTAATGTACGTATATGTGCCAGAACATCTATTTCGCGCAATACTCATCGAATTACGATAACTTCTAATCTATCAAGCTGTAAAATAGTTTCAATTATACAGCTTGTTATCTCATATCATTCCAAATTTCTACTTTCCTTGATTATTCTGTTCGGTAACATATATTCATCTAGCACACAGCTTTTGCGTGAGTGATTTTAGATTTCGTACTGTGGGTATATCGGTGATGATGATTGTGTTTTGTTCTTGGCATCTTTACTTTTGTCCATAACATTTTTTTTTGTTAAATACCTGAGTAAAATGAGGGCTACGCAGACATAAGTACACACGCGTTATAAATTACAGCGTGAAAATTAATTGAATGCGTTTAAAAACTTCGAAAGAAATATTATTTTGCGTCCGCGTAACATTATTTTAAGAGATGTATTTAATTCAATGGAGCGAGTCAAAGTCGGTTGCACAATTGTACCATAAGCCCGTATTAATTGAACTCGTTAATTTATAACTTTTTGTATGATGTGTGTGATATTTATTTAATATTCTCTATGTATACTATTTATTTAATTTATTATTATTTATTTATTTCTGTGAGTAATCATCGTGGTTTCTTTGTAACTATGTACATACAATTATATCTACACCTTGAGCGATTCGTATGAACGTGTAGTGAATTTTTTCGCATTCTGTTGCGCGTTACTATTCGTGTTATTAGTCACATATATTTATACAAATGATGATATTATATGCGTACATATGTTTTTCCTTTTGATTTGGGTTTGATTGTATTGTGAATTATTTGTTAGATAAAAACAATTAGTTAACGGAAAGGAAATTGAATTTAAAAAAAAAAAAAAAAAAATATGGTGACTCCTGTTACAGTCACGCTTATAGGAAATTAGTACAAGGAAGTGGCTGTTGCTTGCACAGATTAGAATGTGCTGTTAACAAGGAAATGTACAAACTTAATACCAATGATGGTTCAGAGTACAAACTATGAATGCGAATTGCATTATGATGATTAAAGTATTGCTACTACGTCTAGGACCGAACTGTATACATTAAACCACACGGTTATAAATTTGTTGATACGTGTAAAAAGCAGTGGTGAACTCTACGAACGAGGTGGACCGTTTTGGTTAAGGATGACGTTTATTTATTTTTTTAGTCACACAGTTCAACAAGCCAATGATTTCCAGCAAAAATCAAAATGATACACTATGTATAGTACCTCATATGCAATGTACAATAAATACAAAAGTACTACGAGACACTACCAATGGAGGGCACGAACATGAAATTCTATTTGTAGGAAATTATTATAATAAAAATAATCTGAGAAACTCCTAAATAACAGAATCACAATGTCATGACATTATAAGACGTAAGAGGATTTACGCGATGGCAATGAAAATGGATCGTTTGTTCAATTAATTTTTCATTTATGTGCGATGTATATATGTATACCGATGAATAATTATTAGAAATCTTGTTTTTATGATGAAAGTGACCAAAATATATTCTATTCCGATTCACTACCTAATACGTTATTACACAAAAATATCTCTCTTAATTGCTATTGTTGTATGCTAAAACGCATATTTGTATAAATTATATTCCAATTTTCCTTTCTTATTATATTCATATTTTTACTTTCTATTTTAACTATTACAGTACGATCTACGTCTTTTTTCAAACGTATCTATTAATATATTTCTTTATCTACATTTATGTAAATTTCAAAATTCTTTTCGTATAAAAAATAATAGTTAAATTACTTAATCATTTACAATAAGTCCAATGAATGATTGAGATTTTTGAATCTTGATATTTTCATATTGGTGTATCCATATTTTGATTCTTTAATTGAAATAGTTGTAACAAATTTAAAGCGAGAAAAATTTGAATCCTTTTCAATAATCAAACGATATCGATCATTCTTTTCAGACGCACGGTAGGTATTTCTCGTTATTGCCTAAGGATAAAAGATTTTAATCTTAGGACACCCGAAATTACTTACATTTAAGGCAACAACTTTTCGATAATTATCTACTAAGATTTGTATCATATTTACCAATTAAATTAGGTACATGTCTCAATATATTAGCAATGTGTATAAACATAACATCAGTTAATATGATACATCTAAAATAATATATACATGTAATACTGATCAGTCACAAAGTTCGAAATTAATTTATTTGAAAGAATGGGATAGAAATTTTTAATACGTAGTATCATCTTCGTAATTCACGCGGCGTCGAATAAAAACAAGTGATAAGAATAATCTCATGGTTCGAAAGAAATACTCCCTGAAATACTGACTTAATACTATTTTTTTAATTTCAGCATTCTTAAATGTAGAATACCTTTGTACATACATGTTAAGTGGCTATTGCTGTTTTCAACAGGTAATGTGTCACTGTTTAAAGTACGAATTTAGCGTACGTAAACGTCGTATTTCGATGGAATACGCTTCTATCCTGATTTCTACGGAAGCAGAGGAAACACATTAAAAATGAACATTTTCTTGCTTCAACAATGTGTCTTAGGTACTGTTTACCTTGACAACGCTCACGATCGCCAAATACGCATTTTAATCGTCACGTAAACTGCGCGTATTAAACGAATTTGCACATTAAACAAATATGATTTTATTTACATTTGAGCGACAAATACACAATAGTTGTTCTAAGGAGTCGCAATAATTCTACTTATCCTTGTTGCCGATGCCCCAAAATAAAAAAATTGATCAATGGGGAAATTTATCAATATGTGATAAACGTAACTTGTTCTGTAACCAGTCGAGAAACATTACAATTATTCTATAGTGAAAAATGAATTCTGTCGTTATACTTATTCACAGATGTAACAAGCGTAATCCAGTAACTGGCTACAATTGGATAAGAAAATATTATGGTTGTTAGCTCGATGGTTCGCGAGTGTATTTCGTATAAAGTAAGAATAATACATCTCGCAATGAGTCGAAAACATATTTAAAAAAGTGATCGTCTGAAAAATATGAGTTATATACACAATGTAATGTCGATCATGGAACTATGATTTTATCTCTACGAGTTCCTTCCTCTTTTCTTCGATCGTACTTCATTCGTATATTTAATTTCACGCTAACTCGAAGCAAATAACATACCCGTTATTTATTCTAGAAAATTGTTTACAGCGAAGTAAGAGGTAAAAGCTAAAATATTTAAATTCTAGATTTTAGTATCTAATCGGATTTTATCATCGCATTGAATTAATAATAATAATAATAATCACTGATTATTCATCCTTAACTAACATTCCTGTACAAGATGTTCCATTTCTAGTAACTGTTCCATGACGAAAGAAAAATTATCCCTGTACTTAAAAAACTATGCACATCGAGAGAAATGATTACAGGAGATTATGTAAGAATAAACTTCTGATTTCCTTAGCAACTTGAGATCAACATGTACAGGAATATCGTCTACATAATATGAATGAACTTAGATATTTTTCGTTAATAAATAAATAGTAAAGACGCATATCAAAGAATGTGATGCTTACTGGAAGACGGTATTAGAGTCTGACTGCAAGAGATTTATATTTATCCTCTTAAGACAAGAATTACAAGAATACAGTTGTAATATTTCAATGATTAAAATATTACTTAAGATAATCAAGGTATTGCTACCTTATAAATTTCTAAAAGAAAGGTCACCGGTTAAAATCATCCAAAAGAATCGATTAAAGAAGAGAGATTACTTTTCAAAAAAGTATGCCAATAATATCTTTTAACAACAAAAAAGATCTTCACTACAAAACTAATAAAAAAAACGTTACACCGCAAAAGCTACAAAAAAACATGATTTTTCTTGCGCGCAAGCAACCGCAAGGTAATACTGAAAACGTAATCACAGGGAGATCAAGATTAAAAATTGGTTGAAATGATTGCAACTGTATCCATTAATTCACTTCGCTACACAAACCACCCTACACGCCAAAGTGTTGAGCAATGAGTACGACAGGTCGAAAAAAGTCTTGACCTACATACTTGCTTGAAACCCATGCAATACATAGTTCTCTCCAAAGATTACAAGAAGCAGTGCGTTTTACGATTTATCCATAATTCGTTGCTCAGCATTCTGGCGCCGCATGGCTTCTCCTTAACTTATACAGAAACAATCGTTAAACAATGATTAACGTATCAGACAGGTAGCACAGATACGTTGTGGTCCGATGCAATCATCATGACAAAACGCGCCACACTGCCGACATATTACCATAGCACCTCGCATATTACATTCGCAGGGAGGCGGTGGATCCCCGCCCATGATCATACCAGGTGCTCCGGGTTCAGCACCGCCGCCTCCCCTACCGTCGGTGCCCCTTGCTTTCAACGTTACAGCTTGATGCGAACCCTCGCCTGCGCTAGCTGGTCTACCTCTTACTAAATGCACTCCAACACCCATTCCAGCGATTTGTGGCGGCAGAGGTGGTGCAGAAGATGCACGCGGTGCACTGTCGCCGACACCTGTTCTCTGCACCAGTATATATTGACCTAATCCACCTGTTGTCGTGGACCCTAATTGCGCCACGGTATTGCTTTCTGGAACCTAGAAATATTGTCTCCTTGTTAGCCATAAAATTTTATCTTAAGCTCGCTTGTTTGCTTGCTTTTATAGAAGCTGAAATTTCTACAACACTTGTAGTGTCGGGAAATACGTTTATCGTCAGGCTTCTTATTCTACCCTCGATCTTTCTGTTTTCAAGTAAGAATCGAAATGTACAATGGATCACTCAGATTTTGTTCAACTCCGTTGCTCTCTATTTTTAACAATACCCTGTTCCCTTCTCCGAAATCGAAGTTCGTCATATCGTTTCCACTACGTTTAGAAGCTCAAAGCTAATAGAATAGATTTATTTATTTAGGTACCTGCATGATACAGTGATCATCACAAGCCAACCGCAAGATTAGCACTGTGCACACAGAAAAATATCAAACAATATATGATGATTTTCTAATTTATATGAGTGTTCCAACTATTGATTGTCAGTTTAAATGAACGGAAATAAGCATATACATTTTCATTGTCTTTTGTACGAATCTTAGTTTCATCGATTTGATAAATATTCGTAGTTCGCAACCAAAATATATGACAACATATAAATTGATAAATAAATTACGAATAACAGCAATAAATTGAATTATGCAACCCTGCGCGTATAATGAAACAGAAAAAAACATAATACAAACTACACAATGTCAATTTTAACACAAAATGGTTGATACCTCTGCTGAAGTCGCCTGCCGTGCTGTTGCAAACACGTGTCTCAACATAACTGCTTGCGGTTTGTTCTGTGCCTGTTTATTTTGTATGGCCTGTGTTGGCTTTTGAGATTTGACGGTAGTGACTGTGCGACCGCCAGATTTATTCGTCGTAAACGCACCATCACCCCTTGCAAGTAAACTTGGTGGAGGTTTTAAATGAGCCTTTAATTGATCTCTATTTGGCGAGCTTTGTATGACCTGATAAGACATAAAAAATATTAACATAATTCAACAAAATAATAGGTTTTTTTCCATTCCTTTAATCGTGTCTAATAGAAATTAATTCGTCAGATTACCGCTTGGCATATCTGGTAACTGCGTTCCAGATTAACAGCACCAGGTGGTTCTTTCGTAGCGCTACGAGATCTACCACCTCCTTGTTCCTTATTACTACTCCTAGATCCTCTCTGATTGCCTTGGGTATTAGATCGCGAAGACCTCGCGGACACAGCAGCAACCGTTGCTCCAGGATACTGTTGTTGTTGTATACTTGCAACAACCTGTCGCGGCTGTGCGGGCGTCGATGCTTGATGCTGAATGACAATAGTATTTTGTGGACGATTTTGCGGCTGCACTCCGATCGCCGCGGTAACGGTGTTCGGTTGAACTTGATTTTGTGCGATGTTGCTCCTAATATTTCGCGCGTTATTATTCTGAGCGTTTAATTGAACAACCTCCTCTTGAGTCCTCATTATATTCACTTGCGGTGTTGTGGTCTGTTGGTTTTGAACTTGAGCAGTAATCGGAGACGTGCTATTCAAAGTGGGTGTAGTGTTTTGATCGGAATGAAAGCTAGTTTGCACGAATCTGATGGATTGTAGTTGCGGAAATGTAATAATGGGTGAACTTTGCGACTGAAAATTTTTCATTATACAGCTCGTGCCTGGTGTGCCAATAGCAAGGCCCTCCGTCTGAAACGTTGTTCCCTGGACAACTGGCAGTTGGATACAATTTACCGACTCGATATTAGAATCGGCGTTAATGTACGGTTGGGGTGGATTCGTCGAATCGGTTGACGTAGGTGTCTCAATGCATTCGTCCTGTGTTGCTACCGTTATGTTTGCGGCTACAGATCCATCGAGCGCTGCCGCAACTAGTGGCCACGGAACTTGAAGTTCTTCCTGCGTCTTCATAAATAAAATGAATTTTTCTCAATATAAGAATATTTTCGAATTGTTCGCATCAGATTTTGGTATCAATACACTTACCCTGGTATTATTATTAATATTATTAACCGTGGGATCTACCGACCAACTACATTCTAACATTTCCGAACAAACGTAGTTATTTGCTTCTCGAAGTGCTTCGTCTTCATTTCCACTATTTACATCTTGTTGATCTCTAGTGGTTTCTGACTGTCCAGAAACCACTTGGGTCTCAGTCTCTTCTATATTATTTGATCCCATCTCCATTCCATCAAGAATAGGGTACATTATCTCTTCGGGGCATCCCGAAATCTCTTCATACGCTTCGCGCATTTCTCCCCTTACCTGAAAGATGTACATCACATTTTTAACAGAACGTCACAGTCCTATATTGTAGGTCTTTATAAATAGTACAAATTATCACCTCCAATTCATGAATACGTTGTAACGTTTCACTGTCGATCTCCATTCCTTCAGGAATTTGCGACTCACCATCCGCTGGATTCTCGTGAGAAACCTGTGTTGTTTCAGCCTCGTTATTGTTAATTAACGTTGAATCTTCCATAACGATTTCGGTTGGTCTAACTAGCTCGTGTGCTGGTGAAGTCTCAAGCATATTTGTCGTTTCGCAATCAGACATTGGATAAATTTGTTCTTCCGACATCTGAGACATTTGTTCATTCGATATTTGAGATACTTGATCTACAGACGCTTGGGATGTACATTCAGTTGACAATTGAGACGACGTTTCCCTGGATGTATGAGATATTTGTTCTGTTTGTTCATTGGATCTTGGTGAAGTATTCTCTTCAGGTAAGAGTACTGTATCTTCTTCGGATATCTCCAGAATGTGATTCTCCACTGATTGAAGATTCTTCTCGTTATCGGATAAATGAATGTCTTCGTCATGGGTATGAGAAATACTTTCTTGGGTAACCTGTACCACTACCTCATTCTCCTTAATTATATCTTGTTTTGCTGGTATATTAATAACCTTGTCGTCCTCCTCTAATTTATTATGATGCATTTCAGCATCAGCTATTGTTTCTACAGAACTTACGTTTACAGATTCTATATGCTTTTCATCGATTAATGTATGCGCCGTTTCGTTATATTCTGTTGGTAATAATTTTTGTATTTCTGTTGCTTCAGTTAACTCGTCTGAATTGTTTATGCTTATTTCAACTTTACAATTATCGTCGTCAACCTTATCTTCGGACATAATACTAGGGCAAGGAGTATCCGATACAGGCGCATCTATATTAGATTCTAAACGAAGTCTTAAACTCGAACGTGTTACAGCCCCTCCGGATCTTGATTCCGAGATACAATGGAGACCAGACCTAAGTTTAGGTTCACGTTTCTCACCCCATATAGGTTCAAAGTGCTTTACTTTCCACGGATCTAATTTATTCTTGTCTCTCTCTGCCTCCATCTTCAATCGTTGTTGATTCTCTGGAGTAAACTCTCCTTCTGCCAAGCGTTTACGCCATTCTAGACACGCTCGGGCAAAGAATTCATTATTTAATCCTGATGTAGCAGCATCCTGCAGGTAACAAGTAAAAATATATAGTTATAAAAATCATTGTTGCCCTTAAGAAAATTTCAAAAGCTATTAAATCCATGGCACCAAAATATCATTAACAAAATAATAAACGTATTATTACTATTACCTGTCTATCTACCGCAGGTAAAAGCTGTGCAAGTTTCCTTTGATACAAAGGTGGTAATCCTTGGAAGGTATGCCTATTTAGAAGAGCGCGTAAACTTGTACTTGCTAGGATACTTGCTGGAGATTCAAGATCTACAAGACCAGCCTCTAGCTGTGCCGTTGCAGATAATCTTTTCGTTGATCGTCTACGTCCGGACTTTAAACTAAATCCTGGCAAACTTGCCAGGACTTCTCTCATTGTGGCAGCAGGCTCTTCACTTGCTGTATATATATATATACATATATATATACACATTAATTTCATATTACACCAATAAGAGAAAAACAAATATTTTGCAATGATAAATCCTATCGAAATTTATATAAACACAGATAAGTAGATGTATTGTTTGTACCGGTGTTAATGTGCTGTACATTATTAACTGGGGACGGTGGATCATTCGGCGGCGGAGGAGGTAACGGTTTAACAACAATCCTTGGTAGCGTACGAGAATTCCCTGCTGCGATCGTTGTATTTTTTCTACGCCTCTTAGCCTGCTGTCGTAGAGCATGCTTGATAACTTTTTTACTGTGCACCATGCTAGAATAGCCAGAGCAACCTGGACTAGTTTCACACCCTTCACCTTTGCCAAGTTCTACATCTGTGTCCATGACAGTACCTATACTGCGACCATCGTTGTTCGAAATGCCGGGTAATTCGAACGCGAACTCACTGTGCCCGATGAAACACGGTACTTTGTATGTTTTATTTCATATTGTTATAAAATATTTGAAAACCGATTACTGTGACCCGAGAAATAAACATTCCTCAGTAACAGCACCTTCTTGACATTTCGTTACCATCAAAGAAACTCGTACAGTTTAATGGGTATCGTTTAATCCATGGTCGTGTAAAGAATTGTGCACGGACAAAATTCGAGCGAATTTTTCAAATTTCACTGTCCCTTAATGCATTGGTAGAATGCCATTCCAAGAAACTCGCAATGTTCCGCTTCTATCGGCCATATTGTATTTACATATTTATACCGTGGAAGCGCCATCGACATAGAGCGCTTCCTAGTCTCCTACTTATCATTGTCGTATAATATTTAAGCAACGTGATCTCTGTCGTGAACTTTAACATTGTTAGACCTTTAGAACTCTTTATCAATGCAAATTCGAAATGTAATTATTCGACATAATAATAATAACATACAAGACGCGTTAACTACAGTGAAAAGAGTGATATCTGTCGAAATAACGAGCGAATTGAAACAAATAAGAATAGTACAGTATTTATGTACTGCGTGTACATATGTATACGTATTTCGTTTGCCATAAGAGACTTTACGAACAATGCATATATAGGGACAGTCACGTAATTTCACTATGGCAAGACCAATAAGAAAACGATATTTTAAATCACGAGGAAGGAAAATTTCATTTCTGATTGGATGATACAAAGTATCCAAACAAAAATTACATATAGTTTTTGCTAACAAAGCAGCGGTGTACTTACATAATTGTCGTCGATTCGTTATGTACATTAATTGTAACATATATAAAATCATATAACGGATAAATATGTATCTTTCAGGAAGCATGAAAATTCTTCCCGAAAATTTTGCCGCCCATTCCAGAGTGTCACCATTTTAAAGATCGTAGAAAAAACAATCAATGCAGTGATTCGATGCCGGCGAATTTTTTCAGTTGATGCATTTTCATTTCTCGCGTAACGCAGACAATATTCTGTCGCTATTTTTCTGCGTATTATTTCATAAATAAAACGCTTATCGAATACACAAGTTTTTGGTGCAAAATGGACCTAAGGATTTTTTTCTAATAATTGCCATTCTACAGTTCCCGCCAACATGGCAAATATGGCGGAGCTCGTGTCGTTTCCCGCCAAGCCCTCTCGGAGCTCTCGTATGGCGCACCTCACTTGTATAGCAGTATAAGTTAATTGTGTTTTCCTCTTGTGTTATTTGAGTTTTCCGACAAAAATGGGGCAGTCGGACGATGTAGAAGATTCTACTTACAGTAGACATCAAGATTTGTGTCAGAAATTGAATATGGATGCAACTGCTGCGTCTGAAGCTTGGAAATCTTACGAGACAATTCGACAAAATTACACACTGGAGGTATTTTTTTTTTAATCACACACTATTGCGGCGAATTTTGTATCGCGTTAATGTTACACCAAATTGAACGGTATACATTGTCGGTGCTTCGAAGACAAATCGAAAATTCATTTTCTCGCGCGATTTATTTATGACGTACGAATTTGTTAAATCCTTCGCCGGACGTTTATCATTGTTGAATTCCGGTTCGTTTTACTCAGGACGATTAAAGCGCACCAATTTAAAACAATAGGTGAGAACGATAATTGTGTGAATCGATTTCGCATGGCAGGGACTGCACCTGAATAAAAACAAATGCATGAAAAAGATTAAATATATTCGGCCCAATTTGTTCCGTTATTATTTATACTCTCAGCTTCTGGTAGATACTAATTGATTTCAACATCTCGCGATATAGATTTTTTCTTTTATTACTTTCAATTGCTCGCAGATGTATATACATATGATTCATGTATATTGAATTTTCAATGGGATTTATATGTACGTATACGTATATGTATAATTGATCAGATGTAAAAAAAATTGACGTATCTTTCAGGGTGATCAGTTGCACTGGATAGGGTGTGCATTGTATGTAGCTTGTCGCAAGTCTTCTATCCCAACTGTTGGAAAAACTGGTACCCATGTCGAAGGCAATTGCGTATCGCTTACGCGTTTATTGCAATTGTGCAATCTACCGTTGATACAATTCTTTACGAAGAGCAAATCTTGGGCCGACATGGCAAACATGCCACAAGATTTCCGCTCCAAGATTGGGAAGCTTGAAGGGAACTTTGCTGTTTCTATGGTTATATTTAAAAAGTATCAGCCAATTTTTACTGACATATTCAAAGATCCAGTGGACGATATATCACGACCACCCAGATCTAGACGACACAAAGCGATGCCATGTACTCCTGCGAGAGTATTTGAATTTTGTTGGACGTTATTTATTTGCATAAAGGGAACATTTCCAGATATCTCCGATGACCTTGTTAACTCTTATCATCTTCTTTTGGTGTGCTGCGATCTTATATACAGCAATGCACTATTGGCCAACAGGAAAGACCTTTTGAATCCTAATTTTCCTGGTAAATATACATTGTTTCTACATTATTGTATACACTCATTAAGACAGAAACAAATGGGTATAATATTTTTCTTCGTAGGTCTGCCATCAAATTTCAACAATGAGAATTACACTCCTCCTCTAACCGCAAACTGTATCGTTAACTTGTTATGCGAACGTCACGAAGCAATTGCGGTCGAAGCAAAAGTCATCAAAGAGTATTACTTAAGGAACCACATTAACAAGTTGTTCAACGAAAGAGTGCTGCGCGGTGAACAGATAAACTTCTCCGCTATTTTAGAAGCATTAAATTTTGATGGCAACAGCAAAGCTATCAATAGAGCCTATGAGCAACATGTCCTGAGTGTTGGTGATTTCGATGAAAGGATTTTCTTGGGTAAATAGAAAAAAAATTTTTCTCTATAAAGCATCCGGCCTTTAAACTTGCTTATGGCAAAGGTACATGCTTGGTAAATAAAACGATAGACTGCTATCAGCTGTATGCCTGTATGCTTGCTTTTTTCTTCATTTCTGCTTGTAAAACTAAATTTCCCTGAAATAATTAGTTTATATACTCGATTCCTTTTGTAATTAATCATACAAGCCAAGTCAAATGTGTAATATGCATTAGATATTGCAACAGAATGTAAATAAGATAGTAATTTAGCTTCATTATCTATGGATCGTTTATAAATCGAAAATCAGTTGACAAAACATTCAAGGTTATTTCATAGATTTGTTTATGTTTTTCTGATATGCATTTTTTTTTACAAAGGACAGAATGCTTGATTTATCTTTATTTTACCTTTCAATAATTTTTCTGCTGTTTAATCAATTCGTGTCTGCTTTGCATTGGCTATGGTGTAGCTGATTGGAGGAGAATCAGATTGAATGGAATATCAAGCTTGGAAATAGTTGGAGGAGATCTAGCTTATCATGCAAAATTATCTAAACATATTTCTATGAAAGGTAGGTCTGTTACTTGTAGAAAGCATAATTGTGCTATGAAAATTAAATGTAAATTGTGTAATAGAGTAGGTAACATTCCCCTTCTAACATGAATAAATTGTTGTATTATATAGTAACTTGTTTAAAAAATGAGGTGCCCGCTATGTTTTATTGAATGCATGCACATATAATTGTGAATTTGTTTCAGGCCACGATGCCAGTAATAATATTGGCTCCCCCACGCACATGTTGAATGTTGGTGATCTTCAAGAACAATTTCAGATGAAGCGAGAACAATACAGTGGCGTAAGTATTTAAGAAATCGTGCGCATTCAGTAGCTCGGCAACAATTACTATGGAAATTTTCGCAGCAGATACAGCATTTGGCTCCACCCACGCCATTAACAGGACGTAGTTACCTGAGACCGAAAGATATTACAAATGTGACGCCAGTGTCCGCCGCGACGCAGAGTGTAATACGATTGCAAGCTATGTTGGCCGGTCAAACTTCGCCGAGCGAAAACTTATTGCAAATCTTGAACAGCTGCTCACAAGATGTAAAAACGCTTGTCGAGACGAAGGTCAAGGAACTCGGGGAACAATTCTGCGCGCATTATAAGAGTACAAACGCGAACGAGACTACATCTGACTTTGGAAAGAAACGACTTTACTTGGGCGAAACTCTTTTCTACAGACTTTTGGAAATGATTTTGAACGATGAAAAACGAAAGAAACCAAATTTTGATGTCACGGTATGTTGGATACATATTTTCATAAAAAGTGAAATAGAACGAACATTTGTTGGTCAATAATTAATTGTATTGATATATTTCAGAATCTTCTCACGAATGAAATTTTTATACAGTGCTTGTTCGCCTGTTGTTTAGAGATCGTCATTTACTCCTACAAAAGTAACGATAAAGTTTTCCCGTGGATTCTGAACGCTCTGAACTTGGACGCTTATTATTTCTATAAAGTGATAGAAATTATAGTTCGGGCTGAAGATCAGTTATCCCGTGATGTCGTGAAGCATTTAAATCAAATAGAGGAAAAGATTCTAGAATCGCTTGCATGGAGAAGCGACAGTCCTTTATGGGGAGCTATTCAGTCTACACCAGAGGGTGTTCCCAGTTGCGAGGAGGTTTCTTTGCCCGGTATGTTGGAGACTGTTGACTCGAATATTCCAGGACAGCCAGTGTTGAGAAGACTCGCTTTGGATCGTGGCAATCATCACGATGTACAGCAGAGTCCTATTTCTTCTGCCTCGGAAAGATTTCATTCTCCCGTTGCAGCCTCTGGCCTAATTAAGAAACGTTTGTTCCCTGATACCAGAATTGGTGGACAGAGTGTGTTACGAGTAGCCGGTCAAAGTGTTCTACCATCGAAGGTATTAACCATCGATGGTAACTCTAGAATACTTTTACTACCCGAGCAGATCACGGTTCCCAGATCCTCCAACTCGCAGAGTACAACTTCTCCTAGAGAACCAGCGAAGCCAAAACGAACGGGTTCTGTCGCACTGTTTTTCAGGAAATTCTATAATCTTGCCAGTGTACGTATGTTAGATTTATGCGGCTCACTAGAGATAATGGACACTGACCTAAAGAAAAAGATATGGACCATCTTCGAGTACTCCGTTAAAGAAAGAACGGAACTAATGAAGGATCGTCATCTCGATCAAATTTTAATGTGTGCAATTTACGTGATATGTAAGCTGGCGAAGATGGAGAAGAATTCGTTTACCGAAATCATGCGGTGTTACCGATTACAGCCGCAAGCAGAGTCTCACATATACAGATCAGTACTTATAGCTAAGACACCGTCAGGTGAAGCGCAAAAGAACAACGAGGAAACTGGACAAAGACGAGATGTGCCAGACACAGAAAGCAACGTAGCACCTCCTACGCCTACAAACATGGCTGGAACTTCGCAGAACTTTGGTGAAGAGACCCGCGGCGATTTAATCAAGTTCTATAATACGGTATACGTGCCACAGGTTAAAGAGGTAGCGAATAAATTGGGTTTGGCGCGCGGCAGCGTGATGAATCTGTCGTTAAGCCCATTACCAAAGGGAAAATCATTAACGAGTTCACCGGTGAGACGTGTCACCAGTAGTATTATGACGCGTACGTTGGATCCAAAAGCTATTACAGCTTCGCCAGCACCGCAACTTAGCTATTGCTTTAGTCGCAGCCCTGCTAAGGTAAATACAAAATACTATATGTGTATAAATATACATTTATATATTTTGCGTGAATTGAAAACAAATTGATTCAGAATAATGGAATGTTAATTGCTTTCTTTTTGATTCTCTAGGATTTGGAGGCTATTAATAAAATGATGATTTCTGTCGATCCGAAACGAACGGTTGGTAAACGACTTTTATCTGACACTGACATAGAAATGGCAGAGGCAACGTCTCCTATTAAAAAAACAACTGCCTTCGTTGCGCGTAAATTGGAAAATATTATCGGTGAACGGCGAACGCAAAATCAATAAGAAATTCAACAGAACGATGGATAGGTTATCGATTATATGGGTAAAAAGAAGTAGAAATCTTTCAGAAAGCAACCTTGTTTTCTTCAATGAATAAATGAAAATTTCTTGAGAAATCAAGCGAATTGCAACAAGCATTTTCGAAGTCGAATTTTTGTTTCTTGGCTGTGTGTGGCTTATAATAAATGAAATGTTCGCTTCTCAGGTATGATCATGTTAGAAACAGAGGAAAGGCCCGTACGATACCTGATCGTATGTAAAGATGTACGATATTGTTATAGTGAGTAAAGCCAGAGTTTTATTTCCAGTGGCTTTGTTGAGTATTTCAATGATTTGGAAATGGGACGGGTGTTCCTGACTATGATTTCGAAGCATGAATAAGTGGCAGATAAATTCTTTAGCAGATTTTTTTCTTTAGATTTACGTTAATTTTTAATATACTATAACATATTCTATTCACGTTATCTATTTCATTATTGCATCGTAGAAACAGAGACTTTTAATATGGGAAATTAGTAGGCAAATGTACACCACCTTATGGTTTTGAGTCACGGGATATGTTATATAGTTATCAATGAATTATTATGATGAATTGTTTAATCTTTCAATTTCACTGGAAATAATTTCTGACTTTTATTGATATCACTGATCAATGGTATTTTGATCGAGCTATGTACTCTCTCTCTCTCTCTCTGAAGTTATATATATATATATAACTTATATATAATATACGATGAATTTGTAAGAGTTACAGCCATATATGGTAAAAGGTCTGTATTTTACCAATAGATTTAAGCATGCTGCAAAGGCAGTTAGTGCTCGAAGCATGCAAATACGATTTGGGTGATATTTAATTAAATTTACTAGGCGTAAGTTGATTCGAAATTTGATCTTTTGAACGTGATAAGTTATATTCGCGCTTCTCGACATTTCTTTCATTTCGCGAACTGAAGCTACCGATTTCAGGTCACGTTTAATCGCGTGCTTATGTTAGATGTAAGCGTTTTTCAAATTTGACTTTTGATCTCATTAATCTGTCTTTTTACAACCAAACAGTACATATAAATTACAATTATTATTATTAATATTATTATTATTATTATTATTAAGATTAGAATGACATTCGAATGACTTATGATTGGAATAGAGCTCGTGTCTCGTCAAGATATTTTGCATAAATGTTGAACAAATTTTCTATGATGTTTGTAGGTAAACAAAAAATAATAACGGAAAGATCAATTTTCTTTTGATCATCTTTTGAACATCTTTTGTACAAAAATTCCTCAATATTGTTCACATGACAATTCTAACACAATTTATGTATTTGCAAAGTTTTCGAGCTGGAACAATGATTCAACGAGGAAGAGATTTTATTCCTCGTTTATGCAATTATGGCAGTTCCTCTAACGATTTCTTTTAGATAAAACGAAACTGTAAAGAGTTTTATTGGCATATAATTAATTATTAAATAGTTTATGTGTACATAGTATTGTAATTCGAAAGTAAATTTAGCAGAAAAATAAATATCGAAAATTTTATATGTTACACCTCTGTTTTAATATAATTGAGATTAACGCAGACCAAATATTTAAAGAGGCATTACTATTCCGAGCGATCATTTTTTACAGCATAGTCAGTATCATTAATGTTAGTTAAAACTTTAAAAGCAACGTGTCAACAAAGCGCAATATATATTCGAAATGGTCGCAGGTTAAGAAACCTGATAAAATGATACAATTAATTTTAGGAGGACAAACATAACCCTAATAAATCGTAACATATTTTTATGATAATTTGAGATTAATGTCAAAATAAGAATATAAGCTACATGCAAAAAAATAAAAATTTCTGTTTTATACTACATACTAAGTTATTTCGCTTATGAATTGTAACGTGTAAACTGCAGGCGTAACCTAAGAATGCTACAGAAACATTTTACACACAGAATACTAATAGTATCAATTTACAAGTAAATTACTTATTTCTAATAAGAAAATTATACGTTCTTTTCGTATAAAAGACGCTATCTCCTACCGCGATAAAATATCAATATGAATATTAGTGGTTTCGCTAAAGCATCGACAAATTAAAAGGACCCTGGTGCAAGAATAAAATATGTATGTTTTCGTCAAAATGCAAAACATAAGAATATTTACGTTAAAACAAATATCGAGGTATATTTATACCAATAACGTGGACTATAATATTTCAAAGCAGAGTAAATTCATAAACAAATTTCTAAAGAAAAACCAACCAAAAAGGTATATACATTCCATAATTCCATTATAATTAAACTCAAAGATATTATTCGATGTGTTGTCATTAGTCTTTTTAAAAGAAATAAATCAATATTTTAATCAAATATTATTTCTGTATGCATAGAGGTTCAATTGAGCACACTATAAATATTTCGCCTGGTGGACCACAGAATAATCAACTTTCTGTACATACACGTCGAAGAATGAATGTTCTAAATAAAGTTTTCATGGGACATATAACAGACATGATGTCAACTGGAGAAATAGAGCCTGAAATATTGAAGAGACACATAGAAATTTCTCATATTAAAGTGACTGCAGATTTTAAACTGATTAATGTATTTTGGGACGACAACAGCGTTGAAGAATCGGACACTGAGGAGCTATTAAAGAAATGTGCTATTGAATTAAGGCACCAACTGTCTCAGCTTCGTGTTATAGGGAATGTACCACCCATTCAATTTGTAAAATGTAGAGGTGGTAGAATACTGAAAGAAGTTGAGCAAAGATTAAAAACTTTGAATTTTAAAGACAGCTATGTATGTAGCGCGTATCCAGATACTATACATCATACTGTTACTGCTTCTGTAAGTTCTAATAATGACAAAGAACAAGAAGTTAGGGAGGAGAACAATTTGGAGGATCCATTTAGCGTTTCTATACCGGTAATGAGACAAGATGTGTTCGGATTAGATCACTATCGAATTATGTCGAAGGTATATTTATCTATACATAAAATAACTATGAAAATTCAGATTTATATTATTTAAAGACTTTCTCTTACTTCACAGATTAAGATCTCATTACACAAAGCAAGGAAAGCACGAGACATTTTAAAGGCAAATACACAGATGGACGCAAATTCTACTCCTAATTTAGATGTATCAAGTGAACCATGTTTCTTGACTGATAGCAAACAGCAGCAACAGTTCACCAAATTTCTGAGCGATAGAAGAAAAGAGCAAAGACGTAAACATAAGAAATGCTCCAAGGCTGACAATTTGATACATACCTTTGAAGAACAAAATTATGATGACAATGATGATTATTACATTGAAAATAATTACGATCAATTTTCTGATGAAGAATACACAGATATTGCTAAATGTATTGATGAGGAGTCGAAATAAACACGTTGAACTGTACATAAAGTATTAATTCTTTTAACAGTCAATTTTATTTTATGTTACGATTGCACGTATCGCATAATTTCAAGTTCTTTCCCTTAAATTTACACTATGAGTTACACATACAATAATCATCCAAAGTGTTGATCCCCATTATATTTAATTTTGCAGTATATATTTCTGAATTTTGTTCATTATTCTGCTTGCAGACACTTACGACCATTGCAAAAGTACTTTCGTAAATCAGGCCAAGTTCCTTTCCGGTGAATGTATCCGAGAATTTAAACTTAACATGTGGAAAGAAATTGAAATTTATAAAAAAGAAATTGAATACTTATCTAAACATGAATAACTAATTCGTGGGTTAATGGAACTTAAACAAAAAGTTGTATATTATTTCCCTTGAAACAATTCAAGGAGTTATAAATTATGGATATAACGACATAAATTAGAAATTAAATTGTACTATAACATTAATAATTATCAGACTATTGTTGTTTGGTATGCTGTTAATACATGTATCTGTTCGAAATCACGCGCGATACGCAGTTCATTTGACCATAAAAGTTTCAGTCAAAAACGTACAACTTAACGTTAAAACACTACATTAAATTTCAACTAGATCGTGTTTGCGACGTGTTCAGTTCCTGTTCAGGTACATTTTTCTCTTCGTTTTCTAAAATAAGTGAAATATTTTGATCACTTAGGAGCCTAATATTTGACCGAATATCTGACGCTGTTAAACGAGGTATCGAATCACTTAGGTCGCATGCTTCTATCACATATTTATTGAAAATTTCACTTTTATCTGCGTAAACATGATGTCCTGCCCCAGTTATTGCCTAGAACAATTAATTAATCACTTTATATATCAATTTTATATGTATATGAATTTTTTAATGCAATTTTTGTCGGACGGATTTTACCTGAACGTTAATATAAGACGATAATCGTGCTTGCTTAAGTGTTTCCCAAGACGAATTGTCCACCCAAGACCGACTACCATATAGTAGAGTTATAGGAATTTCTGGGTTCAGTTTATCCATTCTTCTAACGATAGGATTTTTGGCCCAGCCAAAGTGTTGCATCATTGCGTGAAACGCGCTTTCACCCCTTTCCACAAAATGGGCGAAAATTCAATTCAAGTCAAATTTATTATTTTATATGAAAAGATTCAAAATACGTACGATGGTGTTTGAGCGTTACATTGATGCAAATACTGCGAAATTACAGCAGTATCATCTTTTAATATGGGTGCGAATTTTTTAACTATATCAGGCCTAGTTTTTTCAATTAACCATTGTCCTAGATGCAAGAAATATTATATGTAGTTATGGTACGGGGAGTTTTATTGCACAGATTAGGCCGAAATTATATTGGAAAAAGAACTAACCAAATGGACCAGCCACTCGGAGGGGCCACAATGGGTTTAGTGGTTCTATTATATATGCTACAACTTTCACCCACATAGGTGCCCTTGAAATTCGTTCCACAGGTCTTTCCGGAAAACCCCATGGATCCGCGAGAATAAGGTGTTTAATCCGTTCTGGATATTGCATACTATACGATGCTGCAAGAAAACCACCCATCGAGTGGCCTAATAATACAAATTTGTCCAACTGCATTTCTTTTCTCCATTCTTCAATGGAACGAACTAGTTGACTCTCAGCTTCATGAGCTTCGTTGCTAAATTTAGGACGACTACTCCTACCGAAACCTATATAAACAAAAAATTAAATATTGTAACTAAAGAACAAAATAGAAACAAAACTAATTACTAGAAAAATATAAGTATCATGTACAGATCAATAAGTTCAAGACTAAATTGTACTTAATTGTATGGTACAAATGATATATGTATGTCTGTAAAGATTGAGCAGCGATATCCCTTTGACAAACTTTTCTTGGGAAGCATGAGACTATCCCAAAAGATATGTATATATCTTATACATATGTAGAATAATGAATAATACCATACTTAATTACAAGTATTTGAACAATATACCAGTCATTTTTTTATAATATATATATGACTACAAAGTTCAATCTTACTCATCTATGAGTCCATGTAAGAATTATACTTAATATACTTGAAATAATACTTAATGTTGCTCCGATATATTTCTTAGAGTGATATTCAAAGAAATATATATATTTTAAATGCTACAAGATTTAGAATAAAATTATTAAATATATTTCTTATATTTACCTAATATATCAATGGCATAAACAGGCCTCTGAGAAGCCAATGCATCAAGATTTAAACACCATAACGCTACACCTGCTCCTAGGCCGTGTAACAAGACAATAGGTGTTTTTCCTGATTCTTCGTTCAAAGAAATTGTCCAAATTTTATCTGATGATCCTACGATCGGCCCTATATCCACATACCAGCCTCGATACGTAGTTCTCAGACCTATACCATTGAAATTTATAAGTCCTATGGTCAATGTTAAATTTTAATACAAACTGAAAAATCAGTTATTTAATTGTGAATAAATATTACAAATCTTAAGTTCTATAAGTGCCGTATTGCATGATTTAAATTGATTAAGTTATAAATATGCTTACAAGAAAGAATTTTCTTCTCAGCCGCACGTAACATAGTTGTAGATGAGCCAGACCAGCTAAACCATTCCCAAAACCAGCTGACAACGTAAAAGAAAGACAATTATTTTTCACGATGTTTGTAAAATCGAATGACAGAATTATTTTCACAAAATGATGCAACATTACGTCATGCTTTATGTAACTAAAATATTACGTATATCTGTACAACAGCTCTGACACAAAAATCCATATCATTTCATTGCTGTTTAAATATGTATAATTATAAAAGTTTAATCTGTGCTGTACATACCATTAACTCGTATCATTTTATTATGCTTTTTTTATTGTTTTGATAACTCTTACAATGTAGTATAGAAATGTGATGGTGGTATGATTTACATAAATGACACTGAACTTGAAAAATTGTGTCACATTATAGAATAATCCTGACAAGCATGACAAAAATAAAATATGCGTTGGATCGAAATCGGTAACCTTAATGTTTATATTGAGAAAGGAATTACCTAGGTAATTAGTACATAATATAAACATCGAAATCGAATTAACTATACATATTTCTTTGGTTATGATTCTTCATGGGTAAAATTGTGACCTTGAAACGCAATCCAACGTGAGATAGTTAATACTTTGACTTCCAAGATCATGTTTCTTTTATACGAGTGCGTATCATGTCAAAATACATATACGCATACGGTATCTATAATATAAATCTATTAATTAGAATAACAATGTTTTATCGTAACGTTAAAATAGCGAACGTTTCCAATTTATATCTTGAACAGGAAAACCGTGATAATCGGAATGACGTATGTATGTATGTACAACAAAATTGTAGCGAACTGCTGTCATGTTAGAAGTTTATAATGAACCAATGGTAAATCAATGAATAAAAATCTACAAATGACAGTGATGCAGGAGAATTAAAGGAAATTTGTTTAATACGTACCTCTTCGATCTGACAAGTTCATGATTTGCCATTAGCTTTGATGGTTCTGTTTGCTGTTGCTTTATGAAGTTTCTTTGTTGATTAATGTGAAAAAAAGAGCAGCACGCGTAGCCAATTCTATTATCTAGTCGATGACGATTCCTAGTATACACTGGTGAAAAATGAAAGAGGGGGAGAATCAGCTGATTTACATAAATACTGGAGAACGCGTGGTGTACCGCTCTTGTGAAAAAGAAGTACATACATATGCGTTTTATTTGGCGATATTAGACAGTATTGTTATTTTTGAAGTACACATCAATCATGTTCTATCAGTATACTGTCCTTTTAGAATTTTACTATTCCGATCAACAGAGGGCTACGGTTAATAAGGAGAACATAACCTAAAATTTCTATGCTAACTAACTTACTACATAGCATTTCGTAACCATTGTTTTTTTGGTTCGTTTTAAGGTATACGTACATAGGGTAATCGTACATTAAGTAATATTCATATCATTGAAAATTATTATATTTATGTTATAACTTGCAACGCAATAATAGATTCAATTAATTCTTAATACATTAATTAATTCTAATTTACTAATTTTATAAATATTTTTGTCGTTGAGAGTAACATATTTTTGCTACTTACGATCAAGTATTGCTCTTCTTATAATATACGTACAGTATACTCTTTTACACAAAAATGTTTTGTAAGACAGCAAATTCATCGACCACGATATAAAGCACAGTAATTAAAGATAAAGATCGTGCATTTCATTGTTTCATTGTTATCAGAAAACGTTTGCGATTAAGTACGCATTTATATTGATACTACAAAGAAAAGCTTATTGGTATTGATTACGCAATTAAAAACGTATACGTGCAATGATTGAAATATAAGAACATTTTCACTTAATTTATAATAGTTTAATGAATTTTTAATTTACGAGTAATTCAAGTATTCGTATGATTAGTCTTTGCCTTTGTAGCCTTATGGGGTAAATGAAACTAATACCCTATCTTTGTAACACGCAACAAAGTAAAAGCATAATACAATGAAGTATACCAGACAAGGCATTTTATAATGATCAGAGAGACTCTATATACAGGCCCTGGGTGCTTTTGACTCTCCCGACAATATGAGCTATTCATCCCAATCAGCACATCCTCATTGCACTCATGCATGATTCTCATTACCCGGTCCAATTGTTTCGAGAATTCAAAGTTACACGATACTTGACGGATTGTATTTGCAGTCTTACATAATTAACATATATTTACGAATTTTAACATATAGAAAAAAATAATGTTATCTTTATTTGCATTTGCTCAAAGAATGATATGGTATATGTGGTACTTTAAATAAAACAAAAAAGTAATGTTAGGAAAAGAAGAAAACTGTAGGGCTTTCAATGCCGACGAAAGCAGAGATCGATAACTTTACAAGTGGTCCAAGACGTATTCTGTAAATATGTTATTTATTTTATGTTCGAACAGGGATGAAATTTTCAAATTGTAGTTCCAGGTAGATGGAGCAACGAACGTTTTCAAATGTGTTAAAACGTTTGAAAACAGTTATATTAGTATAGAATAAAAATAAGGTATAACACATCACCCTCTACAAATTGTAGAAGTAGTAGGTTATACTATGTTTATTTTCTAGATATATTAGAAAAAGCATAGAAGATATGAAATAAGGGTATCAAGGGCTTACGTTTCGAAAGGCGTGTTCAAGGAAAGGCAGGATGTAATATGCCTGTGTGGTGTGTGTATTCGATGTGACGCATAGCGTGCGTGGCGTAAGGATACACGTGCAGTTCGGGCGTCGTCTGCTGGCTCTACTTTTCTGTCTGCCAGTCAGAAAGGAGTATCACGAACAAAACGGGCAACTTCAGTAACTAAGATTGCACGTTGCATTGCATTACCATTTTATTCGCACTGAATAAATTATAAGATCGTGTATTTGTTAATCATTGTTGTAACACTTTGATCATGAATTCCTATAATTTTGTAGGGTAAATACGACGTACCATTTATTAGTCTCGATTATATGCGTAAATTTTTGTTAATGTTAATTTTTAACTTGCTATAATTACAATTGATAGTTAATTTTATCGCTTCTATAATTATATTGTAATACTGGTATTTTGTTTGATTTTTGCAGAGCAATGTAACATGGTTCAAGTCCAATCAATAATAGGCAAATACAAGTATACGTTTGCTTTCAAATATTTTTAATTTACAATTGCGCGTGACTGCTAAGCTCCATTGTTCTTTTACGACGCAATTAGCTATCGACACGAAGGAAACTACTTTTCTTCGACGCACATATGTATCAGAGCTAGTGATTCACGATACAGAGGCGCATCCTTCAGACTCCATATCCTGTCGCATGAAATTTATTTTTGCGCACTACTTAATGTTTCAGTAATATCGTATCTATCGCAAGATGAAATACTTAACCTGTATAATGTGGTTCATAACGGTAAATATTAATTGCCTTTGTAATTGATGTACATTCCTGCTTGACTTTATCAAAGTTCTATTATCTACACGCTACATTCCTATTTATACGTTTATTGATTTTAATCGTTGATATAGAGGAAAGTAAATCATACGGTATGCTTAATTTTGCAAGTAATATTGAGAAAACATTCGATCATTCAGGAAAAATGATACCGATCAGCAACTACATGCATACGTATGTATATGTTTCAGTCAATCGAATGCGACATACGATACTCCATAGTAATGACCTCGATCTTAAAATCAATAAGGAGAAACAAATTCATTCGCAATTAATTTTCCCCTGACGTACACATATAAAATAGCATTAGGACAGTTTACTATCAGGATCAAATATGAAGGATTGTTAATACAATCAAACCATACTCCAGATCGAATTATAAGCATAGTACATAATACCAATACAAGCGAATAAACTCGTTTGGCCTATCAAGTCATTACGGGTCTAGTCTACAAAAATCGCTTCTGTAGCGCAGTGTGATCTTGAAGATTACCTATCATCCCCCACCCCCAACAATTTTCATGGTGAATCTTGTTCCCCGTTTAGACAATGTAACAAACTAATGCGCATTACTCTCATAGAAAGCTGGATCGATCGTCGAAAATCGCAGTCAAAGTTGCGTGGATTAATACAAATTTTGCAGAAGTGGGAGGACTACTTTTTAATCGCGAACCCCAATGTTCCGCGACTCGCGGCACCTGTCGTACTCTGCGCGATGTAGTTTAACGTGGCGGCGAATAGTGGAAAGCGACGCGTCATTTTCATTGGTTGCGCGAAAGGGGCGCGCGGTTGCTAAGCAACGGCAACACCGCGCGCGTCACCGGCCGGCGTAGCCGGTACGAAGCGTTCCTGCCACTGTGGCGGAAAATTGCGCAGAACGACGTTAGCTCTCGTCGGGTGCAAACGTGATACGGTTTTAGATACACGGTAGGGATAGATTTTACCGGAAAATTTTTTGCCTCTTTCCTCGTCTTCTATCTCGTTGTTATAGTCGAGTAAAACAGGCGAAGTATCCTTCGTGGTGTTTTGCATTCAAGAAATTGCGCATTTTGCATATTGAGCCGAAATATAGTCGGTGCAAGTTTTGCGTAGCTTGAGTAAGACCGAAAGAAATCGAACGTAAAAATGGCAGAGGACAAGAACGAAACCAGCCCAAGCGCCGAGGGTGAAAAGTCACCCCAGGAAGCGGTGCCTACGAAACAAGAGAAGGAAGAGCCGAAAGAAAGTAAAGAAGAAGAGAAGAAAGTCGAGGAGAATGGCGACGGTGATAATAAACCTAAGGAGAACGGCGAAGAGAAACCCACGCCAGAGCCGAAGGACATGCGGGCTATCGTACTGAATGGTTTCGGCGGACTGAAAAGTGTCAAGGCTCTCAAGAAGCTGGAGCCCACCCTTGCCGAGGGAGAAGTCCTGATTCGAGTCAAAGCATGGTGAGTAATGTTTAATGATATACAGATATAGCGTGTATCTCTGCCTCGGCGACTTTTATGCTAATCTCTTTGCGTGAAATGGTCGAACGTGTTCGACTTCGATTTTGCAGCAATATGATTAAATTAAATCAATGAAATGACATTCACGTGAACATTTTTTTTTAATAATAACAAAATTACATGACGATTTATACGTATTATCGAGTTCTTGACTCACTGGTGAAATCCGAACGAATCGGTAGAAAGGGAGAGGAAGTTAATTAAGATTGATGTGACGTTAACGGAATCAAGCGACATTTTGATAGCGTCTCTTATCCTGTTTGAATATAAAGTAGTTAAATGCCGCCGAACATGGTTTCGTTCAGGCACCGCCAGTAACGTTTCTTTTCTTTCTTTTTAAATCTTTGATCGACAACTGATCGTAACTCGTTTTCTATAATTGAGTAGAGAGAATTTTCGAATGTGGCGTTCTGTTCGTGATTTGTTTCGATACCTCATTATGTAGTTGTTCGGATCAAGGTGAAGGATCGAAAGGAAAACAAAATAGAAAATATCGTACCGGGGTTTCGACCCGAACGAACAGACCGTTACGGTATAATATACTACTGCATCTTTGAAATTTAAGGCGTGGTATCTGTTCCCGGAGACGCTGGTAATTAGAATTTCATTCCTACGTTACGAAGCGGATGAGTAATTTTATAACGGATACGAAGGAATTTTAATAAAAAGATTTAATAGCAGCTCGCGTGCGTACACGTTTAACCCGTTTTCCTTAAAAACTAAGGTATCACGTGTTTCGTCGTGCAATATCAATTTTGCATTTGTCCAAATGGTATTAAGCAAAAGGCATTGAAGAAAATTGATTCATTCTTATAACAGTTTTATATTAGCACTATTTTTCAATTTTATTTCGATAATAGTATATCCATTGCGACTTCCCTGTAAGTCCGTCCAATGTCATGGAAATTACTATCATTCCTCCAAGATTTCGTCTGCATTCGACGAGAGAACGTGACAGTTCAACGGGCAAGAACGCTAAAAATGATTGGCCGTTTCCGTGACGAAAAAGTATTATCCGGCATTTGTGTGGACGCGATGCGGTCTGTGCATTAAATAGGCGGCCACATTTATAGAATACATATCCATGTGTTTAATGTTCATGCATGAATTGGTAGATACGCAAAACGAAGTTTGATAAGTTGTCAACAGCGTCCAAGCGCACTACGTCAATTGTTGAGCGTATATTTTTCACACTCGATCAAGTTATCTGTAACACGCTTGTATATCAAATATACATTCGAACTCCAATCGTCTGAATAAACGTGCGCAAGTATATGTACCTATATAAGTACGTGTGCATTACATATGTGTACACATGCGTGTGAAAGTTAATTGAATAGAATTAAAACGTTATTATAATTATGGGCGCGTATGTATTGCGTCGGAAGTTGGCTGGCTTTGGCAAACCGCGTCTGATAGCTCTACATGCTAGCCATTAATTCAGACGTGGGAAAAAGCATTATTAGGTGCGCAGGCATGCCGTTAATGCATGTATCTACAACGATATTAGGGAACACTTTAGTTGATGCATTATGTTCACGCGCTGCAATATGATTCAGATTATGTGAATCATTATTTGACATAGTACAATCATAATTCGAGAATTGGATCGTTACGAATTTATTATAATATTGAATATATTTTAAATAACATCTCCTATACTTTTCGCGAGTGTGCCCTTTAACTTTTGCGCCTGCAAAGTATATATCTGAAATTTTCTTCTGCGACTGTACTGTGTTTGACGTAACAGTGCAAATGAAAAATTTACAAACGACAAACTACCGCTATCTTTCATGTCCTACAATTTACAAACCGGGAAATGCTGAAAGGATAATTAGGTTTAAAAAAATGTTTTCACGCATCTGCGAGTTTGTACAACTATGCGAAACACAGCGACCGATGCTGGAAGTTGTGTTTGTTAGAAAGTATCGTGCTTCGTGAAATATATACGGTCGGTAAGTTGCACAGGATTGTCTTATTAGACGGTTGCAATTAAGGCGTCGCAAAAAAAGTCTGTTTGACATACGCTCGAGTTCTCCGCTGGTAACGCTTTTCTTATGGTACTTGTCGGTACTCTATTTTCGACAAAGCCTTCCGTCGACGATAAATTAATGGCACTATTCTAAAGCACATAGGCTTTCCTAAAAGAATTCAAATATCGACGTAATCGACAATCGCGCAAATATATTGCTCTTCATAAGGCATTTCTCTTCCCATTGATAAATGGAAATCTCTACTTTTTATACTATATCAGCATCCTTAGATCAGGCTTAAATATATTTATCGATTGGCGATTTGGCCATAAAAAGCGGCATCGCTGGCACTTGTATGTTGCGATACCATGGCAGGAATGTGGGGGTAGGTTGTAAGCATCGAAACTTGGCTTAATGTTCGAAATCTCGCAGGGTTAGGATTGATCCTTGCCGTTCTAGAATCTTTGTTCCGGAAAAGGAAGAAGAACTGTGTCTAGGTATACGAGTGCTCTCTCTTCTCCTCTATTTGTAGACAACTTTACTCCAGAAAGCTTTCCTCTTTCTTCTCATAGTGACCGTGTGCTACGATGTACGTATAGCTTGGTGAAAGAGGAAGATAGAGAAGGATAGAGTGTAACGGGGGAGAATCGGATTCGCCAAAGGCGTGCGGACCTTTTCACGCGTGAATCACGTTTCATAAAAGCGATTGGGATTGATGAGAAAATAGCCCCCATAGAAAGATATCACGCTGCCAATGCTGGCTCGAATGAATTTGTCTCTGCACGACCACAGACGTTCGTTACACGCTGGTGCTGGCACCCCTGCGTGTGCGCGCGACGCACCCAGAGCAGTGTTCTCGTTCGAACCGTTGGAAGAGAGAGAGATCCGGGGCACTCTGGATAATTCGATTGTCCTTAAGAAATGTTTGGCAATGAGTGCAGTTAGATGGTACAATAGTATGGATTCTCCTGGTTATTTTGTCGTTGATGAGTAGACATATATTACTTTACTATGGTGCGAGAGAGATGTGGGCGATTCGATGGATAGTAAACCGAATGATATCCTTGCTTGAATGCGGGTACACGTGTTGGTTAAGAAGTGTAAATTCTTGTAACGTCGCGAGGAGATCAAACGAGGATGATTTTACTATTGAAATTTAATATAGAAGAGTGAGATAATAAATTTCGAGATGTAATCTTGTATAATATTAGAAAAGGAGTTTCGTTTATGAAGAATTACGTGCCGGCATTTTAATGAGACTTAGATGCTCAAACGTGAATCAGAGATTTGAGATTCAGACGAAGATTTAATGGGGGGTGAAATTCGAAGCTCTCGAAGCATCAAGTTGGCACGCCTGCGCGTAGAAGTATGTATGTCGTCTGCGACGCGTAGACATCGGTGATTGAGACTCCGGACAATTCAGCTCTCATTTGAAAATTTCCAATCTCCGCAAGCGCCAATGATCGTTAGCTGGCAGCAGACCAAGCAGAGGAAATGAGAGAGAGGATTTGTTGCAATGCAACGCGTGTGTTGCACTTAATATTCCAGAAATATGATTCGCGAAATAAAAATACTTGCGGTGCAGGTTTGTCAGCCAATGCTTAAGTAATTTTATAAATTGTTGGTACACGACACAAGCATGCCTTTATTTAACAAATTTTACTATTATACAGTGTATTTCTTTATATGTATATTTTTTAAGAAAGAAAAAGCTGGAAGCATATAGAAAGACATTTATGAAATATAAATGTGCAGATGATAAATACAGGGAAGAAGGTTCAACTTCACCGTGTAAGCCCTAAATAATTTAAAAATCTTCCCCAGGATATACATTTCTATGTAAACTTCTTTCCCCATTTTAAGTTTTTCTATATGCTCTCAAAGATGGTTCGTTGAAGCCGGAAGTACATACATATACATGTATACATATATATAAGCGTAGTTTATAAGTGGTTCATCAGATACGGGAAGAGTAAAAACTAGACAGGGTACCCTTCTCGAGAGAAAATGAACAGTTTTCTTTTTTTTTCCAATTTTTTTCCTTGCTCCATTTTTTCCCCTCGTTTCTATGAATTACGAAGAATTCACAGCGGTCGAGTGTTATGTTATTGAAAGATGATCTTATGCACCTATCAAAGGGACCGATTTGAAAAGTCGACGTTCCGAGAAACAGTCTCGATAAATTTTACAGTCTGTCTTTCTACAAATGGGACGTTGAATGATGGAGGCAAACGTGTATGTACTATTGTCGGGAGATAAAGGGTAATAAAATAAGAGAAATTATGGAACGGGGATCATTTACAGATATGAGTCATTGCCATAAAGCCGGGAGATAACAATAACCGATTGAGTGTTTATCAGATTTCTCGTAATTTCCCGATATCGTGGGAACTGTTTCTAGTGGTAGCCTTTCATGGCAATGTAATATGCGTTTAGCAAGTTTCTGTTTAGCACCTTTTTCTATTATAAACTTCGTTTTCTCGGAGTTCGTTCAATGTTATGAACTGCCTGAATAGTCTGTATTCTCTGCTATCCTCAAAAATTCCTCTTTCAAAATTCCATTCTTACAACAGATTGTCCACGCCCAACGATACTCACCCCTAGGAGTGTACACGCGTACACTAATGAACTCTATTCAGCTGTTGTAACACACGTACTCCGTATTATCGGACAATATGGGGGCAGTTTCGAATACAGTTGTGTATCATATTAAGTAAACAGATACTAGAAAAGGAAAATAAAGATAAATAAATAAAATTGTTGCGATGGCAAGATGAATTCCATATATTTTTTATATAATATGATAGACTGTAGGGGTAACCCAAAATGATCAAGAAGCCAGTAAAAAGCCAATTATTATACATTCACGAGTACCAATAATATCCTGCAAATTTACTACCGCTGCATTGTGTCTAGTTACCTACTTATTCTCAAAGCCATTCTAGTAATAGGCACCATACACCCACTATATTCACCTTCCTTACGTACAATCCATTAAGAATGGTTATCATAATTTAAAAAGGGAAAAACAAAAAACGCAGAGATAAGGGACGTGTCATAGTGCATATTTTGTATTATGTTTGCAACCGCGACCAACAATCGATGCCGTAAATTTTATTAGAGTTGCTCTCGACGAGCACGAACTCGTATCTTAACTTGCAACAATCTTTTTTCTTCATCTGTGGTCAGAATTTCTCCTCCCACTATTCACTCGGTTGAAAATGTTACACGGGGAGTGGTGGCTCCTTTCTCCACGTGCACACACGGAATGTCGTACGGTGAATTAGTGTAACGCGATAATTCATCCGCGTGCTTTTCTAAGATGCAATTTTCCACACTGCGATCACGTACCCGGGCGCACAGTGGTTCACCCTGGTTATGTGTCACAAGTGATGCGTGTGATTTCAGACACCGAAATCTTCCGTGATTCTCGATTGCGCTTTTGTGTCAGCCTTCCGTTTAACAGGATGCAATAAGATTACCTTTCGTCGATACACATTTCGGAACTTAGTACATATTATGTTGTATCCTTTACATTTATTTTTGTTGTTGTCACAGCCATTTCAATTAAAAATGGTTTTTCGTGGTGCACGGGTTTCAAATTGGTATTGCTGTTTTTATATTTTTTTTTTTTTTGTATTCTGGAGTAAATGGGACGGACGATCTTTTTTCTCCTCACAGTACACTGTGATGGTTCAAATATTGTTCGAGGCCGCGGTGGGGGTGGTGAAAAAGAAAAAGCGATTTCGAGGATCCATTATCGAGAACAAGTGCAATAACGACTCTTGAGGATTTCGCATTTCCCCAGGTCGCACCACTAACTCTAAACAACAGATTTATATACGGGAAAACTACGCGCTTTAATCCTCTTATTGTAAACCGCTCGTGAGAGTGGACAGGCGTGATTCCTAACTGATTTACCGTGCGCGTTAGTTTTGCATCGATTTCCACTAGGAACGTCTATGGAAAACAAAGTTTCCAATAAATATTAATTGGATTTAAAATCTGTTCAATTTAATGCTGTTATTAAATAATATTAAAATACATATCGATGTTCGTTCGAATATTTCTTCAGAACGTTAATTAATTGCGAGAGTTTCCCAGGCAGTGGATGAGTCGTACTTAGAGGGGATAAAGAGAATGGTAAATTTAATAAGTTGGAAAGTTGATTGACAACGTTCGAGAGGGCTCAGAGAGGAGCGTCGTATGGTAAATTACAATGACCTGAAAGTATCTACGAATGTATACTTTTTGCACGAATAAACAGCTGCATATCCAATATTTGCCCATATAATATTTGAATACCAGTTGTGCAAACGTAACGCGACCTTCCCAATTCCGAGCCTCCGTCACGTGTTTCCGGTACAATGGAATGCTTCAAAAGTGTGTTGGATGGTTTGCTCCTTGGGAAGCAGCTTTTATCCTCTTCGCTATGTATAATCGTCGATTAAATAATAATTGGGATGGACAGGGGAGAAATGACGTTTGAATATCGTGCGATAAATAAATACGTAAAGGATTAATGTCGAGGGTGAATTAAAATCAGAACGGTGAAGAGAATTTATCGTTAAAAAATATAACAATACTAAGAGAATAGAGGCGTTGTTATTTGGGGATAGCTGAATATTCAGTTGTAATAATATTAATCGTTTTCGTGCCTTTCTCATCGTTCCTTCCTTAATTACACCACGATAAGACAAAGTAGTAAAAGGTACCCGAAGTATTTATCGTAGGATATTTAAGAACTTAATAGAACACGCTCCTGTGTGTATAAATAAAAAGAAAATGCTTCTTATCGTGTACACGTGTAAAGCATACAAAATGAATATATTTCGTTAATGAGCGTATCCACCTTTTAGTAGATCCTTGCTACCTTAACTACTCAAGAACACACAGTACCGTTGTACAGGGGAAACATCGGAAGTCAACCGCAAACATAACTCACTTTACGTCGTATGATATACAAAACAAAACCCAGACTGGATTACACGATGGTAGATTGTCGGAGGATATATTCGGTATTTGTGTACCAAGTTTACCACACAACCTTCCAACGTGCTTAATGAAAGGCGCCATTATATCTGACTAGCCGGGTTTATCACGTTAACGAGGTCTTAATATCGTGGCTATGGGAAACTGAACGGATACCATTCAACAGTCGATATACCGCAATCTCATCTTGGGTGCAAGCCTCATTTCCAACGTATTTTACTGACGATTTTTCTGCACAAGGGTATCCTATGGGTTACCGAGTAAAAATAGCTTGGACGAACATCTGTTCGTTACTTTTCTTCCTTTCCTTCCTTTGTGATAAACGTTCTTGATAATTTCCAACGCATGGCAAAAAGTGGATCACAGATTTACAGCCGCTTTAAATCTTCTTCTTTTTGTTTTTTGTTTTTTCTTATTGCAATTAATTAAGAGAGAAATTTACTCTTCTTCGGCAGAGAAATTTATCTGCTGCACTAAAGGCATCATAATTTATGGGAAACAAATAATTTTAACAGGGACAACAATTTGAAATATGGATACATTTTATAGAGAGTTAGAATTTAAGGTGACTTACGTGCAACGTATACCTGTGTGGTACACGCACTGATAGATCCATAGGATATCCGTATTGATCGAACCACACCCGTATTTCCTACACCCCCTCCTATAGACTTACACAGGTTCCTGTACGCCTATATACATGCATGCGCGCGAAATTCATGGAACACCATGGCTCCCCTACCCTATGATAGGCAAACTCCACCCGGTAGACTGGACTCTGAGATCCAGAGGACTCTTTTTCCGTCTACCCTCTTTTTTTTAGCCCCCTAAACAGTGACATTCCATTCTATCTCGTATTCGAAAGCAATTTTAAAAACATCCTGATTCACAAGCGTTCTCTGCTTTTTCATTTGAAGATTTGTGTTTTGTAATTCAATGTTTAAAATGTGGTATTGAAAATAAGGTGTAATTGAATGTTGAATTGAAGGAACCGCGCCAAAATTTATATTCGGGAATGGGCATTGAAGTTGAAATCCACAAATTTATTAGGAACAATGATAATTGAATAATTTTTGTTCTTTTTCATTTCGGAGCACATGATTTTACGTTCTTTGCGAAAGAGGATCGACAATACTCGCGCGTCTTGGCTGTCAAGCACAGTTGCTCCGAAAGTATGTATGTACGTACAACGTAAAATGGTCGCAGTTGAATACAGAAGCGACACTTCGGTTGACATTCCTCTATTGCCACTTATATGACTCACAAAAACAATAACAGCTCGCGTTTGGACCCGCAGCTGTTCTTACCGTTTCAATTCTTCGTGCCTACATCTGGTCGGGTATACACCGGGTGTTCCTAAAGATTACAAACAACTCAGATGTTTCTATATATATTTCCACAGAAAGAAATGATTTTCCTACAAATCTATTATCTTCATTTATTTTTGACTCGCTAGTAAAATATCCTTAAATATTTCATTTAATTTCTCTAAACAATTACCATATTAATCGTTTACTAACACTATTTCCCTCTGTCTTCTGTTCTAGAATATTGCTCTTTTTATTTAATTAGGAAGGCATTTAATGACCTTGTTAATTCCTGACACTAGAGATATGGCTTATCAGGTACACGCTCACGAAAAAGTAAGTGTCTCGTGTAATTAGATGCAGTATAACGCGTTCACGGATGATCTACGTGGTAGAACGTGATTTCTGCTTTTATCTTCGCACGCAACCTTCCATCCTTGATGGACCATATTTATTCCATATCCAATTAAAGATGGGAGCGTACATTGTCGACAGAATTTGTTAACACGCGGTACCCCGATTAATCGCCAGCAAGTATATTTCCATCGAAGATATACTCGTTATAATGTATGTTATCATATGTTGGATTATTAGTATTAATTAAAATGGTGTATATCGGTCTGTCATTAAGTATTCAAGTTTTAAAGACAGTATATTGAACTTCTGTTTTTTATCATCTGATCCCAACTTCAGATTCTGAATTAAATAACATTTAACATGCAGTTTGAAATGTTCGCAGCAATGCAATACAGTTCAATGAACTAAAGTTCTGGGTCTCCAGATATTGAAAATATTTTTGTTAACTGGAACCTTGAAACTATTTCTGTAACATATGCTAAGTGGAATTACTAAATTCCCGATCGAGGCCCGCATATCTCGTTTTACCGCGATCTAGTCCAATCGATTGGTCTATTCGAGTCGTTGACGAATCCTTACTACCGAATATTACAAAATCCAACATCGTCACCGGTGAACCGTGATATCCATACGAGATACTAAAATTGCAGGATAATCTAAAATAATTCCAAAATGTCGACGCGTGAATATTCACATTGCAAATCATTGGGAAAACAGATGTGCCCCATGGAATTACTCTTCTGGAATATAATAGGAATTCTTTTGTTTATCAGCCGGCTACTTTTAATCGTTTAAGCTACTTAAGTCTCTCCCTCTGAAAAAATAGCCACCACCCACGGATCGGTGAGAACCTATAAATCTAATATCGTTAGTTACATATGGTGTTCAGCACTCGAGGAAGCGCTGTAGCCGTGGGAGGTGACGGAAATGTTAGAAATAAGGAAAGGAAGCAGGGGGGAGTAAAATTTCGTATCCTGATTTCCTGTGTAACAGACTGTCCCTTGGAAGCGAAGACACATTAGGTGTTAGGACGAAGGGATCTATTTTAGTCCTACGTCCAAGCTGTTCCTGAGAGCAAATTAAGCTTCCCCGGTCCTGGTATGGTACATGTCATCAGCGATACCACTGTTGCGGGACCTAATACAAATGTTGTGTAGGATGCACGGGGGGGAAGGGCCATACGAGGGTTTCAATTGTGGACAGGATTGATCCATTTGAAGGAGTCGATGGTTAAACAGGAACTTGCGGAATTGACAGGTATTCCCCTACTGGCGAGTGTGAGATCCACCGTCGTGGAAATTAATCGAAACACGGGACAAGATATAGTTTCTTTTTGATATTTTAACCATTGTGCGAGCAGCCGGGTGATCATTTAATTTTTTCCATAAATCGCAATGACGCACCCTATTTTTTTTTTTTTAACACTTTCACGTTGATTTACTTTTTATGAAGAACTAATTGAACGTTTTGCTTGCCGACAATAGGGTTATACAATAAATTGGTACGCAGATGTTAAATTGAATTATTTTCGACATTTCAGTTATGTGCGTATACTTGGAGTGCATATATAATTGTCTTGTTCGATGCCTGATAATTAAAAAGGGGCCTGTATGGAGTGTTACCACCTTGTACGAAGCAATTCGTCGCGCGCACACACTCACCTAGGTATCGTTTGCAAAAACGCGTGGCGGTCGCATAGAGGCTGATAAAAAGTAACAAAGAGCTCCTGTATCAGTATTCTCGCCCCGTTTGAAAACAATTGATAACTCCACGGTGGCGATGGGGTCATCTATCGTGCAAAATAATTATTGTCTGCTCGTATGTTTTCCCTGCTGTTTCTTTGCCTCGTGTTTTTCCATTCTTTACGCTAGCGTATGGTGACCTTCGCGAGGCAGCGATATCTGATAGTCGCGATGGAACTTCGAATAAACCTTTTTCTATATAATTCACGGGATTCATATAAATCATTTTATTCTCGTGAAAGAGAGAAAGAAGAGAAAGTGAAAACTTTTCATTGTTTTGGAGCATTTCGGAAAATTTATTTGGGGGGATAAAAATAGTTTTTCGAATGCACTACTCGCTCCGTTTCTCGTTATCTTCCGTTCCCGTCGAACGTTCGCAATTGTTTCTCGTCGCAGTTTAACAATTGATACATTCGTTAAGAATAGTGCCTCAATCTGCGGTCGAACGCAATACGAAAACAAAGTCGCAATTGGAGAGCGTCTCGTAAACAAATCGCAAATGTCGCGTACGTCATCAAGCCGTTTGCGATATACACACATTGCCTCAGCAAGTTTCTTTTACTCTACTACATTACTACGTGCGTGTGTTCCACTTTTGAAATACGACCCTTTGTACTAATAATCCGTACAACTTATGCAACTCGGTGTATACCCCATTTAAGACTAACGCACGCCACGCGGCCATGCAACATCTTATTCCAGATCGAGCTGCGTGCCAATAGGATTTTACTTTAGGTTTACTTTAGGTTTAACTTTTCTTCGATTCTGTGTAAACGACCTGCGACATGAAATTTAACGTCACGGCCGTTGTTGTTCGGTTTCACGATAGAATAAGCATGGTATCTTAACGTCTAACTTTCGGTACGGTTGGATGTGGATTGAAATCGGTGGCGCCATATTTATTGCGAATACTTTGCGAATTTCTATGGACGTCCGATCAGCTGTAATCGACGGCACAATGCTTCTAATTAGAAGCGTATTAATTGTAACTAGTTAACGACGTCCTAACCGTTAGTCTCGCACGACGATGACTCGAGAACAGTGAAACATCTCGACCCGGTCGATTCCAATTTAATGGGAAACATTCGAATTTCTGGCATTCCATAAGACAAGACTTCAGACCGTTTATTTATACGATAGAATACAGGGATAGGATCTAAGTAAAGTATCAGTAACCTTTAGTTCATTGCCAATCGAATAATTAATTTCATTCAATTATGCATCATGGTACCAAGAAAGTGTGCATGATATAGCTATTATTTGTAACTACATCACGAATGCCTTAATGATATTGCTGACTACTGCCAACTCATTGATAACTTAATCGACGATCGTCGATAGCGTCATTACCCGAACCCCTCTAATCATTTCGAGTATCATAAGAAGTAAGCACATGCGTACAAACGGCTGTCATTTATTTATGGAAGATGCGTGATGAGATCAACTCTCATCGAAGATAAATGGTGGTCGTTGGAAAGAAATTAGACGATGGGGGAAAGGGTAGGTCGAATCGACTGCGGGGGCACCAAGTTTTAATTGGCCATTAGGTGCCGTGATGCTTTCATGAAAATGGTATATACATATATATTTTTTCTTCGACCGAACCAAACCGATCCTCAGGTATTGCCGCAACGAGCGTCGCCAGACAACCGGGCTACACTTTCGCTATGGACTCAATCAACGGGCACCTCGATGTACATATGTATGCATGCGTATATGTGTATGTATATTGAGTCACGCGAGATTCGTGCATGTGATTTCGCTGGGCGGTTATGGTTTTGTAGGCGCCTCGATGTCTTCTCGTGTCGATCGATTGGACAACCTTGCAGCAGGTATAGCTATCCGACAGCCATCTGACACGTAACAAAACGTAACAGCAATTGAAACTGCTATATTGTGCGATATTGTTCCTGTTAGCCGTCCTCTTTAGGCGCTCCTCTTTGTCAGTGTTGTATTTAAATTTAAAAAATATTAGATCCAGTTGAAATTACAGTTTGCGTTCAGAAGTCGAAGGTAGTTACGAGTCAACGCGTGATAAGTATTATTTCAACGATAAATGATCGTTATGCTATGAGTACATAAAATAACCAATGCATGCAACGCGATCGACTATCTTTCGTATAGTCTGTATTTAATATACGGGTTCTCTCTTTCACCATGTATTTAACTCTCTCACGCTCTTCGTTCTACTCATTCTCTTTCATATGTTTCCCTTTTCTTTTATGCCTGTCCTTTCAGGCACATTGACGCGCGCTTCCTCTCGATTCGCACTGCTCTCTCACGCTCCGGTTTTGCACAGGGACCAGAAACGTTCCAAGATTGCGCCAAATTTCAACTGGATAATTCATTTCAGCGTCCGAACAGAGGTTCACACCGACATCACCTTTGCTCGTTAAATTTGAATTAAATGTTCTGTTGAAAAAAATTCGTATTTTAAAACGAGTAGACATTGAATTTTTTTCGGTGTTACTCGCATAGTCCGCCACTCTATTTCTCTCTCTTCAACTTCGCCCTGGCTTTTCCTCTCTCCCTCTTTTTTCCTCTTCTTCTACTTCTTTGTTTCATCTTTTTCACTTGCTTTTTTTTCTACTTCTTAGCTCCCCTTTTCTATCTATCCTTCTTTAACTAACGATCCCTTTCGCTTTCGCTGCCTCTACATATAGCAGGCTCCCTGTGCTTTGGCTATCTCCTTTTATTCGCGCACATGGTGTGCGTGACCCTGGGGTGCGTCGTTGCATGTCGTCCTCTACGATGGTCCGCCGTCGTCGTTCCTCCCGTACAATTGGCCGGTGCCAAGAATGGAGAAAATTATTCCCCTCAATTCCATGCAATTTAAAGGAATTAAGCGATCGCTAGCAAAGTCTCACGTAGAAGGCGCGCAACTCCTTCGAGCCTTTTTCCTTCCGCCCTTTTCTGAGAATCAGCTTCACGATTGATCGAATTCTACGGCGATCTTAACACATCTTCAATGTTTCCTTGATGCTCGAAAATGTTGAAGAAAGCCGTTGTGATTATTATCATTGTTTAAAAGTTCCACTGGATAATATTCATTCTGGTCCTCGAAACTCACATTCATTTGGAACCCTTAATTTCGGCGCTCCAGTTTCAAATTTCATTTTAAAGTTTGACTTGGTGGTTATGTCAATGTGTTCGTTGGATAATTTAACTGGATACTTCGGTTTAAAAGTTTTTAGTTAAATATATAGTTGGTTTAGATGCTCCATTTGAAATTTAATTGTGGAAATTTCGTTAGTTTTTGTGTATACAAGCGTGTTAACAGTAAAAAAAAGTATTTCATTTTAAATTTCGGTCCCCAATTTTGTTCTTCAAAGCGTGTACACACTGAAATACATACGTAGACCGGACCAAAATTGAATTTGATTTGAAGGCCACCGCATCCGATTATTTCGCCAAGTTATTTGTATTAATCGTACTGATTATGGAAGGGAACAATTCACACGCTCCAAAGGTGGATTGCCAAATAATTGAAAATAACCAGCGATAAATCATACCGAATGTAACAGCCGATTAAGCGTCTTCCAGTGAATGAAAATGTTTCGTGTCACGCGATCGGCTTTGAATCACGTACAACTTATCAAGTCGCCTGTGATAATGGCGAAACGGGTCTCGCGGTGTTAAGCAGGATTTCCATTATGTTTTATTAAAAGTCGTCGATATTTATTTTTAGCCTAGCAAATATTCCACTGCGTCTTTGAGCTCGTTGTTGAAATTTTTAAGCCATGCACGTTGGCGCGCGGTTAGCTAGGTTTATTTATTTGGTTTTATCAGCTCTTCAGTATCGAGAGGTTTCATTTCCACCAGAACTAAGGAAAAAGAATTATTAGATTGTTTGTTGCGCTCCGTTTGCTCGATTATGCAGTAGATCCCCGCTATATTTGCTTTCCATAATAATATTTGCGCATGGTATTTCTCTTTACGTTAGGTAGAGGATCGACTCGTATCGTTTCGCTGACACAGAAATAGCTGTGCTCCTGTAACAGAACTGATCTTTCTCTAGTACACAGAAGGTAGTATCTGGAAAAAAAAAATTTATTTTATTCGAGGACACGTCCCAACTTTACGTTTACCATATAATTTCTTCGCGTTCCAATGCTTTTTTCGAAATATGCAATTAATAAAATTTCCGTCGACTAAATGATACGTGTGCAGGTAACAAACATTAATAGACTCATGATTTCCAACATGAAAATTCGGTATTCCTAGCCAACAGCGATTGACTTTAAACCCGTGCCGGAAATTGATTTATAAAATTGAGAAAACCGAGATGTTTCCACGACATTCATTTAACTTCACGACCAAGTGAAATGTAACTCCACATCGATTGCTATTTCCTCGACGGGGTTTGCCGATAAAAGTAGCAGCCGGGGAATTATTGTGCTTGGTTGTTGATTCGTTTTGTTCTATACGTTTCCATTGAGAACTTCGCTTTCACCGTGGACGTGAGCTTTCTGCTAAGTGATGCGGAAATAATACTGTTACCAGAAACTTTCATGACACAAAAAGCAGCTTTTCTTTATTGTTCGTTACATAATTGGAAATGTGATAGAATTTCACAAGCAATCGAACGAATTTTCCATTTAATTGGACGTAAATTGCTTGCAAATAAATCAGAATATTACGTTTTCATCGTCGATTGGCAATATTGTCGAAAAGTAAGCTAAAATAAAGATATCATGGACGATCGTTTTATCTGGAATTATTTTACGTAGCTACCGTGATCGTGATATACATTTCACAGTGCAAGAATAATGATTCACTGGAACGATTATTGGCAGGAAATAATGTGTCACTTGCGACTCACGGATAAAGTGTTACCATTCGTGTCGGGAAAACTCGCTGAAAAAACCGACTGACGAGCAGATTTCTTGAAAACGCTGCTACAAGACGATCTTTTACCTTTCGTGCATAATCGGATCGCAGAGAGCGTAACATGGGCGACAGTAAAGGACTAACGCGATTTTAATGTTCTCAGTCATTCGTTTAGCTTCCTTTTCACATTGGTGCGGAGGAATTCCACGAGCCACGATTCATCTAGCCTTCGCAAAGACTGAAAGGATAATTTAAGTTGTAAAGTAATTGTAGATAATAAACCATAATCGTGATTGACGATTACATTCGAATAATGATATGCGTGCGAAAAATCTAAGGAATCGTGCAGGGTGCACGAAATTTTTATACGGCAACATCCCACAGTCACATAAGATTCGATAATATATAGCAACGATATCAATAGCAGCCGCGTAACGATATAATGGACCAGCAGCATTGCAATCAAATAACGTTAATTATCAGAGAAGATAAATGATAAAAGATTCCCTGTTTACCACAACGTTTACGTTGTATCGGCTTTAAAAGAAAAGCAGCACGGGCGATAAGAACTGAGTCACAGATGTGTACTGTTCGCGTACTTCAAAAAATTCCTCGCTCGCGACGTATTTGTAGAGAAGTGAGTAATCCTTCGCCGATAGGTAACTCCCTCCGCACATCCCCTCCGGGGCGGGGGGTGGGGGGCAATTACATTATTCCACTTCCGTTCGAGACAACTGTATAAGACACCCAGAGAGTTCCTCTTCTTTTTCTGTACCTCCTCCAACATCTTTCCACGCGTTACTAAGTGCCATTTCTAATTTTGGCATTTTGCGGGGCCAAGGACAGCTACGTTTGTCAGGTCGGACTACCTGAAAGTAGCAGACATGTGCATTATTAACCTTCGCGCGGACGATTCCTTTTTATTTTACTATAATATCGGGGAGAAATTCGTCGTACACGTTTTCGAAAGGCTATAACTGATGCTTGCAATAAAGTATGGACAAAGAAATGAGTCAATGAGATTAAAGTGGAACGTGTATTTATTAAAATACTTAGTATATTTATAAATCCCCCTTCCCTTAGAGAAAAAGCGGTTTCGGTGATACAGTCATTTCCGTTTTACTTTCTCCTAATTACCAATAATTGGACTGCTTAGAAAGTGTTGCAGTAATCAAGTAGATCAAAATCATTGTTCCACAGTCATTCCACGAGTACGGTGAAGCTTCTCACGTATCGTAAATCACGATTAAATAAATTTACCGGAACGTTCAACTGAATACACTTATCTGAAAGCAATATCCAAATAAAAATTTGACGCTCGTCCATTACCAAAACCAGAATGATCCATAGTACACCATTGCACTGTACATTCTTCCCATCCAGAAACAAAAAGGGGAGCTCCTACGAAAAATGGAGTGTTCAATTAAGATCTGTCTTAGATAACTAAGAAACGAAAGTGGATCCCTCATTGCGGTAGAGATTTTTTTCCAATTTCAAACTTTGGCTTACATGTATACGTACATGTATACGTACATGTTAGCAACAGTGTATTTTTTTTAAAGAATGGAATGGAGTCGGGTGGCGAAGCGCTATGCCCCCTGTGGATCATTTGGGATGGGGACGCAGTCTTACGCGTGTTATAGGAATGTCCGAGGATTGACATTGTCCTTGCACGTATTGGAAGTGAATGAATGGAACTAAACATCCTGTCGGCAGGCGATGGCTGGCGATCACCTTGGGTCTTCTAGCTATCGAGTGCCGAGGGATGGTTTATTATAGACAAGAGATAGAGACTTTGAGTATTGCAAGTGACCTGACGTCACATTGCTAAAGAATAGGGATTCTGTTTCTGAAGGATCTGGCCACGGAGTGGGGAAGGCAATGCCTTTTGGTAAGAGGACTGTGATGAACCCCATGGCGCTTACCCCAGAACCTCCAACGAATAAGCATACTTTTAGTAAACCTGACAATCTTATAGAAATAATTATATTATTTCTAACATACACATACACGTACACGTCGTACACGTCGAACGATAGTCGCGTGTACAAGTATAAGGGCCAAACGCGAATGCATGCACTTGAGGTAAGGTCCGCGGCCTCTACGTGTATACACGTACTCATAGGTTTCAGAGGGGGCCGAAATAGAACGTTTGAGAAGCGCGTGCAGTCCACCGCGACTCGCCGTTTCGCCTCGTATAAATACACGTGTGCGGTTACCTTCGAGCTTTCGTCTACCCTAAGTTGCCGCCAACAGACGGGAGGGTACGACGAGGCGCCAGGATGCCTAGACCGACGCCTGGCGTCGCACGCAACGCGCGAACGGTACCCCTATACCGAACACCGTGTAACACACACGTTTTATCAACGTTTCCTTTCCTTCGACGCTACTGTTCGCGGCGCTTCCTGGAAAAACGTCGCGAATACTGCCCACGAATATTTTATTCGCATCGATTGCTGTCTTCTCGTGCGTTATTACATGGGAAATAAGCGCAGGTGACATGGAAACCCTGGTTACTTTGCGATGGGATGACATTTTTATCGATGGTATAGCACCATTGACGATTGAATAGCATAACTGTCGTGTATGGTTCCCTGTTACTCGATGGATAATTTATGGTTGGATTATTTTGGGTTTTAATTTTGTCATTTAATAATAACGATATCGTGCACCATTCTATAGTTTTGTCCTTGTAATGGACTAGTAATACTGTTTTGTATATTTTATATTGTGCACGTAATGACATTACCAGGTAGATCGTGTTGCGTTCCCTTTTTCAAATGGTCTAGACATTTATTCATATAGCTATGTCAATGAATAGTACGCCAGTATATCTGGTTACAATTTGTATATATACTTTTGTAACATATTGATTTCGATAGCACAACATTGGTGATGGAAATACGAATATTTTTATCTCCGCAATTCGTAAAATTATAGTGGCAATGGTTGTGCAATTGCAAGGCACCGCGTATTAAAAGAATTTAGATACGATAAAATCCATTCACCGCGCAATCCATGCTTTCCTTTTTGTTCTCGTAATTATCGTACGCGGAATTGTAGTCCGATTGCGTTCAGGTAATTTACTCGTTTGTCGCAGAGCATTAAAAATTAATATACACGTCACATGCACAACACTGTTATTGATCGTATTCGCATTCGTGCGTGTGTACAAGTCGTAGCAGAATTGCGAGCAAAAACTTGGTGGTTTGATAGGACCCGTAAAACGGAACGAGAAATACGATCGTACGAATGATATAATTGGGCACTCGTTTTCTTTTTTATCCATTCCTTTCATATTGAAATACCGCGAATTATGAAATATTTGTTGGGAAACATTTATGAAAGTCGGAAGTGATTATCCCGGTAATATTTTACACAAATGTTTCTGCTTATTTTCAGCGGACTGAACTTCCAAGATCTTATGGCCAGACAGGGTGCTATCGATTCCCCACCGAAAACTCCTTTTATTATGGGATCGGAGTGCGCAGGTGACATCGAGCAAGTTGGCGAGGGCGTGGAGAACTTTAAAGTAAGTGGAATCAGATTCTTGTTACATCGAATACAATTTAAAGGTTTTATAGAGAATCGTTCGAAATAGTTCTGCATTTTGTTATCATAAAGACAATTTCTTTGAGCAATATTTTTTGGTTCGATTAACCCTATGATTCTTTCGACCGAATTATGCTCGATATCCTTCTTTTTTATGGAACACTTCATAATTATTCTATTTGCGAAATCATTTTATTTTTAATTTCTTTTCAAATACAATCGTGTATTGATTATGGGGTTTAATTGAGTGCACTTATTCCTATTACTTTAGAATTGGATAATGTGTAACACTTGAATGAAGTTATACATTTTTTTTTTTTATTCATTGCTATCTTCTTCTTAGAAAACCTCAATCAGCAACTCGAGAGCTCTACCGTTTCATAGAAAGCATAACTCACTAGTCCATTAAGTAGATTCTGTTTGCCATTGAGGTAACAGAGCTGTAGAATTTTTAGTCGTTGACGTCAGCGAAAAATTTTAAAAGCTGTAGAAAAAAGTTTTCCCCGTTGCCACGTTATTTGAAAAAAAAAAGAAATAAGAAAGAGAAACGATTTAACTGTAACTTTAATATTTTCAATGGACCATCCCATAGATTTCCGTAACGGTCCCGTGAAATATGCATGAGGAAAGGGCTGCTCGATATGATAATAAGTGCAAATTATTGCCAAGGGAAGGAGGCGTATTTCTTTTTTCTCCGTATAATGTCTTCTCCAGTCTCAGGACTTATTCCTTTGAGTCGGCCCCGATTCCCATCGATTTTTCCATGAGTCACCTTCGGGTACAGGACGACGTCTAATATTTCCCAGACACGATCCAGCCACGTCGTGTCGCGGAAAATATTACGTCCATGGAAGAAAAGCGATGTCACCCCGGTGAACATTATTATCCTGTCAAATCGTTCTTCTTTAGAGATTGTTCTTTTCTTTCCTCTGGATGCTTACTCGTGAAATGTTACCACGTTAGGCTCAGTTGTATTTGGCCCTCGGTTTGTGCCTGCCGAAATGATACCAATTCACATTGACCGGGCGGTCGTATTGCTTGATTTATTGTAAATGGGGAATTTAGTATAAAAATTCTATTGCAATCCTTCGCGCGTTCTTCTCGAGAAACCTTATTCATTCCTCAATACTCGAAAAATTACAATGTGTCTGGAGGAGCTTCAGTTGAAGAACGTTATTATAAATCGCATTTAGAATAATTGGTAAAAGTTGGTCAGAAAACGTACAAGTCCAATGGCTCTGATCCAAGGATCATAGGTCAGTTAAAAGTTGGTCAGAACCAGCAGAAGTCCATTAGGTATGACCCTAGTAGGTTTGACCAACTTTTAGCTGGACCCTAAGACTTTTTGGTTATATCCTACTGGACTTCTGCGGCTTCTGGCCTTTGATTTGTCGAGAATTCTTGATGTATACAATCTGATTTCTCATTTCTGGAGAAACGAAAAATATCGAGAAATCAGGAACACTAATTGTAATGTAACGTGTTGTGTCATATGATAATAAAAATGAAAATGTCTTCTACGATGTTAGGACAATGGAAAAGAATATTTTAATGGACAGGTCTTGTTGTTTATAATATTAATAGTAGTATTGTACTATAAAAAAAGAATGATATATTTTATGAAGAGGATTAATTGAAGACGATTGAGCAATTTAATTTTTTGTGTTTAATATAATACTAGTTTAATATAAATATTTAGTTACAAATCTTTCATCAATCTATAGAAACATATTCTTTGTAATATTATTCGCAGTGTAATTCTTATGTATTTGCCGGTATCGTTGTAAGCATTCACTTCCTTTTCGAAACATGCACTGGAGCGGAAAACAAGTGGACTACCAATGTCCTAATACTATACTCAATAAATTCCTACGGCGATGTTGAGGGAAATTGATAGCTATCTGTACCAAATTGATAGGTCCAGTTTTATTGCCTCATCGCTTCTCGTAAACCTAGAGTTCTTTGCAATGCGATCCAATATAACCACAACTTGTTATCGCGAATAGTTGTAACTTTTTGCTTGCGAAACGAGTATTTATACAATTTGATGTATTCAACAAAAACAACAGCAACTAAAGCACAAACAAAAATAGTTCATGGTCCACGATGAAACAACGTTTCTAGTTTTTCATTGAAATTAAATGTACTCCATTGATAGCAATACATTACAAAAATTACTACGAAATGGGTTAGTGTTCTTTTAATATTATTTATGCAACATGGAGTTTATGAATCATCATGAAAATCATAATTTACGGTCAATTAAAAAAATTAATATTTCAAACCTACACAAGGCACTTAATTTCATCTTTCAAGAAGTGCACACGGACATTCTCATGTACCACCTCCCTTTTTCGAATAATCAGTAGTGTGGCAATCCAAAAAGAGTATTCCATTGTCATTCGCCGACGGGCTAAAAGATAATTAATTCCACCCTCACAAATATCTTTCCCCCGCAATGGGAACTTTCCCCATTTGACCGTTTCTTCGCCAATTCTGTCTCTTCTCTTCCCGAAACGAGCCGAGAGTCTCTCGCGAAACGGAACAAAAATTCTGTAGAACACCACCCTCTCTCGCTCCATTATCAGTGTTAGGCAGGGAAACGATTATTTCACTCGCAGACAGAAAACGTCCCGCAGTAAAATGGCACCTCGCCCGAAGGAACTTCGTTCTCGAAATAGTCGTTCCGCGTTCGCCTGTCGTCCTTGAATTTTTCACCCACTAATCTTTCCGCAAGGGTGGAGTGCCACGGTATTTTTCCGTGCCTGTGGCTCGAGAGTCGCCGCAGGAACACGCCTCTTCCCCTCTTTCCTCGCGCCTTTTCTGTCTTTCCTTTAGGGTGGTCTATTTTCGCAACTCTCGCGAAATTCCTCGATGTCACGAGGGAAGGGAAGGCCAGGTTTAAGGCTTTAGGGTCAGATATCCGAGCAGCACGTGTAAACGACCGGTTAGGCTATGTGTGCGTTTGTACGTGTTTAAGTGGAAAGCTTTTCGAGATGGAATATTCGAGTTACCTTCTATTCTGCTTGACCAGCGCCCTAATCCAGAAGACCTTTCTTCCATTTGGCTTGGCTCCTCAAGGACTCAGCATTGTTGCACTTGCAGGCATTGCATTTAGAAAGTAACGGGCGGGACTTATAGCGTGCCGAATAGAAACAGTCGTATTTTTATTTTTTTTTAATTGTACAGAGATTCTTGAAAATATGTGGCTGTAATATTGATTGTATATTGGTGTTTAAAGGTTTAATTGATTCGCCAAGTGTACGTTATTTATTATCTTCGTCCAATCAATAGAGCTCTGTTTTCGTACTACTGCATATTTTCTAAGAAACAAGATATATAGGTATATACTTGTACCGTAATGTTCAGATTATAAATAATTACGAAACATTGAACGTATAAAAACGTTTGGCATTGATGTAACGTAAACTTTGCTATCCTCCACATATCTATGTACATATATCTGAACATTTTCCGTCTGTTTTACGTCTCTATCGGATCTCTCGTTTTATGGGATAATCTGGTTCGCTACAGTGGTTGTCGTTTGCAAGTGGTTAATAGCTTTTCGAGGGAATATTGCGATGTAGATATTTGGAAGTACATGGGGGAGTAATGTTAGGTGTATTCTTAGACCTTGCTTTAATCCGATATAGCTTGACGAAGAGATAGAGAAGGTTTATAGAAGCTTTAGTATACGGAGTGGCGCCGAAAAAAGGGTGTAAATCGGGGGTGTCAGAAACGGATATCTCTGATATCGTGCAAGAGGGTTAAGATTATTATTCCGTTCTATTTGAAGAGGGGAAGTAAGCGGAAAATTTGTAGGCTTTGAAATTTTCTTTACACGATAAAATCTCTTCGTTATCTCCCCGAATATTGCTTATTTAGAAATTGATATAAGATACACATTTAATATAACGAAAACACTATGCAATTCTCTGCAACCAAAATCTACGACCAATATGGTAATAATTCAATCCCTTTTCAAAATATTATGTTCCGCTTTGCGAAAACAAAAATTCAATAGCTATCTCCTCAGACTCGTGTGTTTTATTTGATTACTTCAAAATTTGTACAAGCTGTACAGATAACCCTTTTGTAACACGGCGCTCTAAGAACATATTACACAGGTTCAGCGAGCGGCGAGGGTTGCCTGTATGCATTCCTCTTGCTTCCAGAGCATGTTAACTTTATCGTGGACCAGTATGTACAGATCGAACAAGTCTACGAGACAAATATAGATCGTAGTGTGAGAAGAGAAAAAAATAAATAGAAAAAATAATGGTAACAAGTTCAATGTACAGGAAACATTTGACTACTTATTTTCAGGTGGGCGATCGAGTGGTCGCGCTTCCTGATCATAAGGCGTGGGCAGAGCTCGTCGCCGTGCCAGCCACGTCCGTTTTCGCGTTACCAGCTGGAATGAGCTACCTCGATGCGGCAGCGATCACGATGAACTACACCGTTGCTTACATTCTGCTGTTCGAACTTGCTAATTTGACGTCTGGAAAAAGTCTGTTGCTTCACAGCGTTGGCGGTGGAGTGGTAAGTGTCCCGTTATTAATTATTGATTAAGATTTGGTATTGACATTAGTCGCATTAACTTTTGCGTTATCGAATGACGATTATTGTGTGACTGCTTTGAAAGAGTGTCGCGTGCAATATTCTGCGCCAACTTAATTTTATGCTGAATGTATTATAATTGTTCCCAACGAGCTTCCTGTTCAGGCGTTCCTACTGAATTCTCTATATAAGAGTTGCAAAGCCCAACCAAACTTTGAACGTACTAAAACAACAAGCCAACGACAGATCTATCTGTCCGAAAATTGTTGCGTCCAAATTTACTCGTCCAACCCCTAAAATTCTAGTCTCAAAGAAATACCATATAGCACCCCCTCCCTTAATTCAACAAACTCTCCCAGAAGGTACACTTATATACCATTAACCCCTAAATACACACCCCCAAAGACACCGTATCATTAACGACCCAAAGTCGACGTCCCCTCAGCCCTTTCCAACACCCCCAAAAAATACTTTTTCAACCAAACGTTTCGCGATCTGGTAGAATCTCGCGTTACTTAATTGCACACTGCCTGCTCCTCGACAAAGAGATTTCGGGAAAATCGACGGAAGGAGAGAGTAGCAATCGCGCAAGGTTACTGCCCTTTCGCGACATCCTCGTCTCGAGTCACATCCGTGAAGCGCCGCTTTCTCTCTCAATGTCGTCGAAGGAGAAGGTTGGAGAAGTCGGGAACGTCGGGATCAATACGGCTCAACAGGTTACACTCGAATCTAACTACATCACCCCCGCGACCCTACATCCCTCTTCCTCTACCACCTAACAGGCGCGTCGCGTAGCATCGTTGGAAGTTGAGACGACGAAATCTACAGGGGATGCTGCCGGTGGTGCACGGGAAAAACGGGGGTGCGAGGGTTGCCAGGCAACTCTTCGTTCTCTCATCGACCACCGTGATGGGCCGCGCCCGTCTGAGACCACACCACCACCGCCGCCACCACCACCACCACCACCACCACCACCACCACCACCACACCACTATTACTAGTACTAGTACTAATACTATGACTACTACTACTACTACTACTACTACTACTACTGCTAGTAGTATTTACTACTTGTACAGTACTAACGCCATCGTGGTAACGCAGTTTGCGCACGTGTCGTACGTACACTACCGTTAAGCCACGTTCACACGAACTGATACGAATTTTGCTTGGACAGTGAGTTGGTTGGATTTTGGGGAATTGTGATCTGGTGGGGGCTGTTTATCGAGAGAGCGATAGAGTGTGTATGCTGGCTGTAATGAGTGGATTAGGGATGAGGGACATATGCTGCGAATTTCGCGTGGATTCCTGAGGCGTGTCCTGGAAACGTTAGTAATTGGGATTTTGGTTGGCGAGGGTGGGTGGAAATTCTTTAGATCACCGGAGGTATAAGGAGAAGGGGCTTTGGATTTTTGAGTTTGATTTTGATGGTAGGGCGTTGGGTTTGAAGTTTTAATGATTTCGTGATCGCTGTTGATGGAATCTAGGCTCGTCCGTTCTGTAGTTTTGTAAATTTAATTGTATAGATACATTTAACTTTCAATTTGATTGCTTGATAATTCGGATTACACAATTCCAATTTAATGTCAATTAGTCCGTGTCTCTCACTTTGTTCCTTCGTGAAAACTAAAGAATAAAGCAATGAAATATACCGATCCCTTTACTGCTGAGAGTCTTTAAAACGTTTCGCTGTATTGCATTGCCCAAGAAGTTGCGACTGACAGGTCCAAGCGTACGAAATGCACGTTTTCATCGGCGTATCATCGGTGAAGATTGTTTCAGGCGGGTCACGTAGACGAGAAAACCTGGGAAAAAGCACTTGACTTGAAAAATTGCATTTCCCGGTCACGTCGGACTTCAGGCCTTTCCTCGACCCATTTGTATCACCGCTACCCCCCATGAACTCATATTTTCCCCCCTTCCAACCCCTGAATACGTATATTCTCGTCGGGACTAACTGGTTTCGCATACGACGGCGTTTCGTCCAGCTTAACCCGCGTGAAATATGTTCGCTGATATTGGTGATGCGTGGAGAATATTATGAAGGTATTGGCGGTGGCTGGAGGAATATATCGTGTGGAAGGGGTGAATATTACGGTGGAATCGAGAAACTTCCGGAAAGTTTCACGTAGGGGGAAACTCTTGGAGTAATGGAAATATTTTTATTATTTCTAGTGGAGGAAGTATACTTTTATGCGTTAATCAGACTAACGAATTGTTAGTTAGTCCTGTTTTTGTGATGAATTTATCTCTGACTGCTTCTTTTTTTACAATACCAATTTGTATAAAAAATGTTATTCTTGGCATTAGAGGAAAATTGTATTTGCATTCCTCCTTGAAAATAATCGTGGTGTCAAGCACTTCTTGAACAAATCAATCCAGAAGTATTTCTCATACATTTCTTTATTCCTTGATTTGTCGTCTAAATTCCAGCTGGAGACTTACTCACCCCGCCAAATACCTATAATACCTTCGCGTCGGGGGCAATTAGTTTGTGCCAAAAATTCATGTACTCGGATCAACGCGAGAAACCGTTCAGCATTTATTACTTGCCTTAATCTGCACGTGAGATACGCTATGTCGAAAAAGATACTTTCCACAAGTTCTTTATCCAGAAGTAAGTCGCGGGTGAAATTTTCGGTCTACGGGAATAAGAAAAAAAAGCAACAGGTGTTCAGAACACAATCTCAAACCATTTACAATCAATTTGTAGAAAGTAATGGCCCAAATAAAGGTTGGCTTAATTATGAAAAACAGTCAGGGAACGAGAAGCAAAAATGGAATATTTGATTTGTCAAGGGAACGAAATGCAAATTGTAATAAGGTGGTAATGTTTTATCTTTGATCATTACTCTCGCTTCTGGATGGACCAATACGATACCCGATCTCTAATATATGAGCTTTTATTTCAACGCGCTATTTCTCGTCCTTACTTGACACTTACTACTCGACCAGTGTACTGCTATTACTATTACATTAATGTCACATTACTACGTACTGCGTGCCGCTACGCGACGGCGAAACCACCATTCTTGCGCCATCTCAGCCGCGATAATTTAAGTGACTACAATAATAACAATCTGATACCTTCCTGAACGATTACCAAAGCGTTATGACATACAATTTAACGTGGCTTTTTAACATTCTTTCTCTCGTCCGCTCGCTTTCCCGTTTTCTTACCTCTTTCTTTTCACTTTTTTTTCGTTTACTTAAATTCTTGCTTCTCTTCCCTTCGAGTCTGTTTCCTGTCTCCGTCCATCCAGTTGGCCACTTGAGGCTCTGGGATTGGTCAACGTTATTGGGTATCGAATTCTCGACAACGGCCGAGAACAGCGCGGCATGATGCTGGCAAGAGAAGAGGGGAAGGGTACCCATGGAGAAAGAGCGGAGAGGAGAGAAGAGAGAACGGTCAGCTCTCTCGATTCTCGGAAATAATGAATACCGCTTCTGTTGAAAATCTGCAGCAGCATGGTTTCAATTTTTTCTTCCCCTTCGTGTGTCGTGTCTCGGCTGTCCTTTCGGGGTCTTACCATGAAAAGATTCCAGAAGACGTCAAGCTTCTCCTTCATCTTTTACGGCATAATGGGATTACGAGTTTGTAGAACGGCGATAGGGACGGTGGAGCAAACTAAAAATAATTCACACTTGCCCTCTGCCCGGTTTGGAAATTAAAAGATGGGCCCGCATTTCCTTTCGGCGCCGAAAATTCTTTTCTTAACGAAGTTATTTTATTTTTATTCGAGGGGATTACAGCAGAGTCAGGAATTTCTTGCAATGAGGGTTTTATGTGGACATTCTCAATTTTCGTGGATTGAGCTGAAAAGGGGGAATACTGTGGTTAAGAAAGTCAAATGTTAATAATTTCGAATATCAGGGTCCATTGGTGGGTATGGATGAATGTGACGATTAAGCAATTTCAGAATTTAATTACATAACTGTGTTACATGTTTTTCTGTACATTTAATCATTGTTTATTCATAAATTGAATTAATGATTGCCAGTCTGATCTCAAACAGATTTTCTTATTTCGTTCATCGGGTATTATTTAACGGACTGTTGTTTCAGGGACAAGCAGTGGTACAGCTTGCCAAGACCGTGAAAGACGTGACTATCTTTGGCGTCTGCAGCAAGTCAAAGCACGAAGCCCTGAAAGCAGCTGGAACCATTGATCACCTTCTGGAACGTGGTACAGATTACAGCAACGAAGTCAGGAAGTGCGTAACAAGTATCATATGTCGTTTTTTCTTCATAGGGTGTTTTAGTATCATCGAAGTTTTGTCTTATCCATCGGTTATATTATCTTTCGCTTCGCAGGATCTCTTCAGAGGGCGTGGATATAGTACTGGATTGCCTTTGTGGCGAAGAATGCAACAAGGGATATGCCTTGCTGAAACCTATGGGGAAATATATCCTTTATGGATCCAGCAACGTGGTCACCGGGGAAACTAAAAGCTTCTTCTCTGCAGCGCGATCAGTACGTTAACAAGCATGACTTAGCTTTATTATTTTTTGTTCTCGATACGGGAAACGTACCGGAAGTTATTTTCCCCTCGCAACAGCTGGTACATAGGGCTCGGATTTTATCAGGAGATATCACTAGTTTAATCAGTAAATGGACTTTTCGTGGGAAACAATAAGCGGGGGGAAATCGATTACCGTGTACGAACTTTCTGGATGTTTCAGAGTTCTTCCATTTATATTTCCCAAATGATTTTGATATATCCTTGACATTTAGATTAACCATTTATTTTCCCTCTTTATGATTTTATATATTTATCATTTTAGTGGTGGCAAGTGGATAAAGTATCCCCCATTAAATTATTCGACGAGAACAAAACCTTGTCCGGTTTAAATCTTCGCCACCTGATGTATCAACAAGGCAGTCACGCGTTCGTGCGACGAGCAGTCGAACGTGTGTTTACCCTGTGGAATGAAGGTAAGATCAAGCCCGTCGTAGACTCGACGTGGGCCTTGGAGGATGTACCGGAAGCCATGCAGAAGATGCACGATCGTAAGAACATTGGTAAGATCGTGTTGGACCCAAGCCTCGAGCCAAAACCGAAGCCAGCAACCCCAGCTAAAGGAAAGGCAAAGGAGAAGAAGGCAGCCAGCCAAGAGAGTCAAGAAAAAAAAGCGTCGAGTGTGGAGTCTGAGGAAGGAGAGAAAAAGAAAGAGCCCGAATTGACAAATGGGACATCTGAAGACAAATCCGATAGTGGTAAATAAAACAATGAAAAGTAAAAATTGTTTCGAATAGTTTGTATTGTTTCTGGAAATATAATTATCGTTTGCTTTGTTACCAATATATTTATCGTGCTTTCTGTTACCGATACACGGTAACACGGTATTAATTTACGGGCCTCCTTTGTTTGCTTTCAGATTCGAAAGAAAAAGAATCGAGCTGAATTAGCGGCGCTAGCTAATTCTGACACACGTATACATATACATAAAAAAATATATATATAAAAAAAATGTAAAACTGATATCCCATGAAGATCAAGAATTTTGCAGATACGTACACTCCATTATTTCTCACTGTTCAGAGATCGACTACGATTGTTGCGACATACGGCGTTTGATTAATTATGTGCAACGATCACCGTAAATGAAAAAAAACAAGTTAAACAAAAACGTATCATATGAGCGCAGATGAATGATTTCAAAAGAACGCCACGGCAGTACGGAAAAGTAAAACAGTAGGGTTTGAAGACGCAAAAGACAGGCTCGTTACCCCAGAATTCATCTGCTTGTTTCTATTCTCTCCTCCTGTCTATTTGCGCCGAGAGTTCTTTGGTGGAATCTATGAGTGAAAAAGAGAAGGGGTGCTAGAAACGCGTAAGCGTGTTCGTTATGCGTATGTATCAAGGGAAAGCAAAACAAGAAAAAAAAACAAAAAAAAAACAAAAAAAAATGCAACTAAATACAAAGAAACAATATCAATCTTGACGTGGTCCACAGTAGTTTGCAGAATATAAGAACTATTATGTTTATTTTTTCACACGGAACAAAACATATGATTAATTTTCGTATATAACAGGACGAACGTGTATTGACTGATACTCGGATTCGTTGGACGATCTGTGATACTTTTACATTTTATATTTTTTCATTCATTTTTTTAACTACGCTATATTTCGTACTTATCGAAAGTAACATAAAACGATGGAAAAACATTAGATCGTCCAATGATTCTGAACTGGCCAACACGTTGCTACTTTATCTACTTGCATCGTCTACTACTACTAGTACTACTACTGCTACTACTACTACTACTATTACTACTACTATTACTACTTACTGCTGCTGCTGCTGCGATACATATATTATATATATGCAGTGACACTTTATGCATTATAATAGTACATTAACTGTAATTCAATAGAGTACGATGATGATAATCTAATCAGCTTTACAGCGAGGGGAAGAAAAATTACGCGCAGTACGACCCCTATGTCTCGAATAGCTTAGTGAAGACAAGGAAAAGATGACTATACTACTTTTTACGTGTATCTCCCCTTTATCGAGAACATGTTTTTTTACTATTGATTATATATAGCTTAAACAAATTTTTAACAATAGCCTAAAAGACAGTCGAATATTAAGCCTGTATATTCTTACAAGAATTATCACTGTGCACAAGGTTTCGCTGTATTATTTTAGATAGAGAGATGTTTTGAACTTGCAAAATTGAAAGTAACTGAATCGTCTAACTGCCTAAAAGAAAAATGAGAAGGAAAAAAGAAAGATACGGATTATAGTCGATGGACTGTTTAAGAAAAACGATAACATTTTGCAAGGATTCCTAAATAATACGGCGTTATTATGATGTTTTGCTTGAATTTTTAATACATGTTATGTGATGGAGCTTTGCTATACAGAAAACATAAGATGACGCTGTTCGTACATTTTTCTTAAACATTTATATTCTTTTTAGACGCATATTTATTTGAATTTGTAAATGATTGCATTGTGAATTTGGTGTCTGTTTCTTTGCTTTTTGGCGAAGATTATATTTTTTTAATTGTGCGAAGTAGAATGAACAGTGTAATAAGAACGACATTGCAGTTTCTATGTTTTAAAATCTGCGTGAAATTTATTATCGATGATATCTTAAAGCGGGCTGTTTGTAATCGATCGAATTCTGCTCGATTTTTAATTATTGTATAATTTAATGTAAGAGATACACGCGCAAGGGCAGATCGATTTATTGAAGCAAGAACGAATGAATTTCTTAACGCTAATGATAATTGATGATGATGATGATGATGATGATGATGATGGTGATGGTGAGAGAAAAGATTTTATCTGTCGTCAGATACTCGAGATGTTTACTTCGAACGAACAAAGAAACAAGGGAAAGATAACATAAAAGAAACAAAATGGCTTCTAAATGAGCCAATTAATGCAAAGTGAAATGCATATCTCTCCGCAACGGTTGGAACAATTTTTACGTAGCTCGATTCTGTTAGAATTTGATACTAGCTCTGTATACTGAATAATATCTATATACGATAAAAAGAAAAGGTAAAGAAGATCGCTATTAACGAAAAAATGTTGTGGACGAGGGAGAGCTATACATATTATATATAAATATATATATAAATATAAATATAAATAAATGAGTAAATAATTAATAAAGTAAGTCGATGACATTCTTCGTGCCGTTACATCGCTACGAAGAATTGTAAGAATTTATAAGATTTATTATTATTATTATTATTATATTATTAATTATGATTATTATTATTTCTACTACTACTACTACTGCCGTATCGAGTCTCTCAGCCCAAGGGTACACCAAGCACTGGGTTTCGGTCTTGAGAATATGTATCAATCTCTCATGCTAGTAACGAGAACAAAGAATGAGTAAAAAAAGAATAGATATAGCAAAAGAAGAATGGAAAAAAAATTGTGAAAACGTGGCTGGATATTTTGAGATGTCTTTTGAACACGTATAACGAATATTATATACATGCTGATCAAGTTCGACGTGTGACATAAATAATTATTCTCTACGCGAAATGATAATATACAACCACTCGTACACATAAGACACATACAATTTTATCATACATGTGCGACGATACACATCATACTGTATATTTTATGTAAGGCTTTAAATGTTTCATCAAATAACTCTATTACATTATAATATATCTATATATTTGTATCGATCGTTTTCCCTCTCCTGGTCATATGGTTCAGGTCCGAAATTGCATCAGTGTACTGAAACATTTGTAATTAATTTCTGACGTTGTCAACGAAGTTGCACAGATAGAAATGTCTTCTCTTTTTTGTTAAATCAACCTTATCCATGATTAAATCATTCTGAACTTCCTAGCTATAGTATAATACATGTAAACGTTTGCATCCTTTTTTGATTTGTGTAGTATTGCAGTTTGATAAGGGGGAAGTTGTTTTGTTTGCCTATAAAATATATACTATATATTAAGGTTTAATTAAAACGATTCATTTTAACATGTGGACAGTGCAAAACAATATCATATGACAAAACGATCTAGCATATTACTTCGGTCTCTAATGACAGATTTCCCTTCGGATCTTTGCTTCTCAATCTTCTTTCAAGCCGTTGTTATCTTACACTGTTTAATGTATTTCGACCGCACTGTATCTCTGCGAATACTCATGGCTCGTCTCTGTACATTTAAACATTTGGAAGACTGAAATTCATTCGTTATAGAGGTTCAGTATTTGCCTATTCTAGGGGCACCATTAATTTTAGTACGAGACGAAGGTCGAGTCACGGAGATCGGTTGATTTTCTTGTGATTAAACATGTGACGCGTCAAGCTCAGAAATGTGCACTCAAAGTGAACCCTCGTCTCACTGATGTTTTCTTAATTGCCAATAATGGAGAACATAGTACTCGATGAATTCAAAATATTTCTTTGTCGGTGTTTACGAGCCTACAAGTATCCTAGTTAAGGAAACTTATATTTTCTTACATATTTAGTTAAATGGCGACGCAAAAATAAATCAGTAGAGTAGTCGAATAAAAATATTTCACGCTGTAGCGACACATTTCTGCGCTCATTATTAACTGATCATTTTTCAGCTATGATTCAACTATGAGTTTATTAGAAATAGAACCAACAATATCATTCCGTTGTATTGTAATGAAACAAACCAAGAGGAAATGATTGATGTAAATTCTTTTATTCTCTTTACATTTTTTCGTTCATGAAGACTTGGCATCGTGGGACAACCGGACTTAGAGTTTCGCAACGTGATACATCATATATTTATGTGTAAAATTGTAAAATTCGTTTCAGGGGTGCGGGCGAAAAGATGTGTGTTTTTCATCCTCTTTGAAACGCAGTTGTTTTGAAAACAAAAATTATTTTTCGTCCGTTCTCCAGAAGCTTGATATATAGATTGTATTTTTGGCTTATTATTGTAAGACTGACTATGTTGCTATACTAAAAATTGCTTCGAAAATAAGTCTTTCTTTGGTCTGTTAAGTACCCTTTGTTTTCAACCCCGTTTATCTGCAAACTTAATCGACGCATATAAAGAGACAATAGGGATGAAGTTATTTACAATTAGTATAATCCCAAACGAGATTTAACATACGTCTATTACCTGATGAAAATTTTTATCGTAGCCAGTGAATCAGTTAAAGTCGACATCCTTAATCAATTGTTATTACGGGCAGCTGGATATAGTTACTGATTAAAAGGGTATTAAACCTCACTGATTACAGTAAATCAATTATTGTCGTGTAGCAGCCTCCTTTAGTTTCATTTTGAGCACTCGATCGTTAATCTAGCGCCTCCAGAAGCCGAGATAAGTGCAGTGACCCGAAGTGCATTCTTGCCGATTCCTCAATTGTTAATAACATTCGAACAACAAGTGCCATATTGTTGCAATTTATGGAACCGATAACTATGGTTCATAGCTTTCATTGAAGACAGGTCCGAGTAAGAAATTCGCAGTGGATGCCGAGAAAAATGCAATTGTTTAAATTAACGATGTAATCCAGGAATTCGGTTTTGAAGCCGCGGCAAACTGCGAAAAAGGCCGCAAGCGCGAGAGGGCGCGACATGTCTGGATATCGATCTCCTATGTTCCATTTCCATGTTACAGACAACATTACCGATAAATTTTTTTAAATTTTTATCTCCGCTCCTGGGGGATTGTTTTTTAATAAATGAGGTATCGGTTTGAAGGGGAACGAATCCGCTACACGAGAAAAAAATGTTGTTCCTGTAACTATATGCAGTTGACCGTAATAACAACTTCAATTGTTTAATTGTTTATAACAAATGATCTTCACATGTAATAATGTTCGCACCTATTGCAGATGGTAGCTTATACTTCTAGCCTTATTTGATGTCCCCTGTCCATTGACGTAACTCGCCTGCAAGTGTAAATAATGGCATTTGTTTATAATTACTTTAAACAAAATCAATTATCTCGCGTTCTGCTGGGCCGATTTTAATCAATGATGTCTTAAATTAAAGCTCGCAACGACCCTCGTGTATAGTTACTGTGTAAGTCCCAAACGGGTTTCTAAATGATTTCTAAAAAATAAACAGCTCATGGAGCATTTATCAACCTTCTTTGTCGTGTAGCAGAATCCTTTACCTTCAGTTTAAGCACTTGATCATTATGTTCTCACGTTCTTTGGATACAAGGTCCTGATTTTCGTTAGAAATTTTGGGCAGAACCGATTAAATTTATATTTAAATTATTCTTTAATAAGGAATAGGCATTGGAGACTGTAGTATCAACGGATTCGTTATTCCCAAAAAACAGTTAATTTCGTTCAGGTAATATTCTGGAAACATAGTTTATGATTTCAATTTTACTTCTAATTGGTATCCTGCTATGCATCAAATGTACAGTATATCATTCAACCGTAATTAACAAATAATCAACTTAATTATCATCCTACTCAAAGAAACCGAAATTACATCACTTTTGTAAGAATAGTGAAGAAAGAATGAAGATTTAAAATGTACAACCGAAACAACTAATACAATTTCCCGCCTTCGAGGACAGAAAGCTGTTTTATCGAAGCATATGACAGAAATAGTTGCCGATGAAACACGAGAGAGGTCAGTGTCGATCGTCCGCAAATTTGGCGGCGTGGTGTTCGTCGGAACGCCTACATTACACTCGTATAATGTGATTCAGTTTCGCCAGCACTATTACAGGGTGAGATCTGCAAAGTGTTCCTGAACATCTCGAATAAGTGCGTCGCACGTAAGTGCGAAGCTTGATATGAAATAGTGAATTGAATCGTGATTCAAATGGACGGGCGACACTTGCTGCGCGTCATGGGATTGTGAAAGGAATCGAGAACGTGCAAGAAGGTGGCAGGAAGTGGGAAAAGGGCCAGGGATACAACGCTCACGCCCGGTTGTCACGACGCCATGTTTCCCCGAAGTGGTCTACCGATGTCGAGTATCCCCTTGACGGTACTCTGTTTTTTCGTACTTATCGTCGTCGGCCTTGACGAATCCGGTAAGTCTCAAGAACACCTACGCGACCTGCCTCGTGATCGATTTGGACGCGACGACAGCTTCTTCCGCTTTTTTCCATCGAACGCCGCACGAGATGCAATTGAACCTTCCGAGCAAAGTAGTGATAGATGATATGCCGACTGTCATCGCGGTCCGTGTAATTGTTTTCCCTCGTTCGAATAATTCTTGCATCGAACCTTTAGATACATTGGCAACAGTTTTCGCCGAAGGCAAACGTGTTTGGCGACCGTACGGATTATGCACGATTGATACGGAAAGATATATCGTGATCGTTTTCCAATTATTTATCGTTTGATGCACCCTCGTTTCTTATCTCCCGTTTCTTACGCGGGTTCGTGTTTATAAATCGAAGGAGATTCGCATTCCACGACGCGTCGATTACATGAAAGAGCGTACATGCAAACATTTCGCTATGTACACATTTCTAAACCGTTTTACGATTTAGCCTGATCAGCATTGCAGAATTACAATATTGTCGCTGGTTCATTGAAATATTATTCCCTTTACTACAATGTTCATATCGTAACTGGAACTTATTTACCCACCTGATTTATATTTAGTTCCCGAACGCGGTGTGTTACAGCACGATCGATGCCCATATAACCACTTTGTAATATGCTTCGTTCGTGCAACAAAAGTAATAAAAAATGCATATACGTGTATTAATGACGGGCTGGTAAATAGAATATAAGCCATGAATTAGATATTATCCCTTTGAGCATCATGTTACGAAATTTTAGAGCGCAGGACAAAATTGGCGTATATATGAATAAAGTAATCCCTGAATTCATTGAAAATTAATGATTAAAAAATGTATTGTTTTATCTTTAAAAATGATTTTAATATCTGCAAAAGCAAGCATGCATTTTGACAGTCCTTTGCTAATTACCAATCCATTTCAATGGAATGTTATTAGAAACGAAAATATTTTTTTATATATTTGCATCATGTAAATTAGCTGCGAACATCCGCTTTTATCTCTGTCTGTTAGTACCATCGGGCGCAATATCAGGTTACATTTTTTCGTGGAAAAGAAGCTTTGTTCGATTTGACACCATACAATGACGGAAGATGATTAAACAACGTACCATATACAAAATATAACTTTTGCGATCGCCGAGAATGACAATTTCTTTCGCTTCCACTTTATTTCCGTTTTTTGTTTTCTTTCGTTAGTCTCTATTTACGTCGGTCGAACGATTATCATTCCTAGTAAATAAAGATAATCCCTAATCGTATAATATACCATGTAATTTAGAAACGCTCGATGTGAGAAAACGTCACAGCCTATTGAGTCACCGGTGCCATCGCGATAATAATCGTTGAACTCATTAAATAATGAATTTATGAGACGGACATAAAGACTTGCATATCTTTTTATTCTCCTTTTTTTTCTCTTGATTGAATAGAGCATTCAACCAGATTGAGCCTGTTCCACATTCGTGTTACTGTAGATTGTAGAATAAAAATAAAAAATGAAAATTGGTTTTGGGACATTCCTCATTGGATAGAGAAGGCTGGATTAATAATCCCAATTTGGTTAATATTCGGAATTTTTATTTATTTATTTATTCATTTAGTTATTTATGTTTGTCGTAAATAGATAAATAGCATCTTATATTGTGTGCTTCTGTACAATCGGAAAGCTGGTGGACATCACCCAAAAATAGTAATTCTAGTGCAACAAGTTGTTAGTAATTTAAGCTGCAGAGGCATAACTTTACAGTTTACACGACCCCACTGTTACGATTTTAATGAATTAACGAGCCAGCTACTTGGTTCTTTCGCACATACTGCTGGGGTAAAAGTTATTTTCTAGAACAAAAATATCAATCCCCTTCGAAATAAAATAAAAGTATGTCAGCAAATTTGTCAGCTTTGTTTTCTATGTTATAATTCTCTTTAAATTATAGAATTTTTCGATTCAGTTCGGGTGTATGCATATAAAAATATAATAAATATTAATATAATATCCTTGTACTGCTCTTGTATAGGTATAGAGAAGATTGAAACTGTTGAGCCAAGAAATGAGAATGCAGCAACATTAGAAATTACAGCGTCGCAAGATTTAGAAGGTATAGAGGCTGGTAGCACGCCGTCTTTAATATGCAGACTAAACACACCGGGACAAATATGGTGGGCCAGCAATGGAAAGAATCTCACTACCATCAAAGATTTTGAATCCGGAGGACGTTTAGATATTAAGCAAGCCAGTAGAAACGATACAGGAGATTACAAGTGCATGGCGCAAACTGTAGGGGGAGAATTATTGGAGAAAGATGTTCATATCAGAGTTATCGGTAAATGACAACTGTCCCAGGCAACATTGATTATTACTTTGTTCGTATTGCAAACAATTCTTTTTAACACAGCAATTACTTTTCTGTTTTAGAACCCGGCAGGATAACAGCCGGAGAAGACATCAGAGTTAAAGTAATGGAGTCAGCTAACTTAACGTGCCATATGCACGGATATCCATTGTCTCAACTCACTTGGTTAAAAGGGAACGACACCGAAAGTACCGAGCACTTGAAGGATTTCACTAGTATCGTACAGATAAACGAAACTTTCACTGTACTCACTTTGGAGTTTGCCAGTTTGGCCCGTAAAGATAACGGAACGTATATTTGCAAAGCACGCGATTACAGCGGGGAAATTAGCACCTATAGGCACCTCTTTGTGATCGACGTACCGAAAGTGAGCATCGACTTCATGAAAGCTGTCGGCGCTGGTAGTATATTTTTAAATTGGACCGTGAACGACGGCAACGAGGCGATTAACAAATATTTCATTCAACACATGAAAAATGGGACTGACCAGTATCAATATTATTCTGAACAAATTGGCGGTGGAAACTCCAGTTACGTTTTAAAGGGTTTCGAGAGCGGCACGGCGTATCAGATCGGAATCAGTGCCACTAATACCGTGGGCACATCGCACGTACGACTCGATCCACGTTGGATCACGACACTTGAGAAAGGTATAAAATAAACGACGATATAAATTTCATTTCCATCGAGCCTATCATGCAGTATAAACCGATGAAACTTGTTGCAGATCCCATATTTGTGCCGAAAGTTTCGGTCAACGGAGTCACCGAGAATTCTATCACAATAGGGTGGACAGTGCCCCCGGGAGATTTGAAAGAGCATGTTCATTATTATAATTTAATGGCCACACATGGTGATCAGAAAAGGGAGGCGGTGTATCCTGCACAACCGTTCACCGTGTACGCGTTCGTCGATCTCGATCCCGCCACGACGTACAACTTTAAAATCGACGCATGCAGCGAATACACCAAAGAATGTGGTAATTGGAGCACCGAAGTAAACGGCACCACGCTGGACGGAGGTAAAATCATTGTACTCGCAATATTTAGTTGTTGCGTCGCTCTAAAACAACACAACAAAAATTTGTAAATAGAACGTTTATTATCATTTCAGTGGCGAGCCCACCGCAGAATTTATCTGTCAACTGTCGATTCGATAACATAAGCAGCTCCAGCTTCATTTCCATCACGTGGGTTCATCCGGACAAGCCGAACGGTGTGATTACCCGTTACAACATACAATTAACCGGGAGCGCCAGGTTTAAGAATGACATGGGTCGTTTAGACATCGACACCTGGGGGCCACAGATATGGAGCGTTTATAAAAAGAACAGCACGCATTTCAATCAAATACCGCCGAATACGAATTACACGGTTCGTGTGCACGGTGTGACCAGATCACGTACGCAGGGAAAGGACGCTGTTGGTAATTGTACCACGCCGGTTACCGTCCCGGATAGGGATAGCCTAAATATGCGATCGTGGCGAAAAATTGAGAATCAAGGTAAACAGCTGTTCAAGCTGTACCTTCCTCGCATCACAGAAAGGAATGGTCCTATATGTTGTTATCGGGTTTATCTGATAAAATTAGCGCCACAGAAGAGCGTCACTGATTTGCCACCACCCGAGGAGCTTGGCGTGTATTCGTACCAATATGCGCACAGTTCTTCTTCCGGCGGTGCTTACGTTGCCGAAATATTCGACAGCGATCGATTAATATCGGAGATATTCCTTGGCGACGGCGAGACGTTCAATGGTAGCAGTATGTGTAAAAAATGTATTGGCCTTCGACCGAAGGCTAGTCCACCGGTTCTACATTTTGTCCCGGAAGCGCCGGTAACCACGCCAGCACTTAATACAACAACAGCAGCTACAACGACCCCGGCAACGTCAACTACAACGCCCGCTACGACGACACCAATGGGCACCACTCAGAGGATAGAAACAACTATGGCGAATTTAGTTGACACCAACGAAACAGAAACAGCTGGGAGAAGAAAAAGAGACAACATGGCTACACAAAAGACGAAGAGCAACGAGAGTCCGTCTGAGCTGCCGTTTCTCGTTCCGCAGGACGGTTTTTTGGACGAGAAATCTAATTACACTGGATTCATCGAAGTCATCGGTACGTCGAGTAAATTGGTCAATCGTTTGATATATTCTCATTGAAAATAGCAGATGCGTGTAATAGAAAACTCGTGTTGTTTCTAGTATTTGGAGATCAGGAAGATCAACTTTTGCCGGCTTATAGTAATTATTTCAATCCTCTTTACGGGGGATTGGATCCCGTAGCTGTTGTATCGGCCGAAGTGACGACGCTCAGCGTTATCTTAAAAATTTCCATTGCCCTCATACTGATTATTATTATCCTTCTCGTCGCGCTCTGCGTATTACACAGATACACGAAGCGTGCGCAGCAAAGGGGGGAAGAAATTATAACGTTGAGGAATAGTTTCAGGTAAAGAAACATTCTATACAAATAGAGTTTTTGCGTTGTATTTCGATGGAGGAGGACATAGAGCAAAGAGAACAGAGAAATATATATAGTATTCCTAAAGATTTGAATAAATATATTTATTTTGATAGACATTTGTGCAGGAGTCTTAGAGGAAGACATCAGCTGGTAGCAGCAAGCCCGCCAGATATGCCGCCGATTCCGAAGAACGAATTGCTCCAGTCGTATCTGGAACGACACCGGGACTCCGATTATGGATTTCAACACGAGTTCGAGCTGCTGCCGGACAGATTCACCGATCGCACAACAAGGGCGTCGGAGGCACGTGAAAACTTGTACAAGAATCGTTATCCCGACATCAAGTGTTACGATCAAACCCGCGTGAGGCTCGCGCAAATGGACGGGATCTGCGGGTCTGATTACATCAACGCGAACTTCGTATTAGGATACAAGGAGCGGAAAAAATTCATATGCGCCCAAGGACCGATGGAAAACACCGTCTGCGATTATTGGCGAATGATTTGGGAGCAGCACCTCGAGTTGATACTGATGTTGACGAATCTCGAGGAGTATTCGAAGACAAAGTGCGCGAAGTATTGGCCGGACAAGGGTGAAACGAAGAACTTTGGCGATATTACCGTGGAGCACATCCGCGAAAGAGCCTACTCTGATTACGTGGTGCGCGAATTGAAAATGACCCGATTAGGCGAACGGGACGCACGCACCATTGTCCAATATCATTTCTTGGTCTGGAAGGACTTCATGGCGCCTGAGCATCCCCACGCTATACTGAGGTTCATTAAGAGAGTGAACGAGGCGTACTCGTTGGAGAAGGGACCGATATTGGTGCATTGCAGCGCCGGCGTTGGGCGAACGGGCACTTTGGTCGCCTTGGACTCTCTGCTGCAACAACTCGCCGAAGAGGTTCAGGTTTCGATATTCAATACGGTGTGCGACCTGAGACATCAGAGGAACTTCTTAGTGCAATCGTTGAAACAGTATATTTTCATTTATCGCGCGTTGATGGAAATGGCGCAATACGGGGACACGGAGATTCCGGCGTCGCAGTTGAAAGCTACAATCACGAGATTGAGACAGAGAGACAACGGCAAAGAGAAGTGTAGAATGGAGGAGGAGTACGATGTGAGTAGACAAACAATTTGTTTGGTGTACGATACATCTGTGTCGATGAGAGTATTGACATTTCGTTCCTGTTTACAGAAAATCAACTCTGTGTTAGAAGATAGAAAATCATTCTCTGTTGGCGGTGGAGAGGAGAACAAGAGCAAGAACAGAAGCGAATTGGTCATACCGTACGACAGAAATCGTGTAATACTAACACCTGTGCCGGGCAGGGAACACTCGACGTACATAAACGCGTCGTTTATCGAGGGCTACGACAATTCTGAGTCGTTCGTCATCACTCAGGACCCACTAGACACAACTATAGCGGACTTCTGGCGAATGATTTCGGAGCAATGCATCTCGACGATAGTAATGTTATCCGATGTGAGCAATTTTTATTCCTTCACTTCTATTCTGTCGTTTTTCAAATTTTCATCTTATACTCGGTTGCGTAAATATTCGACGAGGTACGCAACTTACGTCTTTGTAGTTGTTTCGTCTCATTCTTTAATTTAAAGTAGCCAGTGTCGGGAGAAAGATGTTATTGTGCCTCCGACTTTGAACATTATTTCTTCTGTCGCATTCCGTACAAAATCTTGCCCTAGGTAGTGCAGCATTTTATAACCACGTATAAACGTCTGTTTTAGTTGAGCGAGGGTCCACGTAAATGTCCACGATATTGGCCAGACGACGAAGCTGTATACGACCATATAAGAGTGAGGTATATTCAAAGCGAGAGCTGTCCCTATTACACGCGTCGTGAATTCTGCGTTTCCAACACGAAAACCGACGAGAGTGTCGTTGTGACGCAGTATCAATACCATGGATGGCCAACAGTGGAAGGAGAAGTACCTGAAGTGACACGTGGTCTCATTGAACTCGTTAATCAAACGCTCACGAATGACACAGAATCGAGCGGTTCGCTAGTTGTGCACTGCAGCTACGGATCTGATAGGAGTTCCATGTTCGTCGCTCTTAGTATATTGGTTCAACAGTTGAAAACAGAAAAACGCGTAGACATTTTCACGACAACAAAGAAGTTACGATCGCAGAGACACGGCATGATCAGCACTTTCGTACGTAGTTTGAATTCAATATTTCAAAGATATCGTCCTAACAGGGATTATTGTTGAAATTGTCATATTAATCGTTGAATGTGTGTTTCAGGCACAGTATGAATTTTTGCATCGTGCTGTCATTAATTATTCGGATCTTCACAACTTGGCCGACGAGGAGCCATCGGCGTCTTAATACAATAATATGTAAGCGCTGGAACATCCCCGGTCATGTTCGGTGAACATGTGCGTAAGAAACAATTCACGTACATAACGAAAGTGTTTAAAGAGGAAAATGTATGAATGCTCAAGGAAACGTATATTGGGCCAACCAAAGAAATTTAATATATTGGTGAAAACGAGTACGTCATAAAGTTAGACTGAGACATACGTGTGGATAAGAAACTATTAACCTTTGAGATTTTTCACGTTACATGCAGATTATCGGATTAGTACGTGTATCAGACATTTAATGCGTACGACAAGAAATGAATAGTATTTCACGTTTGCAGACTCGCAGAATTAAACTGAACGGACGATTGGTTTAACGATAATTCTCGAATGAAATTACCCGGTCAGTTTGTTGTTACAAAGTGCAGTACAGTGATTCCCCCCCCCCCTCTCCCCCCCTCGTGATATCGCACCTCTCGACAACATTGTGAAACCTATTCTCCAATGACTTATTTTCTATTGATGGTCTCGAGACAGAGGTTCAGGAAAATAGTGTATTGAACATTTTTGTGATCGGAGAACGGAACGTTCAAGGAAAGCACTGGACATGGCAAAGTAAGTGCTTTTTTTTTGTATATTATTAACAAATGTGACCACTTGGTGGACTAGCGAAGGAAGCATATTTATAAGACGCACGAATGTCCTGATAAGTGGACCATATAACTTACCAATCTTGATATTCGATCGTGTTTCCTTCTAATAACCTTTGTACAATGCCCAAGCCCTGTGTGAAACGATGATTGCTTTTGCGAATTGAAATTGTAATTCATAAAAGCTTGTGCAAAGTTTCGTGTACTATATTCTGTTCCTTTTCTCTCTTTTTTTTTTTTTTTTTTTTTATTGTTTTCGTCGTTCCCCTGCACGTGTATCCGTTAATCTTTACTTTTTAAAATACGATCAAATATAGATGGCATAATTTATATGGTTTTAAACTGAATTAAGACCCGGCTTGCATTCTTCCAAACGTTTCTACCGGCATGCGTTGCTATTTTACCGCTCGACGACGAGGATAGATCGAACGTTGACTCGATCTACCATGTATGATTTACGATTATTAATATCACGCACGCATGTGTGCAAGTTTATTTGTAAGATACGTGTCATATGTAATGTTAAGCGTGCGTGCGCACGGCTGCGCTGAACTTCTCTATCTAACGAAAAACTGATACTCCGATTCAGTTTGAAATTGCGCGAAGAACAGCAAGTACGTACCTTGTTTTTCTACGGTATGTAAAATTGCTGTGCAACATAACACGGGGAAAAAAAGAATCATTTTTTTTACTTTTTCACAAACGAAACGACTAGATTGTATGTGTGTGCGTGTGTGGCGTGTTCCCCCGCGAAATGTGCGTTTTATAATAATTGGAAGTGCTTGCGCGGCATATAGTAGGAGTTTACACGAGGATACTGAAAGGTATAGGTAGTTCATATCGAATTGGATCACGGCAACAAAAAATGTACAAGTGAACTAATGAACAAATGCACTCTGTATCAAATTTCCTCGCGTCCTTGCGATTCATCGAGGGGAAAGTAAACTAGAACAACGTAATTGGGAATAAAGAAACATGGGGTGCTTTTATATTAATCGACACGAACTACCTATTAACTATTGGCATTGTACCTCATAGCGCATGATGCTGATAACGAAAGCAAGCCGATGAGATTACTATAAATAGGGAAAGAAAAAGGAACAACGGGATCTTTGCAGTATGAAAATTGTGAAATTACACTGTATCGCATATGTTATTTCTTTGCACGCTCGTTCTTTTCTAGTCAAGTATTATATAATTTTGTTTCTTTTTTAACTCCAGCACGTGCGCTGCTAAGCCATTCACTTATGGCAGGGGACAATCACGTTGAACTCTTGATTTACAACGCATCGGTTCGTAAGATTTATTTTTCTTTCCTTTCTGTGTCAATTTCATTCCATTATTTTCCTGTTGAAGACACACGTCCCTAACTCGATGCACATGTGTATAGAACAAGCTAGTTTGTTCGAGGGTTGTTATTCGCGTAGGAATAGTTATGCTTGTGGATTTCAATTTAATCTGAACCAGCCCGACAGTTTTATTTTAATTAGGTGAAATGCCTTTTATTTTCACATGTTTTCCTTTTAATTCATTTCGACCATACAGTGGAAATTCATAAACATTTTGTGCGGCAGTTGTATTTCGAAGGATCATTGTTTGATGTACAGAAATCTATTTCTTTTTTGGAACATCGAGTCGACACGCACAATATACACATTGAAAACAAAATAATCTCATGGACTTTTTGTATTTTTCAATATAAGATTTACACCGCCTCACTAGTAACGAATATATCTGTTTTGATTTATATAACACGTTACTATCAGTGAGAACATTAAGTGATGCTTATGTACGAAACAATAACTGTTATTTGTAGGATATATATATATACATATATATATAATAATAATAATTAATTGCGTTTTTATTATTTGATAAGAACACGGCATAATTAACGATTGTTTCAAACTTTTCTCGTATAACGCCGAAACAGACTTCACGTGCACGCGAAAATACAAAAGAACAGGGAATGGAACCAGTGTAAGATTGTATTGTAATACAATGTCCAATTTGCAACAATTTTTTAATCAATTACGTATAGCGTCTTCGTTACGCGTATTCGTCGCATAGTGTGTGCATAAAAGAGGCATCCGCATTTTTACAGTCCGTGTACGAATTAGAAGGATTAATACAAAATCGGCGCAAATAAATCCACACAATTTTGCAATGTTTATCATGACAAGAAACATTGATGAAGGGAAAACAAATATTTCGACCGCACTCAACTTCTTATCTTATTTTTTTTAAAAAAAGTACGCATCGAAGGCAGCCAACATGCTACCATAACAATATGGAGATATGCACCTCAGATACAAGTTAAAGTTAATAAGCAGTCTCACGGTTTCCCAATTTATTTCTTCTCTCTGCCTAATAAATTATGGCTCGCGTATAATGTCGTTATCGATTACATCAGGCTGTGTTATATTACTGTACGTTAGCTTTTCTTTTCTTTTATTCGAATAAAAATCGTAGCGATTTCATTGGAATCGAAATTAATTAATCGAAACTGAATTTTAACTCTAATTTATCTCGAGGTAAAACGGCTCTATGTAACTGGCCAGGAACACGTGGTGCGAATAATAATAATACAGCGTGCACTATAAGAACGCGTGCGTGACGTTTGTTGTACGATTAAGCGATACGAGAATGAAAAGGGGGATATACGGCTGTCCTTGTCATGGATGATAATTCCAGTAAGGATATAAGTATATAGCGAATAATCTCCTGTGCCCAGAATAAGGTGATTAACGAGGCATGTCTCATCAGCGCGCGTTAAAGATGCCATTCATGCTAAAGTCGAGCCAGCGTCCGAACGAAATAACAGCGTTCAAAGTAACAATACTCTCGAACGAGATACTTTGTACGGAGTAGCGTAGGCCTTTGTAAATTGTGCTGTTGCCGTAGCAGTGAGGTATGCTATATATAAATATAAATACTGTGAATATGATTGTGCTGCGTTTGATAAGAAATAATTATAAGGCGGGCGAAATTGAAATTAATTTGTTTACGAAAGAAATTCGTTATCTTCGTAGGTCGATACCTTGGATCAGGCAAGAAAAATCAATAACTGTGTAGATATCAATTGTAGCAGCACAAACTTATGTCACTCGAACGAATAGACGTGAAATGACTTTTGTCAGGCATGATAGAGAATTGATGCGCGAACTAGAATGTTTCTGCATCGTCCAATTCGTCGTCTATTTTGCTCGGAAGTCAAAGTGCTTGCAAGCGAAGACCTTTGTGTGATTTATATTTATTTGTGTTTTTTTTTTTTTTTTTTTTTAGAATTTTAATAGACGAAAGGAAATTTCATACGATACCATTTAAGACAATTGTCGAGGGCATTTGATATGCTCAATAATTAGGTTTCTCGTTGCGCTTTATTCATTGCTTGTGTCTCATAATTCATAAACGTACGTTCGGACAGTTTCTTCAATGTACAGTGTACGTAAAGTAATTGCCTTAACATGTGAGAACACATTGATTCTCAATTCGAAATTGTAACAGAGTGATCCGGTGGATTCTGTTCTCATAATTCTGTATATTTTTTGTTTCAACGTGGTACGCGAGCAATGTACTGTCCATGTATTTGATACACGTAAATCCAATGGCACCTACTAACGTTCCTGTGATATTCTATGCGACTGATGTGTTTTAAGATGTGATGAATCACGATCCTTTTTGTACAACTGGCAATAGAGCGCCAGTTTTTACAGAACCAATCTTGTACTTTTATAACTTGTAATTTCGATTTAACTTTATGTATTTTTTCAGTGAACTTCCGAGGACATTTTACATTTGATACCGATATATAGTTGAGAATTTTTTACAAGACTTTTTACCGATACAATACTCTCGTCGTTTAAACCTTAAGATTAAAAAAAGTAAATCTGATTTAGATGTTGCATGCTTTCTATGTGTATACATACTCGGTGCCGCAGGACAGCGCATCGACTTTAATTAATAGGGCTCGATGAGAAAAGAAATTTTTTACGAACGTTGAATAGTAGCATCAGTCCAGGCATAACGAGGCGTCGTAAATTCCTCCTAATTTGCTTGCGTTAAAAAATTCGAATAATGTCAAAGTATCGATACTTTATAATCATCTACCGATACGATATGTAGGGTATTATTAATCTATCATTGTACATAGGCTGCTGGCGTTACGAAAATTACGTAGTGATCTGTTCTCTTATGGTAATTTTACGATACTCTAAGCAAAAAGACAAACGATTCAAGCCACCTGAGTCTTCAGGAATTCTTTTTTTTTAATTTTTTTTTTTTTAATTTCTAGTATACAGGGTATTCCGAGCGAAGTACACGCGTTGAGTTATCGATTATTCTCAAGATATTTCACCCTGTATATATGTGCATCGTTTTACGTTTCCAATAATGTTTCTTTTTTTTTTCCTCGCCATAAAGTCGTAACGACGAAGGAAATGTATTCTGCCAACGATACGCTAGAGGAATACTACAGAAAAGTATTACGACAAGTATTCTTTATAATTAATTATTATCGTTGCGAGTTCGCATCTGTTTGTTTTTTTTTTTTTTTTTTTTTTTTAACAAGATTGCTTATACCGTAAGCATAGCAATAAAATATTTTACATAATGTAATAACTAGCGGACTTGTACAGACTTGTTAACACGATTTGCTTTCTCACCGCGTAGTTTGTATCGAATTTGTAATGTTTATTTATTCGACGACTGTACCGTCAAATTAGAAGATTCTCCGATATCGACGATAAGTATAACGTATATGCGACGTTCGTTACAATATCGTGCTGCCATGTACAAATACATAAGTTTCGTTAGGACTGTATGTGTAAAGATGTGCTATGAATCGTCGTCGTGTAACTTTCAGTGCACACTATATAAGCGTACGTTTTATGTTCATTTATATTACCTAATTAGCGATTACCAATAGAGCGATCTATAATGTACATTGGATAAGTACGCTTTTCTCCTTTTTAAATCATTTACCTGAATGATTTATTGTAAACGATTACGTAGATTAGAGCTCATAAAATGCGTTTCCAATATACCAATACCCCACTTTTACGCTATATAAGTTTAGAAAGAGAAATATGTATCACGGCCTATGTTCAACGGAATTTCTATTTAAACGGGTTCTTTTCTGTACCGTTGCTTGTACTTGTCGCACAAAGAATTTCTCAGAAAATTACACGAATTTATTGTTCGCAGACCGATCCGTGATTTGAATTTACCGCGCGACCATGTATAAAACCGGATATATGTTCAGAGGGGTAGCCTCTCGGGAGCGAAAATGATGTGGATTTTGCTAGAAAGATATAAATGCTTATTCTCGGGGCCAAATGTATTTTATTCATTCTTTTTTTATTCTTATTTTACCATGGACAAGCCTCACTTGGCGTTCAGCAGTATGTATGTATAGTGGTTTAACCTGTTGACCGGGTTGACTATCTATCAGGCGCTTCCTTCGATAAAGATGTTGCAGATTTCTAGGAGCTAAATAATACGTTTCTTAAATAACAAAATTGAATAGTACAATTTCACAATAAATATAAAGATTTAGTGGAATTGTAAGAGATTTCTAGGCGAATTAATTATAGCGTCTAAAATATTAATTCGAATTACGAAAAGTTCGTCCTTCCTCGTTAACAGGTTACATATTAAACAAATTCCTCGTCGGACTTCACTGTCCCCGTAATCTAATCCATCTATTTCTTTCTAAAACTTGATATCTCCATCTTTTTCCCCTTTTTTAATATAACGCGAATCTATTGATTCACGCATGGAATACATAATATAGGTTTGCCCCTGGATCACCCTGACCCGGCAATACATTTGACTCTGAGAATAGTATTTCTATCGGGTGTCGCTTTTTCAATAAACATAGGCGCTAAACTTTTGCATCGATGTTCTCTTTCGTTCTGTACATAATGCATCTTTTAACAACGTATGCTTTTAATTAATCACGGTTTCAGCTCGCTCCGAACATCACGGTTACCCTTTACATTTTCGCGCCGCACGTCGGATGTCGGATGTATACGCGACAAAATTGAAATCGATTTAACGGCATTCGTTATTCCGTCTGGGATACATAGCTTTTGTATGTTTCGAAAGGAAGATGAAGAAAAGTAGATACAAGTACGAGTGCCCCCCAAAAAAAAGAAAGAACGAAAAAAGGGCCTAACACCGCCGTCTCCAAGCTTAACTCGTTCACCCACCGCAAGTTAGAAAATCTTCTCTTTTTTTTTTTTTTTTTTTTTTTGTAAATTGATCGGTATAAGGGGAATAAAAATCGAAATACAACCGCGCACTGTATTACTATACATTATGTTCATATATAACGAGGAATTTAACGTTAAATTACGTATAGCCTTAGATTTTGTACGATATTCATTTTAAAAAGAGGGAGGATATGCTAAAGATAAAGATAGATAGATATATATATATATATATATATATAAATATTATTATATCTATGGAATAAGTGTAACGACAATTGATCGTTTGCCGATCTCAACGCGAAAACGATTGACGAGCGACTAAAAGAATAAAGTAAGGGCGCTGATCATCGAATCATCCTTTTGTATGAAATAAACAAATAAAATTGTAAAGCGATATCGATAACGGTGCACTCGATGTGAAAAGGAAATACACGACACAATAACAAGCCATACGAGCAATTTCAGTTTTCCGACTTTCCCTTCTTCTATTATCATATCCAGACACAACACATTATGGTACCTTCTTTTAATGTTTCGTATCCTGATCGCTAATTACATAAAGCAACATTAAAAAAGTATCACGAGTATTAAATTATTATTAAACATTGCTTGGTGAGTCATCTGTAAAACTTGTATGTATTGACGATACCTCGAACTCTTAAATAAGTATTGATTTCTATTCATAAATATTCGACCCCTTGTATCGCAGAATCATGCATGTTTATTGTCGCAAAAAATTGCAAGCAACCACCAATTCGTACATAATTGAGGTTCGAATTTTTTCTAACAATGCAAACGTTGCCGAGCAGCATAAAAATATTGACGCGATAATCATTGCAATCTGGCCGCCTAATGATGGCAAAGAAATTGCAGTGGACAAAGATAATTTAGGAAAATTGCAGGTCGTCATCTAACGGCTCCTCGCAGAGCCATTCAGTGAACCGCAATTCCTTGATCGTTTATTGTGCAACGTTCGCCGAGAACTTGTTGTCGCTTCTATGATAAACTAATGACAATTCTGTATAAATTGAATGCCATTAAACTATTCAGTAACAAATGACATCACCTCGCGTTAAAAGTGTTTGTTTGTAAAAGGGAAATAGAAAACAAATAAACGAAATACGAGGAGCAAAACTCTGTTGCCGCGTGCAGAGGCTATTTTCTACACAGGAACCCACAATTGCAGCGCGTAAAAAGTAAAGTAACCATTGAGGTACGTTCATCTCTGTACATTCGGTGCGCAAGTTTCCTTATAATGATGAAACGGCTGAGGGATTGCCATATAAATCAGTCGAACGAAAGAAAAAGAATCAGGTTTCTGGTACACGTTTTCGATTGCACCAAATTGGCATCACTGATACAAATTATCCCATAATTGTTCGTCGTCGCAGTAACTCGATCTGCGTTTTCTGTCATCGCCCAGATTTCATCGAAAGGCAAACGTTCCAAGATCATCATCGTCACGAATTTCTGCCGGTCTGGTTTACTGTACTGTTCCCATTTTTCGCGCAAATCACGTAACAATCGTCATACCTCTGCGCAAACATCGGGCAGAGCGATGAGAATACGGAACAAGTACCGAGGGCATCGCCAACCACGCGTTGAAGTCTACGAACGTATCGCGAACTCGATTATCCGGTGCTCGTCGACTGCGGACGTGTTTTTGGGTACATCCGTTATGTTCAATCGCAAGAATCACCTGGAATAAGCCAAGTCTGACAAAAAAACTGGCGAAATGATTTATAACGGAACGATCGCAACGCGAATCGAGATCCCACGCTATTCTTCTATTATCCCGGTCGATCAAATTTCGCTACACACTTGACAGTATTTTAATTGTATATCAGAATAGAACATGATAAACAACATCTCCCTTTTTCTGAATCTCATAGATTGATCATTTAAAAAGAACTTGCCCAGAAGGCAAAGGCAGTTTAAATGGCTATTCTAGGATTTATAAACGAATAAAATATCTTGCGATTACCTTCGAGAATATTTTCGACGCGGTCCACTATCAAAATGACGACTGTTAAACGATTTGAAGATTTATTTATTCGCGTTTGGCTGGAATTAAGAGTCGAGAGATTAGTTACCGTAACCCGAATAGAAACCAGAAATCCATCGGAAACGTGTCAATGTCAATCGTGCGTTTAAAGATACAGCAAGTTTGTCGGTTTTTAAATGGACGTTGTTGCATGTACGTAACTACGATCAGGAGGATTCCTCGAACAGCTGGTGGGGAACGAGCCGGTCGAGGATGCTCGTGCAGTCCATCCCTGCTAGTACAATTGCGAGCATGCTGGGCGCAAGTATCCGATAGAAACATGTGTGGTATAAGCGTAATATTGGCAGCGTAGGGAGAGAGCACACAGTGAATCATATACACTATTAGATATTCGATGAAAAGGGAAATGCAACAAATCGCTGATGGTTAATTACTGGTGAAGTTGCGATAATAAGGTATAACGCATACACGATACAGCTCGTCGAGCAGAAAATTAATATTACAGAATATATTAACTACATGACCATATAATTACTGCACTTGCTTCTTTGCTTTTTAGTTCGATTAATATTTGAACGCGCCATGCAACGAAGATATGGGATAATTATTCGGAGGGGAAATGTTGTTATCGTTGATGAATAAATGTATCCCGTTTGACGAAAGGGATGAATTTATTGCACAAAATGTGTACGACGATGGAAGTGAAATTGATATATCTAGCTTCAATGCTATTAAATCCTATCGGAACCGTGATATCAATAGGTGAATCGAGCGGAGATTATCTGCAGAATGTGATGTTCCAGCTTCAAGAATTTAACGTACCCCCTCCTATCAACGTTTACGATCGATTGTCGTCCGGTAATAATTATAGGCGTGTAATTAGCATAAAAAAAGACCAACCGAAGCACGGAGTTCAAAGGATCAACATGGATGGACGGAGGAACATGCAAAGGTATCGAAATCAAAGTGTCCAGCATTACAATGTTCTACCTCGTGACAAGGTTGATTTCAATCCAAACGAGTTTGAGAACCTTGCGTCGTTTTACCAGGTAAAGAAATTGTTTTCTTTTTTTTCATTATTGTTTATTACATTGTCTGAATACAAAGAATTCAAAGAATATCTTCTTGATAAGAAGACTATTTGATACATAGCTTTTAATTGAAAAGAACACTTTGAATTTTTAAACTTGTCTATTTTTTCATATTTTTTTTATGTGTTTTACTTGCACCTTCGTGAACTTTTAACTGAGGAAAATTATTTTTCAGCCTCAAGTTCCTGTCGCTGCTAAAGTACCGGAACCGGAAGCCATCGGATTCACCCGAGGGGAATTGGCCACTATGTACAAAAGCGCATTAGAAAAAGGATCAGCGATTAGTTTATCTTCTTTAACTAATGCTCTGTCTACTGGCGAAGTTCCCCAAGTTACGCAGACCCACGTGGAATTTCCGATCAGGCAGCCACTCTATCAATATTACTTTTTCCCATTAAAAACCTTCATGTCAGAGTTTAAAAAAGACCACGGTTATAAAACGATAGTAAGTAAACGTTCTATGCGTTTTAACTCTGCATCCAACAAAAAATCAACTAATTGCAAACAACAACAAAAACCACAAGATACCATTGTAAATTCTTGTCACATCAAATTCTTATCATTTTTTTTTATAGCCTGCACCTGCATACGACAATACGGTAGCTGCACAAACCACCCAGACGCAGTTATCGAATCCCCTCTTTGTAGCCATAAGCACGTTCGTCACGATGGCGATCGTTTTCATGATGAGTGTTCTATTCTTGCCAAAGCTCACTCAACTCGATATACTACCCGCACGAAGCGTTCAGGACGATTTCTTTTATTTGTCGGACATTGTCGCAAACGCTATCGAACGGTATTACCAGTTAGACAAAACAGATCATCACGTGGATTCTGTCAAGTAGTTAATTAAGAACATTTTCTAATACATTTACGTGATAATAAATGAAGAGGAATGAAAATATAAATCCTCTGTATATTACAGTTAGTGAATTAACATGTATGTGTAAGGCTGAAATGGAACTAAACGGTCTGACAACTTATATTTGCAACGTGTATTTAATTATATTTTACACCAGTTAGATAAATTTTAACAAAAAAAAAAAACAACATTCAGTTCAACAAAACAATTCCTAATCGATAACATTATATAATATTCTAAACTTTATTCTTAGAAAATGTACTGTCTTACACTTCTTCCGTTTGTACATAAATATCAATAAAATAATATGAAGTTACATAACTAGAAGGATGCTTGAAATAATGCAACATAACTAACGGCACTATGAGCATATACAAGTAATTGTGCATCTTTGTAATCCTAGTATGATAGAGAAAATATGGATAAGTTATTTCGTGTGATCTATTTGGGGAATGTATGCGCGCATGTGATTATTACATTCTTATGAATTATATAGATTTGTCATAAAGAAGTTAGGTACTCTTTAAAGATTACTATATGTACTCCTATGCTTTGTAAAAGTATAGCTATATAAATTTCACGATCTGTACAATATGAAGTATGTAAAGGAAGGCACACTTTGGAGTAATACCTGTAAGCTCATTGCTCATTTTACGCACTATTTTTTTGTTCTTTTTCTTCCATCTTCCTTTGTTTCTGTTTGCTTCTCTTTTTTTTCAATCAGTCTGTCCGCGTGGCAGTGGAAAGGGACGCTTGTTCTGCTGCTTTCCGCTTTAATACTTGACGTTGATGTTCGTATTCAAAATCCTCTTCCGTTAAACTTAACTTACGAATCTATAGGGTGGGAACTTTCATTCGTTAATATAATAGTTCATTAGAAAACACGTGTTGTACATGTGTAACGGTTTACCTGATAAACTAAAGCTTCTTCTTCCATAATATTGTTAGGAGGATTTCTTAATACTTGAAGCGTTTCATAAACAGTTGGGCAACGTTTGATTAGAGACGTGCGACCTAAGCTGCCTTTTAATAGAACCAGCCCAACTTTAAAAATAATTTTAACACCTTCACAAAGGAACATATCCCACACGCGCAGGATACTTTCCCACGGCAGTGTTCGTGTATAAACACATAAGAACCATTCTGTCATATATAAAATTGGCTCTATTTTTTGCTTCTTCTGCGAAAGAAAAGTGGAATGAAAAAATGAATGCCCGTAGACAAGCGTAGTATACCTCCACGTCCAACTATACGTGAGACATTAATTGGTGCTAACCAGATGTTTGTAAGCCACAGGAGAAACTCTTTTCAGGAGGGCAAAGAGAATATCTCCATCTCGTAATAACGTTTCCATCCCCTGACTATAATAACCAATCACGTATTTGTCGCATATCGCGACAAGGCACCAAAATGCTTGTACCGCTGGCATATGCATCAGCAGAAATGCTGCAATAGGTGCTTGTGCTTGACAGTAACCAACTTTGCTATTTAAAATGGAATACGCCTTCAACACTTTGAACAGCTCCTCTTGCCCATGAGCTTCGCCGATGAACATAACATGATGAGGAAACTGACGATGGAGATCCTTTTTAATATCGTCTATATACTTGGGATCGCCGGATCTTTCTACCAATTCCTCGAACAAATTTGGATTTGTGTCCATTAACAATTGACCGCCACATAAATTCAACCATGCGCGTAATCTCACAGAAGGTGGTATGCCTTTTCTACATCTTTCTCTGACCTTTCGATAATTTGTATTCATAAAATAGCTCCAATTGTTTAGCATCTGTATCCATTTCCGTTCCCTTCTTAGCATTACCTCCGCCGGTAATCCTTGTTTGGCAAGGCTATTAGATTAGAGAAATTATTTATAAAAGTGCACACATTCATACAGAATTGTTTTAGCAGTATTTGTAACGTTACCTGTCCGAGCTACAATTGGAGTTCTGTAGAAAACCATGTCGATCGATTTTGGATCCCTCAAACTTATCGCTTTCTGTCTCTGCATCCCCGTTATGTGATCCTGAGGACGCCATAGCATTTTTCTGATTGTCTAAAATCAAAATAGGATATACATGTTCCATTAATTGTAATAAGGCACGGGTATATTATCAAAAAATAATTTCATTATAATTATGCACATTATTGCCCGAATTTTTTTTCAATCCTATCTCAACTGCAATTGTACACTGTGAATCGCAAATAAAATGTTAAGTAATAAAGCATCGTGGACGACGAGAAACTAATAGTTTCCAAAGTACGATATGAACATGTCATCAAATGTTTCTGACATTTGCACATATAAACTTATATTGTGTGGCCGTTTTATCGAGTTCCCACATATTTTGTTGACTTAGCTTTTGTAAATAGAGCAAACGTTAATGGGCATGGTGTTTTGCAGTTACAAATTTCTCACTTACAACATTAAAAACGGGAAGAACAAGAAGAATATCTGTCCGCGTTTTATAATTGCCAATTGACAGCCAGTCGCTAATGAACTGCGGTAAAATGGCACAACGATACCATGATCATAATTCAAAATATCAATACATCGTATGCCACATGATAAAGCACTGTTTTGTGACGCCCAAATAAGTTCGTGCAACGAATTACAATCATTTATACGTGTTACAGTATCCTGTTCAAGCTTGATAACTAACATCAACACATTACTGTACACCTATTCGCATGATTATTTACTTTCACATTATCACATTAAACAACGAGTGGGCGAACCATGTAAATTGGCTAGAGACCTACCATCGGTGATGCGCAAATATGTGATTTATGAAATATCGATCAAATATTCTGTGCATCGCTGTAAGCTGCTGTTGATATTTAACTTCCGTCATACGTGACGATTTTATAACTGATACGTCTCTGAAACAAATATAATATCCATGGCGTAACAAATGTGGCGAAACATTTTATTTCCAAACATAGCTCTCGGACACAGTGCGTCAATTGGATAGTTCCGTGCATTCATTTACGGTTATCCAATAGTAAGGTAGATATTAAAGAGAACTATGTATGCCTTAAAAGGATAATGAACGCGTTTTTCTTATTATACAATTCATTCGAAACTTTCTTATCGAAGAACATGAAAACATTAATTTATCGGAAGTGTAGAAATTAAAATTAAATGGATAACACAGGCGAGATAATGTTTCCCTTTTAACCCCAAACTTGCTTTTGCAAGACCGTACACATACATATAGGTATATACGATGTTCTTAACCTCTAACACTAATTTTTTTATAATAGGGAAAAATGGAATGTAGTTAAAGAATTGCATTAATAATGTATATATACAATTTTATTCATTATTATACGACGAAGCTAATTTTAATCTTTATGTCGACTATTTATTTCTGTTCATTTGATATATCTTACCGACATATTACTTTGTGGTCCACGGATTTTAACTCTGAAACGGGAATACAATTAATGATAGCGATTGGCATTAAACAATATTTACGTTATTCTAAAAATGTTAACATTGAATATTTGATCGCTCGATTATCATAAGAAATTACGTAGATAGATTTTAGAAACTTGGAGAAATATTTTAATACATTTTCAAATTGAACGTCTAACTAACGAACCATTCGAAATTTTACCCGCAAAATGGTTATTCAAACCTCAATTACTTTTTGAGATTACATAAAAGTAACGCAAGAAACATGGCAGAAGAAAGGAAAAATCTCCCTAACAATATGCTCACGTAAGTTTTTTTTTTTTCAATACATAAAAAGTACAGTTAAAAATTAAGTTCGTTCAAGTAAAATTACCTTGAAATATTCATATGTCATATATTTTAAAGGGCGGAGGAGTTGTTGGAAAACAAAGGTTTAAAATACAATGCATGGGATGAATACGAAAAATCAGCTAAAACTCTACCAAAGACTGGAATGAAACAGTTCGAACCAAATAATTCTTGGCTTGAAAATATGCAAATCGAAAAGGGTATCATGACTCGTAAAAATCTCATAGCTGTAGAAAGAGTGGATCGCATTTCCCAATTGGCCAGCGCAGAATGGTTACCTGCGCAAAAGAGGGCTAAAGTAAAAAAGTATTCTGGCCAAGATTGGAGTAATTTTGGTTTGGAAAAGAATGGCACGTTGTACTTAATACCGGAAGAAGCATTATTTCTTCTAGAAGCTGTACGTTATTCATATGATAAAGACATATTTAGAGAAATTCTATTTTCTTGTGTTTGTCAGACAAGAAAAATCAAATGTTTCTGTTTTAGAATTGCTTAGAACTTACCTGGAACGATGTACCTCTGTCCATCCAACAAGCTTACGATCTTTTAATCGATAATGCTCAATGTTCATTAGAGGAATATAGAGTTTATAGTCAATTGGTGCGCCATGGTTATCGCATTCAACGTTTTATTTATAATTCAGAAAGAAACGCAAAACTGGATGAAAGCAATAGTATAAAACGTAAAGTTATTGTTGAGCCAGAAAATGGTCTCCGGATGACCGATCATCAACAGCTAAACAAAGACTCTACAAATAGTAATAATTCTTCTGTAGAACCTTATGAGAATGTAATGGAATGCAAAGATATACAGAACTGTGTCTACGAAATTGTAAATGACCTACTTTGTGCAGTAGAAAATATCGAAGTTCGGTCAAGAAATGTTCAATCTGGGAGGGATACAGAGCACGAAGAAAACTTGAATATCAATTCGCAGACTGTTAATACAAGTAATGATAAGAAGAAACGCAAGTCTAAAGTAGAAATTATATCGGAAGAAACTTTATTAGGCAATATTAAAATTGTCAAAGATCGTATAAATGACAGTACAAGTAGAAGTAACACATCAATGAGTTGGCGGGCATCGCGCATACAACGAAATGTTAAATTATTACCTAAGAGAATGGGCAAAATACCATTACCCGCAGATAATTTAGATACCGGTACCAAGAATAGCGTGGAATGTCTAGAAGAACATAAATCAACATCACCCGACAGGCACAATTCGCAGGCTAAAAAGTCGAAGCACGAGGTATTGTATACATAGTTGCATTCGCGCCAATTACATATGCGAAGTCAAAATATGAAATAAATGGCATGACAAATCTCACTGATACTTCTTCAATTAGGTAATAGAACTTTCGGACGATGAAATTCAAGAAGTGCCGAAACCAATGACGCGGATGGAATTGCTAAACTTGATCCCCAACATTGCCCTTCAAACCTCACTTACGATCAAAATTCCAAAGGGATACATACCACATAATGTAAAACCTAGCAAAAGCAGTTACCAGTATGAAAGTGGACGCCTAAGAAATTTGCAGGAATCAGATAAAAGATTACGGTCGGGTAAAAATTTAGGACATTCAAATAATAATGGAAATCGAACCGTGCATCATTTCAATGACGCTTCTACCAGCAATAATTCCAGACGGAATACAAGCGTCGTTCCTTTTAATCAGAATTTAGGGACGAATGTGCACAATGTTTATATGCAGGATTATTATTCCATGCTGCACAGACAGCATACAAACTTTGATCCTAGTTATTCATATAATAATAGAATACCGTACGCGTACAGCCATAATTTGTATTGGCACCATAGGAATACTACTCTTCAAAATGTATATCTAACGCTTGATAATCAAAGTACTGCCATTCATCAAAACAGATATACAACGGTTCACACGAACAATATTTCAATCCCAAATATAGGTAATGATATGATTGGAAACTTTTTTACACAAAGTTAATATTATCATAATTTCCATCAAAATATTATACCATAGCGAAAATTATATTACCATAAAGTTGTAGAAAATGTGTCGATACAGTGCAGCGTAGCTAGGAACGTATTACTCCAAGAGCCACGGCAAAGGTATGGGCCACGGAATCGTCGCAGAAACACAAATATACCAAATCGTAAAGCTGACGTATATCAATCAACATTTAAAGTATTGCCAGGGGCATCGTCGTGGTCAGAACTTAAGAGTAAATGGCGCGAGGAAAAGACAATCATTATCGATGACGAAGATACGGGAAAGGATGAGATCGAAGACTGTAGTGAAGTGCAAGTAGTTAGACAATTACGTAGTCCCCTTGTTGGCCCAAAGAATGCAAATAGTCTTGAAGAAGTTTTTGGCAAACTGAAGATTATTAAATCTGCCCCAGAGAAAATTGTGAGAAGAAAGAAAAGTAAATACAAAATATCGTATAATGTTTATTCTAATACACAAAACTACAGGAAAGCAAATCCTGGCCTTCCGTTCTATCGAATAGTCATAATAAGGTATTTAATTTTTTTTCTTTATATGTATTTATAATATGCTTAATAATAATTTGACTGTTATTCCATTCTTGTTCCAGACCAGACGATCCATTTATACAACCAATCGAATTGCAACGATTGATGCAAGATGCAGACAATTCTCCGATAATATTAGCATGCGTTTCGATGTCAATTTCATATATTCAACCAGGATTTATCTCGGTACCTAATTTAACATAATTACAATAAAATATTTCAATACACAATACTTCATGGTACAATAATGTTTAACTGTTTTTTTTAATTATTTTCATATAAAATGAGAAATAAGATTTTTACCATACAAGATAAACTTTTTATAGGTAAATTATTTAGGAATAGCTACTTTTTAGACAATTCGCATATTTACATAGTTTACGTATTTATCATCAGGAGAAGAAATGTAGGAAAAATGCAGTGGGTGGTACACAACTGATGTGGATTTCATACTTTATTATAAACATTTCAAGCAACATTTCAAGTTGTAGAAATTATTTTCAATTTGTTTCTTGTTCTTTTTTTACATTCAGTTGTCCTCCTTTTGCAGCGTATGTGAAATTACTTTCGGTCTATGACAGGTTCTATAGTCTGTCCACCGCATATCTGTCCCCAACCGATCAAACGCCAATGTTTTTCAACACGTCGCGACAATGCAATTTTTTCGTCAATTTCTGTACATACAGGATTCGTCAAACAGATTTTAGCTAAATCAGCACGGGTGGCTAACACACGACCTCCGGTACTTAATGATCCAATATTTACTAACAGCACCTCGCCTTTCGTCAATTTTGGTACCTACATGTTATTTAGTGTCCCATAATTATAACAGACAAATACATTTTACTGCATATATATTTGCATGATACACTTACCCTAGCTCCCTTCTTATCACCTTCAGTTCTAACTCCTAGCAATCGCTTAAGAAGATAATATGATATTTCAAGTTCAATAAATATTTTTGGTAGAGCTCCCACGGCTCCTAAAATCTGACCAACTAGACGATCAGCACGGCACAATGTTGGCTCTATCTTTGTTCCAACACCTGAGCATTTATTTTCCAATTATTATTACCATACTTTTTGTCTTCTTCTACAATCTTTCTTTTCTTTTGTTTGCGTTTGGTATTTTTCTTATGCTATTTAATGTTGCTTACCAATAAGACCGCCAGGAACAGCGAATTGAAGTTCATTCTGCTCGGCGAATAACGACACTATCCGTGAAAATATAGGTCGACAAGTTAGTTGGCCTTCGCTGTCTTTGGATACCAATCCCGGACGAACTTCGATTTCCATACCCACCTGAGGAATCACAAATGCATTAAATCGACGACGTCATAACAAAGTGTAGCTATACACCTGTGGCATATACCTTTAATACTCCTCTTAAAATACTTCCACCGGCGACGCCTCCTTTCAGATCATCCACTTCACAACCAGGCTTATTTACGTCAAATGATCGAATTACAATTAATCTTGGTTCCGATGTAAAATCTCTTAAAGGTACTGGAATTTTTTTCGTAATATACTCGCATAAAACTTCAATGTTGTACTTCAGTTGTGCAGAAATCGGGATCACCGGAGCTCCTTCAGCTACTGTGCCTGATTAAAACCAGAAAGACAATGTCTAAGAAATACGAGAAACGCTTATTTATAAACAGGACCAGGTAAATTTAATGTACCCTGCACAAACTTTAAAATTTGTTCATATTGCTCCTTTGCCTGAGCTTCCTTTACCAGGTCTATCTTGTTCTGCAGGATTACAATATGTTTTAATTTCATGATTTCAATGGCAGCCAAATGTTCTGATGTTTGTGGCTGGGGACACGATTCGTTTCCAGCTACAAAGAAATATTTCTTGCTTTTAATATGTTGGAATAATGTTATTTAAAGTTGAAGAATATCTCTAACATTTTTTTTCCACGCATTACTCATGTGTTTCTAAATATGTACCGATTAAAAGTAAAGCTGCGTCCATAACTGCTGCACCGTTGAGCATAGTTGCCATAAGGATATCGTGTCCTGGGCAATCGACGAAGGATACATGGCGAACAAGTTGAAATCGTCCAGGGCAAACTGGACGTAAACAAGGAAAGGAATCGTCTTTGCTCGATCCCCCAGATATGTAACATCCTGGTCTTGGACATTTTTCGTTATCACACTTATAAATCTTCGCGTTCGCGTATCCTGAAACGAACCAATTAAAAGGAATTTATGGCATCAATTATTTTTTCCCAAATTCATTTCGAAGATCTCCTTTATTTTGTTGTTAAAAATTGGATGAAACTGAAATTAATTTTTGATAGATATTTATTTGATTCTATTATATGCGTGTAAAAAGAATCCAGTTTTTTTTACATTCATTGATAAATGTTTAACAAAAACGATTTTTCTTAAAAAAAAAAAAAAAAATAAATATATAAAGGTATCCATACAACAATTATGGCTACAGTTTTGCAAAAATATAAACGCAGGAAATTGTTGTAAAATAATTGAAAATCTGTTCGACATTCCTTTCATTTGACTCGTGCTCGCGAAAGCTTAATTCTCTTTCTATTAATAAATTAAACTTCCGCATGTTTCAATTTAAAATATGCACCAAATTTATTAAGATATTTTATTTTGGCGAGAATAGTTTCCTAAAGAAATATTCGTATAACGTAGTTGATAGTGATTGAACACAGAAAAAGAAAGGAAAACAAAAATTTGGTCAATAAGATTGTAATTACATGCAATTGTAGTTTCACAGAAACGCTATTAAGATGAAAATATTCGGCTTATCGCAAATTTTCTATAGATACCAACGACCATGAAGGGTATATTACAAAATAAATGACAGACCGAAGAATATATCGAAAAGAAATAATTATAGTAAGAATACAGAAATATGTGAAAATTTGGCAAAGTACCTAAGTATCTAAAGAATGATATAACCATAAATGTGCAATTGCCATTTATTTCATTGCTGTAGCACTTTGAGTTACCATAATTAATTAGCTTTCCCTAGGGTAACAAATAATTTTCTTGCCACTTTTAAAGTATTGACACAATTGTTTAACGTGAACATAAATTTTTTACTATGTGAGCATTATTATAATGTATAGGCAGTAACAGTAATTCTATTAAATTGATTAAGTTCCACCATATGCACTATGGGCAAAACGGGTGAACATACCGTGGTGTTAAGTTTATGATAACATTCATGATACCTATGCGAAATCATAAAACATATAATTTCTAATTCATCCATTCTCAACGCAAGTTGTATCAATTATAAAACAACATATTAATTGTGACACATTTAAATGTGGTGTACAATTCGTCTACATATAATTGTTTCCAACAAATACATATCCTTGTGTAAAAAACATTTCTATTAGATATTTCTCAAATACTTTAATTCGCTTTACAATGTAACTGTATGATACTCTACTATTCATAAAATGAATAGAGAAACAATTATTAACAAAATTCACGATAAACTACAATTATTTGATTCGGTTCTAGTAACATAGTACCTGACCTTGTTATATTCGCTGTTTGTTTTCTCGCAAACGCTTTAGAAACAACTAGAACAACACGTCCATACAATTTTGTTTGGACATTTAACACGATAATCGTATGACGAGAAACTTAAAACAAATATCGTCTACAACTTTTGGCACCGCATTTACACAACGTTTTATTGGTCAACGAGTCAGATTCTGGAGTCTCTGGGCGTGTATCGAATTCATGTTGAAGATCGGTGGTTTTACTTGAATTTAAAGTCTCTTTCATTGAGGTGTCTTGCCTTATAGAATTTTCACTATTCTTTGACGATTGGCACGTGTAATCGAATGTAATTTCCTCGTTCTGTTTGATATCCCTCGTTGCGAACAAGGCGAGCTCGGGGAGATTCGGATCGAGACAATTAATCCAAACACCATAGACGGCAAGATTTGGGTCACAGGAATGGTTGATAAAATGGGAAACATTCCCATATACTGCAGCATCGACAGTGTACGGACACTGTTCCTCGGTCTCGTTGTAATCAAGGTCGAAGAGATATGTTCGGCCAGCTGCATCATATTCTTTACCACGTTTCTCAGCCTCTTCGCTTGTGATTACTTCGCCGACATACTGCGTGACGAAAGACCCTTTTTTTATTGCCCGTAAAGTCTTAACGCCCCAGCCTCGTCCATTCGAAGTACGAAATATACAGAGCTTCATTTGAGTGCCCCGTTGCACCACTCGATTTATGCAATCCATATTGCACGAGCATCGTTTGTTACATTCATATATTGGCGTTCCAGGTGGAACTCGAATCTTGCAGGTTGACGTATAAGGACACAATCCGCTGTCTTGAGTAAAGCAACAATTTGTCTTAGTATTACAAGTCTTACAATCGCAACCAATAGGTGGATCATCAGGTATTATTACACCATTGCCAGGTAAATAGCTTTCTACGTAACAAAAAACCTGTGGCGCCCCTTCTAAATCTACATTATTCTCTACTCGCACTAAGGGTTTTCCTTTGGTAACGTGATTCATTTCATTCTCCCAGTCTTGCAAAGATTTTAACTGTTTCTTTCTCGAATCAAGGATCAATAATTGAAGAATATCACGCTTTACAGCCTGCTCCAGTCGACCGTTCTTAACATATTTTTGTTTAAAAAAATTTCGTATATTAGTATGCATTGCATTTAACTCAACTGAAAATGATTTCAATGTTACTTTATTCTGCTTAAGTTGTTGACGTAAGTATTCTTCGACATCTCGATCACCAGGATAAAAATTTGTTTTCTTCTTGAAACGATCAAGCAATTTCAGTCTGTTGTTTTCAAATTCTTCTAATACAGCTGGACAGTTTACTAAATTTGTAACTGGTTCCCATGTATTATACTCTGAACTCCAGTTCTTCCACTTGACTAAATAAATCGGCATGCCGTCTTCTTCTTTCTGTCCAATAATATTCTCCACCTCCCACAAATCTTTCTCCGACAGCAAAGTTTCTATTTCATCGTTGGTACTTTCTTTTATATCCTTCAATATAACTCTAAGTTCTTTTAATTTAATATTTTCTAAATTGTACTGCGTTTTATGTTTTTCAACATCAATATCATTTTCTCTGCTAATTTCACAGTTTTCGGAATTATACGAATTTTTTCTTTCATGAAACATGTGTCCCTCGTGTTTGTTTTCTTCGGAGGAGATACTGCTGTTTGATGCTTCGCCCTCTTCATAATTATCTTCAGGAGGAAAATCAAATTTTGGTTCGAGCTTCTGATGTTTGGCTGACAATTGGTCGTACAATGGAGAGGATGGTCTTTTCTTTCGTATAGAAGACATTTCGCTTGTGTTGCCCAGATATTCTTCTTGGCCCTCTCTGGTACTGCCCTCCGCATGAGTGTCTGTAATGCCAAACATTTAAAGGATGTCATTCTCTCCAGTCACATTTGTCCATAATTTGTTTAACTTGTATACAATCGTCTTTCCCCATTATTTTAGCAATAATGTATCACCTTGTACTTCAAGAATCCCCTGAATCCTCTTCGTTCTTCAGTTCCATTTAATAAACAACAATGTTTGGTGCTATTATGGAGATATTGATAAAATATTCAGAGAATATTTGTGCAAAGGTGCCACACACATGTAAGAAAATGCATCTCTTGCAAAATTATAGATTTAGCACTTTAAGCTTTCCCATTAAGATACTTGGTTCTATATAATTCAGTTCGCACAGACTATTCATATAGTGTAATATGAAATAAAGATATCGGTTATAACCTGATTGATTAAAGCACACCTTAAAAGTTATACCGTACCTATTACGGCAATTCTTGTACGTACAATAAGTCTGATGTATATTTGGTCTAGGCCTTTGTACTTCTAATTTGTACACAATTTTTCTATTCATACTTGCACCACCGTTGCTTCTACAACACTTAATTCCTTCTATTCTTTCATCCTTATGTTCCCGGAATATTTTCTTTCTTTATCTTTTTCTGAAAACATCAAGACCATTGTTATTCTTCTCATTTCTATGAATTTTGTTAATGGTTACATTTTTATCTGTCACAATGTTTATTTCTCCTTTCTCAATGCTTTTTCTGATGTGTTGCAACATCGATTAAAGTGATACATTATCTCAAGGAATTTAATAAATATAACACATTTCCAACTGTATTATAAAGAATAATGTTTTTATTATAGTTATCTTGTTTGAGATACCAATACATTTATATATTACATATCCCATTACATGTTACAATATTACAGCTGTTTATGTAATTAATTTTCAATATACAAATATATATTGCAAACAAAAATTAATGAGAATTCTTCTATTATTACTGAAAAGCATTACTAACAAAAATAATTATACTTACCTTAGCGTATATTAGAAAGGAATAAATACATCTACATATTTTTTAATTTTATGCCACTTTCCACTTTATCTACCACTGATGATTGAGGTTGCTGCTAACCATTAGCATCAAGAATCAGGTACATATGTTTCGGAAAAATAAAGTTTTAACCACTGTTCTTTGTTTCCATTAAACATGTATCTCATTTTTTTTCATCATTAAGGTATGCTTTAATCAACGTAATTTAGTACTAAATGATTATTATTTCACTTTAAATAAATGAAAAAACATATTAATTGGTGCATATTTTACATTTCTCTCCGAGGAACGAACATACATTGCATGTATATTTGAAAAATATTTGTTTGTCAAACAAGTATTTCATTCTTCGTACACAAAATGAATTTCCACATGCGTTTTTATCCTATAAATATTATCGAAACTAACATCAGTTTACGAGTGAAATTATTTCTCGCAGTGCGGTATTCATACGCATTACTATACGTTTTAAAAGAATAACGGCAATATATATTTATATTTTATTCAATATGTTCGTTCAACATTATGAACTAACCCATAAAATCGTACGAACATAAACAATAAAGTAAGGCGAAAAAGTTAACAGAATCATATTATTATTCTTACCTGTAAGGAAAAGCTGTTATTTATAACATAAAAAAAAAGTATATAGCGAGAAAATGTGACAACAAAGTTTCAGATGCGTCAACTATAAAATATCTGTCGGACCCGGAGGGACTTGGAGACGAAGTGTTTTATAAAATGGCGACGATCACATACGCCTGGCGCCACCAATGTTGAAAAAGCATTTAAAAAAAAGTGAATCCTCGAAGTCGTTAGAAACACACGGTGTATTTTTAATTATTCGAAGTAATGAAAAGCTTCTTATTGTATTAAAATAAAAAAATATATTAGTCATCGATATACTTCATTTGTTTTTCCATTAAGAATTTAACTCGTTATACGAGTCAATAACAATAAGTTATGCAAAGATTCATTTTGATTTAAAAAAATAATGAAAAATAAAGAAAAGCGAGACGAAAGCTAACGATATAAAATAATTTTACGGTTGTACATAACAAATAACTCATGCTCGTGCAAATAAACAAGTCCTTGAATCGACCAACTTGTAGAATATGTTACAGCGATTTGCCAAAGATGTGCACAATGTAGGATCTTCATCTACTTACCAAGCTTAATGGTAATATTTCTTTCTAACTCATTTTTAAAACGGACAGTCTGTACTCCTGATATAGCCTTCACAATAGTTGACTTCCCATGCGCTACATGGCCAATGGTACCTGTACAAACATTTCACGGTGCATAATCCATAAATGTTTTCTTCAGTGTGACATGTATACAATGTAATCTTTAAGTGTAATCAAAAAATATATTTACCGATATTAATTGTTGCTTGTCTACTGATAACCTCGCGGGATAGTGCAGTTAATTTGCTAACATCCTGGATAACAGGAATTTCACAAACTTAAATCAAGCGTCATAATTTGCATGGAAAAAAACATTTACCTCGAGTTAAAATAAACTAATGTTATATTTAATTTTATATGAAATCAATCAAAAATACTGTAATCGAATGAACAATAACTAATTTCCATTCGCGATTCATTGATTACTTTATAGGCCATTGAAGATAACCTATGAATACAAACTAAAGCTAACCCCGCAAGCATCAATTTCTATAAAAAAACGAGAAAAAATACGTAATTCCGTTCTTTTTTTTTCTTCTTTTCCTTTTTATGAATAATATAAGAAAGTGATATAGTAATAATCGAAGATACATGTACCGTTATATGAAAAACCAATGTGAATCAATTCCCAGATGTCATTAATAATTATTAGAACAAAGGTATAGAACAATAAAAGAAACCCTTCGAATAAAATGCCGCATCTAGAATGAATAATACACTATCGAACATACATCGATGAATATTTTCACTTAAGTCTCGACACAGGTGGAAATTATTAAAGTGTGGTACTAATAAGAATTGAGGTTATAACTAACATGATGAAAGCTTATCAGAGTATGAAAGCACATCAGGGCAGTTATTACTCACTAGCTTTGAGAGGTCTTGTTTATAAAGATTTGGTTGACCAGTAGTCACACCTAGACCGTCTTCACCACCCATAATCACTGAATCGGTTTTTGCAAACACGTAAACCACGCGAGATACACTTCAAAAAAGGCAATAGCACATTTAAATTCAAGAATACAGACGACTCCCAGAGACAGTAAAGAAGCCGAGAGGAACGCGAGCGGCACCAAGTGGAAGCACACAGAATTAATGCAAAATAACAGATTTGCTCAACTTTATTTTGAAAGTTCATGTGCATATCGATACTAAATATGCAGGATTCGGTTAACTTAATTAATAAATAAATTTCGTGTTTTTCCCCCGTGCGAGATTCATTACACTATGTAGGTAACGTACGATATTTGACATATTTCTGTTAAGTACGTACGCGGAAGATTATTACATGGCACCTATACTACTTAAAATATGTATATATGTATAATAATTGTTCGTTAAGTATAATGGAAAACAATTAAAATAACGAGGAAATAAACACTGAATTGTGCCAGGAATTTCGTCCAAATTTTAATGCACTGTTAAATAAAGATATATCGTATTGACAATACTTATTTGTATATCATTGTACTTTGGAGCTTAATGTTTAAAAAGGACATTCGATTTTTATAGTTGAAAAAATAGGATAAATGGTAAATGTGTATGTTTCTTGAACAATTCGCAATGGTAATTAAGAAATACGTGAAATAAGAATTATTAGTACAGGTACGATCAATAGGAGAATAAACAGTTGAAGTCAGAGGAATGGCAGATAAAGTCATACGTTTAATAACAATTTTCCGTACTGTACAATTATAAATAAAAATATATAGTTAAGAAATCAGAACTTTTAATTCATGAATAGTGGAATATATATGAAATTACAGTATTCTCAATAAAACTAATTAAACCAATCGAATTGCGACGAACAATGTCGTGTATGCGCAATTGAGGATAAAACAAACATAAACCCGAAAAATTTGGTGTTTATTCAAATTGAAAATTAATGGCAATTAATCTTTGAACTTTTCCGTGTTTGTAGTATGTCTGTTGTACAGAATTCTTAGATTTATAAGTTTACACAATTCTTATAGATATCTTTTACTCAACATGGAACAGTGTTCAGAATTTGTGGATTTACTAGCAGCAAGAAGAAAAGATTGGGATATTTTGTGGGTTTCTCGATCAATGAATCCATTAACACCACACAAGCTTTCATTAGAATCAAGATATACGAGAAAACAAATGATCGAAGCAGTTCTAAACAATGAAAAATTAAAGCTAGTAATCGTCTCTTTGGCTGCTAGACGTCAGGTTGAACTTAAAGAAATTATTAATCAGGCTCGTTTGATAATAAATGAAATGGCTAGTAAAGCACATTTAGCCACTGTTCGTTGGGCAGGTAATTTTTGTATGATTTACTGTAGTTATAGTTTTATCATCTCAAACTAACAAATTTAATTATCCATCTTTCAGGCATAGTCATTACAAAAGTTCTTAAAAGAATTTTCACAAGTATTTATATAAATGAAAACGCAATATATAAGATGAAGATGGAAATGCAAATTTCTCAAGTACAATACGTTTATGCACCGACTCACAGAAGTTACTTAGATTTTATAGTATTATCTTATATTTTATTTTCTTATGATATGGCTCTTCCAAATATTGCAAGTGGAATGGATTTTTATCAAATGTACATAATAGGAGAATTATTGAGAAAAACAGGGGCTTTTTACATGCGTCGTAGCTTTTCTAACGATCTGTTGTATAAAACAATATTTAATACTTATGTAACATCTCTTGTAACAAATAGTGACAGGGCGATTGAATTCTTCATTGAAGGTACACGCAGCAGAAGTTTGAAGAGTATACTGCCCAAATTTGGTGCGTTCAAATCTGTTTGCAATAATTTCAAGAGAATGTGATAGTATAATGTTGACATTATTTTATTTTCAGGCCTTCTGTCAAACATTTTGGAGTCCTTGTTAAACGGTGGTGTACCCGATATACATTTTGTACCTATTAGCATTAACTATGAACGGCCGCCAGAAGAATTATTATTTGCGTACGAGCTTTTAGGAGTGCCGAAACCAAAGGAATCCACTGCTGGTCTTCTTCAATCCTTATCTATTTTACAAAAGCCATACGCTTATGGTTGTATTGTTTTTAATGTTGGTAAACCAATTCCGGCACGTCAATATTTAAGTATGGAACATTGCAAAGCAAGGGTCTTATCGCCTTATGCAAAATTGCCAACAGAAGTTACAGAAAAATTGGCTTACTGTATAACAGACGCGCATAAAAGAAATACAATACTCGTGCCTTTTAACTTAATTGCGATACTATTTAACGACAGAAGTCAAACGCATCCCGATGACCCATATACATTGAGCACCTTGATCGATGATTATGTATGGTGCAAAAGTCTTTTGCAAGCATTCGGTGCAATAGTACACAAAGGGTAAAATAGATTTTCAAACACAGTAATCGCATTTTAGTGTTATATATACTTGATTTAATACGAGGAATTTTTCTGCAGATCCTTTGGAAGAAACGAAGAGAGTGTGGAACACGAAATATTGGACACTTTGAAGTGCCATGAAGAACTGCTTTCGTTCGATGCGTCAGATGTTTTGAGACTTAAAGAGAGGCATAGAACACCAAAATTGAAGACCAATGTTTCTGTAAAAGGTCACACGTTATCTGAAAAAACAATGAGGATAGCTGTTTCTGTTATCAATATTTCGATTTATTTAAATCCAACTTTGTCGTTTTTGGTAAAACCCGCCATTGCTACGGTTGCAATAGGATTGCAGGGAACTGAGCTTGGTAATATCACAATTTATTTCATTAACTGTCTATCGCAACATGTAACAGACGTTCAAACAAGTTTTATGTTATTGTATTATATACAGGTACTGCATACAAGCAATATGTATTATTAAGAACATTATTAAGCACCGAATTTGCGATGCCCCTGACAAAAGATGAATCGCTGATAAAATCAGAGTGGAATGAGGTTTTAAATCTTCTATCGAAGCAAAATATTATAAACATTCGAAATAATACATATGTACAAAGAAAAGATATCAAAGCATTTTCTCTTTTATATAATACGATATTACCATTTATAGATACAATATACGTTACGTGCCTCGTTTTATTAGAGGTAACAGAAGACAATATTTTTATATACGTTCCACCTTTATTATTTGTTGCGACATTTTTATATATATACATAGAACTCGTACTTTTTTCAATTACAGTGGGATGAAACGATGTTAAATCATATAACAATAAAGTCAACATTGATGGAGGTGCAAAAACGAGTAGAAGAAGCATTTCTTGGAAAGCACGAATGGGGACAACACCCTTATTCTTTATCACTTGATTTGGTTAATACAACGATATCTAATCTTGTAGCGCAGGGTATTTTAGTGTCACATGGGAAACGAAATATATACCACAGTGACAAAATTCGGTTAGCACTAATTCTCGCACAACTGCAGAATCTTTCCTTGAAAAGATTGTCTTCGTATCTTAACATAATTCTGTTGCCTGCGTTATCACCATCTGTATCCGCTAAATTATAAAAATCATGTGCATTCTATAAAACAGCAGGTATATACGACAACAGATTAAATTACATAAAATATTGATTTGGCTGTGAAAATTTCGATGCAATTCGTCTTTCAAATTGATCTAATTATTATTTGTTATACACACACTAAACGATCACACAATGAAATTATGAAAACTTAGTTGAAAAACTTCGAACTTTTTCAAGAATCATTGCTGTGTCTTCGTCGAAGTGATTTATAGATCGTTTTCGTCTACCAAGAAATACGGTAGGACCGGCGGTAGTTGACATGTTATTGTTCATATTTCGAAATAAAAGCTGCAAAAAATGATCGAAAAACATTTGAAATGAACATCAAAATAATTGCATGTAATTGAGTACTTACCATGACTAATCTAACAAGATATACTGCAAATGTAAGAAATGAAATAGCCATAAGTGCTCCTTCTATGGATGGAAATCCAACAGAATGTTCGTGATCGTAATTATGCTCGTAATGATCAGTACTTCTTTTGTCTCGACCAATTAGCATAGCATCGGCCAACCGAGATTCTAGAAGGAAATTCGTAAATAAGTACTCATTTACCGTATTTATATCTTTATATAATATACACAGTAACTGATTCTTCTTTTTGTGCTATATTATAAATTTGTTAGGATTGTTATTTTTTTTTCTAATATTAATGCGTTACCTATTTCAGTAATCAATGAATGTTTGAAGCCTCTTAGAAATTGGATTTTTCCTTCACTCGATGCAGGTTGAGATGTCAGAGTGCGGTGAACACTTTTAAGTATATCCACTGGAAGATATTGCGATAGTTCTACATTATTCAAATTTGCGGAATCATTGAGGTAGTTTTGAGGTACTTTATCTTCATTTGCTTTCTGACGGATAGAATCATCATGTTCATCCTTATTAGTAACGAATACATCTTCCTTATATTTTAACACAGCAGGCTCCTTGATATTTTTATTGTTACAAGAATTGTGTTCCACACTTGTGTTTGCCACTGTTTGTTCTGTTGTTGCAAGTTCGTGAGTAATGTTTTGGTATGGATAGAAGAATTGATTTTCCACATTCTTTTGTACAAATTTCTGAAAATGGTCTTGTTTCCCAGTGAGTGTTCTACAAATAAAGTGTACAATTTCGGATAAGCTATTGCTGCTATATATCGTGCTTCTAATGTTAGTTGTTGTAATGTATATTAATTTTATATTTACCTGTACACCCTGTTTTCATCAGAAAATTGAGGCATATCTACCCATTCTGCCAACCCATTATCCAACAAAAGTATTTGAAATAATAAAATCGGTGATACCAGCATTGTTAATTAATTCAACCGACACTTCTCTCTATAATATTTATAAACCTATACTAACAACTAATAATATAAAAATTAATTCTGTGTATGCTTGATGCATGTTACACTAAGAGACTAACAGCAGAGGTGCTTGGATAAATGTGTGGCAGGAAGCAGGATGTTATTATTTCAAGTAGAAGTCCTGTTAGAATGAAGGAGGCTAAGGGGATATGGTTGACATCACAATATTAATTTGGTGTCTCCCAAGTTTGTATTACATATCAGTTTGATTTAATATACCATTGTCCATTTACCAGTAAAGTAGATATTAGAAAACTAATAATTGTTAATAGACTAATATTAATTGCCGGAAACAAATAGGAAATTGCAAACGAGGATATAAATATAAAATGACGATGTTCGTAGCATTAATAATTTATTTATTCACATTATAATAATAAGTGCAATAACAATTTAACATTTCAATATTTTTACAAAAATTCGTTAGTCTTATCTAAAATCTATCTATGATCATCTCTTATTGTCTTTTAAGTACTGTTCGTCTATTCGTTAATTATGCAATTGTAAATAATATATATTATTGTATATTTTATATGTTTATCTATATATATATATATATATATGAATCAATAAGAGTACATTAATCGGATTTCTAAATTGTCACTGCTAGTATTTGTTTTATTTCTTCGTTGTGTGATGATTCCTCTTCTTCACTGCATTTGGGCTGAGGCCAGTGGGCTCGTGCATGCACCACATGTCGAGTTGATTCTTCTTGAAACTTCCTGTTGCTTTACATTTACATGAAAAAAAAAAGGTAAATTCATTAGTATTAATCGAGGAAATAAGTTACTATAGGCAATGTAGCATCGTTACCTAAAAAAGCGGAGTCCTCAACAGTTTTGTTAACTGTAAAAGTGTGTCACCAAGGTTACGATTCTGAACAAATTTCCTGGACTCCAGACTATTCATCTTCTGATACTTCTGATATAGATCTCTATATCAGAATATATATATGTATATGTATATCATACATACATACATTTATAACTGCTGTCTTGCCTCTCAGCCATGCAGTATCCTGTCCTTCCTCCTCATTATCATTCTGGTTGTCATCGGGGAAAGGCATTCCGTAACATTTCTTTCGAATGTTATTTGGATTAATATAAAACATGGGACATAAAATACTACATTTATATAAGCCTCAAGCAGAGGATTTTATCCCAATATCGTAAGTATCATCTACTTTTCTATATTTCCTAACCCCCACTTGGAATGTATTTTCATGTTTTGCAATGGAGCACAAAATACATATGGCACCGTCGTGTAAGATGCAGCAATTATCGCGTACATCAATACTCAACGATATGCCATTAAATTGTATCCTACGATATTGGAATATATCAGTATCGCTACCAAGAGGCATAGATACTGTTGATGCTATCCAGGGTAAGAATCACAGTTCACATAATTGTGATACTATTATTCTATAGGCCATTCAGTATTCAGGTTTTGTTTACATTTCATTGTCAGAAGCCATGCTCCAAAATAGGCCCTTTCAAGAACCAAGTAAAAAGGAAATTGGAAATTGCTTGAGAGTGGCACTTCGCACTGTTGAGGAGAGGGTGCGAAGTAGGTCACTTGGTCCCCGTATCCGTCAGCCACAAGTGGTGTCTAATTCATAGGCAGAGGAGGGTGTTAGCTTTGTATTACATATATAATCAGAATATTAAAACACATGTACTTACGTACGTCCAAGTAGCGTCATGCCTTTTCTAATTTACTGCTATAAATTCACTTGTTCGGTAAATAACTGAAATACGACATCCACTTTTTCCTCAATTTTCCTCTTTTCTTTCGATTTCTCATAACGTCTCTTCGCTGTAAACTGTAACGGTGTGCCAACCCTTTTTTTTCTTTCTCTACGGCACGCGATGTGGTTTTAATGTGTTCCAGTAATGGAAATGCTGGTTACAGGTTAACAATGCAAATTGACTTCCCCGTGCTCATCCGCATCGCTGAGGATGGCCACTGTCAGGGTTTTAGTCGATAAGAATTCGACTCTACCCCGGTCTACCCCTATCAGACCGGAGTGTCTTATGCAAGATTTCCCTCACAATAAACAAAACAAAAACTTATCCCTTAACTTCGCGGGGAAAAATTCGATTTTCTACAATAAGGGCGCCAAGAAAATCCGAGAGTCTAACTTCCTCCTATAGAGGCGCGCAATTCAGTGCATTAGTGCATATAGGTAGACTTTGAAACTATTCATCGTCAGTAGGCCTGCTAAGTTCATGGCGCTAACCTGTTCTAGCAGCTTCTGTTATGATTGCCGCCGGTCTGCTGCATGACAGATAATGTATCGTACTGTGGCTATCCTGCTTAGAAAGCCTGACAACAGGCATACGCAATTATCTGGTGTATCAGGTTTGGCTGACTTTGTTAGTTCTATGGTGAAATATAATTTTTGGAAGAACTATCCATCAATTTCTTATGCATTTATTGAAATTTTTATAAACGAACTGTAAGATATCTTATATCCACGATAAGGATTCATCCACTTGATTTAATTATTTCGTCTTTGCGACGATGAATGATAACTTTTTGTATTAATAATACAAAGCACATATAACAAAAGGATTTATATATTACTTATTGTTAGTAGAATAAAATACAATCTGATTTTCCTTTTTTTTTTTGTGGATTATGGAATGTTTTAAAGTAACTCTGCCTCTGAATAACATCGAAAACTTTACGATATACAACTCACGCCTTTCTCTGTTATGTACTAGTCGTTAAAAATTCCAATTAGTTTTGCTTGCTACCTTCTAATACAAAATTTATCACAATAGTAATAATATTTATAACACTAGATAGAAAATATTTCGGAATATGCATATGAAACTTCGAATCACTTCGAATGTACCTATTCGGCTATACGTGTTTTTTCTAATCTTTATGATCAATAAAGAAGAATGTGGAAAAAGTTTATCATGATATATAAGATGCTAAGATTAAAGAGATTACATTTGCAACGATTGTAACGATCATTTATCACACAAGAATCGATAGTTTAAATATACTTTATATATATTCTTATTTGTAACTATCTGTATCCGTTTCTAAAATGATTGATAAAAGTTAAAGACATCAAAGTTTCTAATTTCTAAATGTAGATGCTTTGGAGCAGATGTATGAAATAGTAAATTTGTTAGTTATAGCACAACTTTTACATGTATATATAGTAATGTAATCTATGAAACATTTCAGTTTTTTAAGTATTCATGATAATATTCTTTAACTCGTCATATTTCTTAAGATCGTAAAGATTTATTTATATAAAAGAAGTATTTGTATATAGTTTCCATTGTACGTACATATTGCTATGTACCATTTAAACCTGAGTACTCTACTTTAAGCAACTCTTGTGCAAATATAAAACATGCTATATACTGAATTCCATATTAAGCTGGAAAATATGCTTATATATAATGGATTACCATTTGTATATTATTTGTAAAATTGTTATTAAAATGATAAAGCAATACGATACAATTACTTATCTTGTACTACGATAAATAATTGTTAGCAATATCATGAGTATATCAATATGTACCACGTTCTGAAAAATTTCTCATAACTCACTAACTACGAGACCAATTTGTAAGTAGCTTAGAAATATTGATACACGATCAAGTCCATTATTAAAATTCGTCAAGAACTTTCATAAAAACATTGCTATCGATTTTTCTATACTGTTTTGTTGAATCTCTTCTTATCTTACATACTGCAGTCTAATCAGAATGTTGCTGTATTCATAGTTTCCTATATAAAACATTTTGGAAGATGCATAACGGAGTGTTTGTTTAATATCATTGATATTTAAAACGAAATGTAGTTGTACTCCCTTTTGTGAATGTATACAAGTCAGGCACGAATGAAACGCCGCAACGTAGCTCGAGCACTTCGAGCCCAGCCTTTATGCATGGACAAATTATTTGGCAATGTTTCGATGTTTAACGCAGGCGGTGTGTTCTGTCATGTACGTTGATTACTGTATGCTAACCACCGGGCATCATCACTCTCGTGAGTTAAATAACGATATCCTACTTTCGCTTCTAATTCTCTTAAATCACACCACGTTTGATAATCCTACGAAGGAATACATATTATTGACAGTTATTTATGAGCAAAATGGGAGACAATTTATAGTTATAATAGCACCAACCTGAAGCCATACATGTTGCAAACTTTTATCAACTGTGTAACGTTTTCTTTGTTTTACTTGCAACAAATTATTTATTAAATCAGTAGCTATGCAAAAAGAAATTGGATTATTAGATTGCATTCATTTTTATTCTTAAAGGAATATCGTATTAGTATATTTATGTATGTTACTAAATTTTCTGCCTACCGTCCGATGATATTTTTTGCCAAGGAATAGGTGGATACATAAAGCCAGCATTTTGAATTTGTTCATGGACATCTTCTTCTTCATTGAATGGGAACGTGCCGCTTAATGACACATATATGATTACACCGACACTCCACATATCTAGAGATCGATTGTATCCTTTGTTTCTTAAAACTTCTGGTGCTAGATACGCCGGTGTACCAACAACGCTTCTCCTAAAGCTTTTTTCACCTATAATTCTTGCATAACCGAAATCACACAGTTTTACTTGCGTAAACTCGCTGTCGCTACTTAGCAACACATTTTCTGGCTTTAAATCACAATGCACCATATTTTTGCTATGCAAATGTTTTAATGCTATCAATATCTGTGTAATTAAGAACTTCGTTACTCTTTCACTGAGACGGCAACGTTCAGAGTTCAATATCATTTCCAGCATATCACCTCTCAACTTTTCCATCACCACAAATATTCGTTCGGGTGTTTCAAACATACGTTCGAGATTAACAACTCCGCTATGGGACAGATTCTGTAGAATGGCAACTTCGTTTTTCAATTGTGCCTCCTGTTTCGTAGGAAATCGTAACTTATCGATAACTTTTATGGCAACGGCCCGACCACTTTTGCGATGAACGCCTCCGTACACCGTACCAAATTGTCCAGAACCCAAAACTTCATCTGGAAAGATCTCATACAACTGAGACATATCCGTAATATTTTCTTCGGGTTCTGTGGATTGTTCTTGACCTATAATCATATCTCATATTGATTCTATCGCGTTACACTGATAACATATCTACTAAATACAAAATATTTTCTTCTGTAAAAGATCATGATAGAAGAAGTGCATACTTGTTGATACAGTAGTCACAGGCATTAGTGCTTGTCTAATACTAGTCTCCCATGACCTAGCTACATGTGTTCCGCAACCACGCTCTAGCGGAGAAGGATTGCTACAATTGTCTGCATACGAAGATTCTTCACCGACGTAATAATCGACAGTCGCAGTTTTTAACTGGAAACAATGCATCGTATCTGCAATAAAATGAACATATCTTGCGTCATTAGCATGAAGAATGTCGCCTTTGTGCAACGAAGTTAAGATTATATTAAATACGTACGGGAACGTGATGTCTCGGGGGGTTCTATAGACAATATTTCAACCAATGGAATTTCTTTGTAGTATTTAGAGCTCTCTTCATTTTGAAATAATGTTATAGCTTTCGTATCGAGCCGCCAATAATGCTTCTTTCTCTGTAGGATTGGAATAATAATTTTAATTACGCATTTTACATTGAACTTTTTCTATGGAGCAACTGCATGTATTAATTAATCACCCATGGATCACGGCTCGAAAAATGTACCATCCAACCCTCCTTTAAAACTTTCGAACCACGTCGTTTTGTATGTTTAACGCTTTGCACTATACGCATTAAAGGAATATTATTGCTTAGACTGCAAGTAATACGATGAAAGTTTAGATAATTGTAAAGATTCATAGTAATAATAATAAAGAAAAGTATGCCAGTTTACCTCGATGGTCTTGATTTGTGAGATTCGTCACTAAAAATAAGATCATTGCTTGAAACCTGGTCCTACGAAAAAAAAACGAAACAAATATTTATTATAATATATTTGATAGATTTGGCGCTATTAAGTATAAACATTGTAGATAATGCTCCTGTTTACTTAATATTTTCTACTATAAAAGTATGTTTACAGTGTATTCGTCAGATACTTTTGTTTCGTCCACTGCAAAAGATAAGTGTTGAGGAAGAGGCGGAAATTCAACGTCGCTGTCGCCATCACCGTTTTCGTTTCTACCGTCACACTTCCCTTCTGGTTCACTACCCACACCACTGTCAGGATATTCATTACCTATGCAAACGTTTTCATCAAACTAATGATTATGAACGAAATCAAGTAGTAAAATGTAAATTAAAGAGTACCAGTATTGTCTCGTGGATTTTCTCCAGTACAGTCTTTAGGTATTTTTTCTATACATTTTTTATGTGCGTTATATTGACAATCTTTGCACTGTAGGCCTTGTTTAAATAAACCTCCCAGCAATTTTTTACAGTACCCACACACTGTTGGCCTGGTGTAAGTGTGTACAACGAATGTATGCGGAATTTTTATGCGCGCCGCAAGCTCTCGTTCTACCCATACCGGTCTCCCTCCCAGCGAAGGAGAGCGAGATTGTTTTGGAGCCATTATACTCGGTATTGTCTAAAATGACAGTGTAACAAATCAGGACAGCGTAGGGAAATACATCAAAGATTATATTTTCTATTTAATACATACTCACCAAAGTACTATTATTTTGACTCGCATTCGGTGTATTATTTGTACTATGATTATCGTCACTAATGCTGGTCAAACTGCTGGTTGATCCTTGGCTCGGAGATCTTGGAACATTCAGCATGGCAGAACTTCGCCGTCTCTGACTGGTATCATGTGAGCAATTATTTGGAATTTTTACGACGCATCTTTTATGATAATTCATCCCGCAACCTGTTACATAAAATTATTGTTTGCATTATATCAAATCGTTGAAATTGCTACAACTACTCAAGCTTATACAATATTTACCTTCGCATTTTAAACCTTGTCGTACAAGGCCGAACAACATTTCACCACAGAAATCACAAAATGTTGGAACTTTATACGAATGAACAGTTAACGCATGAGGACGAATGGGAACTTCTTCATTTGGCACTTGCGCTAAAATAATTAAGGGACAATGTTTTTATTCCCAGTGACATTATATTTACAATGTAGTTTATAACCAAATAATTTACCAGTTAGAACAATCTCCACCAATGTTTCATCGACAACCTCCGTTGCGTTCATAATAAGTTGTAAGATATTGGTAGAATTGTAATCATGCTTGAATAAAAGCAATCGTTCAAATAAATGATTTAAGCCGTGCTCTGGACACTTGGTGTTTATAAAGTCACAGGCGAACTCTTTCAGTGTCTTGAGAGTAAGTGTGCTACTCTCCACTGTGACTGTATCGCGTCTCGAACCGAATTGAAATAAAAATGTTACTTCTGGTCCTTCCATATTAACTGTTTAATCTGCGTTATATAATATATCAATAAGACATTAATATTTCAATGTAATTAATAGATGCAAAATTAAAAGTACTCAATTAGTAAAATAAAAAAATGGTAATAGTATTCAATACTTTATGCATATGTGCAAATACTTTAAGCACTTTTGTGAAAATTCCTACATGTGCACAAATATTTATATGTATATATATATATATTGTTTCGTTATTTAAAATGACCTAATTATCGATCACAAATAACACATCATGGATTACAATTATTTGACGAATATTAACGAAATGCCCGATATTATAATTATATATCAAATATAAATTTAAAACACATGGACCATACGAATTTTCAGCACACAAAGGAAAAAATAAGAGTAATGTCTAACAGTTGCTTCCAAAGCATGAGTGTTTTATTAAAATAAGAATTACATACATTACGTACACTGAAGTTAATCAGCAGAAGATACTGTATCTGGGTAATTGCTTTCCTCCCGATCAAATTAACATTGATAGAACATAATTATTGTGACAACAGATCCCACGAGTGTTACCGAACAGCGTCAAATCCATGCCTGACACACATTCGTTGATGACATTTTACAGTTATCTCTAGGTGACCGACCCACCTTCGCGTACACTTATACCTGTTATATATTATTATACACCGGGCACTTACATATGTAAGTACAGATGTAACAAATTAAATGTTTGCAGCATCTAAAATATTGTTGCTCTGATATTCATTAAAAAAGAAGATTGTTAACAGTATGCGAAAACTCGAAACGAATCAATGAATCTATGCACTTTTATATACTTATGTACTATACGTATCTTGCACCTACATACGTAAAAATCTAGTGCAATACAGAGTTGTTACTGTTGCATATCTATTGCTGGGATATGGGGAGTTTAGGTAGGTTCGGTTTCCCGTGGAGCGCTGAACCGCTCTTCTTGTGGAGAAGCGCGGAATATTCAAAGACAACTTATACTTTTATAAAGATTGATGTTTATTCACTGCTCGAGTTAAAAGATACTGTTTATTTCAAGAAATAGTGTTGATCTGTACAAGTAATTTGCCGAAGTAGTACTGTTCAAGACTAACGTTAGTCTCTGGTGAGAGTTTATATTAATAATTTCGAGGCTTAAGGCGTTTTTGGGCGCGTGGAAGTGCAACGCTTCGTTAAGGAGAAATGCCGAAAAACCCAGAAAAACGCGCCAAGGAATCGAGAGGCTGCTGAAGGGTGCCTTTTGTTTAGCGCTCGAATATGTGGCGACCAGCAGAGGGTATCGTTGGGTCCGACTGTCTCCGGAGGTCGTACGTTATTCTATAGAGTTCATTCTGAATGCTCTGACTTTCCTTTTATTCGACTACCTACGACTTGTACTAAATAATATGTGGCTTTACTTATCGTGTATGTTCATCCGACTTCGAATTTTGCTCCTAAGTTACTATCGCTATCGATAGTTATTATTATATCGTCGATCGCTGATTCGATATTACTAGATATTAAGCCTGGCTACGCGATAGCGTAACACATGTTGCTCTTTTATCTGATACGAGATGCACACTCCTTTCCTTAGAATTCTTCTATGTGTACATACATCTATACCTATATACAAATGCAGGTTCAGAGAAAGTCCGTGTACAATTATCTAGCTGCAAGGGGGCACTCGCATTGTGCACGTGGTAGAGACATTCTAACCTATAGGTGAATGAATGCATTTCAATTGAAGCCGGAACTCATCAGATAAAAATGATTTACAAGCTTGCAATTAATTCGAACAATCCTCCAACAGGTAAATCGTACTGCAATACAGACAATTTTAACGAATGATTTTTACTCCCAAACAGATGTTGAAAACAAAAAGTTTCGTTGAATTAATGTCTATTATTAATAAAAAAGGAAAACTGACAGTGTTATTACGAAATTCATCTCGGAAACAATGTTTAGAAAAATGGAACTCTCTTCAGTGTCTTTTACATGTACGGTTACGTAAAATTGCATCATATTCCTTTGACTTCTACAGATGCTTTGATTGTGGCGGAAGTAATAAACTCGCAGAATAAAGAAAAGATTGAAATTAAATGGAGCGACGATTGGAAGGGCGATGGAAATGTAAGACTAACGGATGGACAGAATAAAGTATTAGCAGAAAGAAGCAGTGATGTTAGTCGTTATTTTGCAAGAACCACGCATACCGATCTTTATGGTAAATATTACTACTATATTATCAGAGTCTGAACATTTTCACAAGTTATATTGTCCGAATTCCATTTGAAGGCTTTTGGATTTTGGCGCAGTACTAATTCTTGATGATTCAAATGTTTCATCGATATTAAAATTATATTCGTCAAGGCTTATAAGACAAATTACTATAATACGTTCGTCAGTTGGAATGTTGAAACAAAGCACTGGAATGCTAATGGATCTAGATGCAGCTTAAATTTTAAAGCCTCAAAGCAGAATTTGTTCAAAATTATTGAATTAACGTATATACATATTACTGTATTATCTATTTTGATTTAGGCGGTGTTGGTCCTTGTGAAAAGACCGAAGTTGATCATTGGCTGTCATTCACAATTGGACCATTGGGCTCTGCTTCGTTAAAAGAAGATGCATTGCTTTATTTGGATCGTGCCTTGATGACAACCACTTGGCTTGTCTCGAAGAAATTAACATTAGCCGATATCCATGTATTTTCTACACTTCTGGACAAGCAATTTTTAGCAAAGTTTGATAAACAATTTGTTAACATAAGTAGATGGTATAAACAGATGCTATCCTTGCCTGCTGTTACAGTGGCGTCCCTCTCAATTCAGAAGAACGCTAAATTACAGCCTTGCAGCAATGCGCAAGCTGAGAAAGTTGTCAATAAGCAGCCCGGACAAAGAAAACAAGAAGGTAAATTTATTGAATTACCTGGAGCTGAGATGAATAAAGTGAGTAATTCTGGTTTATAACAAATATCTACCTTTTTGCGGCATACTCGTTTTTAAATCAATAAGTTTCTAACTTCAATTGGTTTGTTCTAATAGGTCGTAGTACGTTTTCCACCAGAGGCGAGTGGATTCCTCCATATTGGTCATGCTAAGGCAGCGTTATTAAATCAGTATTACGCAGAAGCGTTTAAAGGGCAACTCATAATGAGATTCGATGATACAAATCCTGCAAAGGAGAATGTAGAATTCGAGGAAGCCATACTAGAAGATTTAGAGTTACTACAAATCAAACCAGATCGATTTACACACTCTTCCGATTATTTTGATTTAATGTTGGAGTACTGCTCCAAACTGATAAAGGAGGGTAAAGCATACGTAGACAATACACCTGCTCAGATTATGAAAGATCAGCGCGATCAGAGATTGATGTCGCTGAATAGAAATAATTGTAAGTATATTGATGTTACTATAATAGAGATATTGTTATCATTGTTTCTCTTCATTCATTCTTTTAGCCATCGAAAAAAATCTTCAGCTGTGGGACGAAATGCAACAAGGAACCAATAAAGGTCAAGAATGCTGTGTTCGAGCAAAAATTGATTACATGTCAGCAAATGGATGTTTAAGGGATCCAACGATTTACAGATTTAAACCAGAGCAACATCCTCGAACTGGAACAAAATACAAGTATGCATTATACTTTACAAAATATAAAAAAACAATAACAGATATTTACCATACGTACATTTATATTACCAGGGTCTATCCTACATACGATTTCGCTTGTCCCATTGTCGATGCTGTTGAGAATGTTACGCACACCTTACGTACCACAGAATATCACGACAGGGATGTCCAATTTTATTGGATAATCGACGCCTTAGGATTGAGACGCCCTTACATCTGGGAATACTCGCGGCTGAATATGACTAATACAGTTTTATCTAAAAGAAAATTAACTTGGTTTGTTGATCAAGGTTTGGTTGATGGTTGGGATGATCCACGTTTTCCAACAGTAAGAGGTATACTGAGAAGGGGGATGACGGTCGAGGGATTGAAACAGTTTATAATTGCTCAAGGTAGTTCAAGAAGTGTCGTTTTTATGGAGTGGGATAAAATATGGGCATTCAACAAGAAAGTCATTGATCCGATTGTTACTAGGTATATTCATAGCTTGGAATATTTTTTAAATTCAAGCATTCGTCACGGAATATCGATTTATAATATCGTATCGTTAGGTACACTGCATTGGGTCATGATAAGCTTGTGCCGGTGCATGTAAATGCCGTAAAAGAAGAGTGGCTGACTGTTCAAAAGCATCCGAAAGATCCATCTAGGGGCACCAAACAAGTGTTAATAAGTTCGCAACTGTATATAGAAAGGGAGGACGCAAATACGTTGGTCGAAGGCGAAAACGCGACTTTTATTAATTGGGGCAATATATTAATAAAAAAGATTGAGAAAGAGAATGGTGCCATTAAACAAATAATGGCAGAATTAAATTTGGAAAACAAAGATTATAAAAATACTGTGAAAATCACATGGCTGGCTACACCTTCTAATAAAACTGAGAATGATGTTAGCATAAGTAATTTAACACCATGCTACACTGTTTACTTCGACCATATCATAAGTAAACCAGTTTTGGGAAAGGATGATGATTATAAGGATTTCATCGCGAAAGATACAAGGGTAAGTCCTACTCTTGTACTGTTGGTCCAATGGAGAAGGGACGAAGGGAAAAGTTAAAAGTTAAATGAATATTACAGGTTGAGGTACAAATGCTTGGAGAGGAAGAACTGAAGCGTGTAAAACACGGAGAAATAATTCAGTTACAAAGAAAAGGCTTCTTCAGATGCGATGTGCCTTATGCTCCCGTTAGCTCATTTTCTTCTCGAGAACAGTCTTTGATTCTATTTCATATTCCAGATGGTCATAGCACGAATACGAATAAATCTGCACCTTCTGCTACTAAAACATCAACGTCTGCTAAAGAAGTGGCTCAGAAGAAAGTATGCAGTATTTTTTACTCTTCCAATTACGAATTCAAATTGAATATCTGTTCACGCGCAATTTCTCTTACTGTTATGCTTGTAGGATGTAGTACAGGATTCAAATCTAATTAATGAGACGATTATTGCTCAAGGAGATAAAGTGCGGATTTTAAAATCTCAAAAGGCAGATAAAGCTACAATCGATGCAGAAGTAAAAGTCCTACTTTCGTTGAAAGCCGAGTATAAGACGTCGAGTGGAGTAGAATGGAAACCAGGTGTTGTTTCAAGTAAGCCTACACAGGCAATGTCAGTTTCTAGCGAAAATAAATTATCTGACGACATTGTACTGCAAGAAAGTAAAATTAAAGCATTACAACTAAGTATAAACGAGGAAATGCAGCATCTTCTTAATTTGAAGATGGAATACAAAAATAAATTGGGTACTGATTGGGTGGTAGGAAAAAAACGAAATGTAACAGAAACTGATCGTGGGCAAGCAAAATTGAACACTGAAAATCTATCCTTTGAGATTCAGAAACGGGGAGATCAAGTAAGACTGCTGAAAAGCTCGAAAGCAGAGAAACGTGTTATTGACGAAGAAGTAAAGAAACTTTTGGCTTTAAAATCAGATTATAAGTCCGCTACTGGTCAAGATTGGAAACCATCTGGTGCACCAAACGTGACGAACAAAACAACAACGGATAAAGAACAAATATCCGTGGAAATTCAGAAACAAGGTGATAAAGTAAGGCAACTGAAAACTTCAAAGGCGGGAAAGGATACTATTGATCAAGAAGTGGAGACGCTTCTAAAGTTAAAAGCCGATTACAAAGCTGCAACTGGAAAGGAGTGGAAGCCATCAACTGTTCTAGCGACGAGTGAAATAAAGAAAGGCGAAGTTAATGCCGATCAACTTTCAGAAAGAATACAAAAGCAAGGAGATAAAGTTAGGCAACTGAAAATTTCAAAGGCGGGAAAGGATACAATTGATCAAGAAGTGGAGACGCTTCTAAAGTTGAAAGCCGATTACAAAGCTGCAACTGGAAAGGAGTGGAAGCCATCAACTGTTCCAGTGACGAGTGAAATAAAGAAAGGCGAAGTTAATGCCGATCAACTTTCAGAAAGGATACAAAAGCAAGGAGATACAGTAAGGCAACTGAAAACTTCAAAGGCGGGAAAAGATGCTATTGATCAAGAAGTAAAGATGCTTTTAAAGTTGAAAGGCGATTACAAAGCTGCAACTGGAAAGGAGTGGAAGCCATCAACTGTTTCAGTGACGAGTGTACCAACGAAAGATAAAATCAACGCCGACCAACTTTCAGAAAGCATACAAAAGCAAGGGGATAAAGTAAGACAATTAAAAGAGGCTAAAGCAGATAAAGGTACTATTGATCAAGAAGTAAAAGTTCTTCTAGCTTTGAAGAATGACTATAAGTCAGAAACCAATCAGGAATGGAAACCAGCGAAACCTGATACATCGTCTAAGAAGAAGAAAAGGGAAGATATTTCTAAAGCAGAGAAGCAACAAAGTACATCAGATAAAACTGAAAGTACGAAAGATGTAGATATCAGTAAAACTGGAACCCGATTGGGTTTAGAGGCAAAGAAAGAAGAGAACTTCTTTGAATGGTATTCTCAAATTATCACCAAGAGCGGTATGATTGAGTATTACGATGTATCAGGCTGTTACATTCTTCGTCCATGGAGTTTTGCGGTTTGGAAAACAATAAAAGACTACATTAATAAGGACATAACGGCGATGGGTGTTCAAGAGTGTTATTTCCCTATTTTCGTTACACGAGCGGTATTGGAGAAGGAAAAGGCACATATAACAGACTTTGCGCCTGAAGTTGCGTGGGTCACAAAATGTGGAGAATCGGACTTAGCAGAACCAATTGCTATACGACCGACATCTGAAACTGTAATGTATCCTGCTTACGCCAAGTGGTTAAAATCGGATGCGGAGCTTCCTTTAAAGCTTAATCAATGGAACAATGTAGTAGTAAGTAATAAATATAAGTTATAACATCACTTACCGTATCAAAAGGAAGCTATATTTCAATATTTGCAATTTATCATAGAGATGGGAATTCAAGGATCCTAAGCCTTTTTTGCGAACAAGAGAATTTTTATGGCAGGAGGGTCATACAGCTTTTGCCACTAAAGCTGAGGCCGACGAGGAAGTTATGTTGATTTTAGACATGTACGCTAGAGTGTACGAAGACTTATTAGCTGTACCGGTCGTCAAAGGTCGTAAAACTGAGAAGGAGAAATTCGCTGGTGGTGATTATACGACAACAGTTGAAGCTTTTATTTCATCAAGTGGTCGCGCGATACAAGGAGCAACCAGTCATCATCTTGGGCAAAATTTCTCTAAAATGTTTAATATACAAGTAGAGGGTGCTGTAGAAGGAGACGAGAAAACGTTCGTTTATCAAAATTCTTGGGGCTTAACAACTCGAACAATTGGAGTTATGATAATGGTACGCGTATAATACGTTTTAATTGAAGACTATTTAACATAGTAACAAAATAATTGCACATATTATTTGCAGGTACACGGAGACGATAAGGGTCTGGTATTACCGCCAAATGTAGCTTGCATTCAAGCTATCATAGTTCCTTGCGGAATTACAGCAAGCACAACACCGCAACAAAGGGAACTGTTGTCCACCGAGTGTAATAAATTACTGGACGAATTATCTAAAGATAAATCGCTGCGAGTTAAAGCAGATTTTCGCAGCAATCGTACTCCAGGTTGGAAATTCAACCACTGGGAATTGAAAGGTGTACCTGTAAGGATCGAATTGGGTCCAAAAGACTTGGAAAAGAATCAGGTCACTTTTGTTCGTAGAGATATTTCTGCAAGAGTACTTGCAAGTAGACCTGCAGCGGTCACTGCCTTATGTTCGTTATTAACTGAAATACAAACAAGTATGCTTGAAACGTAAGTGCTATTAAATATAAGGTTTAGGTATATAATATAAAATATTAATTCGTTTACTATTATGAATGATATTTCTTAACAGGGCAAGGAAGAATTTAAATGAGCATATAAAACGTGCAGAAAATTGGACCGATTTCTGTTCTTATCTTAATCAAAAGAACATACTTTTATCAGCATTTTGTGGGGAAATATCTTGTGAAGATAATATTAAAGCTGATAGTGCACGGTAAATATTGTAAGGTATAACATTCTGAATAGCGTGAAAAATATATTTTTTGCTCCTTTTGTAGTGAGGATACCGGAGAGGAACTTGGGGCATTATCAATGGGTGCAAAAAGTCTTTGCATACCATTTGAACAACCATCCACATCGGTACCTCTTGATAAACAAAAATGCATTCATCCCACTTGTAAGAACAAACCGAAATTTTATACACTTTTTGGTCGTAGCTACTGAAGTGTTTTTAATTTAATAATATGGAACAGCTATTGTAATGAAAGTTGTTGCGAAGGACACATTTACAATGCTGAACTTGATGTTTACGTTCGTATAAAATTGCATTCACATTTGTTATGTCCAAATAACAAATAAAAAAAGAACTCTTTACTTTCTGTACAACAGAGTTTTCAACGAACTTACAAATTGAAAGCTGCACGCAAAATTTTGTTTGCCCAAAAACAGCAACTGAACTTTATTTATTTTCATTAACTTAAACAAATTGGATACTAGCTAATAATAAAACCCTGTTTATCAATTATTGTAAGAAATGTTTTATATTTTTTAGAAAATTTTCTTCATTGCATTACTTAAATATTTATCTTACGCCAGACCATACTTATATTTATTTTTCTCCCAAATAAATAACTTAGATGCAAAACGAATAAAGTGCCGTACCAAAAATCAATTATCAAATTTTATTAAGAAATATTGCGATAAGCTCAACTAAGAAATATACATATGTAAAAAAATAGGCACAGGTATATACATTAGAGATTAACCTTCTGCATACGTAGATTTAATGTGAAATTTATTTGACGAGTATATACAATATATTATTTCCCACTTATAATTGAAAAAGTACAAAAAATATTGTACTTCAAAGTAATGATATAAATTTACTGCGGCATATGTATAGGTAAATATATAAGGACGAAATTTTTACAATATTTACAGATAGTTTTTGGGTCATCGTTAAAATTTTTAAATACTACATACAAAACGAATATATATAATAATTATACCAGTAATATTAATGTAGATAAACAGTATTGTAGTATTTTTCAACATTTTTCTTACGAATATTCTTTCAAGTATTGAAATATGGTTTTCCTATGTACATATTTATATCGAATATATATTACTTCTCAAAAAGACCATTGCAATGTTCTAGATTAGGTTCTTTGTGGTTAAATGAATTATTCGTGACCTGTTTTACGTACGAAATTTTCGTCAGTTATTATTGTGTCTTCTGCATAAATTCCGATATCAGTTCGACGATTTTTTCAACTTTGCCATTTAGCTTCCTTCATTTTTTATTCTGTGAATCAATGTAATTGGCTCTAAACATTCTACTCCATTGCCGGCAGCATTTGAAATACGTTCTGATATATTCATTTCCTCTCCTAGACTATTTCGTTCTCTTACAAATACTGCTTTTTCAGCACAACATTCATTGTCCTCTTTTTTATCTTGCGAGAACAAATTTGGATTATCATCAATGAAATTTTCTATCTTTTTCAAATCAATGCTTACTGTAAGTTTCGTTTTATCCGTTGTTTCTATATTATTTTCGGATTCATAGTTCGCACGATTTTCTGAGAATAAAGCACGTCGAAGTAATTTTATTGAGCCATGAGTTCCATTTTTGAAACCTACATTCGGACTTTGTATTTTGAGCGCACCGTTTGTTGCTCGATCGTATTGTAATTTTGGAATATTTTCATTTCCATAATTATTACTTTTCATGTGTTTATTCTTACAACTTGTGGTGGCGTCGAAAGTACTTTCAGTGACGTTAATTAAGCCAATATTCTTGTTACTTCGCTCTTTATCATCATTTTGAATCGAATTAGGCGCCGGTCGCGTCGAACTTTCACTCCCATTCTGATTATTTCCACTTGCAGAAACACTTGTATCGTTTGTAACTACTGTTGTGTTTGTTAGTATATTGTCCGTTGTAGTTTTGCAAGAAATTGTTGCTACCGGATCTAGATTCTCTTTACCATCTTCGTAATTGTTCAATTGTTCGCTAGCTAACATATATTTACATTTATCTTTATTACATACGGACGAGATACTTTGTAAAACGTTTCCGGATCTCAAATTGGCTGGAGTTTCAGTTTGCGTTTTACAAATATTTTGTTGGGCAGTCTTTTTTGTTGACGTATCAAGTCTAATACTCTGTATCATAGTGTTTGGACGTTCCATATCAATACTTACAGAAAATTTATCATATAGAATCATCTGTACAAAAAAAAAAAAGAATGGTGATAACTTGACTGTTCTATAAAATATGATAACTTCTTATAGCAACGTTTAATCGATAATATCTACTTAATAAATGTAAGACATATGTACGAACTTTACCTCCAAATTATTTAAATTATGTATACGAAACTTAAGATCTCGAAGACGTATATATTCCGGTATTAATCTCGGATAATTACAGTCGGCGTTTCCATTCTTTTTTTCATCGTAGTCACTGTTAGATTTGATACTAGGTGACCTGCGTTTTGGCATGGTCCTGCAATATACAAAATGCTCTAAATAATTTTTGTATCTAATTTTATCACGCAGCTGAAATAGCACTTACCGAACATATTGTCCGCAACAACAGTAACAAAAATATAAAATTTTACTGTACACATTTTTAAATGCATCAAGCGTTCCAATATTCATTAATACTTACGTATCAACGTTGTCCTCTGATTTCCATCGTCCTGATAATTGTATTCTCTCTTCGCTCGAGTGGCTTGATTTAACGAGATCTTGTCTGCTGTTATTCCTTGTATTATCTGTGATGCTTCTGTTCCTTGATTCAACAGCAGGACTTGTGCCTGCACCCCCGTCACACTGTTAGAATTTCAAGCAACACATTGAAGAAAAGGTACGGGGAAATTTACATCTATATACACAATCCCCATACCCTACTTCGCTGTGGAATTAATCCTTAAATTGTATGTATTACTCTATTGCGCCTTTTCTTTTTACGTTCCATTATAAATAGTATAGTTATACCATCTCTGTTCGTATGAAAAAATTCGTTCATTAGAATATTCCTCTATGGAAAGAAATTCATTATGCGAAAATTAAGTATCAGAAAAGAAAGAATAATTTAAGGATTAATAATCGTATTTCGAACGTATGGACTGAATAATTTTTGAGGGTAGTATGCAAACATGATATACAGGGTACAGGGAAGGGTAATTATTATGGAAACCATTAGACACATGTAATACTAAAGACAATCTACTTACATTTTTTCTATCAATGTTAACTTTTGAACTCTCAGGTATTTCTAATGCATTTCTTGTGCTAGATGTATGCTTTATATCTCTATCACAATTTCCTTTAACTGGCATACTCGATCCTTGATTCGTTACAGAAGAGTGGCGCTCATTATCGATAACTTTGAAATCATTAGTGTCAGCTAGAAAATGTGTATAGTTATGTAATGGTATATTCGATATACTCATCGTTTCTTCCAATTGTTTATCCCTTTTCTTTACTCGTTTCGATATATCTATACAAGAAACTATTTGATTAGATGGAGTTTCATCAAGTTTTCGCTTTAATTTTGATGTAGGAATGTCATCCAGAATTTCTTTGCCAGTAATATTTTGTTCTTCTTCAACAAATTGTGTATAGTCAAATTCTTCTGGTGCCAAGGAAATGACATTTGTGATTTTTATATTCGAAATGGAATCATTGCATGTATATACATTTTTGTTGATTAATATTGTGTCGTCCAAATCGTTAGACTTCATTTCCTTCTGCGTATTATGATTAGAATTCCTTTGATTCATATTATTTTTGTAAAACAATCTTTCTATTTGTAATGGAGTAAAACTATGCGATGTAACGGCATCCTTATGTTTATCCGTATTGCTTTTCGATTTAAATAAATCGTCGCTTCCAATTTCACCCTTGTTGACACAAATAAGAGTGTCGTCTAATAAATCACAATTATCGACCTGCAATACATAAATGCGTTTCTGTAAATGTTATCATTACATATCAGAGTAGGATTGTTTTACGTTTTTAACACTCTTTTTTATTTATTCTACGTACTTCTATAACGTCATCGTCGCTATCAACCATAATAACATTATGAAGTGTTTTACGCAATTGTGGCTTGGAATGTTTTAAATTAGAACTATTTCTATCCAAATTTAATCTTGCTCGCGTACGAATTTCCCCATTGCTCGTGGACTGCAGGCTATATTCCTCTGTTGTGGAATGGTGGGTACTATTCGTATTTTTTACATTTTGCTTTTTAATACATCTGTATAATGTTAAATACATTTTCATTAATATAAATAAACAGCGTATTGAACTATATTTAAATTCTAATACTTTGTTCTAGTCCAATGATACTAACTCTTGCATCTCGCTATTTGCTTTAAGTTGTTGTAATTTAAACGTACGAGGCCCAGGGCGTAATTTAACAGTTGATTCTTGCGGTATAGAACTAATAGTTGGTGAACGTGATATAAATGGTACAGGTGAATCTTTACCAACGGAAATATCGCTATCACTGTCATCCGAGTCGAAATCGATCCTAATCAAATAATTAATATATCATTAAATCTTGTACATTAATTTAAATTTTGTATTGTAAGTTTAATAACGTCCAATGCTGAATAGAACTGATACGTACTTTACTATATCCTGCGTTCTGCTAGAACTAGCCATCTCTATAGATTTACCTATAATGGCACATAAGCGCGAGTCAATCAAACAATTACTTTCACCTAATTTTATCAGGAAAAACAATTAAATTCTTTACCTAATATGGACATGCATTCGGAACATTCCCAGAGGGGATTAGCCCATTTGAGTCCACCACAGGCCATATGAATTCCTTGCGAGCCACAAGTTCGACAAAGCGCTAGCTCCCATTTTCTGTTCAATTGCAATGAAAATATACGAAATAGAAGGAGTACGAAAGCCTTAAAACCATTCAATATTTGAAGGTACATCGAATAAAATATTTATTTACTTACGGATTGATGTTTGTAAACTTTCTGCCTTTGGGACAAAGACATATCTGTGCGTCACACTGATCATGCCTATATAAAAGTTCTTGAAACGCATTCGGTTCAAGTTCCCAAGAAGCATCCCTTAAAATGGAAATATTAGATCAATTCGTGTTTTATAACACATTAACATATACATATATATATATGTCATAAAGAAAACTTGTTTGCTACTTACTGACTCGGAATAAATATACCAAATTCTAACATAGCTTTCTGAAATGCTTTTTTGTCGTTACACAGAGGACACTTGAAAAAATATCCAGCACTGATGGCAAGTTGCTGAAAACAAATATCTTATAAATCGAATTCAAAACATTAAATGTTCCAATAATATTCTTATCTTACCTGAACGCACTTCCTATGAAACCAGGCATTCTTTTTGCAACACGGTGCCCATATCGTTTCAACTATATCATAAGGATCTACTTTCTCGTAACATATATAACATAACGTTTCATTGCTTTTGGCCGACTCTATTTTTGTCTGACCATCTATTGTTTGCTTTGGTCGATGATTAATACAATACGATCTGAAAAATTGTTACATTATAAAATTACTGCAAAAAACTTTAAACCTTTCCAAATAAAGTTTGAAGAGAAATGTTTGAAGAGAAATGTGGTAGAACAAGATATTAGCAAGAATAGGTCAACAGACTTTTTAAAATATTATAAATAAAAAAGGAAAATAGTAGCATACCTAAATTCGCCAAAAAACTGGTTTAAGGTTCCAGCCCTTAGGCCACAAGGGTAATGAAACATTCGTTTACATTTAACATTACAACATCCCAGAGTGGCGCCAGTTTTCTTACAGTATGTGCATGTCTTTCATTTAAAGAACAAAGAAAACAAACAAGATAGTTAAAAGCCTAACTTCAAGATCTACTAAAATATTTTATTCATATAAAGATATTTACCAGCTTTTTCCCTCTTCGAATCTCTTTCTTTATATCGATTAATAAAAATCCTAGAATACCTTGATCATCTCTCCCCCTTTGTTGCATGTTCGATGATAAAAGCTACAAGATTGAATACGTTAATGCTATTTGTTCTCAGAGATAAAATACTATGAAAAATATAAAATATATGCGGATGAATTACCAAACAAAAATAATGTGTACGAATATCGTCAAGTTCGCAGAATTTTCCAAACTCCAATTCGTGATCCTCCGATAATCCACAGAAGCAACAAGCATTGTGTTTACTTGGCTTGTTCTGTTTTGACATAGTGTTTACTAAAAAGTTCAGTAACTAGATTTTTTTTAATGCAAAATAAAGTAAAATAATACGTAATAAAGCTATTCATAAACAACTATCCATGAACAACTTAGAAATTGATACAATTGATGACAGCTTTTAATGCGATTCTATATAATTGCTGTATTCTTAACAAAGATAATATGTACACGTATGTAAAATATCAAATACAATAAATATAAGCGATGTAGAATTAATGTAATACGTACGTTTTTGTCAAGTTATCCAACAATTTCACGAGCTTGAATATACATATACATACGTAAATGCATATATCTTCCGTATGAATCTAATGTTTCACAAAGGTTCGAAAACGTTTCTATTGTAGTACATACTTAGGTGAACTGTATTAATCAGAACAATCGGCAAATATAAAAACTGAGGTTCTAATTCACCATAATGCAAGCGAAACATCACATTTACGTTGACTCGCGTAATGTTTCTTTATACAGAGTACAACGTAATATAATAACGTAATATACCAAGAAGAATGCAATTTTTGTATGCTTCGACAATTTAATTATTTAATTAAAAAATACAACCTATTTTCAAAATAATAACAGCGCGGGAGAAACTACATGTCTGCAATGTGACACACAAACAACATATTTGACCAGAAGTCACGTTTCTAAAAAACGATATAGGTTCTATATCGTTATGTCTTGAATGTTTGGTGGAAAAAAATATTTTCATTCAAGACATTAATTGTTTGATTCAATAAAATATGCGGAACTGTATATTCCTTACAGGAAACCACAACCGATCAAATGCAAATACATAGAGAATATAGTATATAAGATAACTGCTAACCATAGAACGTAGCGCCACCTAAATAATGCTCGTACTTAAGATGAATTATGTACTTGTAAATCCTATATGAGCACAGAATTCTTTTAAATCTATTCTTCAACATAAGGCACTGTTGCGTATCTATTGGTGGAATATGGGGACTTTGTGTCGCTTCAGTGGCCCTTGGAACGCTGAACCGCCCTGCTGGTGGAGAAGCGCGAAATATTCAAAGACAACGATTTGATAATAAAGATTTACTGTTTATTCACTGCTCGAGTTAAAATATACTGATATTTCAAGAAATAGTGTTGATCTGACAAAGTTGTTCTGTACAAGTGTTCTGTTAAGGGATTATATTTATCACTTCTCTTTCCGGTAAGGGCGTCCAGGTACGCGCGCTAAGGGGTAACGGGGAAAACCCCGGGAAAAACACGCGAAAGTCAGAAAAAGCGGGCCAAAGAGTCGAGGGGCTCTTTAGAGGTCCTATCGATAGTTACAATCATTAATTTGTGGCGGGAACAGTTAGAATTTCATCACGAGCTTTACACAAATATATATTATAATTATATTATGATCTTTTTATATTACATTCTTTGAATGGAACTTTACAAAATTAAAATACATATGTTCTTTTCATTCGATACAAATAGGACAAGAATCACTATTTTATATTCCTTCTTTCTGTATTAAAAGTATCGCCATCTTGAATAATACCATTTAAATAAGGTATTTGGATAAGATCTCTTCGAGCTTGCATTAAACGATACAAAACTGGACAGTCTAAAGACTCGCATTTCGGTTCTTCCAAGTAGCCAGTGCATGATTGGCATATCTAAAACAAAATCAATATTTATATTTTCGCTCATGAACAATCAGATCATGTACATAATATCTACGCGCATATTGTACAAGTAATTGTACCATAGTAAGTTCATGATGTGTACGTTCCAACCATCTTAATTTTTCATACAAAAGAGTCATTGTTCGATCAGGTTTCGCAATGCAATTCGAGCAAATATCGTTACGCGTTTGTTCTCCGCAAGCAGCGCATATAACGGCCCCAAAGTACTGTCGAATAGTGAATTTTTGATTGTCTGTACATAATTGAACTACTTTATCAGGAGTGTGACGGTGAGACATTTCTCTGTACCTAAAAGTAAGAAAAAGAGAAAATCAGTACTTAACGGTACAAAATATGAGTGCATTATTAAAACGTATATGTAATAGATTTATTGTACCATGTGCTGACGTCGATGCCAATTAAATTTAAACATCGATTGAGAGGTGGTATAATAACTTTTGTTATATAGTATATCGAATTCGGGTTCAATCCTTCATCTGTGATTACTTCCATTGGAGTTCGCACACAATGAATTAGTGGCTGATTTGGCGCTCCAGCTACTATAACGTAGCGCACTCGTTCGCCAGTACGTGGTATTGCACGAGGATCTTTCCGCGTTAATCTTCGCGTTAATTCTAAGGCCGGTACAGAGGCAGTAGGCTTGTAACCACGCAAGCCACGAAATTCTTTTGCAAATGTTAAATCCTGAAGTGATATTTTTCTGCGCAAAATTTTATCGAATTGTCGGGTAACGTATAATTTGATTAAAGAAAGGTCCTTGGTATCAAACAAGATTTTCAATGTTTTCTCCAGTATCTGAAATTTGAAATCGTTATCCGACTTTTCTCTCATTATTTTCGTGAACGATTTTACTAATTTATCGACGCATTTCACTTCACCTTAGCCACAGCTGGGCAACCATCTCTACGAACAGTTTCAATACCTTTTGCAAAATACTCAGGTTCTTCTTGCTCAGGCGTTTCATACATGTAACCGCAGTATCTTTTTTTCGTCTAGAAATAAAGAGAAGACAACGGTAACAAAAATATATGTTACAAATTATAGGGTTTACCGACTGTCAATAAGCTTTTACTTGTAATATCGATGGCTGTAGAACTTTCTCAAATTTGAGCTTCACGGGAGGGGGATTATCTGCGGTAATGGTGTCGGCAATTTCAGCTCCAATTGTAAATGCATCTTTTCTCGATTTTCCGGGTAAAAGAATAAATAATGAGTCTGTGTCACCGTAAACTACTTGAGCTCCCCATTTAGGCGTTGATTCTACTAATTTAATTGCTCGCTCCAGTGTTTCCCTGCCTTTACTAACAACGCTATCTGCCACCTTGATTAGAAATCGCTGTAATTAATTTTTCGTCAACTTATCACACAATCGTATGATACATATACAACGTACTTCCATGCAAGGCATTCTACCACTGAAATTAGCGGCTGTATAACCGTATGTAACATTTGCTATTAATTTAAGGCCTAGTTGCTGCGAATGAAGAACACGTTGTAACACCTGGTTTTCATTTCCATGAATTTTCATTGATTGTTTCACCATTAATCGTGTGTTTAAAATTTCTTCAAGCATACGTGGCAATATTCCAGTTCGTACTTCCGGTCTTACAAAAGCAACGCCGCACGGTGCAAAATTTATTTTCCCCAGCAATTTTTCCGTCGTATTTTTGTTCACTTTTAACGTTGCTGCGCCAAACTCAAATGGTTCATGTCTGTAAAAAAAAGAAGTGAACAACCAAGAACTTAAAAAACTGGGCGTTTTGAGAAGAATATAGAAATATTGATAGCGCCCTTACTGTCCAATATTTTCTACACGACCTAAACAGGTAGAAAAGCAATAATTGTATGCAATAATAATGCTTGGGTATAAACTCTGAAAATCCAAGACAATCAATGGATCACTGTAAAATGTAGATTGAGGTTCCATAATGAGCGGTATATATTCAGGTGCACGCATGTTTGCTCTTTGTTGTATTGATGGTGAGATTGGAATATAATTCAGAGGTTTGGCCAATCTTAACATCATGGATTCAACTCGAAACTGGGAGCCTCGCGAGAAAACTTCGTAAAACTGTATTCCAATAAGCCGTGCATGTTCAGATGTTCGCCCTAATGGATTGTTCAAATATAATGAAAGGCACAGAATATGTACGATATAATATCATGAAATAGTAATACAAACCAATAATGTCAAGATGTATTAACATTCTCAATGTGCCCACAACTCGTACGACATAATGAGTAATTACCCTCCATTGCACTGTCACACTTTTATGCTTCCACCATTCGGTTAAGGTTTCAAATGTGGGGCACGAAATTCTTTCTCGCATAACGTGGTACATAACATTCTCAAATGTATAATTTAGTAATGCTATAAAATACGTAGAGTGTTTTATGAATTATATTGCAAATATATGTGCAATATGCAACTTACCCATTTCGGGTCGCATTATTCTCCAAGCGTCTAATACAATTCGACCGGGTATTTTTACGTCGGTAAAATTTTCATCGTCAAACGTTTGTGCTTTAGATGTTGGTGTGATATTGCAGATTCTTGAAATTTGCCACATAAAATTCTTTATCCCGATGCGGGAAGCCCTGTGGATAACGTATCCCCATGATAGAAATTCTATCTCCCAACCGACTAAAATGTCCGGATCGCAATGTCTAATTAATATTATAAGGCTATTTAATAAATCCTCTTCGCTTGATACGTATGATGTAGGGCACAATGTAGTAGTTGAATGTACATTTCGTATTATCGAGTTATTTATATTAGAATTTACGACTATGGCACCTAAAACCATAGCGTATTTATTTTCATTCGTGATTGTTTAAAAAAGAAATTGTTTAACAAAACATTACGATTATTAGGAGTACCATGTTCTATTTGTTCAGCTTTTGAAGATGAGGGAACGTCATTATGAATCGCATAGACTACTGCTTCAATAGAATCGTGTTCTGGATCAGGAAGAAGTTTATCACGCGTAACGACGTGCACTTCTATTGATAATATTGTCAGGTACTGATGCTGTAATCATATAAATAAAAACAGTTTTAAAATTACAGTATCAGGATTAGTTTATAAGGAAAATAAAATGAAACAAAACCAATTACCACAGTCAAGCCTCTGGCGACTTGAAGATTTTCATTTTCAACATTGCCACTCGGTCGTTCTAAACTGAATTCAATTTGACCAAATGAAATACCAAGATGTTGCTGCGTACCATTGTTTTTGTATAGCATAGGATTTTCAAGCATCTTTCGTAAAGACGAACTAACACTATCATTAGATCCACGTGAACACGATAAATTGTTAGAACTTTCTGACTGCTGTTTCGTGCATTGCTTATCTGTAGACGTTTCATTAAGTATAATACTTTCTTTGGTATATGGTACAATATCAATATTGGACTTTACTTCTTGATGTTTCTTGTTCTTTTTTGATAGGTACTTTTTAGCTTTCAACCAAGTTTTGACGTGTTTCGCTGTTGGCGGTTGAATAAGAGAATGAATTGTTATGGTATTGTATCCAGCTAAAGCTCGTTTTATATCGCTGGATTTTATACTGGCACCAGAAGGATAAAATTCGTTTGTTTTTAGGCGTCGCCAAAGTTTGATACCAGAAACCCTATCTAAGCTAGATTTAAATGGAGCCAAATCGTGATCGTTATTTTTCTTTGAGTCTACTTTCTGTTTTACCAAATCATCTTTATTGCTGAAGAATGGACCATTGTACTTTGATTCTGATATATTATACCTTTTCATGGTTTTTATAATCCTTTCTCTGTTCGGTGGATTATATTTAGTAACAATTGTTATTAATCTATTTTGCGTAATGTCTCTTGTACCTTCGAGTGATACAGCAACTTGTGTATCTGATCCTGATTTTATTTTACTATTAACATGTTGCGTATACGTCATATTACAAATATCTTCTTCGTCTTCGTCTTCCTCTGCATTGTCTTCATTGATCAATTTCATCCGATCAGAAGTATTATCTATATAAAAGTTCTCCTTGTTGGTTGAAGTACTCGGTACATTGTATCCACAATTTACTTTTGCATCTTTTTCGGGGTATATTCCTAAAGATTTCTCATACCGAAAGGAATTCATTATGGAAACAGAAGTCAAACTATTACCTTGGAACGAATTATCAACTATTTCCTCTGTTAATGACAAATTATCAAAGTTACATTCGTCTATATTATCCTTTTCAGAATCAATATCTTCTGCGTTAGCATTTATGAAACTTAATCTTCTTCTGACTTCTATAATATTTTTCGAAAGCGATTGTGTTTGAATATTTTCTCCTGTCGCATTAAGGTACCCTTTGTCTAAATTAATAAGCTCCTTATTTTTTACTGTACTGTACATATTAAATATCAGTTCAAGAATACGATAGTTAAACAAGCCATCAATTTTGTTATATTCACCTGTCGTCTTGTTCAGTAGCGCAATGTGTATCGTTACCATCTGCAGCTTTACTATGCGAAGGTTCTACAATGTAACATTAATTAAAATGTTAAGCATAACTAAAACAATTGATCAGAAATTTATTGCTCACCTTGTTTTATCTGCGAGGCCAAAGTATTCATTTTTTCACGAAATAAACTCTTTCTTAATTGTTGACTATCTCGTTTTGGAGTAAAACAGGCAGATTTAGAGCTACAGGCACTATTAATTTCATTATTTTTATCTGATTTGGGGGATCTTATTGTTACGTTAAGCGGAGTATACTTCTTCGTCAAAGAACGTGGACTCTGTAAGGGTTTCATTTTAATCGGTGTACGACATGGTTCGCTTTGGCCACAATCTATATTAGTATTACGCCGCTTTCGAGAATTTTGCAAATTAACATCTTCTAATTCTATTCTTTGCCTTTTTAATGACACATTGACAACGTTGACCTCATTCGTGGCCTTTGTGCAAGATTTATAGACACAAATGCGTTTTTCTTCTCTTTTAATGGTAACATCTTGCTCCACATCTGAGTCACTCGCGCTATCATTGGTATTGCCGTCAAGTGCTGGTATATTTGAATCATTTAAAGCTTTACTAATCGTAAAAGGGAACTTCGCGTAATTAATTCGATTAAAACAACAGTTTTTAGGAATCGTTTGATTATCGAAATTCTCATAATCATTCAATGTTAATCCGTAGCCAAACTCATCAACATCATAAACATCTAAATCTTGATGATCTAATTTATGTAGGTTTATATTTGTACTCGGCGGCATTGAATGTTTAACTTGCGATGATTTTCTACGTTTATTCTTGAACTCACGAATTGATTTCTGCTTTAACCTGCTACATTTGTTTTTGAAAAATAAATCGTTTGATCCGTCGTACTGAGGAAAATCCATTGAGGAACTATCTTCAACAGTATCACCAATTTCGCGATCAGTTTCTTTACAATCTTCAGCTTTTTTATCTTTATTTTCTGGTACGCTTAGCTGATTGACAGTGTTAGTAAAGGATTTCCATGAACCAAGACTGTCCAAATCCAAACTTGTAATATTTAGATCTTCAATTTCATCATCGTCATTTTGCTCCTTAATTTGATTACTAAATATAGAACATTGCGAACCCAGCATACTGTCCTCGTCTACAATTTTTTCTTCCTCATTTTCCTCCGCTAAATTGTCCAATATTTCTATTAAATGCATATCTTCTGAATCCACTAGGAATAATGTGTGGATCGATGTTAGTAAAATGAGGAAAATAATATTAAATTGATATACTTATTCCCTATGTAATGTTATCACTTACAAATGCTACATTCCATTGGTTTATAAGAAAATGAAGTATCTCTTGGCATAGAGTTTTCAAGCCCTAATAACTCACTATTTAACAGCGCCACATCTTTATTTTCTTGACATGATACCGATGGTTGAAAATGATTTAAAACATGCGAAGCGTTAAACGAATTATCCCCCTCTTCTGCTTCCAATGGATAACTAAGGGTCTTTGATGTTAGTGGCGTTGCATGTTCATCCACCTAAGTGCATAAATGAAGTAAAAGTAATTCTAATATCTGTTAAGAATTAGTAATATGAATATTAGATGAACCTGGGTTTTTCGATTGTTTTTAGTCCATTTATTTTGACAAAATTAAAGTCCGAACACTCTTAAAGAATAATATTCAAATAGTGTTAACCAAATATCAAAAATTTTAAAAGAATATTTATGATTCGATACTGTACCCGTGGAATGTCTTGCAACCTTTTCATTAATCTTTCCTCTTGATAAATATCACTGTCTGTTGGTCTGTAAACTCTACCATCATCATTTGTATATAATAATTGCGACTCTGTGTTCTGTAAACCTTTTGCTTCTCTTCTGTATGTTTCTTCGCTCCAAATAGCTGCAATGCCAGGATTTAAATCTATACCATTCTGAATTTCCAATCTATTCAGTATTTCGGATGCTTGTGCATCGGCTTCCAATTTACAGGTACTTTGCCTGGCAGTAGATGTGGGAAGATATTTTTCTGAATCAAACTGAAGCGAGCTCTCATTTTGCTCCTCTTCCGTTGTACCTGTCCATGCGCTCCGTCTAATTTTAACTTCTTTAAGATTTATCAGACTCATACCATAGAGATTGTAATCTACCATGAATTGCAAAATGAAGGGTATATGTGCTTCGTGTGGTTGCAAACTTTGACCGAGTATATTGCCATTCTGTTATAAAATATTTGTCATTATTTCTATAGTTTATTGTTTGTTTCTAGTGTAAAGAACAGATCATTTGTAGAAATTGTTATTAAAAAATAATCCTATACCTGTAGCAAATCAGTAGCTCGTTTAATCATTGCCGGATTGTAAAAGTAAATTTTAAAAAACAAATGTTCCTTCTGATGATATCCATAAAGCGGGCTGAAATGAATAGTTTATTGAATAAAACGTATTAATATATTTTGATATAATCGTAGCGCTGCCTTACATTCCACTGACTCGTTGAATTTTATAAACATGTTGAGTATTCGACATTGCAGTTCCCAAAGACATATTAATCGTGGAATCGATAGCAGCCGCTAATTTGTAGACAAAACCTGCGATATTGTCGTTCACTGTACATGGTATATATATGTATGGAAATACTCCATGTATATGTAAACATGTTTTGATCCCTGTATTATATAAAATAAAATAAAAAATCTATTATTATCGGTTACATTGTTCTGAGACTGCATTAATAACCTTAAAGTTGCTTAATATTATTATAAGGTATACCGGATGGAGTTGATCCAAATATTCTAATAACTGGAACTTGTCTAATTCCATTCCCACGGAAGTCTGAAAATGTTACATCCAGTTCTGATAATGGTGCTGATTGATAGCTATCTATCGACACCAAATTAATACAAAACATATTCGATATCTGCGAACAATGTTTATTAATATTTAGAAAAGTGAGGGTACACATAAATTCATTCGGTTTGCACTATAGTATTTAGGCTGATGTCTATTAGTAAGTGGCCGCTGAACATCTTTGCCGCAAATACTCCACCGGTGTCACACACAATTACACCTGTGCATTTTATTAGTTATATAAACAGATTTATTCGGTTTGTTGAATGTTTATGGGAATATGTGTCGCGTAAAATTTTTACTCATGCGTTCACAACTGTTAATGAACAAACAAGAATAGGTTCTGTTTATAATTTACATTTTTGAAATTACTCACGTCCCTATTATACCTACACTCAGAAGCTAATGTCACCAACGAGCCGTAGCAGTCGATAATGAGACATGTGGCGCCATCTCGCGTTGGCGGCCTTTCGAGCAGATTACCGCGCCTTCAAAACCAAATTTCAGGATTACATACATCGTTCATTGAAACAATTGCGTCTTTCTCGGCTTCTAGTATGTATTTTGTAACCGGAATGATCTCAAATCAAAGCTACGAACCACAGATATCTTCTCCCACAGTTTCAATAGTAAGCCATGTGTGGTTTAAAAGTTATATTCAATGACAGAATCGGCAAAAATGCACTCCGTGTTGTTTCAATTATCTCGGCTAGTATGTCCGTCCCCTATTTCTTTTTTGTCTAAATAACCCTTAATAATGTTTGTCTCTCCTGTTGCGTACTTACTAATATATTTTTTGTGCGTGCAGGTCCTGCAGGCAGAGGGTTAGGAGCATTGACCGGCCCTTCTCATCGTGCATAAATGCAAGAAAGAAGAAAGAATAACTCTTGCCACATACATTAGTAATAGTAAATTGGTTTATAAAAATAGTTTATAACTATTAGCGCGTAACATTCATATAGAACAATCGTGTGATTAATTTCTATGTATCTATTATATATTTTATTTTATCTTCTGTTTATTTGGTAGAACTTGTATAAACTTTAATATTACTTTTACTATAAGCTACTACTACTTTACTACAAAATATAATATGAAAGATATAATAAATAATTTACATATGCACAAGTTACAGAATGGCTGTAATTTGAATTTATAAGCTTCGGCATTTAGTATAATATTCAGTATAAGTTTTATCTATAAAATATATTGTAAATTAACTTTAAAGAATAGCTTATTAGTATTGGATTATTTATTTTTATAGTATTTTTTATATTACACAAATGTCAGTTACGAACTAATACAAGATTTAGTTGTATAATCGCATCGTAAATAGATATACAAGAATAGTTCATAAGTATTAACTAGTCAAATTAAATTACAACATTTTTGTAACTTAAATTGTATCTTCATTAATTAGTTTAAATAAATGTTCAATGAAAAGAATTCCACTGCTCTTTTTATTTTCATACTTTACCAATCCTTAAAAGAACCCAATTCCAATTCCTTACACAAGAAGTACCGTGGAGGAACTTTAAATGCGAAGTCCAAAAGCGAGAAACTTGTCAAAATGGTCCTATACGTTATTAAATTTGGAAGCAGCAAATTCTAACACTTCACTCCTTGCAAAATTATTTGGCAGAAGTCTAGAAACTTATGCGTTAAGAAATTCCTGGAATTCTACGTCAGTTCTTAGATTTGTTGAGATCTAATACCTCCTCGCACATCATATTCTCCTAATACAAATCCACGATTTTCAACCGAAATTTCGGAAATTGTGACAAAAAAATCTCGCGGAAAATCGTGGACTTATATCAGGAGAATATGATATGCGAGGAGGTATTCGATAGCAGCGGTTCTTGAAAATGACGTCACGTTCCAGGAATTTCCGAGCGCAAAATTTCTTAGTTTCTGGCAAAAATATCTCTTGAGAATCGTAGATTTGTATTAGAAGAATACGATATGCGAGGAGGTATCCGACCCCGGCAGTTCTTAGAAATGACGTCGTCTTCTAGGAATTTCTGATACTTTTTTGGATATCTACCAACCAATTTTGCAAGCAGTGAAGACTTACAATTCTAATTTAATAACGTATAGGGCCATTTTTACAAGCTTCACGCTTTAGGACTTTGCATTTAAAGTCCGTCCACGGTAGTACTTGTTTAAGGAAGTGGAATTAGGTCTTTTCAAGGATTGTTAAGTTGTGAAAATAAAAATGGCAGTGGAATTCTTTGCATTTAAGATTTATTTAAACTAATCAACGAAAATACAATTTACAAATATGTTGCTATTTATACTTAAAAGCTAATACTTATGAATTATTCTTTTAAATCTATTTACAATATATCTTTATCAATCTTAAAATAATATTTAGGTAATATAAAAAGTACAACAAACCCAAATAAGTTAAGCAATTGTGCAACTTATTTTACATTTTTTAAACTTAGTAGAACTTGTAATAGTGATACAAGTAATATTAAGAATTATATCCTATGCACTAATAGTTACAAACTATTTTTATAAACCAATTTACAATAACTAAAGCATGTGGCAAGAGTTATTCTTTCTTCTTTCTTGCATTTATGCACAATGGGGAGGGCAGTCAACGCTTGTTGCTGTTTGCCTGCGATACCTGCACATACAAAAAATATAGTAGTAACTATGTAAATGGAGGAACACAAATTATGAAGAGATGTTTAAAGGAAAAAGATGGCGGAAGGATCAAACCAAAATATGAGCATAAGAAAAATGACAGATTAATTGAGAAGGAAAATTCATGTTTAATTGAAAAGTTTTAATATACTAGAATGGCAAGTACCTAAGCATGAACGGACAATGGCACAATCATCGATTAATAATGTAGCTAAGATGCGATAACCTTAAACGATGGAATAAGTATTAGAAGAGGGAAAGAATAAAAAATGAAACCTATATAGACAAACATTTGAAACGTTGGAACACCTGTTATCAGAATGTGTGGAAACAGATAATAGGATATAAAAATGACTTAGGACTTTGAAATAAAACAGGAAGGAATGGGAAAGATATAATACCTAGGAGAAGGTATGATAATGAAAAGCAAAACAGAAGATGAGAGTACAATAGTTTTGCAAGTTACGATGCTGCGAGCTCGAAATAAAGAATAACACTACCATTAATATGTATTTAATACATGCTGGAAAATTTATTTAAGGAAAAAAATATTCGCAAATGTTTTACCTTTGCTGAGGAGCTTGACTGCTGTAAACTAAAATGCATAATGGAACGTACAATGTTATTATACATATTATTTTAATGTAGATTGTAACTCTGTATTTGCTAACACTTTATTGTCATGTAAATAAGAGTACGAAACTAAGTTCAGGGTACCGCTTTTTATAAAGAGGTGCTTGACACGACGTACCACTCGTATCCCTGTCGTATCTACACCCAGTGTGGGCTTTAGTTTCGCCATCTATGCTGAACTCCTTAAAACTACTCGCGCTTGCTATGGTATCGCCATCTATACAGACGTTAATGAAACCACTCGGGCCTCTGCCATATCTATACTTGCGGTAAATAAGAGGTGCGATTAGTTTCAAGCAGTTCTGTATAGATGGCGATACCATAGTAGGCGCTAGTACTTTCAAGGAGGTCTGTTAGATGGCAATACTACAGCAGGCCCGCGTAGTTTCAAGCCAATCTTTACAGATATTAATTAAATGAATTAAAATATATACATTTCTCGCGCTTATACCGGATGAGAAGTGCCGGCCAATGCTCCTTATTCTTTGCATGCGGAACCTGCACACACAAGGCATATATTAGTATCTAACAGGACAGAAACAGATTATTAAGGGATGTTTAGAAGAAAAAGGAAAAACGGAGGGCCAAACTAGAAGCAGAAGAGAAAGAGAGGTTTATTTTAAACGAAATGGAATGAGTCTGGCAAGAGTAAATTTGATAGGAGCTGAAGTAATGGAAGCGACGGAGAGCCTAATAAAAGATATTATGAAATCCAAGTGCAGGAGCACAGCAGAACAATAAAAGTAGCAAGATACGTGCATAATGCAAGGTTTAGTTAATTTATGACTCCTGTGCCCAACACTGCTTCAGCAAATAATAGTCGAATTTCTGAGTCCCTATGGCAGTCACGTTGAACCACGAAAGTCCATAAGGTGACTGGTTTATTCATATATCTCGTTGGTGTCTTGTCTATGGCATAGATACGGCAGAGACACTAGTAGTTTTTTGTACTTGTGTATAGGTGGCAGAACTATTATTGCCCCACATATTTAAATAATTTGTTACTGCAATCACCTCTATTCACAATCTTAAATAAATAGTACGCTACAGCTACGGTCTTCAATAATACGTTAATAATCGCAAATTATTTTACTATAATATTAAAACCGCAATAATAGTGGTATAATATAATTTAAATCTATAATATTTATAACATTTTTTATTCTATTACAATTTAAACTTGTATTGGTAGTATTAATTACATGAAGGCACATTGACTTGGATGTACAGAGGCACTTGAAATACTTAAACTCGGAATATGCTGATACAATCAAAGGCAGAATATAATATTGTTACCCAACATGCTATTATACTGTCGTTCAATGTATATTCTAATTTGTTAAAAATTTTCCAAAATCAACATTGTACAAAATAATGTTTGCTTTGTACAAAATTTATATATATATATATATCTGTATATGGTAATGATACAAGTGGAAACATCATTCGTGCGCACGTTTTCTTACACATTTATAGCCCAGTAAAATCGCAAGAATGGAAAATTGATAGATGTATGAGATTCTTGATTTATATGTTTTGAATAGATAAACGACCATTTAATCTTTCGATCGAATAAATATTAAAGTGTGCCATTACTTATGCATGAAAATGAGAATGTAGACTGGCCTAATTTGTCGAGTTAAATTAGTTATACTAATGTTTCAATGAAAACTGTATCAAACATACTCGATACTCCCTTCTAATGATATAATAAGTTAGGCATATTAAAAATTCAAATACTTAATGAAGGCATATAGAAGCGCTTTTTTTTGTTTTCTTCCATGTAAAACATTTTAGTTTACAGAATGAGGCAGGAACTTTTTTCACGAAATGGATTAGACTTTTGTGACGAGAAACCAACCAAGAGGCAATCTTCTTGCTCGTGTTCTGTGATGTACTTCATGATATCTTCCACAGCTTTGCTAACCGTGATACGTTTTAGAGCAGCTTCACGTCGCAGCTGCTCCGTAATTTGACGTTGTTGTTGTAAATTCGTGATCACCATATCCATAACAGTCGAAGGCAGAGTGTTCTATCGAATACTAATAAAATCAGAATATGCTCAGAGTTTCGTTCATTTTTCTAACGAATTAAAGATTTATATGCAACTCATCTTACCAGCTTTTAATAACAACCTTCGTCGCTACGTTGCGCTCGATAATGGTAATGCTAATGCTTCACAAATTATACGAAGTATCGCAATTTTTTCCAAGAACTTCAAATACTTTATCACTATTAGACATACTGGCCTATCCCTTAAGGCTGGTTTACGTGAAGAAAAAACATATTTCGATTTTCCACTTCCTAAATTTCTTTAGACAACCATAAGTTTTCATTTACAGAAGCGTAATTTATTATATAAATGTTGTTCTAAGCCTGACAAAAGTATTAACCCCCTTTTAAACAATGTTCCATAAAATATTATATTGTTTTAGGAAAAATTTGGGTACCAAAATAGTTGCAGGTACCATTGAGGAGATGTCGTTTCAGTCCCTCATGCCGTAGTAGGATCTCGACTCTTTATTATTTTTGACGGAAAATTGAAGTAGCGTATTAGTCGTGAATTGCACGTGAGATTGAAGAATCTTTTGATTTTAAATATAAAAGGATGGCTATGCACGTTCCGAAAGCACCGGGCATGGCCCAGATGCTGAAAGAAGGGGCCCGTGTAAGTTGGAAAACATTTTCTGAAGACTATATTTGTGTCGCTAAGCTATATTACATTGGGACCGAACAATGTTTCTTCGTCGAGAAAAGCACGACACAATGTTCCATCGAACATTACCTTTTATAGGCATAATATATTTCTTTCCACTCTATATTTTCTTTTTCAGACGTCAACCTACAATAGCTTCGAGAATATATAAATGTATAACCGCGTTTATTTTTCACGTTATATTTGACCGGTTCATGACTCCTATATTGTCATCTGAATTATATACGATTTTCGAATAATTAATTCCAGGAGAGAACTGAAAATTTAGAATACTAATTTACATAACATTTCTTAATTTATTTTGACTAATTAAAATTGTTATTAATGTTAATAATGTTAATAAATTGTATATTATATATTTAACAATATATATTTCTCTTTTATTTAGTATTTCTCAGGTTTGGAGGAAGCGGTATACAGAAACATAACGGCATGCAAACAGTTTGCTCAAACTGTTCGGACTGCCTATGGTCCAAATGGCATGAACAAAATGATAATCAACCACATTGAAAAATTGTTTGTTACCAACGATGCAGCGACAATTATCAACGAACTGGAAGTTGAACATCCAGCCGCGAAATTAATAGTTCTTGCATCAAAGATGCAGGAAGCTGAAGTAGGCGATGGCACTAACTTTGTGATAATTCTTGCGGGAGCGCTTTTGGAAGCTGCTGAGGAGCTGCTTCGTTTGGTAAATATTAATATAATATTCTATTGCCAATATTTTATCTATCAATGTGAACGAAACAAATAAATTGAAAAATACAAATGATCTTTGTAACAGGGAATTACTACATCCGAGATTGTAGAAGGATATGAAGTTTCTTTGGAGAAAATTTTGGAAATATTGCCGACCTTAGTTTGTTACGAAGTAAAAGACTATCGGGACGAGGAACAGATAAAAGTTGGAATTAAGACGGCAATTATGAGTAAACAGTATGGAAATGAAGAACCTCTTACCTCTCTCATTACAAAAGCTTGCGTATCCATTATACCGGAGAACACAACGTTCAATGTTGATTACGTACGTGTCTGTAAAATACTCGGTGGTGGTTTGTCGAGCTCCGAAGTTGTACAGGGAATGGTATTCAAACGGCAAGTGGAAGGAGACGTTACACAGAAAGACACTGCAAAAATTGCAGTCTACACCTGCGCCGTAGATGTCATGCAAACTGAGACAAAAGGAACTGTACTAATAAAGTCCGCAGATGAATTGATGAAATTCTCTAGAGGAGAGGAATCCTTGTTACAGGCACAGATAAAAGCAATAGCTGACAGTGGAGCCGCTGTGATCGTTTCGGGTGGGAAGTTTGGAGATATGGCGCTACACTATATGAACCAATACAATTTAATGGCTGTTCGTATACCCAGCAAGTTTGAAATTAGGAGATTATGCAAAACGGTTGGAGCTACTGCAATCCCAAAACTGGTAAAGCATTTTCCTTTGCTACAGTTTCTTTTCGCACGACGTAAACTCTTACTTCATCCTTGTTATTTTCATAGACGCCACCAACGAAGGAGGAATTGGGATACGCAGATTCGGTATACATCGATGAAGTTGGAGATACGATAGTAGTAAAGTTTGCATTGAGCAGTAAAGATAGTCGTGTTAGCACCGTAGTCATTCGGGGATCCACCGAAAATTATATGGACGATATTGAACGTGCCATTGATGACGGAGTGAACACTTTTAAAGGAATTACAAGGGACGGAAGATTCCTACCTGGTGCGGGCGCCACTGAAATTGAACTTGCTGCGCAACTTAGTACATACGCAGATACATTGCCGGGCTTAGAACAATATGCTGTTCGTAAATTTGCAACAGCATTGGAAATTTTCCCAAAAACACTCGCAGAGAATAGTGGTAGTCGCGGTTCCGAACTTTTGTCCAAACTTTATGCTGCACATAAGGAAGGAAAAAGTACCACTGGCTTTGATATTGACGTACGTATCCATTTATGATTTTATATATATATATATATATTAAAGAGATGCGTTCATTTTACAGCAAAAATCAGGTCTTATTGAAACTGTAGAAGCTGGAATCTTGGATTTATTCCTGTCGAAGCAATGGGCTTTGAAGTATGCTGTTGGCGTTGCATGCACTATACTGAAAGTTGATCAAATTATCGTGGCGAAACGTGCTGGGGGACCGAAAATGCCAGGCGGCGGTGTCCGTGATGACGACGATTGAGTACATTAGAAAGGACCGTTTAATTACTGCTTGATCCTTACTTTTAATTTATGTTATAAAAAAAAAATTTCAATTCAACGCATTGAACTGTATGTGGATCGAGACGAGTTTTGTAAGAGAAGAAAATATAAACACATTTGTTTTCGTGTTGTATAACGCAATGTTGCACAGCTTTTTTAATAGATAACATGTATGAAAAATATCGAGATCGCATTTTGTATTTTCCTTCAAATAATCGTGCATATAATATGAATGTACCCAATAAAATTCTAATTATTATACAATCTGAGTATTTATTTTGCTGCCGAAATCATAATATCGGAATTAAATTATAGCGAATTAAAATATTTCATGTCCCATACATATAAGTATTTTTCTTATATAAAGTATCGTGTGGTTGAGGTTAGTAATGCAATTACTAGTACAGCTCTGATAATTTACTATTAACCGATAACAAATTTTTGTAATAACAGAAGCAATATAAAATTGGAAAGGCATTTCCCTCGCGTATTAAGGACATTCGATTAGATTATAGATTTTAAAATCACTCGCACTCTGACTATATCTGTGTGTGAGCTCATAAAACAAATATTTTTATGTCCAGATTTCTTTTATTGATATTAGCCACTTCATAAAAAGATAAAAGTAGTTATGTAATATCCCGAAATGTTAAGTTATAAGAAGTAGCTTCTCCAGTGGCGGTAGTAACAGTTTCAGCTGTATTTGGGAAGAAAAGCAAGCAACATGAGTCTAAAATTCGCTAGCAATTTATCCTTCATGTTTATGGAGGCATCGTCTATCGTAGAAAGATATAAGTTAGCAAAAGAAGCTGGGTTTAAGATAGTAGAAAGTGGATTTCCATTTGGTTTCTCTATTAAAGATGTAACGGAAGCTAAGAAAAATGCAGGTGTAGAGCAGGTTCTGATAAATGTATTTACAGGTACAAACTTGCGTGAAAAACATTGTAGAACATTTCCACACAAAAACTGAACTTTGCAAACTGTATATCTTCTTTTATTATAATAGGCGATGTATCCAAAGGGGAGCTGGGATTTGCCGCAATACCAGGAGAAGAGGAGAACTTTAAAAACAGTATCGATTTAACAATAGAATACGCAAAGGCTTTGGATTGTAAACAGTAAGAAAGTACTTGTGCTTGTAAATGACGTTTCTTTTCAACAGTCTATAAATTCTATGTACGTTGGATAACATTTTTTAGGATCCATGTAATGTCGGGCAAAGTCGATCAACCAACTAGCATTAACGACGATACTTATGTAAAGAATCTTGCATACGCGGCTCAGAAATTTGAGAAAGAAGGAATAGTTGGTCTCATAGAGCCTATCAACTGCATCAGCGTGCCAAATTATTATATGAATAGTTTTCAAAAAGGTAATCATTCGGTTTAAGAACTCAGCCGTTAATGAAATTCTTATATTATGTTATGTTATGTTTGCTGATGTGAAATTTGCTTATTTAGGCCTGGATGTAGTGAAAAAGATAAACAGTCCAAATTTGAAACTACTACTTGATATCTTTCATCTGCAACATATTTGTGGGAACATTACAAAAAATATTAAGGATCTTTTAGCATATACAGGTAAGCTGAACTGCACTGCGCGAAACATATTGCAATATGTGATCGTTTAATTGTTTCCAGTAGTGTATAATACATTTTTCCCCAAAATGCACAAAACTCACACTTACTTCTTTCTTTTAATTTATAGGTCACGTGCAAATTGCTCAGGTACCGGATAGACATGAACCTGATACATCAGGTGAAATTGATTACAAGTATGTCCTGTCCATTCTAGAAAAGGAAGGATATAATGGATATGTGGGTTTGGAATATCGTCCAAAATCATCCTCAGTAGATGGATTAAGTTGGATTCAAAAATACAATTATAAGTTATAACAGTCCTTCTTTAAATACAAAATGCAAATTTTCATTCATAGCAGTGAAATTATTTTTCCACCCTCAGACAACAGATTTCAGTACTATTTAAGAGAAATTTCATGTAACTATTAATATTATAAATGGGAACTTTCAGTACGTGGTGTATTTCTTTTGCGAATATATTGGTACTTCATTCAGATGCAGAGTGTAATTAAGAACGGTAGAACAAAACAATTGGTAAAATAATCCTATTTACATACGTTATATTCAATGTATTTGTCATATTTTTATTGTATCATTTTTATTGTACATTTTATATACACAAAAGAAGAAGTAAAAAATGAATAAAGTTTTATCCTAATACCTTCTGTTAATAAATTAACTAAGTTTCCTTGTGTATTAATTCTCCCTGTGTATTAATTGAACTGAACACAATGATATTCCCTAACATTAAGTATCTCTCTACTTCCAACGTTTATTTCTTGTGCACTAAGTTTAAACAATTGTTATTATTTAATAAACAATGATCATTCATAAACCAAAATTACTTATTCTGCTTTACATCCAACCTGTGAATTACGTGTAATGTTTAATCTAAATGAAATTATTTCAGTGAGGAAAATAGTAAAATGCAAACATGTGAAAGTAAGTAATTACGAAATGTATAAAGTTATGGTTATGGAAAATGTACAGTCATAATATGTACATTATTCCACTGTTAAAATATACGTTTTTTTTCGAAATGATTAATCTCGTTTCAATAAAAATATCTATAAATACAAGTACAGAAAATGTCTTAATCAATTTTTTAATTAATTGCACTGAGCACCTTGAAAATAGTATATTCACAGATACTTCCAAACACATCCTTGTAAGTCATAAGTTATTACAAGAGACTGAAATACACTTTAGCTATTTCTTTTAGCTATTCCCGTTTTAATAGAAAATGAATGACTCTATAAGGTCGTTTAATTCGTTGCAATATAATTTCTAAGCTTCAACATATAAATGCAAATAGATTATTTCATAGAATTTGCACCAAACATAGGTTTATCAGCATGTAACGATTTGGTAATTAAGATATTAATAATTGTTAAATACTCTTCATTAAGAATGACAGTAGGTCTCATCATTTAACATTATCCCTTGTTCATATTTCTTGTAAAGTTATTAAGTTTACTGAAACAATTTTTTTTTCAGTTATAATGATTTTGCATTTATCATTGTAGCGCTCCTTTATGTTCTGTTTCAATGGTATTAATAACTGTGGCACCTTTGTATTTGTAAAATATGCCACTGTAAATAATATATATATATATAATGGTGTATGTTATTTTATGTAATAACAATTGTAGTAGTAACAATGTATACACCTAAAAATCTTAAAAATATTATGCAAATTGTTTTGTTTTTCAATTTCTGTCAATAATTTTCGTAATATATATATAATGATAGAAATAACTATAAAAGTTCCGATATATGCTGGTAAATGTAGTCATGATATCAACCCTTTGCATTGGTACACTAAATTACCGTAGTAAGTTCAACGAATAAGCAAATAAAAATACAATCATTTATTGCAGGATCGGAATATGTCAATTTTTCGTGAAATCAAAGAGATGCTCCTTTGAATTCATCTAAATACAGATATTTTAATTGAAATTGAAAAAAGAAGCAAGTGCAAAGGATTTATATAAAGACTGTGACATCAAATTATGTTAGTTAGCAACGAATAATTAAACAATATAGCAATTAATTGTAAATGCTTCTTCAAACAACTTCTGCTGAGTCCACCAGCGGTTGATTGGCATCTGCTGCAGGACCTATCACAGCAGTGCTGCAAAATATTAAAACATTTTTTAATAATCACATTTGTATCGACTAAAAGAAATGGAAAGAAGTCTGGAGGTTTACAACTTACATGGTCATAAGGATATTAAACAGATTAAAAATGTGTAGTAGCGTTAGATTCATTTAAAGCGCTGGTGCATGACAGTGCTAAAAGTCAATGTTATGGTAAGCACTTTAAATGGGGCACAACCAAATAAAGCGTTAGGCGTTAATATCGATAAACGATAAAGTACATAAACATGCGATAATACAAAACTCAATTCAGCCATGCATGATTAAATATTTTCCCAATACATTGAATAATGGATTTGCTTTCAGAAGAATGCAAATATTGATATCATAGATAGTTAACATATATTTAAAGATATATTAATATTTGCACTCACGACAGGGGTCTTGTTTCAAACATAAGTATTCAAAAATTTATTTACTGTGGGTGGGATCAAAATTCATCCGCAATAGGAATAATTCATAGCAATTCGACACACTTTTTCGCAAATAATTTAATATTACCCAGTGCCAAGTGCCAAAATTGTAGCTCCTTCTATCAATGTCATTTGATGAATGATGGACCTGTAGCCAAAAACTCAACTAAAGTATTACATTAGTTAAATATTATACATTATAAGATTTACACGTTACTCGAAAAAAGAATGCTCAAACTAGTTAACTCACTCGAAATTATCAAAACAACTATATTAAGTAGATTTGCATGTCTTTAGGGAAATTAATTAAGAGTAATTTTTCTCGTTTTTTTCCTATACGACAAGTCTAAGTTAATAGAAAATATTACTACAAAATGAAAGTATGTGTGTACGTTCTTTATTAGCGTATTTAGATAAAATTAGCGTATAGCATATATTCAAAGCTTTAGTCAGGAACATAAATTTCTTAACTTTAAATTTATCTTGTAATCAATAGTAAAATGTTTGGATTAAATAAATATATTACATGCTAGTCTATGTGCACATCTTATCATGTGGCTTGCATTAAAAAATAAATGTACGGACTCACTAATACGTTTCGGAATAAATACTTATGGGACTGGCTTGGCATGGAGCATGCATGCCTACAAAAATAATTAAGCACTCATGCACATTAATTAAGTTTGATGTGTAAAGTGTTTAAGATAAGTTAACAGTTAAATTATACGCAATGTTTCCCATGTTCTATAAATACATTACATGTTTTAATTACATCAATTTATTTTCCTCTTTTCGTTACAGAATCCTTTACTGGTAGACAATAAAATTGGATATATCTCGTACGTTAACGGTATTTTATACATATGCTATGAAGTAGTGAATATATAAATAAAAAATATAAGTCTAATATTAATATAAAATTCGTATAACCGTTGTGTGATTTGTTTAGGCTTATCTCTCTAATCATTTCATTTGTTGTACAAATTGTATGTTTGTACTAATCATTATAAAAAACTGTGCACCCTTTGCTACATATCCATTTATTTTTAAGCATATATGGTCGTGTTCCGATTATTACATTATGTTATCAACTAAATTTTCTTTAGAAAAACTACAGAATACGTATGTACTTACATACATGAAATACGAGTTTATAGTAAACTATTTATTAATTAATATTACTGTAATGCTTTACATGCTGCTGCTAAAAGGAAATAAGGTTTTAATTTTGCAATCGTAACATTCCATACCACTTGATCTTCCGAAATATTATTTTGATAAGGTTTGTGAAGTCTTTATGAGTTCACTAACAAAATACAATTACTTCCTGGATTTACCCCCCCCCCCCCCCGGTATAATGTTTCAAATATTTCGAAGGGCTCTGCACCGTTCTTTTAATGAGGCAATGGTGGCAACTTATTTGCGAAAAGGAAAAAAGGAAGATTAAAAGTATAAACTAACATTAACTAATATGTAACATTACTCAGATAATTGAATAATGTAGTTATTGTTGAACATAATGCATAGTACATTTGTGGCCAACATGAGTTTTGTACCAGAAGTATCATATACTTGGACAATGCATATAGAGAACGTTGCACTGTCTCAACGTAGGGATTCACAGACTACACGATACCTGATTGCGACCCATAGGGTGGTGGAGAGTCAAGCTCGGTCTCATCACCCCACTGTTGGGTAGTATGTCCCAACAGAGTATGTGTGTCTTCATTGCACAGCCGTTCAGGAAAGTTTACCCCATCGCCAAAACTGCAACCCACACCCTACCTTCTACTTGATGTACTCCCATTCGTACTCAGACGTAGCGTAACTACTTGTCCTCCGATAAACAGTATGCATAGATTAAGAAGTATGTTTAATTAGATCATCCTCTATCTGCTTAAGATTAAACAAAGTGATTTTTCTTTGATTCGTTTATACTTCCTTCATCATTTATAATATGCGAAACATTATATTGAATAATATGAAAATATAGTTACGCCACTTCTAATAAATTAAATAGATATCAATCTGCAGGAACCAGATGCACAATACTTTTTGCGGTAAAAATTGTACCAATAAATGTGTGACTTTATCAATGCACAATACAATGCGTCTACGAAGAACATGCATTTTTAAAGACAAATCTGAAATAAAGCTAATACCTATATTAAAATCCATTTCAAATAACGATAATTATCTGCAGATTAAATACACGATATAGATTTAATCTTATTACGAAGAGTAATAATGTAAGTACCATGAATTTTAACAAGATATGTAATCAATAATCAGTATACTTTGAATAGATAAAAACAATATTCGCAGGTACAGAATGAAATATATTTTTTTGAGTATTTGTGAGGAGTTAAATATAGACTAGAATGACCATAATCATTTATCAACACATTTTAAGAAGTCACAAAACACGCACATCAGCAATCAGCAGTTAATAAAGGCCATTAAGTGCGCACAGCAATAGTGTAAAAATAACAATTTTATATTATGCTTAATGTTAGTAATAGATCAATCAATATTACAAATGTATATATATTGGGCAATATATAATAGGATTAAATAAAAGCACAAATAAAATAATAAGTTATTCTGGAACTCTGTATAAACTAAATAATGAAGGAGTTCTTCAATGAAAAAAAGATGGTCGTCTAAAAAAATAAGTGCATAGATTGAAAGAAAAAAATATGAAGAAAATGTTTTCTCTTTTTCATCAATATTGAAAATTATTCCGATTTTTTCCAAATGCAGCGACTGATTACTTGCTTTGATATTAACTGCCTTTTAATCAGTAATAATTGGGAGTTCCACAGTAAGATTCATTATGTAGTTGACACTACATTGGCACTGTACATTTCTAATATGCTGACCTGTTTCGAGTACTGCCCATGGAGTCGTAAGTATTGGAAGTGCCTTGATGTTGCGCACGTACTGGATAGGTGACACCATTTCCAAGACTAGAACACAGTCAACGCATCCAACGCGTTTTTAACGGAAATGCAGTTACTATTGTATTTTATGTGCTTATTTATTGAGCAAAACAAGTTAGTATAACTAAAATCGATTCAAATGTCGAAGAATTTACGAAATTATCAAGATATTGTTTGTTTTCTACTGCTCCAATGCTAAGAGCGTTAACAAATTGATTTTTAAGGCAGTTTATATAATTTATCATATTTATATGTATATTTACCATTTTCTTCACTTTTGTATCTTATTTGTGAAACGATAACTTATTCTTCGATAGAACTATCCCACTATGTAACTTAAATTTAATGTACATACATAAGAAAGCATACAACAAATAGTGCTATACAGGTGGAAATATCTTTATAGTACTTCTACATACTATCCTCTATATATCATCGTATTTAATAATGAGAAAAAAAATTCAATTTTCCTGTAAACACCTAATAATAATATTCACTAATTTAAGTATATCCTATTATATGCACATACATGTGCGTATATCAACATACACATGCTCTCTTAAATGATTCCTACATATCAATTGAAATTCACTAATATAGTTATAACAATCTTGCAGTATTATTAACATTGATATATTGTGCAACTGGTTCAACAGTTCTTTGATAATATTATCATTATTGTATTTAATGATAGAACATACTATTACTATTAAGAAATGTAAATTTCAAGATAACATACCTAGTAAAAACAGGAAGGAACCATAGTTTACGATTATCGCCGAATACTTCTTGGAAATTATTGTACTTTCCAAGGCTAAAACCATCTTTATCCTTCCCAGTGCGAAACATAGGTGGTGTAAAGGCCTCTACAAATATTTCACAACATGTAGCGCAAAATATTGTAGTTACAAATGAAGGAAAATTAAATTGAACAATTTTCATAGAGAAAAAATTTACCTAGCGTAGACCTATTATGTAAAACAAGGTAGCAGTGATAAAAGAAAAGGGAATTTAAACTAACTGCAAACATCAATGCGATAAAGAACAAGAATAGTAGATGAAATCTACCCATTCCGTCCAATTCCCCCTATAAAGGAAATATTTATATTATTGTAAAAAAGATAAAAAAGTATAGAACAACATTATTCATTCCAAAAAATTAAATTCATTGAAATAGGTAGAATCTGTTAGAAATATATTAGAAATCTTACTTACTTTCCACGATCTTATAAAGTATTGTAATGATGTAGCAGTAATGAATATACAGTAAAGAAGGGCGTATGCCAGGAACAACATGAAGAATTTATAGTTATGGAAACCGACGCAGTTGTTCACCCATGGACAATGATGATCCATTTTTAAAACGCATGTACTACACATACTACAATGATGCGCTCTATCTGGCTTAATTAACTGGCATTTATCGCAGAAACGTATTACTATTAAATAGAAAGAATCCATTTTATGTACAAACATAGACATTTCTTGCAAAAACAAACGCTAACAAAGGTATACAAAGAGACATTTTACCTCCTTTTATAGTGCGATTCGTGACTGGAAGATCTTGTGCAAACCTTTCCAAGATTTGCCTCTGTGCTTCCTCAGTTTCAGCTTGTTGAATTTTTTCCATTTCTACGTCCGGTATTCTAAACTGTACAATGCATTGTATGGTTAATATCGTGCATATTATATTTACCATATAATTATAATATAAAGAAAATTTTTACCTTGTTTGGTACTTCTATTAAGTCTGTAAATACAGTTTGCCAATAGGACCACAAAAATAGTAGAAACAGGACATGATAAAAAAGCAAATAAAAAACTGAGAACAAACAAAAAAAGAGAAAGAAAAGGAACAAAGTTAGTCAATTATTAACGGAATAATTTCATAACTAAATAATATCGTATTAATAATTATACGAACCTTTCTGAACGTAATTATCTACTGTATCTAAAATGAAGAAATTAAAAATGTTGTTAGTACACCTCATTTACCGATGTTCAATATCGTTTAAGTATATCGTAAACATATTTGCAAAATGATGATTATTTAAATATTCTTTGCCTTTTACAAATTGTATGTCTGCTAAAAACAATAACAAGCACGGTATGTGGAATTTGTCACGAATAGTTTGAAACCCACTTACAAAAACATAGCTGCACCACATAAGCATAATACGACCACAGGACAATCGTCAAGATGAAAATAACTGGTATCCATTTCACGGCTTTCACAAACCACCAGCAAGATCCGTTTTGTTTTCCCATTCTATTCACTGTGTTGTAGATATACATTTGTGCACAATTATTTCATTAACGTAAACGTTATCTTTTCCATTATCAAACCGATGCACCATTGCAGACACCTTTTATGAATCGTACATACGTAGTCAAAGGTTTCTTCATTATAAGAAACCATCTTACAATAAAGAAGCGTAATGTTATCACGGTTTTCTTCCTCTAACTGCAATATACGAATTCAATATTATTTCTCTGTGGTAAAACGATAATTTACATAACAACATGCTTCACGTTCTTGTTCGACATCTATAACTTTACCAGTGTTCTCAATAAACCGTGAGACTTCAATAGAACCGATCAGTTGGTATATACGATTTTTGTTGACATTCTATTGAATGTTAAAATTAGTTACACCATGCTTCCACCTCGTCCTTGTATTTGTGATACTACTCTATAAATCTTAAAAGAATTGAACTACGTATAATCTAGGGCTGCCAAATTTTAAGGTCGATAGTCACATATAACCAGAATGTATGAAACGTTTTTTCTTGTACGACATCGCGTGAACTGGGCCTTAAGATTCTAGAAATCTCGAATGAACTATCGCCAATATAATTGTAACTACCGATAACAGCAATAAATAACTTAGGAGCGAGATTCAACATAGGATGAGTGTCCGCAATACATAAAGCTGTATATTGTTTAAGTACCAGTCGTAGTTGGCCAAATCAAGGGAAATTCAGAGCATTCGGATCTCAGAACACTTCGCTAGGAAAGTTCTAAATCTTGTTTATTACGGAGCATAAATATTAACTATATCTATTGAGTCACGTACGACCTTCGGAGGATGTCAGGTCCTACGATATCCTGCGTTCTGTCGTTAAACAAAACGGCCATTCAAAAGATTCTTGATTGACTCTTTGGCGCGTTTTCTCTGGTTTTCGCGCGCTTTCGACAGAGGGAATCAGCACTCCACGGGCATTCGAACCATCCCAAAGTCCCTATATTCCACCAATAGAAGACACAACCAATTCAAGGATGTGAACTAGTATTAATATTGAACAGTAATCTTTAGGTATATAAAGTTAATAGAGTAGAAATAGTAATTTAATTTAAACATTTCGTACTGTGAAACACATGTTTACTAAAAAACAATATGTAATTAATAATAATAATTATTGATGATGTAAAAGGATATTATATTATCAATAATCGTGACTAAGGATAAGACTTAGAACTAATTTCGTCGATACTTATTGAAACCTACATTTTCCACACATTTGTCGACTTGTACATTGTATATATACATACGTACGATTCCTATTATTTATTACTTAAATTTTGGAATGTTGAAAAACATTGTACTTTGTAATGAAAAATTTATTTCGTTATGGCTGATTACAAAATTATGAAATCACATTTATACACACATTTAATCTGAATAAATATCATAGCCATACCTACGTCCCTTTCTCTTTATATCTATGTATTTATAACTTCGTTTATTGTGTACCATTACAAATAAGATATTTACAGACAATGATTAATATACAATTATTTAATACCTTAGCATCTTTGATTCGAAATTTCAATGAAGCAAATAAAATATCATAAATATTTTGATATCGCGTAGAAATGCACCTGATTAATGTTAATAATTCAATACTCTTTATACCGTCAAACTCATGTAACTCATTCCTGAATAACATTGAGTTTAATGTAATAAATTAATCGTCACAATTTAATGTTAAGCAAACATGCAATGCTAGTTTTCGGGTGCTAAATATTTGATTATTTCTTTTTAAAAATTAGAATTTTCTATGTTTTATGTTGTGAGTCCTTTATGTCTTCGTTTTGTTCTTGCATATGGACCTATATCAGGATCCATAATGAAATCATACAAAACGGAAGACCATGAATTATGCTGTGGCAAATCATCGTAAAATTCTGCCGCTATTCGTTTCACCTAGAAAACAAAAAAATTATTTCTAGTATCAGTATTTCATTGTAATATAATGTTGATAGTTTACCTCTGACTTTTCATTGAATTAAACGTTTTACAATAGATTGGATTTACCTCCGGTAGTCTTGAACCAGGAACCGCAGGAAAATCATGATGTTCATTATGGTATCCAACATTGAACGTGATCCAATTTAACGGGCCATAATAACTGTATGTTTCAAAACCTTTCTTGAACATATAATGCTCCGATACAAAATGACCAGCTACAGGATGCAACCCCATTGCCATTGCTGAACCGCAAAGCAAATAAACTAAAACTTTCCCGCCTATAATATAAATATAACAATGTATTATCTTGATCATGTTTGATTATAGGTCCTTTATTAACAATCATTAATCGTTTACCTAAGAAATACCAAACCAATCCATCAAAACTTAGTTGTATTACCAAATTTATAAATTCCATTAAGGTAGGTGCTAACGGATAAACGATAAGAGGCCTAAATGCATAAAAAAATGGTTGCAAACACACCCAACAGAATTTTCCAAATGTTGTGCAGAACAATTTTGCTTCCAATAATGTCGGTAAATCTGTATCCAATATCTCATTCCCTTGATACTAAAATTTTTTAATTCAAATACGTTTCAATGCTTCTTATATCCTCTATTCTTCTCTTTCATACATTTCTTTGTGACTATCAGTTTCCTTGTACTTACGCGATGATGTATTAGATGATATTTTTTAAAGCTAACAGACACAGGTATACCTATAGGTAGATTAGCAAAAAATCCAAATATCCTATTAGCCTTGGGCCTACTGTGACCAAAAGCCAGATTATGTGCTATTTCATGTATCGCTAAAAAATATAAAACTTTACTAGAAATGTGTAGATATATGATAAAGCTTAATGACTCATTGATATTAAAGTGATCAAATAGTTAGATTACTATTGAAGTTAGATAAAGAATGGACGAAGTAAGCTTATTCAATGTAGATTCTATATGAATTCAAATATATATTTTAAACGTACCTAACATAAGAGAGTGATTAATTACACCCCCAAAGCAGTATGCTAATAGGAACAACATTGGATAACTTAAATCATTAACGAAAAACATGGAAATAAATTGGATTAAAACCATTCCAGTTACCATCCATTTGAAATTTGGATCGCATCCGAATAGCTTTTTTATCTGCGGATATTTCTCTGAAAATAAAGTTCGATTAATTTAATACAAGTCGAAAGTCGTAAATACGTGGAATGTATTACATTATCCGATATCGATATCCATGACAGATACGATTACATCAAATACAATTTTCTGATTTATGTCAAATGTGACAAGAAAGTGGTAATAAATTCTAATATCGAGCTAATGTCAATAGTTTTATTTCGCTTGCATTGAAAGAGCCCGCCAAACAGAACTTTCACCTTATAATTAAACTTAATAATTTAGTTTATATATTTCATATTCATACCTAAAATAATTTTTCGCCGAGAAGCATGCGGCTCTTCCGTATACACCCATTCAAAATCTGTTTTTGAAACATGTTGGCCCATCTTGACATTAAAAGTGCAACGTGGCTACACAATTAAACTATCGGAAAATTTCGATTCACTTGTCATTTGCTCTGTAAAATATATACTGATGCAAAAGTTTTCATTACCGGAGGTTATCGGCACGTAGACCTGTTATCACTTAAAGACAGATTACAGCGCAATCTAGCATCCGTAATAAGGATAATATAGGATCTGCAACAATCGTATACATATTGTACTCTTTAAGTGACGTAATCCCTTTTAGATAATATTCTTGGATAAGCTTCTGGAAATTGCACGGGGCAAATATATTTTAGTACAATTGGCTCTTCGTCTTAATATTATTTTTTACTAACTGTGATTTTACTATACAAATATTTATAATTATATTTACCACTTACCGCTATGTTTACAACTTACATTTATAAAAAAATCTATGAAATTATTTTATAAATCGTTTTTCACTATTTCGATCTTTAAACTCTCGAGCCTCTCGAGTATCGGTTATCGATTTGAAATTCAAAAATCAATTAATATATCAGTATGTTCTAGAGAATTATATATCGATGCAGTTTCTCAACATGGAATTATGGCGACGAACTGTTAATAGGTATTCAAAGTATCTGTTATGTACAAGAAGACAATTATCTGTATGCAATATATACACAACATAAGTAAATTTATGAAACCGGCATTAAGTTTTAGGCGATCGTTTCGCTTCGCAAGTGTATACTCTAAAAAACTGTAGATCGATGACAGAATCTTTTAGTGCTACCAGTTTTCTTTTTGTTTTGGTGCAGAGTGAACATGTCAAAGAGTGTGGCGATGTATAGTTAGCGTTAAGTTGAAACTAATTACAATTGCGAATTATAAGTGCGTGCATCGATGAAGCATTATGAATTATTAATAACCAGCTGGTCATAGTTGGAATCACGACATGGCATCTCGCAGGTGAGGCACGTTTTTATACTTGAATAAAAAATATGTAATTATCATAATTCACGGATGATCGCTGAACAAGGCCTACTTATTTATCAGTGTAGCCGCGGATTAGTGAAATACAATTCAGAGGTAAGGTATGGGCACTTTAAATCGATTAACATCGTCCAAACTTCGATATCCAAAAATGGATTAAGTTTCCTTTACCCGTATATACTGGTTTTTTTTGTTAATATGTATACTTGTTATTACATATTACACTATTATAAATCGTCGCGTCATAAGATTAAAGTTTTCAAGTACCTGCGTGTAATTTTGTACAACATTATCGTTAGAAACAGTGTCCACAGAAGTTAGTTGTATCGTTGAATTGAATGTATTTTGAATTAATTATATTGATAATTTATTAATATCAACTAGGAGTTGCGACACCTTTGGCATATTGTATTTTGTTACGAAAAACCAATTGTATTCGTTCCATTTTATTTATGTGTAAAAAAAATAATTAACACAGTTACAACAATATTATTGTTTCACTATAACTGAAGTCTTTCAGAAATCTTTCGAAGATGTTTCAAAAATAACATCGACATGTTTTTGTTTCTATAAAGACACATTTGTTTCTGTTGTAGATGGTTTCATCCGAATATATCGGGTTTAGAAGCAGAACGTTTATTAATGGAACGGGGTTATGATAGTTCATTTTTAGCACGTCCAAGTTCGTCTAATCCCGGTGATTTCACATTATCAGTTAGGTGGGTATATAGCCTATACTCTGTCTACCAAGACAAGACATTAGACATAAACAAAGCTCCACGTGCTAAATAGCTAGACTGCAGTTATTTACTGCCACTCGTAGATGTTCAGGGGTGAAGTGATACCGTTATACTATGATTCCTTCTATAGTGTGCGTATTATGAAGAGAGTCCAAGTTTTCATATTCACGGGCATCCGAAATCTGCAATTCAGCTGTATTCTATGCCATCCCTGTTTTCTCTTTTGTCTTGTTGGACAGACTATACTTGCATGTATTATGTATTTATGTGATTGTCCATAATTTAACACTATTATAACTATGCATTACCTTTGCCTTACTTCTACCTTAGACGGAACGGAGAAGTAACTCATATTAAAATACAAAACACCGGCGACTTCTATGATCTTTACGGAGGTGAAAAGTTTGCAACCTTATCGGAGCTTGTGCAGTTTTATATGGAAAACGGTGGACAATTACGCGAAAAGAATGGAGAAATTATTGAACTAAAGTATCCATTGAACTGCGCAGATCCAACAACTGAAAGGTATTTGTTTGGTCGGAATTGGGATATACATTTAATATTTTTCATAATCAATATTACAATGAAATTTTGTTATGCAATTGGGTCACATTCTTGTTATTGTTACTTCGAATGCACGCATATAGCATGGTATGTGTTAATAGTAAAATATGGGTAAAGGTGGTTCCATGGCCATTTATCAGCTAAAGAAGCAGAACGTTTAATGCTGGAGCGAGGTAAAAATGGATCATTTCTGGTTCGTGAATCACAGAGTAAACCTGGTGACTTTGTATTATCTGTTCGCACAGATGATCGTGTTACACATGTTATAATACGATCTCAGGTTAATGACATTTTGTATTTTATAATATATATATACATATTTTTATTACACTTTTGATACTACTATACATATATATTTAAAGTAAAAATCCTTGATATTCCATTGATCAAACAATGAATATTCCAGGATAATAAATATGATGTAGGTGGAGGTAATAAATTTGATAGCTTAAGTGATCTTATAGAGCATTATAAACGCAATCCAATGGTTGAGACAAGTGGAAGTGTTGTTCACTTGCGGTAAGAAGACCTTTATTACTTCTCTATATGTACATATATCATATTTTCTCATAATATATTTGTTGTTTTCCAGGCAACCTTTTAATGCTACCCGTATTAATGCCAGTGGTATTGAAAGTAGAGTAAGGCAGTTGCATAAAGAAAATGGTTGTTCAAATGGATGGTTGTGGAATGGAGCTACAGGTAGCAATGAAGGTGGAACAGGGCGTGGTAAAGGAAAAGCTGGATTCTGGGAAGAATTTGAGTCATTGCAGCAGCTGGAGTGTCGTCATTTGTTTTCTAGAAAGGAAGGTTTACGTCCCGAGAATCGAGCGAAGAATCGATATAAAAATATCTTACCATGTATGTTAATGTTATTCTCTCTTTTTATGTCCAATGCTTTTATCCATAAGTCTTGGTTACTAAATGATTATTCTGCAGTCGATCATACAAGAGTACGGTTGAAGGATGTTAATCCAAATGCACCTGGAGCTGATTACATTAATGCTAACTATATTAAGGTCAATTTTTCTGATGTTTTGACTTTTTCTTTAACGATCTTATTTATATACACAAATTCTAAATTTGTCTTACGTTTAAATACTTATAGAATGAAGAGGGAGATGGGCAAACGAGTGGAATTAATACGGGTGGTGATGGTGGTTCATTTAATAAATGTTATATTGCAACGCAAGGTTGCCTTCCAAATACGATACAAGATTTTTGGCACATGGTTTATCAAGAAAACACGAGAGTGATAGTTATGACCACTAAAGAAATGGAGAGAGGAAAGGTACGTTACTAAAGTTCAATATTGAAATTACATTTTAAAAATACATGTTTTTTTTTTAGAATAAATGTGCCCGCTATTGGCCAGAGGAGGGTGAAGTTGCAGAATACGGTGGTGAATGGAAGGTACGTGCGTTGTCTCGCACTTCCACAACGGATTACACATTACGAGAGTTTCTGTTACACGGTAACAAACCAAGTTTTGCAGACTCTAGGAGGATTTACCATTATCATTTTCAAGTACCTTATCGTTGCTTACAATAATCTCTGCTGTACAATTATAACCAATGAGATTAACTTTATTACTTCGATTTATTCAGGCATGGCCAGATCACGGCGTACCATCAGATCCTGGCTGCGTATTAAATTTCCTTCACGATGTTAATGCGAGACAGGAATCAATTGCTGCTTCCCTTGCTTCAAATAGTCAAAGTATACCAAGCATAGGGCCAATTCTTGTGCACTGCAGTGCTGGGATCGGTAGAACTGGGACGTTTATCGTTATCGATATGATCCTTGATCAAATCAAACGTCACGGTAATATATTTATTTGAATAATTGATTGATCACGTCTGGAATGTACGATTTAAACCACACCTTTTTACGTATATATGTAGGGTTGGACTGTGAAATTGATATTCAAAGGACAATTCAAAAAGTACGATCGCAGAGATCCGGAATGGTTCAAACAGAAGCGCAGTATAAATTTGTGTATCTCGCTGTGTTGCACTATATTGAAACTGTATCTCAACGGATGCAAGAAGAGCAGGTAATTATGTACCCATCATGGAATTAATTGATATACATTTCTCTTCTTAACTTATTATGCACGAGTTTATGCTTGATTTATTATTATTTCTTGCAGAAATCTCTTCATTTAGGCCGAGAATATACTAATATTCGTTATAAAAGTGAAACAAACGCTACGACTATAGGCGATATTTTAGTCCCCACGTGTACTGCGACAACTCTTTCAACATCAGCACATTTTACATTACTCACTCCTATCAATAATTTGAGGCCAAAGTAATGAACATTAACATCGTCAAATATCGATTGTTGAAAAGCAAAGAAGAGGCTTCGTTACTCTTACCACGTGTGGTTTTAAGCTTTCGATATTACAATTATACTCCATGCAAAATTAAATCGGCTATTACAAATATTTTTCAGAAACGTACTATTATAATGAATTTACGTACAGTGCATCGTTTCACGTTGGGAACAGTGAATATACTTGCTTATTGCATACGAATACGAACGTAAACGATTTAAAAAATCAATACTTCAATCGTTTTACTGTTAAATTGCTGTTCACTCAAAGTGATCGGCAGCATTCTAAAATATTGTATTATAGGAAAATAATGATATTTTTGTGGTAATTTAATCGCCGTACTGAATGACAAAAAGAATATTACAATGAAAAGTCTCAATAGTAATTGTGTTAAGTATCATAGAAATATATAATTGCTTTCATACTATTGTTTCGCTATCTATATTTCATCAGATATTAATTACACAACAGAATTATCTCGATAACAGTAGCTATCATCCCTCATGCTTACTTTTAAGAAATTATAGTCAATATTTGTTCAAATTTCAAGCCTATTGGATATGCAACGAACTTTTCGGACATTTCCTTCGGCTTCAGGTGTAATATTATATATTGTGCCTCAAAATATATTAATATTCGTTTCTTATTGTGATTATATAATTGTACAAATTTTTCTAGTTATATTTAGGACTGACGTTTTATATGGAGTTCTCCTTTTAATATTTTTCTTTCTCATGGATCGCGAATGAGTATGATTTTTATTATTTATGAAGTTTATTATGTTACAAGGCAGAACTCGCAAAGATGCAATAAACTTGTGGGTAAAATATGAATCATATTAAAGCTCTTTTATTATGATTAATATTTGTTATATTTAGTAATTGTACTTAATTGCAAACGTTAGCATGTTTACGTATTCATTTAACAAAACGTTTTGTCAACAAAAAACACGTACAAGAAGCGGTAATCATAATGTATGGGAAAATAAAAATCACAATATTTGTATTTGAATCTATACTCGTATAATAAACGTTTATATTTCTTAAATTTCCGTCGATCATTCTCGCACAAATTTTGTCCTTTTTACCATTGTAAAATATTGCATATTTTATTAATTTAAACTTCAATAAGGGCACGCGGGAACTAAAACTTTATTCTACCTTAATCTGATACTAATGCTTACATTTTATGTCAATTTTTATACGGGCATAAGTTAAATTAAACAGACTTGAATATTACGGGTATCTATTTTATATATGTTCTTATAGTTGCTGTAAATTACTTGCTGTAAATGTTTGAGCGAGTCCTGCCTTACAAGTTGAATAACAAACTAGATATTTTTAAAAAGTATTTTGCTGCATTATTCCAAAATCAAAACACAGACTTTCCGAATTGTACAGTATATCTTTAAAATTATTAGAATATATTTTGAAATTTATATTGGATTTCTTATAACACTATAAATTTACAAAAAATGAAAAATATTTATTGTTTTTCAGTCTCACAATTCTTCCATATTTGTACAACAATACTAGAATATGTAAAAATATATTCTGGTATTTTAGTATCTAGTTGGTTTTGAAAGAATGTTACATAGCATAGTGCTTCTGTACAATTGTACTTTTCATAATACATTCCAATTATAACGTAATATTTCATACATATTGAATCTAATATGTTTTAATTTTTATGCACATATCAGACGATAAGCTGCATTATATATCAGATATTTATGTGTTCAAATGTCGATAATTTATGAATTTTTGTCCTTAACAATAGACAGGCGTATATCATATATTGTTAAATAATAATGTAGTACCTTCTTTGTCCAATAGCATTTAACAATGTTAAGCTATTAGGAAAATAACAATCAAGATTGTTATTGCGAAACAGCTTTTGTTAAAGATTAAAAGCTATATATTATAAAACTCTCAATTATAATAGTTGGTAATTAATTACGAATATAATGTAATAATAAAGTGTTACCGCATAAACAAAATGGAGTACAAGCCGCGTCTTAAAAATGTTACAATATAAATAAAATAGTAAATAAAAAGAAACTACAAATCTACAATTTTAAAATTCCTCATGCAATTGCAAAAAACCCCCATTTTTAAAATAGCATTTTCTGGTCCTTTCACTATCGAACAAATGTGCACAACGATAAATTACGATTAGTTAATTAAAAACGCACGTAAAATAAATGTAAACCTTCTTGACACTATGTTTTACGAAAATCAGAAAATCATACGTAAACACGAAAAGAAGGTTATGTTAAGCGAACCTTTGCACAACGCGTATCGATATCAATGACAGTAGGAAAAATTCAATAAACAATGAATTCTTGTACAATATTGTGAATACTTCTATTATAGGAACAATATTATTAATCTTAGAGTTACGTAATTAATCAGATTAAAACGTATAAAGATGATAAACATTCAGCACGGAAGAATGCATGCCTTGCTCAAACGTTATTTACACGCGTTTACGCATAATCGTTCAGCTCGTAATATATGTAACAGTGTGAAAAATTGTGCTTTACCAGCGGATAGTGTTATGTACATTTTTAATAGAGACACGAAACTGCTTCAAAGGGAACGCGCCGCACAGACACCAGACGTTAAACAGTACGATTATATCAAAGATGAAGTAGGCTACAGACTTGCAGACAGAGTATTTGACATAAAGAAAAATTTCAAAAGGGCACTTGATTTAGGATGTGGCCGTGGTCATGTATCGAAATATATGTCACCGGACGCTGTAGAGGAATTAATATTAGCCGACATGTCGTCCTCTTTTGTAAAACAAGCAGAAACTGCTGATGGATTGAAACCATCAAAGATGATTATGGATGAAGAAAACTGTTCGCTTCAACCAAACAGTTTAGACTTAGTAATAAGTTCTCTGAGTCTTCATTGGGTAAACGATTTACCGGGCTGTTTCAGAAGCATTAATAAATGTTTAAGGAACGACGGTGTCTTTATGGCAGCTATGTTTGGCGGAGAAACGTTATACGAGCTGCGGTAATTTAAGCACAATGCAGGCGAATATAAATTGAGCAGAATATAAAACAGTTTTGTTTTATTTACAGAAGTTCCTTACAGTTAGCAGAAATGGAGAGAGATGGTGGAATCTCAGCCCACATTTCTCCATTCGCAGATGTTAGAGATATAGGAAGCTTATTGACCAGAGCTAATTTTACAATGCTAACAATCGATACAGATGAAATTGTCATCGGTTACCCAAGCATGTTTGAATTAATGTGGGATTTAAAAGGTGTGCTACATCAGATTCTTCAATAGTTATTGCATTCAGAGGCTTTGGAAAATTTTAGTTTACGGTGTATGTAACTTTACAGGAATGGCAGAGAATAATGCAATAAGAAATAGAAAAGCACGTTTGAATAAAGATACTGTACTTGCAGCCGCTGCAATATACAAAGAACTGTATGGAAAAGTTAGAGAAGACGGTACACCGTATGTACCCGGTACATTTCAAATAATATATTTGTTAGGTTGGAAGCCAGATCCGTCGCAACCAAAGCCTATACAAAGGGGCAGCGGAGAGGTATCGCTTAAAGATTTGCATAAATTGGACGAAATTATAAAAGAAACAAAGAAAGTTAATGTAGACAATGAAGATAGCAAGAAGTAATGCTTGTAAATATGGAATATAAAAATCACTATATTCATTGTATAAACCTTTCTTTCAAACTTAGTAAGACAAGATTAACAATTATTTTCAGTTAATAATTAAGAAATTATTTTCGTATAATTATAGTGTGATACGTAAAATAATTTCCTTTATAGTTATCATTTAGTCTCATCCACTTTATCTTTATGAGCTATAGCACCCTTTTCTATAAGGTCTGGAATTTCAACTGCCAGCCATGGACCAAGCTGAAAATATAATTGATATTTTATGCGCACGTATCAACAAGAATATAGATAATTGAAAGATGTATGAGTATCAACAGACATACTCCGAGGGCCATAGCGTGAGCGATGCCAAACTTTGGTACATTGCGCGCCCATAATGGTTTAAAATGGTCTGTAAGGCAAATTTTTCCACCTCTGTACATCTTTGCAGTTTTACCGTCTAGTTCTGGTAAGGCAATCTCAGGTGCTGTCGATGGGTAAGTAACGGGTATCTAAGGGTGCAAATAATGGACATCGCTCGATAGGAAATGTAAATAAGAATTAAAGAGAATAAGGAAAGAAACACTTACATCGAACTCAACTTCGAATTCGTATTTCAAAAAATTGTGTATATACCAACATTTGCCAAACCATCTTGTACCCTCTTTATTAGATTCTAAGCGGAACCAATCGTTGTCCGATTCTTTATTATTTTTTACATACTGAAAAGGTTGTATATAAATTATTTGAAATCGTTATAAAGAATCCTGTACGCATATATATTCAATTCGAATGTCGATAAAAATTATGTGAAAGTAAAAAAATATTTTGATGTTTTTACGAGTTCCAGATAAACATATGGAGAATAACGATACTTGAAATAAAGTTTACTTTAATCAAGGCTTGGTATTCTTCTTTTAATCTCTGCACCCATATTTCTTTATCCCTAGGGCCTGCTTTTGTTTGTAACAATGGAATATTACTTAATGTTTTCTTTGTTGATTCATCTACCATCGTTAAATTGATACGCTCGCTACTCTCGCAAGTTTAGTTCTGCAGTTTCTGTATCGCTGACTACCACCGCAATCTGAATTATGAAAATGTACAAGGCGTGCTTTAAGTTTTAGATTGCACATAATGTTGTGTTAGGGAAAACATTTATCACAATAATCGATATATCGAAGGGACGCATATATATAGTGATATTTGAAATATAAAAAGATATTTGCATAGTAACAAATTTATCTGGTGGGTTAAAGATTTATTTATTTCTTTTTTCCTTGCGTGTAGAAACATTTCCATTATCTTGGATGCAATTCCGTTCGAGTGATAAGATTTGGAAGTTCGATTAGTGGCGAGCCGCACTGGCAAAGATGGTGATATTGAATTTTGTATGTTGCAGTGCATTACCATTTGATTTACACCGTGGTTTCTCAAAAGTATCCTGCGAAAAAAACTGTGACATGTTAATCGAAGTTGGAAAAATAATAACAGTTAAAATAGAATAACAGCGGTGACAATGGCTGACTCGTCGTACGAAAAAGGGCTCACTGAACTTTCGAAGATGAAGGTATTTAAAATGTATCTTGTCGATATAACTCGACGCCTTGGAATATAACCTTAAATTTACCTTGTTTCTTTTATGCTGTAAAAGGAGTTTATTTATGTTAATTTCTGTATAATATGTATAAGTATTCGTAAGCGTGTACAAACAATGCGATCTGATTGTTTGAAATTATGTTCATTGTAACTTAGCGCAAGCGTCTTCAAATTAATATTTTTAAACGAAATTGTGCGTAAATTGAAGACGATTATTTTTGAACAGGTTGCAGATTTGAAGATCGAATTAAAGCAAAGAGGACTTCCTACCACTGGTAACAAGAACGAATTGGTTGAAAGACTTCAGTTAGCAATTCATGGTGGTACATGTTTTTAAATAAGTTTTGAACATTTATTTTTCGCCCGTTACAAACTGTATATTCATGAAAAAACTGTTTTGATTGTTAGATTCCGCACTATCCTTGGACGAGACCACAGAAGAAATTTTAGACGAAGATGCAGTACTTGGTGTAAGTTGAAAGAATATTCAATATTGTGTATATGCGTTATGCTAATTTTATTAATGTGATGTTTATAACAACAACAACAACAATAATGAGAAACTGGTCTAAATAGGATGAAGAAATAGAAGAATTATCGAGCAAACCTGATTCGCAAGAGGTTAATGAGAAAAGAAAATTATCTACAGATAGTAACGTGAGTGCGAAGAAAATAATTTTAAACAGAAAACCAGTAATCGAAGAAGTTAAGATCGAAGAAGCGGAAAAATCTGAAACTAATACAATAACTACTGACAATGAGACTGCACCGCCAGAAAAAAAGATTATTAAGTTATCCGAACTTGGTATCAAAGAGGTAAAAGTTAATTTACATTTAATTGTTCCAAGTTACTAATGTTGAAGCAGGCAAATAATATCTTTATGCAATTTTCATCGTACAGAGATTAGAAATGAGGGCTAAAAAGTTTGGATTACCATTATCTGAATCAGCGAAGAAAGAAGCTAGATCTGCGAGATTCAGTATTAACAACCAAAATAATAAGTCAGCTGCATCAGTAAAGACACCAGTGGTAAATAGATTGTTTAAATAAACAAATACTATATTTATCATACTTATTCAATATGTATAATTTTTATTTCATATACTTGTAGCATACAACCTACGAAGTTTTAAAGAAACGAGCGGAAAGGTTTGGCGCATCTGTCTCTAATTTAATGGACAAGGTAATTGATCAAATGGAATAGAAAAATCTATCGTATTATGATTCATTGTCGCGTATAGAACTTATTCTTTTGATTGATTTTAGGCTGAATTAGAATCCAGAATAGAGAAACGAAAAGCCAGATTTGGCGAAGTAAAACCTGGAAATGAGAAAGTATTTCATAATAAAATCAAGATAGTTAAATGATATTCAGTGTTGTATACCAAAACGACAACATAGATTGCGAACATTACTTTTAAGTTTTCTCTCATTTTCAATAATATTATTGTATACGTAACACAAGATCACTGTATTTGTTATAAAATACTTCGTATGACAAATTTGAAACTCTTTTTTTGTGTAATATGTACTATTTTGAATATTTCTTTGAAATATGTTCGATGTATTTTTGCTTCGAAATTCTTTTTGAAATTGTATGGAAATGACACATAATACTTATATTTAAACCTTAAAACGTTTACAAAATGAACATACAAGAGAAATATACATAATATATGTAAGAAAATCATGAGAGGATTATATGCAGTGTTGTAATATTACAATTTCTTTTTAAATTAACGTTTCTTTGTATTGAATTCGTGTCACATCATCATAAGTAATATTATAAAGCAAATGATGGACTTGAAATATACATATTTATAATATTAGAATTTTTGTATTATTATAAAACGATATAATTAAAAGTAAATAAATTGTTCCATCACTGATATGCGTTAACGTTAAATATTTAGAAGAAAAAGCATCCTATAATATTATTTCAATATATTGAATTTTATTACAAAATGTATTTAGGCTACAACATGTAATATAATAATTGCGTTTGGTCTAGACCCTTACGAAAAAGAAAAGCTAAACTGCACCACATTTACTGTTTGTCTCGTAAAGACACTTCGTCCGTTTACGTTTCAAGGAAACACGTATAAATGCGAAAAGTTCGGTACATCTGCGAAAATGAACGTACCTCCTTCTTTCAGTTATACCACGTTCGATACGTTTGTGTAGTTTTGAGATCGAATCAACGTGTTATCACAAATATATTCCATACGAAGTATATTAATTTTTCTAAATGCGGACGTACCATGCATAAAAGTAATACAAATATACATATATATATATACATATATATATGAATATATTATTATATACACGTCTCTTGACAAAACTGATTTTACTTTTTAGCTTATATCTTTCTCTGTTCTGAGGAATTAAAAATTGGGTAAAAACGAGTCTTCGGACATAATATTGAAAAATGTCAACTTTTCTTTTTCATTTCCATTATATAAATATGTCATATACTGATTGTAGTTTTACGAAAGATTATAATACAGAAGAATGCTTTCCACGGTTCGAATGATCGTTCCAATATTCGTGAAAAAACATAGATCATATGCTCGCATTTTCCTTGAAGCGCATCTTAAGAACGAATGGTCCGAAGACACATGTTACATTTAAAGAAGACAATAGATTGTACATTAAACAGTATACAACCGAAATATATTGTATAGATGTAAAAATAATAAAATATTGATAGTAAACTCTCTATTACATTATACGGCGTGTAATGTGTGTCTGTATTGCGTTCAATTCTGGTTGTTAAAACGTTTGACGAAGTAAAGGAAACTATCCCAAGCAGCTAATCCTAAGATAATGTATTTCCTTTTTTTTATTTATATAACTTCTATTTATATTATTAGGTATGCACGTACGTGTGACAACTAAACAGATACATGATCTTTTTGTGACGCAAAGCACTACGAGCTTTGCGGATCGATCAAAGAGCAGGAGGCTGTTGTATGTAAAATAAAATATAAACGATAAACACAAATAGCATTATCCTTTCTTATTACTCTCCTCGTAGTTTTTTTTCTTTTTCCTTTATTTGCGTATAACCGTATCTGTTCAGTGAATCACTTAGTCCAATTAGTTTTGTTTGTATTCGTTTCCTGTTTAAATAAGTATCCGTTCATGGATTATTTATTTATCAATAAAGTGAATTCAACGAATAAATTTCTCAAAGCTGCACTGTAGGCACGAGCAACTCCGACCTTGGGTCAAGTTTTATAATGATTTCTAAATATACGAAACATTCGTACAATATCTTAATTACTTCTTTATATTTTTAATTATTATTATTATTGTATATATATATCTCTCTCTCTCTGTATATATATTTTATTTTTATATTTATATTTGTATTTATTTCTTCTTTCCTTAAAAGCTTGAAAAGCGTCTTAAAAAGATTCTTTGAAAAAAATAGAATGGATAAAGGAAAGAATGAGAAATAAGAAAAAGATCTTAGTCTCCGTAAACATGGTTGCACATGCCTAAAAAAAATCATATACAGCCACATGTATGAAGGTACATATAAACTATGTATTTTTAATTGCACTCCACAATAGAATAAAAATCTTTCCCTCTATATTATTCTCCGATTATCTACACATGCTTAACGTCAGTTTCGATAAATTTTTCTCTCTCCCTTTCCTAGAATCGGACATAGCAGCCTCCTGTTCTCTAATATAACTATATTCAAATGTTTTTATTGATTTAATATAATTATCAAGTAAAATTTGTAAAATACAATATATACTACCTATATCATAAATTCTTAATCTTTTTTTTATAAATAATTATAGTAGTAGTCTTCACACCATTTGTTAATTTATTAATAATCGGATGCCGTTTCTTTCGTTCTTTTTAATTTAAATATTACATTTGTGCCCTTTGCACTAATTCACTTTATAGTATTCTGCGTGACTGTGTATATATAATACATGTAATATAATCTAAAGGACTTACTGTATTTACATATATACATGTAACAACGGCGCATAGTCCGAATTTGTTAATAATTTGTTTTTCTGATTACTACTAAAAAGATCGTCGTCTTCAACAGCAAACGTTCGTCTGGGAAAGGACATCTACACATCTACGACGGAAGTAACTGTGCACGAATTTCATCTGTGGATACTAATGAATGATTAGTTAAAATTCTGGTCAGATCTTTGTGTAATCCTTCCTCTAGCGAAACGCAACTTTACGTTGCTTACTAGCGGCTGGTCGTTTGCTTCATATAAATTTAATCAAACTCGAACTAATTACAAAAAGCTTACAACTCTTAGGAAATAGGCTCCATTGTTAGCGATTATACATATATATATATATATACACACACATATATATATATGAATATATATATATATATATATCCCCTTATTCGCACTTGGCCAACCTTGGATTTGGTTTTCGGCGGCTTTCTATTTTTCTTTTTCATTTTTACTTCTGAAAGTACAAATGTTTCAAACAACTGTTTGCTTAAGAGGTCGAAGAGGAAGACAATTCTAACTCTACGCCATTCTTGTTTTAAGACAGTACAATACGCGTACAAAATAACGCTAGAACGTACATATCATTGTATGTTATGCAAATACATACTTTCTTTCATCATTATTTCAAACATTCCAATGCCCCGACACATATATGTGTAATATATATATATATTTTTTTTTATTTATGAGTACATTACAAGTCGCTTAAATTCTTTCACGTTCCTTTATCATTTTTTTTCTTGTACTTGTCCCTCTCGAGCAAAAGTTGCGATCTTACCTAATGCTTCTTACATAACGATTCAGGGTTGGCCAAGACCTCACTCATGCTACGAATCAAGATCATCCTCCCTCTGACTACTGAAGTATGATACTAAACCACCAAACTCCCCGGAACCTTCTTCGTCGTATTGTTTATTTCCAGCGCCAGCATCGTTCGGATGCGCTTGCTGTTGAGGAGGAGGTTGAGGAGGTGGTGGTGCTTGGATGGGTGGTGGTTGACTGTCCGCAGGGGATGAAAAATGATCCGCGGGATACGGTGAACCTTGATACGCGGCTGCATCGTCTGCAGTGGACATTGGCGGTGGTGGTGGATAGGCACCGTAGTGATAATTGGGAGGTGGTGGAGGATGGTATGGTGAAAAATTACCAGGTGGTCGGTTAGGAGGTGGTGATGGTTGTTGCATACTATGATTAACAGGAGATGCATTCGTAAAAGGTGGCATCTGATGCCTGGGACCCATTGGATTGTCTGCAAACCTGGACATGGGAGGGGCTCCTCTAACGTAAGGAGGAGGTGGAGGAGGTGTGGGACCCCCTTTGGCCAAAGGACTTCCAGCAGCTGGAGGGATCATCGCAGGACCTGGACCTAGTGGAGAACTACGATCTCGATTGTTAATCGATATCGGTCCACCACCCGATGGAGACGGGTCCATCGGATGATGCGGTGTATGATACATCTGTGGACCAGGCACTCTCATTCTCATTGGAGGAGTTCCTGATCTTACAGCCGCGAAATGAGGTGGCATGGAAGATTGCCCCGCTTGCCTATATGGAGAAGGAATCCTTCCACGTGGTTGCATTTCGTAACCTGTTCTTGGCCCACCCATCATTTGACCTCCGGTATTCGGTCCACCGAAGTACTTGTGTCCCATTGCTGCAGCTGCAGCGGAAAACGATTGCGGACTACTAGACACGGGTTGAGACTGTAGCATCCTGGTGATAACGGAAGACTGTTGATTAGGTGGTAATGATGGATAAACGGATTGGGATGTCGGCGTTTGCGATGCAGGTGGTCCTTGTGTTGTAACAACGCCAGCAGGTGGTGTGGACGGAGCCGAACCAGAGGTGCTACTACCTGGTGTGGGAAGTACATTTGGGATTTCACCCGGTTTTATCTCCGAATTCGAATCGGCACCCATTCCAATTAAACCAGCCTCGGCAGCAGCTTTAGCTGCTGCTTCCGCGGCTCTAGCTGCCTCCAGTGCAAGTGTTTTCTTACCCTTGCCCCGTCCTCTTCTTTTAGGTTTCATCGGCGATCCATCGAGATTAAACAGTTGTCCATCCGGTCCTGTCATCATAGGAATGTGTCCCTCGCCTGTTCTCTCCGCGTCAGGCGTCATAATCGCTGACATATTTGGGTTGATGTTGGGTGACATGCTTTGTGGAACGCTGGCGGATAAAACGGTGGTGTTCAAATTCGGTGTTCCATCCCTGCGCATTTGTTCCGCAAGAATTTCTGCTTTACTGCGACGGCCCCTTTTCTTTTTCTTTGGTACTTCTCCATCGAGTCCCTCTGGCGCATTAGGATCACGTTGCCTCTCAGCAGCCAATATCTCCAACGCTTTTAGCCTCGCTTTTTCCAATTTCTTTGCTTCTCGTTCCTCTTTTTTCTTCTTTTTCGCTATTTCAATGGCAGCAAGTTCTAATTGCCGTCTACCATATTCTTCATCTTCCATCATCATCTGTTCTAATTGTTCGTCGTCTAATTCGGCTAGCTCGCCGGCGCCAAGTCCCGTTAAGGAACCTTCCGGAACATCGCCAGTAAATGAACCAGCTACTGACATAGCGCCACTGGTTAATCCCACGTTTTCAGAAAGATTGTCATCAATTTTCGAGTCTATCTCTCCTATAGGATTATCCATTACATTTGCCATAATATCTTTATCGCCGTCCTGGTCGTCTCTTCTCTGAATCAGAGAACCAAGCAAACAGTTCTGTTTGCGTGATTTATTTTTACTGCCAGGTTTCGGTCCGGGCTTTTTCCTTTGTTTTGGCATTCCATCGTTTAATATTTTTCGTTTCCCACCGGGACTCTTGCTTTTCCTAGGTCTTTTACTTTTCGGCGATTTATTTTTTAATTTGTGTCCGTCTTTTTTAGGGTTATAAATATCTCCTGCAAAACGATGTTATACGTTAGTATAACACAATACACAATACACAGGAATATCCACTTTTGCAATACGAATATATTTTTGAGAATTACCCGAATCTGAATCTTTTTCGGCATCTTCGTTCATATCCTCGCCCTCGTTTACCACGAACTCATCCTCGCTTTCTCCTGTTCTTCTTAACGCTTTCTTTAACTCCTGTAATAATACAAAAAATGTTCGTTTATTTATTGTCCGTTTGGCATGCAAGATTGTATTTATTACCTCTTCGCTATCCGATGCAATTTCTTCTTGGTAATTGATTTTTCTTCCACGAGTTCGCCTACTTAATATTTCTTCTTCCTCTGGTTTATTTTCATCTGGAAGGCCACCATATATAATCTGAAATCATAATTATATATTTATGAAAATCAAATGCTACGAGTTCAAATAAAAGTAGCAGGAGAAAAATTGACATACTTTTCGTCGAATAGCCTTCTTTGCCTTAAACGTATTTTCCTGCAAAATATTCAGGGTAAATGAAATTGAACACAAATATAACACAGACAAGTGGTGAACGTGAATTTACCTTCTTTTTCTTTTGCTGTGTTATGTCTTCTAATGGCAAAGCAACAGGTATATCGGGTATTTCCGAGTTCATTTCATCTAATTTAATGTCCTTTATCTCGTTCATATTTTTGTTCTCATTATTTTCAAGTTTTATATCCATGACATCAGACAATGCCGGCTCGCTATTTTCTAATTGCTGCGGTACTTCAATTCTTGGTTCTTCATTCGAGTCATCGTTTTCACTTTGGTTATCAGACTCGATTATACGTTTCCTTTTCTTTTTCTTCCGGCTCTTCGTTTTCGGCAAAGCTCTATACCTGGATGCTGATATGGTTCTACTTCTAAAGCAAAGTATAAGATTGGTACAGTGTACAACATAACGAAAAGTATTTAAGATATTAAACAAGTAGTAAAAACGGTGAGTTACTTTTTCTTTTTTTGTCGCCACGAGTTATCACTGTCCTCGTTATCCGAATCCCATGTTGATCGAGATTTCTTCCTTTTAGGTCTATCACTTTCTTCACTATCATCATTTACTACAAAATATTGAATACGATAATTTTCATTACATTATGCTACCAAAGCTATCGCGTTACAAGTTGAAGCATTTAATGGTTGTACTCACTAAAATCTTCGTCGTAACGTGTAGTTCTGGCTCTGGTGCTTCTTCGCACCGATCGCGAATCTCTCTTTTTCTTGCGTCGTTTCATATCAGCAAACGAGCTTTCGTCAGAAGACGTCATATGATCATCAAAATCTTCGTCTTCCTCGGAACTCGTGCCTTTAAAATCTTCGTCACTTTCCGGATCATCCTCGCTGCTTACATCGAGACTATTTAATTTACGATGCTTCTTTCGTGATAAAAATTTCTTCACTATTCCTTTATCTTCTTCTTCCTCATCGTCCATACCATCGTCGCCTTCGACTTTGTAATCATCATCGCTATCTTTTTCTGATTTTCTGTCGACATCATCTTTGTTTTCAGGTGTCTCTTCCATGTCTAATACTTCATTCTTAAAGTGAAGCTGTAGGCAAAGTTTGATTAACATGTTTTTTTAAACACGAACGAAGTGAACCCAAGCAAAAGTACATGAGAACAATGTTACCTGTGCCTCTTCTTTTTCTGCGTTTACTATGGTAGCAATATCTTTTCCTCTGCCTTGATTTCCAGCTCCCCGAACAGCTTCTACTTCGTCTTGGATCGCAGCATTGATCATGGCGTCGTAATCATTAAACTTATATCTGTTGGCGCATCGTCTTTCACGTAATTGATATACAGGTTCACTCTCATCACTGCTAGAAGTTTCTGAACTTGAGGACGACGAAGCTGACGATGATTCTATGAATAAAATGCGAGCCATTTTTGTTAAATAAAAGAATAAGCGGTATTAGCATTCGTGAATAGTAGGAAAGTTTACCATTATCAGATTCTTGGCTAGATGCCTTCGATCCTTTTTGATGACGTTGCGACTCATTTTTGTGAAGAACGTTATCCAAACTTATACCTACAAATGCTAATCTCTTCTTTCGTAAAACTTCGTTCTCGTGCCTCTTCGTTAATTGATCATACGTTTTCAAACTTTCTCGCAATTTAGTTACCAGCAAGTTCTAACATTAAAAGCGAATAGTTAATAAACAGTTACAACTAAGAATGTATACGAACATTTTAGTAAGATGTAAAAACTTACGTGTTGACATGGGGGACAGAACCAATCACCTTCTGGTATTAGCATAAGCGCAGGTCTAAGGCAAGAACAATGCCAGCCTTTGTCACAAGAATCGCATAATAGTATCCATTCTGGATGATCTGCTTTGCTACATTTTTGACAAGCATACTCATCATCTGCTTCTTCAACGTCGCTTTGCGCTACAATTAGTCAAATATATTGTTCTCTTCTTTTGGTGTAAGAAAAAAAAAGCATATTGTACTACCATTTCGAGAATAAAGCATACTATACCTTTTTGTGCAGTTCTTGCACGTCTCAAAGGTTCAGGCTCCTGATCCTTTTCAAGATCACTTTCTGGTGAAAATTCATGGTCGCTCTTAAAAAGCAGCGACCCTTCGCTCTCAATTTCCTCCTCTTCCTCTTCTTCATCGTCATTTTCATTCTCATCGTCACTACTGGAACCCGAGGAACTCTGCCATGGATTTGCTTCATTAAACTTAGCTAACATTTTTTTCTTTTTCCTTTTCCTACGTTTCTTCTTCGATTTCTTCTCCTTCTCTATTTCTTTTATGATGACCTCCTCTTCGCTTTCAGGCTGAAAGAAGTAAGATAGTTGTGCAAGCATAATTCATATCAACCGGAAATTCAAATGAATTTTAAACATACTTTTTGTTTCTTTCGCTTCTTCTTCTCCGTAGAATCTTTCTTCTCCTTTCTCTCGTTTGATGTTTCTTCTTCAATTCTTCGTCGGTCAGCTTCTTCTTTAATCTTTAACTGCGCTATCCTTCTAGATTGTCTTACGGGTGTTTCGTCTTGATTTAGTCCTGACTCCGTTTCGGGAACGATATCCCTTCCTATCTCTAGGCCCAATACCATCTTCCCTACGAACAATATTGTGGTTTATGTGCAAGATACGTTGAATTTATGATTAAATTATTCAAATACACAGTGCAAATAGTGAGAACTTACTTTTCTTTCGCTTCTTCTGTGACATTGGTGTGCTGGTCAATGAATCATTGTTGCTCGGTGTTTCATCGAGGCGAACCTCCGGCGACACTTCAGAAGCTTGAATGCTCGGAAACTCAGAATGCTTAGGTCGAGTTGAACGTCCACTTCCTCTGTAACCACGTCTTCTTCTTCCTCTAGGACGTCCCCTTGCTTTCCTTTCGATTGCAGCTGAATGGACAATGCGTTGGTCATCGCTAACATCCTTAACATCCTGATCCTCCGACTTCTCAGGACTACATTTCACAGCCTCGTCTTCCGAACTTACTGTTACAACGCGACTTTCTTCCACAGATTTACGCAACTGTCTGTCAGGCATACGTTGCGCCCGTAATTTTATTCTTTTCCCTCCCATAATTTCCTCATCCATCTGCTTTGCAACCATATCATCCGAATTCGATTCATGGGAACTGTTGCGTCGCTTACGGGCTACTTTTGGCGATTCCGTGGAGTCCAATTTCCATCCATCGTAAACGAGTTCGGACACCGGTTTAACTCGTAAACCTATTTTATGCGGGGAAACGTCGCTCTGCTCGTTGTCGCCTAACTTCTTAAATGTATCGTCGTCGGTACACGCCAAAGGATCCATTTCTTCGTCAGCAGCTGCAGTAAATACATTATCGTTGTCCATTTCCATGGAATCATCGGATGTTACAGAGGCTGCCATCAGTTCAACGCTCTGAATTTCTGAGTCCTCCTTTTTCTCATCTTCCTCCGCGTTATGTTTCGGTTCAGGTTCATTCGCAATATTATCTGATGTATTCTCAATTGCGGCGTGATCGCTGTTTATTAATTGGTCTGTGGTGTTCCATGACAATTCGTTCTCGTTTATTATGATCTCACTGGTTGCGATTTCCGCCGGCTTCAGGCTGTCCGAATTTAGATCCAATGGTACTTTGGAATTGACTAAATCTTCTAATATTGGTTCGCTGGCCTCTACGTACGGAGGTTTAGATTTCAACGGGGGAACATCTTGGATATCGGAAACATCGCGCGATCTCTTGTTCGCTACTTTTTTCAAATCGTTCGTTACAGTCATTGATTCCGATGACACTTGCTGCGTATTAAAAACTGCTGAATTATCATTGATATTTGAGGCAGGATCCTCCAGAGGGGTTTCTACTGGTTTACTCGCTACATGAAGCGATTCATGGTGCTTTTCATGATTATCCATAATATTTATATTGTCCGATTTCTCGGACATATAGTTTACAAATTGCAAATTATCCATAGGTTTGAAATCTTCTGGCATAGACGAAATATTATTTTTATGTATTTCCGACTTATCCATACTTGAGCATATATTGTCCAGTTTGTCAAGTGGAATAATAGTTCGTACAGGGTGAACGGTTGTATCGCCTCCAGGCACATCTGTATGTAAATCACTTTCACCATGCAAGTGTGTATTAAATTTATTCTCTTTATCGCCCGATTCTGTAAACTCTTTCAACTTATCATACGACCCCGTAATTGCCGGCTCTGCCGTGGCTTCCTCTACTTCCTTGCCCTTAAGAAATTTCACCTCGTTATCTAAACTCGCCACTAATTTGTCTTCGATAGCTTTTTCCTTTAAATCCTCGCACGTTATTTCATTCCCCATATCGTTCAATACTGTAACGTCTTTTGTTTCCGTAAGCGTATCAATTTTATTCGCCGAATCTATTGTTGGAGAAACATCTTTTTGGTGGGACACTGCATTAGTTATTTTTTCTGTAACGTGTACAGAACTATGATTTTCTGCTTCCCTTGTTGTCTCATCTGTTAAATTATTTACTTTGGTTAATGCTGAACTTATATTTTCCTTATTCACCGAATCAGATTCAGCAACCGGTAGCACCTCAGTTTTTGTTAATGCCATAGGAATACTTTCCTCAGCAGTACTAATATTCTTCTCATTTACAATTTCCTTCTCACTTAAATCTGCTTCAACTATAGTATTATTCTGTTCTTCACTTATTTCTCCTCGTTTATGTTCAGCTTCTTCACCTGGCTCTACTTCAATATCAATCTTTGCTTCTCGATCTTCAATGACTCGATCCTGTAATTCATCAGATATTGCCTCTTCTTCCTTTGTATCTGGTTCTACAATACTTTCCTCTTCTTCCTTTGAATTTAATTCCATAATACTTCCCTCCTTTTCTTCCTTTGTATCTGATTCTACGATACTTCCCTCCTTGTCTTCCTTTGCATCTGACTCTACTATACTTTCCTCTTCTTCTTCCTTCGTATCTGATTCTACAATACTTTCCTCTTCTTCCTTTGTATCCGATTCTACAATACTTTCCTCTTCTTCCTTCGTATCTGATTCTGCAATACTTTCCGCATCATTTTGTCCATTACTATCCGTTGTTTCGTCCAAATTAATAGGCAAATTATTTTCACTTTCTGCCGATTCTATCGTAGTAGCATCGGAAACATCACTGGAATCATTGGTATCGCTGCTTTCATAATTTGCAACTAAAGACTGCTTAGTTTCGTTTGATTCCTGTGCATTTACAGGGCTTGCAACTATTTGGCTCAATTTTGATTTCTCTGTTGTCATTTCGGTAACACCTGCAGGTTGCTCGTCATTTGCATCCTCTGTAGCATTACATACGGAATCCAGTTGTTTGTTTTCCTGAGTATTCTCATCAACATGTTCCGTAGCATCTTTGCATTGATCCATGCTAACATTCTCATTCGGCTCTATGTTTTGATCGCATTCCAAAACTGGTTCTGTTGCGTCCTCCGATTTTTCCTCAACATCTTCAAAATTAATTACTTTCGCCTCTTCTTTTTCGGGAGCAGCTTCCGAATTATTTATTTCATCGGAGGATGAACATAATTCTATTGAAGTATCGTGTTTATCCTCGCTATGTGACGAGCCTTCGTTAAGACATGCCTTTTCTTCATTTACCTCGGGAAGATCTTCAGATTTTAATAATTTATCATCGATAATGATATTCTTATTCGTATCTTGATCAACGCAGGAACTTCTGTCTTCTAATGTTGCAATTTCCGCTACATTACATATACCCGTTTTTTCTTTACATTCAAGTGCGTCAGATTTGGATGGTTTAAAATTATTCGTGTCAGGTACTGTCTCTGGTAATACATTGTAAATAGGACATTCATATTTAAAGGACGACTTCTCAGAATTTGTATGCACTTTAACACTTTCATGAATTAAAGTGTCTCGTGTGCAAGCAACGTCTGAACTACATATTGTAGGAACTAGCGCATCTTTGTTACATTGCTCAATCGATTCTGAACTAGTAACAGTGAAATTTTCTGTGAAATCTAATTTAGTATTAATATCAGGCACAGAACTTTTGATAAACGGACCAACGATTATTTTCCCTTTCACCTCCACAGAATCTTCCGAAATTTCATTTTGCCGCATAACTTCAATGCTTCTGCTACTTACATTGCAATCGTCTGAGTGTATATCAGAACTAATCAAACTTTCCACGCTCTCATTGTCGGGATTCGTTAAACGATCATCTCGGTTAGCTAATTCGGGGATGTTATCGTTTTTGTCGTTTTCTTTGTAAGTTTCCATTGACGAATCAGATTCCTTCGCTGAAACATTTTCCACCTCTTTCACTGCCGAAGTAAATTCTATCCTTCTTGGACAATCTGATTCATCCAAGTTCTTATCCTCCTGCTGCGTTTTTAATGGCGAATTCTGGAAAGGAGACGGTGAACGCGATCTATTAACAGATGTCGGATCTTGTTCTAATTTGCTTTCTTCAGTTATCAATGTATCGGATAGTTTACGAGTAAGTTCATCTTTAGAACAAGGAGTGGGTGTATCCAGAGTTTCTGAAACACTGTCATCCTGGTCTGGCTTTTCACTTTGAAGTTGCTCTATCTCTCGCGACATTTCATTCTGCACTGATTCACCAGCTGAATCAAAATGCGTTGCAGATGGAATTGCAATTTCATTTTCTGTTTCTGCGGACACGGCTTCTTCGTTTAAGTAGTTCGTGCTGTGTGGTTGTGAACTTACATCCAGCATTTCAGTTTCCTCGGATTTCGAACATACCTTTGATGCATTTACACTACTAGAAATCGAGTCATGTATGTTATCAACGGTGCAAGATTTTTCTTCTTTTGTTTCTGAATGAGATAAATCCGCTTCTACTTTTTCCACGGAACGATCTTGTTCATCCATAGAATGTTCCGAGGAAACTGTTTGTTCTTCTGTATCAGTTGGTTTTTCTATATTCTCCACGTCGTTCTTATTATTATCTTCACAGGGTAGATCGTTACTTTCTGGTGTACACGAGTAAACTTTTAAGGAGTTGTTATTCGCGGGAGTTGCATCGCAATCGGCCGATTTATTACAATTAACCGTATCCTCTGTTGGCTTAGACGAAGAGACACATTCGGACTGCAGTGTATCTGATTTCGATTCTGTGGTTGTTGAAACTGTCTGATCGGGCTGTGATTCTGTCATTTCGGTCTTAGAAGTGTACGAAATACAATTTGGACCAAAAAAAAATCTTGGTGGTGATGCACCTACAGATTTACATTCATTATCATCTTCTTCTGAAGTATTTGTCTCTTGTAAAGCTGCACTAGTATCGGTATCGAACAAATTTTCCGCGGTATCCGTATTGTTGACAGAATTTGCTGTTGTTACTTCTGTACAAGAATCGAGCGTATCCGATGCGTCTGCTCGACACATTGATATCGATGAATCACACTGCACAGTGTCTTCGAGAATAGTACTCTGCTTTTGCTCTGTGCAATTTTCTTCTTTGACAGTGTTTCCCGAATTTTCCACCCGTTCTGTGTCCGTCTCTTGCAGAGCCGTATCTTCCACAGTTACAGAGTTTCTGTCTATTTTAACATTTTGTTCCCCGCTAGAGGAATCCTCGCGTTTAGTATCATTCTTCTGTTGTGATATGTTTTCTTCATTTGATATGATACTACTGTAGCATTCCGGTTTTTCTTCCGGCTTTCCAACATCCCATCTCGATATTCTTTTCACAGGACTACTCGACTTTTTTGGTATTATCTGAATGCCCAATGTTGGTTTGAACTTTGATTGTTCTTGCGCGGAGCCGACTGATTGGCAATTGGTTCGTACGCTAACACTCGACTGAGGAAAATTTCTGTTCAATTTGATGGTGCTTTTATTTGTCACCGGTGATCCAGCAGACACTTCATTCATAAGGCTATCGTCGCTTATGTTTTTATTCGGTGACAAAGATGAAGTAGCAGAATCCGCTTCGTTTTTTGATTCGTTGCTTTCTTTATTGTCGGCTGTGGTGGTATCTTCGCCAGGATTACCTGTTTCACACGCCTCGCCAGACCCTTCCCCGTAAAAAAAAATAATGGGTTCCTCCACCGCCTCGCCAAGGCCAGGATTGACCGCGTCGCAATCACTACCAGATCCTTCACCTTGAATCATCATCATTGGCTCCTCAATAGCTTCACCCACCTCGTCCCTCCAATTACTATTCATTATTGGCCTCTTATCCATCGACCCTCTAATCGGTATTACGTCGGCCCTGATTCTTTTTAGCATGTCTTGTTGTATCTCGTCTGCGTCTAATGGACGCTTCACCGGTGTTGCATTCATTCTTAACGCCGTGATTTTACTCGGGTCCGGAAGTATTGTGTAATTTGGTAATCTGTGATCTTCTTTGTTAGGTATTCTAGTAGCATTATGATACGGAGCAGAAGGCATATCGTAACTAGGAAACGGCATTTGCCTTTTACTCAAGTCTGCTACCATCGCATGGCTCCGCATCATCACAGCCCGAGCGTCGTATGGTAGGTTTGTAACTTCCGGTTTGTTCAACTTTTTTGTGCTAAGATCCATTTCTCTGTGCTGAAAATCTTGCGTCCTGTACCCGGGAGAGGGTAAGTCTATAGTTTTATTAAATTTTCGACTAGATAAATCGATACCAGAGAAATCCATCGGTCTGTTCTGCTCGTTGGCACTCTCCCATCCTCTGGGTGAGGTAGACAAGTCCATACCCCTGTGCTCCCTAAGCGGATTGGCTTTCTCTATTTGATTTCTTGCACAGAAATCTTGCGGCAATCTATCGTCATCTCCATTTACTACATTCCCTACAATGCTACCCGTTCTTGCCAGGTTTTCCGCTATTTGTTCTAACGACTTCGCACCGCCCGGTTTCTCAAGTTTTTCAGATTGTATCCTCACAAGGTTCGCGGCCAACTGATCAATTGGCTTCACTGTCAATTTACTATGAGCTGTTGACATATCCATAGAGACAAAAGGGAAGTTACCTTTATTAGACAGCTTATCTAACGGTTTCATCATTTGCTCTGTTAAATCTTCATGTTTCTTTGTGACATTCAATAGGGCGGCAATCGGCGTTATAGGTGTGATCATTTTCTCTTCTTGCGCTTGTTTTATTTCAGAAATATTTAGTAGCTTGAGCGGGGATGTAATAACAGGTGTTTCGATCGATTTAAGAGGCATCGATTCTTCGAAGTCAACCTTCGAATTACTCACTGTCGTGTATTCTTCAGGCTTATATGTTTCCATAGGTTTAGTATCAGACACGATCACTGTTTCTTGCGTACAACTTAGTTCTTTCTCCCGAGTTGGTATCGATTCTTTTTCTGACAGTATACCAACTTTACCGTTTACGATTTTCAGAGGAGTCATTGGCATAGATAGAGATGTCTCGCTAGGATTTGATTCCGATACTTCGCTTTGGATTGCCTGTTGAGAATCATCATCTTCTTCCGTATTTTCTTTAGACGTTTCTTCGTCATTTGTTATATCATCTTCACCATCCATATCTTCTTCGATATTATTAATATCATCTTCGCCTCTTGCATCCTCGTATTCTTCCCCACTCTTTTCCAATTCTTTTTCATCCAATCCATCCGCGTGAACACCATTTGCTTGCACAGCTTCATCTAATAAACTTGGTGATGTAGATATTTGTCCTGTATCGATAATAGGCTTTTCAGAAACTTCTAAACTATTGCTATCCTCGTTAATAGGAATAGGTCCAATCTCTCCGTTTGTTAAAGCATTTATAAGATTAACTACACCATCCCGATCCCTGGTAACACAAGATCAGTTGAATATTTACTTCGAAACATACATTGAATATTATTAATGAAATTAGAACGCTCAGATTCGGACACATACTTAGCTACAAGTTCCCAATTTTCTTCGTCTATATCTTCTCTATAAACCCTTATATTGCACTCTTCGTCAAGCTGACACCAATATGCTAAACCAGTTTTATCTCTTCCCAATGGTTCCACCCGTAACTCATTAGCTGCTACTTTATTCACCTCATTTTTAAACTTTTGATTTAGGTCAAATTGCGTTTCTAAAAGAATCTGCAATAAAAAGAATGTGTTGCATTATAAATTGACTTTACATCGTGTACACGATGTAAATATTTTACATAAAATAATGAAGGAATCGTATTCATACTTTGAGTAGTCGTAGCTTGACAGCAAGACGGGCTTTTTTGTAACCAAAGCGTTCAAATTCCCATCCGTCTTGATTGGAATATGTATGACAGAATTTAATCAGCGCTCGTTCCCACTTTTTTGGTGATACTGTTTTACGTGTTTTTCTCAGTAATTTGATGTGTAGATCTATTAATTGTTGCGGTACTATAAAAAAAAATTAATCATAAGTGGAAATGTATGCGTGCACAAAAGCTAGCCCATTTATTTCGTTTAGAAATAAATAGAATTAATATCTTTAAAAAATCATTCATAAGAATGTGACGCAGGCTGCAAAACTGAAAAGTTTTTGTTCAGAACCGAAAAATCTTTCATTCCCAGATAAATAATAAACGAAAGGTTTGCTAAGAATAATAATAATAAAATAAACCAAAAACCACCTCTATCTCAACTTATTAATGTCATTACATACGCGTAGTCTCCAAACCATTAATTCGACGCGCGATTTAAAACATATAATCACGTGTAACAGACGTTGACAACAAGGGAGGTGGCAGCACGAGAGAAAATAACAACAGTGGATATAGCTAATCGCACTAAGCTGTCAATAATACTATTATTTAAATGCAATAATAATTAATCCTAAATATAAATAATATGTTCAACATAATTAATTCATACTAGCTATTGTTATTATTAGTACTGATACACAATGCGTCTGAATAGAGGAAGACAAAGATCGGTAAGAACGATGTGTTTAATTTCGACGAAAAAAAAAAGAGATGAAAACATCGACGAATCGTATACCGTGCTTGTCCAATGAAAATGAATTGTTGCAAAGTAGTAGTAGAAAAACAGCGAGGCCAATAAACGATGTGAAATGTTGAAAGGAGTGTATAAATACGCAAAAGAAAACTAACAACACACGCGAGACTTTTGGCCTCGCGGGGGCGGGTCAGTCAGTCTCTCTCTCTTTCCTACAGATACACACGTATGCATGTCAAGCTCACTTACCCTCCTGTGTGTTTTCAAGCATCTCTTGAAGGCGCGCGATATCCGGATAAATGATGCCACAGGACTTGCCGAAGCACTCGAGAAACGAGCAAATCACCGCGAAATTTGGGTCACTCGCGCAAGAGGCTTCGTTATCGGACGCCATTTTTCCACCGCTTCTCTCTGGGCCCGTCGCCGCTAGGCGATATACTACGCTAGGCGACCTAACAACTCGTATCGCATTTTCGTCCAAACTGGCTTCAATCGTCACTGTTGCGTTACAGCACGCACATAAAAGACGCAACGCAGTCAGAAAATGTTAGAAAAATGAACGTTCAAAAAGATGCGACGCCGCTGCTTCCCGCTCCGTTGCTTTACGCTACCTTGATGTTCTCTACCTGCCACTCACACCCGCATCAAAACCACAAGCGCGAACCACACGCGTCCGAGTGGGCAAATAAAACAAGTTAGAGGAAAGGAAAGAAAGAAAAGAAACACACGTATCGTATTGTTGTCTTCTTTCGCTACCACTCTGTTTTTTTTTCTCCGTTTCAGTATCGTTAAAACATTCGAAGTAAACGAACACTTTCTCGCGCGCCTATTCTCTCTCTCCCCTTCGTTCACTTTACACTTTTCCACATATCACGGTGCCCACTACAAACACACAGACACATAGGCGAAGATCGTTGCGCCTCTCGAGATATACAAGATGTAGTGTGTGCACGCGCGCGCGCGCGCGCGCACCTTCGAGCGCAATAATAACGATGCACGTAATCGTCGGGTATCGCCTTTCTCAGACACGTTATTCGTACCTCGCTGTACTATCAGCGAGAATCGTTATTATCGAATCACAGGGTATATCGACAGGGCAGAAATAATTACCACCGCGACGACAATGAAAACAGCCCCCTTCGTTGCAGCGCGGCGCACTGGACATCGCCTTCGGGTCCGGGCTACGAAACATTTCGAGGTTCTCAACTTGTCGTGCGCGACACCCGTCTACCTACAGCATTTAAGACGCCTTTGCGTGGCTCATTCATTAACCAAACTTTCATATATCTCGTATATTCTTTCTACACCATTCTACGTTATACCGTACTGAATCGTGTCAAATCACCCCATCGGTATGAATCAACGATTCATGGCATCAAGTTCGTTCGATGTACCTTTGACTTTCGATTATATCGAAAGAGCGCGAAAACTTTACGACAGAACGTCAAGCGCACATTTCAAGGTTTCACCGAACGCTCAATGACGTAGTTCTGCGTAGTTTCCTATAATTTCGAACAGCGGGAGTAGCGATTCGATCGATTAGGACCAAGCAGGGGGGGGGGGGGGGGGATATTGTTTTCTATCTTTGCCGTCCTCGCGGACACTCGCGATTTTTTTTTTATCGAATTATCAAATACATACGCGTTCTAATAAGCACACGGGATTGTGTACTGTGTTCCATTTCGATTTTCACACTGTTTATCGTCGTTTATACATGGCCATTCTACTTCCACGGCGCTATAACATCAGACACAGTAAACACGCCGACGTTTCACAGCAGGCTGAGATTGTGCGACTGCTGCGATCGATCGTGAGAGCCAGAAACACGACAAATATATACCTATATGCAGTGTGGAGACAAGACTCCTTGTCGACACCATTACTTTAGAAGGAAATGATAGAATTCTTCTTCATACGCGTCGACTACGTTTAAGTCGTTTTTCCAATTCATGGTCGAGGAATATTTTGCACAACACTTTCGTTCCTTTTCACGAGAGATGAAACGGAAATCCATCGAACAGATCGATAAGCAAAGTTTTTAAAATATGAAACTTCGTGTAGACAGTGCTGCCACGAATGCTTTCAAATCGATTACGCGGGAGACATTTTCAACCAGACTATCAATTATATTCTAATTTAATGATATATGTTATGTTAGAATTTGTGTTAATAATTATTCTTAACACCTGTAATATCAGTTTTTATGTCACATTAAATTTATCGTTTATAATTAAAAAGTGGTTAACGATTAGTAAGGAAATATTATTTACGTTCCTAGGTCTCCTTTTTAGAGAAAATACTATGAAAAGTAAATTCTCTTATCAAATTTTTTTCTTTGCCATCCATTCAACATTGTGTGACATAATGATACAAGTATAAGTCGTGAAATATAAAATGTTTATTTTCGAATGAAAGTTTGCAACTTTTCGTCAACAACTTCTATTACCATATGTATAAACTTTTATATTTACAACATATGTAACCAGAAAAGTCGCAGTATTATGTAATAATTTGTTGGATTCGATAATATTTGACAATTGTCAATTCTCTTTCATACATTATACATTCCATTATTTGTACCTGAGTGGACTACTTTCTTTTGTCTGCTGTACCCAACGCTATTTGCTATGTGTTTTTTAAACTACAAGTTTTAATTACTGGGATATCATTTAAATACATAGCACAAAAAATGATTATTCATACTATCGAAACATATTTAAACGGTGCTCAATTATTTATCTCGTCGGGAACTATTGGAATGAAATCCTGTTTGCACGATAATATACGAAATGACAGCAGTAGTTATTCAAATAATGCGTAAAGCTATTTGTCAAGTAAATTTATTTTATACTATTAAAAATTTACTTTCTCGAATTATTTGCTTTCAACATTTTATGCTTCACTCTGTTGACAAAAAGAAACCATCGTTCCTCGTCAACTTAATGGACAAAATTATTGTATACAATCGGTACAACGTTCATACAACTTCCGATCATTTTTTTTCTTCCAACTTTATATCTGTAAGCAATATACATGATAAACTTTTCTTCTCGCTAAACATTATCAACTCTTTACTCTACAAAATATAAATAGGAAATACTTATTATTTCAAGTTTTGCTCATAAAATTTGAAAACTTTTATAGAAATTTCCCTTTCGTTTCTCTCGTATTACGCTATCTTTTCAACAGTATGGCATAATCGTTTAATAGTTATTTTGCAACCTTACAATATATATAAAAATTTACTATATACAAAATAGATCATGTACAATTTAAAAACACGCGATTGCCTATACTATCTATTATTTACTTTTTCAGTATTGCCTAACAACGTGTCTGTGTGTGTGTGTTATATGAAAATCTTATACATTTTCAAAAATAAAGGAAATCCTGCTAGGAGTTTGTAACAGAAGTAGCTAAAATAATAAATAGTTCAAGTACAGACAACTGTTCAATTGGATGCGATGTATTGCTCTGAAGATATATATATATAAAAGAAAGAAAAAAAATAGATTATTTCAGTATATATTGCGAGACATTATGTGGAAAGCAAATGTATGCTTTGCATACCTACATTTATTTTTAAAAAATATTTCTTTACTTCATAACTCAGGCTCGACATATATATGTTTATATATATACATATATACGTGTGATATGTAGCTTTTAAAAAGCATACATGTATTAAATAGTATAGGATTACGCCCTGTAAAACGAAAATTTTAATTTTTCGATATACAGATCGACAATATAAATGATATGCTGTTAAAGAATATTCCAGATCGATGATATCATTTTTACAAAAATAAACAGTTAGTAATGAGAAATTCGCATAAGTACTACTATAATGCTTTGTGACGAGATAGTAATACAAAATATATTAATATATAACAATACAATTTACGATTGAGCTTACTTCCCAAGCTGAAAATTGTATAAATAAGAAGTTCGTTTGTAGAAAAAGCAGGGCTACTTAAAAAAAAGAAAAGAAAAATGAAGCTTAATGCAAAATGTATACTTATACAAAATCACTTAGACGCTCTTTGCGCTGTAATATTTTTAAGTTGTTGTTTGTATATTTCGGCTTCTTCTTCTTTTTTCTGAAGACGTTTACGGTACTCAGCGGCTTGCCTTCGCGCCTCCGCTAATTGCCTATTCAGTACGGCAATGTCCATAACTGGCTCATTATTATCTGCAGTGTCGTCTTCGGTAACTTCCTCTATCTCATCGTCTAACTGTAAAATTATTGGTTCTGCCATTTTCGTGGGCGAATTGATAATCTTATTCTGTTCAGACCACGAAATACAAATATGTTAAAAACTGTACATTAGTATTAATAAATATACATAAAAAGAAACAGGTAATCATTTGCGTATTTTTAAGTGACATTCATTTCATACCTCTGGTGAAGATATTACGTTTTTAGATTGCGTGAGTGTTGATACGGGGGTTGTATTCGAAATGGAAGAAATGAATAGTTTTCCAGCCTTATTGTCCACAGAAGACCTCTTCAAGATGTTAGGTCCTCTCGATGTAAGGGTCGGCGCATTATGACTTAGAATTTGGTCTGCTCTAATTGCTATTACTTTTCTTGCCGCCCCTTTTTTCCCTGTTACATGAAGTCTTTTCATTCCTATCGAAGAATTTCTCGTTATATTTAGAGCAAGCTTACCAGCCTCTGTTAAAATATGAATTACTCATATCAATCTAAATAAGTATATATCGTAAAATATATCTACTATATATTTATCAGACGTTCAATACCAGTTAAAACGACGGTCCGTCCACTTTCCATAGCGTTTTCAACAATAGATGCATCATTGTCCACAGGTATCATTGTAATACCATGCGCTTCTAGTAACCTGAACTGTTTGTTCACACCACCGATAGTTGTTACATCTTTTCTCTTTTTGTTGCTACTAATGTTATTTGTATTGCTAATTCCTTCCACATCTTCGATATCCTTTTCGTGGTCGTCAGTATTTGGTCCAACATGAATTTGTTGAAATATCATTCGTGACTTCTTACCCATTTGCACTAGATATTTCGTAACAAGGAGAAAAAAATAATGTTAACAACTTTTCGTTCTCAGCATTCGAAAACAATGATTCTAGCATCGTTTTTACATACACTGTGTCACTTTTCTCCTCTGCGTCGGCTCTTGCGGTAGCTCGAATTTTTGTTCCTCTTCTCTTTCGGATTCTAATTGTATTAAATTATGAGTTGCGACCTCGAGTTCTGCCGTGTTCGCTTGATTTTGCTGATGAGCCCTAATACCTACAATTTCTCTTTCTTGTTGTAATATGTCTACTAAATCTAATCTATCATGTTCCAAAGCGAGACTTATCGGTGTTTTATCGAATTTGCTAGTGGCATTTCCATCGGCTCCATGTTCCAACAGAACATGCATTACTTCGACATGCTCTCTTTCTACCGCCCAATGCAGCGGAGTCATTTTCAGCTATGCATAAATTTCGTTTGTCTATCAGCAATCTGTAGTTAAAATTTATCAATATAAGGTTATTTTAATTACCATATCTCTACTGTCAACATCTGCACCATAGTTTAGAAGTAATTGTGCCATCTGATGATGGCCTTCGTAGGCAGCCATATGTAAAGGCGTTCTATCCACCTTTGTTCTCGCATCTCTTGAAATTCCTGCCCTAAGTAGAACCTCTGCAGTTTCTGTATGATTATTCTGTGCAGCGAAGTGCAAGGCGCTTGTTCCCAGCTAATAAAAGTCAATATTATTAAGATGATATAATAAATTATTACGAATGATAAATTATAAACGAAATAACTTTATAATTAAAATGTGTACCCAGTCTGTGGTGAAGGGTGCGCCTCTGCACATGAGGTCACGAACAGTATCTGTGTCTCCATATTTCGCACTAAATAATAATTGTTTTCCTAATTCTACTATCGATAAGGCATCTTGGGATCGGGCGCGATGAGAAACATCACAGGAAAGAATTTCAACCTATGGAATATATACAAATGGAATAACATGTCTGGAGGACAACTACATAAAGCATACTTATGTGAATAACGCATACAGGAATAAGGGTGTCCGAGTCCAGACCCTCAATATCATTAGTGCAAATACTTTCAGCTTGCATCTTTGTATATGTAACTCAATCCCCTTCTCTTTGATGTACACTAAAATCAAATGATCCATAACAATTGATATCATTGGGATTTGTTTAAAAATAAAAAGGGCTAGCTGTGACCATTCCATTTTTCACACTCGGTAATTCGTCACTGTTGTTCGACCTTGAAGTGCCGGAATCGAAAGTAGGTCGGAAGAAATTAAAATTCGAAGTTCAATTCGATAAAATTAACACAATTTATTTGTTTCTGCCTACTTGTTTAGAGACGTGGCGTGTATATTTTTCAAAATTTCCTTCGATACAGGATGTTTTTATTTTGCCATTTCAGATTGCGAGGAACTTCCTGTTCCTGTTCATTAAACGGAAGTCCCATGCCATAGGCCCCGTGTTTTGTGCCCAAAAGCGATTCAAATCAAACGAAAGTGATATTGATGGAAGATATACTTACGACCAGCACATTATTCTTGCTTTTTCGCAATTTTTCTAACTGTTTTCCAATACACACACTCGCCTTGAGGAATTGTTCCTCCCAACAGCCTTGTCGATTTACCGTCTTGGTAAAGTTTCATGAAAATGGCGACACCTTGGCGCCATTCCTCACGCAATTTTATTATTGTTGTAAATAGCTTTCCATATTGGTACGGTCACATTTCTCGAGTTAAGTATGCTCTTTTATGTAAATTCGTTGAATTTTTTACTGCACTTCATTCGTTTTATTTGAAATAATAGTGGCAAATAATTTAATATGTTAAATAATACAGTCTATGACAGCGCCACATTGTGGTTCACGTGGAAAGTATTTTATATTGCATTCGTGTAAGATTAGGTTATGTTACAAAGTTTTGTTCATACGGTGTATCGAAATAGTTCATGTAATTAAAATATTACGAATAACGAGAATTATAGCCATTATAATATTTTAATGATGTATAGCATATATATTATTTAACGTATGAATTAATTTATATTAATTATATTCATGTGCATATATGTAATAGATCTAATGGGTGAACCATTTCTGACGATGAATATAAATAAATTTTGTTGACATGACAAGTACAATAATGCACGTTAAACTCAAGCTAGATTGAGTGCGTCTTGCGACATTGTATATCTGAGGAGGTACATTTTCGAAGAACTTGTCGATTGTTATCTTTTTGTAATTTCACTCGCCTCTGTCCTTTGCCCGAACATCCCGAGATGCTGATTATCGAGGACAGCCGAATGGAAGCAGATTATTCTGCTGAGCATCGTAGCTATTTGCACGATAATATTTATAACATAATTCGAAAATTAATGTAATATGTAATATCCAGGCCCCATATCGCATAACTTTGAGGTTGCTACGGAACAGTGGCCCACTCTAGGGTTAGGTTGCAACGATAATGTGCAATAAGTTATTATGCATATCTGTTACATATTTTATTTAGTTGATATAATTATACATTTTAATACTCTTTTGTTACGTAATATGCATTTTACTAAGTTCTACTAAATGCGTGCTAAATATCAAATCAAGATTATAATAAATAATTTACATATACATAAGTTGTTATAATATAACACACTTGTTATAATGTAAATTTGCAAATTTCTACGTAATAATTATTTAAATAATTACGTAATTTATAGTGTGAGCATTGGTTTGAAAAAATATTCACTGGACGAAATTAACTGTATTGTCTTATTAACAACTTCTTTGATACTACAGTGTCCAATTCCTACCCGTTTCCCTTTGACTCCTCATTTATTACAAAATAACTACCAGGAGCCCAGATAACAATTTTTTAAAAATTGATCGGTAACTTTGCGTGCGACCTCGCAGACAGTCGATGATTAGATATGTGGCGCCATCTCGCAATTTTTAAAAGTTTTATCTATAACAATATGTCGATAACCGGACTTGTGGCGCCAACTCGCGTTTGCGGCCTTTTACGCAGTTTGCTGCTCTTCCGAAACCAAATTTCTGGATTACATCGTTAATTTAAACAATTGTGTTTTGCTCGGCTTCTAGTGCGTACTTTTTAACCGCACTTGTCTTAAATTAAAGCTACGGACCATAGCTGTGTCCCCCAACAGTTGCAACAATATGGCATTTGTTGTTTAAAAGTTATTAACAATTGAAAAATCAGCAAAAATGTACTCCGGGTCATTGCATATATCTCGACTTCTGGTGGTGGTACATTAATGATCGTGTGCTCAAAATGAAGGTCAAGCATGCTGCTACACGACGGTGAACGATTTACAAATGCTGCATGCGCTGTTAATTTTTTATAAACAATTTAACAATTCATTTGGGAATTGCACCGAAACTGTACACGAGGGCCGATCTAATCTTGAATCAGAGCGATACTTAAACCTAGAGCTTCAATATGAGGGGTCTGAACGTACTTCTCAAACGAATTTTTAAATTGTTCACAAAACAGGAACGGTGCACGGAGCATTTGTAAATCGTTTATTCTCGTGTAGCAGCTTCCTTTACCTTCATTTTAAGCACTCGATCATTATGTAAAGTTTCCCACTTTGAACATTGCAACTGAGTGTCCTGTCAGAGTACTACCCGATTAAGGAATAGGATTTGGACACTGTAGTATCAAAGGAGTTGTTATTATAAAAAAACAGTTAACTTCGTTCAGTGTATATTTATTCAAGCCAATTCACACAGTATAAATTACATAATTATTGAAATAGTTATTACGTAGAAATTGATGGGTTACAATTATTGCAGGTGTGCAACTTATGCATATGCAAATCATTTATTATTATCTTGATTTGACATTTAGTGCACGCTTAGTAGAACTTATTAAAATGAATATTACCTAACGAAAAAAATATTAAAATTTATATTATATCAACTAAATAAAATATATAAGAGATATGCATAGCGATTTATTGCAGAGTTACCCTGAATTAAACTTACGCACCAACAATTACAAACTATTGATTGAACTTTTGATGTCCTTTGCTGCCTCTGCTGTCCCGCATGCGACATGTTAATGCATTTAATTGCGGCGAAGAACAAAAGCACCGCTTCAAAATGATTTAATTTCAATGCCTATGATATAAAGCGTTAACATCATATTCTACAATCTGTTGGTGACGCTGTGAGAGAAACGAAAATTGTATGCGGTTCTCGGATCCTCGACAATTCTTTAAATAGTATTAACTAATTTAACTAAAGTTCGGCCTACATATCCAAATAATTTATTATCGCAATAATTGTCCATCCTTATTAGATTATCTTTCTCTTGCATAGCATTACAAACACTTCATCAGTATATATTTCGTGTACAACTGTATGCTGCTGTGTAACAAATTTTTCAGGCAATTTCTCATTCATAATTTGCCTTCTTTCAAACTTGTCCCCAGTATATTCTTCCATTTAATTCGTTCTGCGGGTCACTTTCGTTTTTCCTACATCTGTCTATCTGCAGACAAAAGTAATTCTCGTGCCGCGTCGTAATTGTAGCGTACAGTCACGATAAAGCTTTTGTGAAAGCGGGCAAAGCGGTTTGCCGATTGTTAGACCCATGTACGAGCCAACTTTACGGTATAAATCGCAAGTTCATCGTCGGATACGTTCGTGTATACGTCTGGCATTCCGCCAATTTCCAATCTTAATTTATCTTTATTTAACGGGAATTCCTCGCCGGTTACCCGGCACGTTCACATCTTTGTTTAGTTACTTTATTGTTTTCTGTACCAGTGAACAAAACAGCAACTGCGTAAACAAGCTGCTACAGCAATCGCAATAGCTATTAATATTCTTTCCGGGCGGCGTTACCGCAATTTCAATCGAATACCAGCAGAGGGGAGGTTGGTCAAAATAATTGTCCCAATATGTATTCAATTTGTACCACTACCAAAATACTTGGACGATCCTTAACTTTGCGCGTTCAATCTAACAGTACGCATATGTACATACGTTTGTGTTGCAAGAAAAATGAACGGTGCACCCAATATAAATGTATCAATAATATCCTCATAGAACATTCATAGAACACGGGCTATCCTATGCAACTTCCCCGGGCTGTTCTCCATACATGTTCCGATGTGAAATGGGAACTGCGGTGCACCGAGGTGTGAAAAATCCAGACATCCTTGCAATGCTTCGAACGATCAGAATGGGAATAGATTCCGCGGTGGGCTAGCAGTCGAATGTGAATTTAATCAATCTGACCGAATCCCGGGGATCTCGTCGCGTGCCGAGAAGCAGCTAATCATTGGCGCAACCTCGATGTAACGCACACACGATGGTTTTCGAGTTTGGAATTACCACGGTGCCGACGGTCTTCGGTTACACGCGACACGACGGCTTTCGAGGGCAAATCCGACAAGTGCATACCTCCGTTGCCAGAAACCCGCAGACCACTTCGAAACGCTTTCTATTTCCGTTCCATTCGTTCTTCCGTGAAACTTCGATTTTCTCCGATACGGAAGCCCTCGAATTGGAAAAGACATCGTTGTTTCCCATTTGTTGGCTTCCTAATGAAGCACCTCCTCGATTTCTGGGTCAAAGGTGTTCTTTTCCCTTAGTTTTTTGCCGTTTACACAATTAATGGCACTACTTCGGATTCCTGTATTCTTTTGCTGGCTCGATCCTGTATTTAATTGGGAAGGAACGATCTTAATTGCGACGGGATCGTTGACGATTGATTACGGTGATATAATATTCTGATAAGACGGATAGTAATTTAAGTACTGACGTTACGAGAAGTTCAGATCATGTTTTTGTTATTGTCTCAAATAGGTGCACAAGGATATGCTTGCCGAACAAACTGCTAATCAATTCGGGGCATAAAAATATGTTTGGTTCATGGGCCGTGAGAAAAAAAGGAGGAACGCTTCTTTCTCCGTTCTTGAATATTTTTGGCAAGGGTTAATGTAGACGGTACCAACGTAAGGTGGTGTACGAGTCGCTCCATTATCATGTAACATTCTCTCTGAAACATCAGCTTTAAAGTGCATCGCTTAAAAAGCTTCCCTTGGCAAGCAACAGAAACCGTCGCGACGGCAGTGTACAACGTTTCTCCTTCACCACTCTACTACCACTCGACACTGTTACACACCCTTGTAAACCCACGGTTGCACACGATGGCCACGTCGAGTCGCGAAATAAATACGCACTCGCAAGCATACGCAACTATAAACACACGCGTCTACGGCGGCGTTTGTTAATCCATCAAACATTAAGTGCATCGAGCAAGTAAAATATCGCGCGGTGGAAAGATCGTGAGTTCCAACTTGTTCCAACGTTGCAACTTGTACACGTTCGCCGTTTTCCATCCTATGCCAAATATTTCACGCAACACCATTAAATAGGGGAGGCAAAAGAGTAATCGGACGTTTACAGCCGTCTCGTTCCAAATTCGTCCAGAATTTCATTTGCTATTATTAACTTTTGCCGTTTCAACGTGTAGCAGAGGTGGAGTTACTGTATAGACGACGATGCTTCGTTACTCGTCTTTAATCTTTCTTTAATGTTGCTCGGGGATATTGTTCAGCACGAAGATCGTACAGCGACTGAGACCCTCTGACCATTGCTGAGGGTGTACGTTCATCGTCCACTTCATCTTCTCGCACGTGTACACCCGTGTTGCACCGTATATAAATGGAACAAGGCGACCCGAAACTGCTTAAAGCCTCGCTAAATGGGGGTGCTTCACGCACATGTTCTTTGTTTCGTGCAACGATAACTCTGTTAACCCTCGACGTCGAGCTGTATCCCGCTTGCGAAACAGGGTTAATGGTGATTGCATAAATAATTGCAGTTCCATGAAAGTTTTTCGGTAATCGGGGCGAGGGTTAAATAAAATGAATCGAAGGTGCGACACGCGTGGGCGAGGGCCGAGCTGATTGAACTTTAATATGGACAGCTTTTTTTTAAAGCTCGTGAGTCTGATAGGTTTTCCTGGGTATCAGGGTGAGTCTGTACAGTATGAAAATAGCGTGCGAAATCCTGAAAAGTTAAAAATATAAACGACGGGACCCTAAATCGTCGATTCCTTTCACTTCGTCCATCGCACGAACTGCTTTCTCGGATTACGCCACTCTGATACAAGATCAGCGATTTTTCGGAGCTTCTTGTCCACGAGTAAAAGTCGGAACCGAGCAGCAACCGCAAACAAAAAAAAACAGAGGGGACAAAGCCCCCGACAAGCAACGATAATAAAACAAGAAGGAACACGGCAAAGAAAGAACGAGATCGGAAGTTACTGCACTGGAACAGTGAGCGGAGGAGTGCTCGTCCGACGCGAAACCGTATCTGGCTTTTAGTCTCGACTATGGTTCCTGGATTAGAAATCTGACCGAACGGTTTCATGCTGTACGGTTGACCAGCAGACATTTTTCAAAGCTTGGTAAATTGTAATAGAAAGGGTGTAATTAGATTCCCCTGCAGGGAAATTTTATACTATTTTCTATGTTATCGTGCGATTTGATTATTATTTGACGAATTCACGAGACGGTTTGATATGTCTTATAAACAAAAGATTACTTTCTCCCCCGTTTTTTCACAGGTAAGTCTGAATGAATGGAATAACGATATTGAATAGGTATACATACGTGCGCGCGACAAATGTGTTTTCGTAACGATTAGAAAACAATATAAATATCGAACATCCAAGAAACCCTCTGCATAATCAAATTATTTAATTAATTACAATTGACCAAAACTGAATTAATACTTTATCGTGCACGATTCAATTTTTAACGATACAAAAATATCGAGACATGCGAAACAGACTACAATTATGCGAGATGGTATGAATATTTCTTCCAGAAGGATATAACGTCTACTACTGGTGCTAGGAACAGGCATGGACATTGACTGAACATCCCAACGATACAATGTGTTTAATTGATATTCAACCGAAAATATAATAAAGCAGGAACACTCTCGTACTGCTGTCTAACGAATCTCGACCTTAATTGGCGGCGGCTTAACTTCCCGGGCAAACGAACACGAAAGAAATCATCTCCCATCGTTTTCCCGTTCTCTCGTGGACCCGACCACCGCAATCGGGGCTGGGGCTGAGTAAATACTGTGCGAAAAAGTACCGGGAATAATTGATGTCGCCTGGAAGTCGACTGGTGCTCGGTGATCAGGAAAAACGAGAAAGCTGCGGCTTAGCGAAACCGTATAAAACGAAGCTAACTTGGCGTACTCTCATCAGTGCGACGAATATCTAAACTGTCGACGCGGCAACGAGCAAATCCTGCGATGAATCGTTTGGTAAACTTCTGTTATACTTGTAGAATTTGCCAGACGCTCGCCTGTTTTCGATTACGACGCGAAAGTGGAGCAATATCTTCGAAGCTTATTTTAAAGCAATATCTTCGAAGCTTATTTTAAAGCAATATCTTGGCAGCATTTAAATTGGGAATTTGATTAATTCCATTGGTGGTTAGCATTTTCGATACGAATTATGTACCATTTAGAGGATTTATGTATTAGAGGATATTTTGAAGGAAACTTTCAGTTGGCTCTTTTAGTTTTGGTTTATATCAGATTGGAGTACCGAGGCTAAAGTTTAGACCATCTAAAGAGGATTTCAACTGTAATTAGTTTGGATTCTGTCGCTGGTATTGTAATTATATTTTGTGGATTATTAAGTCGTGTATGGGTATGCCTATACGGGTGTAATGTTGGGAAGCTTTGCAAGACCGTAAATGGAGTTCATCGGAGAAATTAAAGTACAAGTGGGACGAGGTTAAAGGTGACCAGACATTCGCCGTTTTCTGTTTCACACAATAATAGGATGAATACGGTTGTCTGTTGATCATCAACGTGATACTACTAGGTGGAAATTGCGTGTAAAACGTGACTCGACGTGACGTGAGAAATATTTTCGTGATAATTAAAGTGAACCTTCTGGTTGATATCGCCGCTGTTTATCGGAATTTCCTCCTCGTTTTCATTAGGATACGCAGCAAATAAATAGCTGAAGCGTTAATTGGAATCTTCCCGTTAAGTTTGCAGAAGGTAATTACATTCTGTTGCCTTGACCTTCTTTCACGTTTCCTTCGGTTCCGACATTAAATAACTACCCGTTGCTGCTTAAAAGTTCTTATCGAAATTCGCGTCACCATCTTGGATAAGTAGGAGAAATCGCACGAATGAAATATCCCGTGAATTTGATTTCTGTTATTCGAATTTAATTGTGTTCGTCACAGAGCTCACGAAATTATTTATCGTGTAATGTGTAAGCAATTAGCTTCATTAACTTCATTATTAACAATCGACATAGGATAGCGTTCGAAGAATTCAATTCAGAGATACGAATGTAGAGGCTGATAGATTGTCCTCCGATCAAATGTCGACAACGTCTCGAACAAATTTAACGATCTTTCGAATTTCTTGCCAAGTGTATTTACATTCGCTCTCTTATTTTTGGTACTATGTAAAGATAGAGATTTAAAAGTTCGATACTTTTAGACTGAAGGTTTCCTCTATATCTGAAATAACAGCATTTATTGGGATAAAATAGTTTAACCTTTGAAGAATTCTCCGATACTATGGCAAGCAATGTGCCGTAAAGCACATGGTCAGTAGCACATCGTTTGACGCGATGCAATAAAAATTACTAAAATTAGAGACTATCGGGGAGACAAAAGTAAAAGCTTAAATAGGAAACGGACGCAGAATCTTTCGAACAAAATTCGAAATTCGTTAAAATAAATCTTAATCCATCAACGACATTTTACCTTACTTCTCGCATCGCGAATGCGAATCAAACTTGTGCCATGCAAAATTCTACAATCTCCAATTTTTAACAATTTGTAACCGTAAATGATACAGTCATTGGCCATTAAAGGAAGGGGGTCAATTTCAATTTCGTAAACTTAAAAATGTAACCAGCATAAATAGCTCTGAAGGACTCGACCTACCTAAAACGAAATCTAAAATTGATTCAAGAGGATCCACAAAAGTTGACAGGAACTACGTTGCACATAGAAAAAGATTATTGCTATTGCTATTGCAATAAAAGATTATTGCTAAGCTATTGGCCTGGCCAGGACTGGCGAAATATTAGTAGAAAAATCTTGACTGCGTTCGACACACGACAAACCACTAGATTCAAATGTGCTCATTAAAAAAAGAAGCAAAGAAAATGTTTCTTCTTAATAATCGTGTCTTTTTGAAGCCAGGACCCAATCACTATCGCGTAGTCGAAACCTGTACAGTTTTACCCCCCCCCCCCCCCACGCATTTTTATGTCATTTCATTCGACACGAGTCCCACAACTCTTTTTACACAATTACAGAGTCTAACGTTACTGCTTCTGTGCGGCGTCTACGGTGTCTCTGCCGGACGTCGTTACATCGCCATACCTGTAGACGGGATCGACGTGATCGAGTTAAGTCCTGTAATACCAGCTACGTCGAGGATCTCTCGACAAACAGAGGCTTACATACCCATTGCAGTTCCTAACATTCAGCAGGAAGAGCTTAAGAGTCCACGGGCCGAGAGGTCGACTGCCCACATTCTGGATTACGTGGATTTCGGTGGACACACAGGCTCTAATGGAGCTTTTAGTTGGTACGCTGATTATCCGGCGCATCAGTGACGATCCAGATGATCAATAGCCGTGGACAGGTGTGCGCGACGAATTCTGTTGACCAGCCACCTCCGACCGACAAATTCGAATAGTCGTGGAAAGATGGGCAAATTATGATTTGGCAATGGCCCTGACGATGGTCTCGCTGTTGTTAATTGCATTGGAATCTTAATGAGAACGTCGATCAGCAAGGACGGCATTATTGGGATGTTAGCATGACGATCGTTGCGTTAACGTTATTTATTAAATAAGGGTTGAATGCACGCGACATTATATTGCTAGTTCTTTTTTTCTTTCTGCATCGTAGAGTTCGTCGTTCAAGAGATAAAATAAATGCTACTGTTCCGGTCGATTATCGTATAACGATGCCAATAATTGACGTATTCTTTAAGTATTATCGAGACTGTTTGAATAAAGCAATAGGGAATTCAGTTGACTGATATTCGCCGACCGTTTTCGTCGGGCATTTCGAAGAGAGAATTATCGTAACGTTGCACGCCCGAATGTATGCACAATAAATAATTGTTATTGCTATTACGATGAAATTGATTCCTTCGCCACGTCATTTTTAATACAGGTCATTTTAAACACGAATCAAGGAAGTTTGATACAAAATATTCTAAGGATGATCAAAGGAAGATACAAGTGGCACACGCACGCGCAAACTCACACGCACACGCAAACGCACACGCGCACACGACAAGAAAGGATTTGAGATTTGGTTGATCTAGAGTAATAATAGCTTTTATTTTCCGGAATATGATCATACCCATCGTTACAATACAATAAATAGTGACAGAACGACAGCGTGTGACTTTTATGTCCTCTTTCACGTTAATATCTATAGATTTAGGTACAACGATAACAATCTCGTCGAGGCGAGCAATCATTCCTATTCCGAGGTGGAATTAAATTTAACGTGCTGGCGAATTTCGCAAATCACGAATCTTTCTTAAGTACGTACATGTATGTATATGTGTATTATATCGCGGGAATCTCGCGTCGACAAACCGCAAGAAACGATAGAATCGATCGGATCGTTCGTTATTATCCTCGTCACGCTCTTCTCCTTCATTTTATTCGATTTCCTCGTTCTTTTCGCGTTCACTGAAAATTCGAGTATCTCACGGAAATCCAAGGAAACACGCGACCACAATCAACTACGCTTCAGAGAATCAATTGGTTCGCCGAAACGACGCGACAATCGAAGCAAAATGGTAAAATGCTTTATCTTTTCATAGACGATCAAAGGGTTTAGGAACTTAATAGCACCTTAGAGCGAAAGCTCTACACGTATGTTGTCTCTGTCACGAGAGAAATTCGTTGGAAGTTTCAATTCTTGGAGAGGATGAGAATTAAAATTTTTGTAAGTAATTGTGCACCTACTGGTCAAGCTTTCTACACTCAATATTATCACAATATTCGTATTAAAAATAATATTTGGACGTAGCATATTTTCCAACCTTCTATCGCTTAACGTTCAGCCAGGTAATAATAGAAATGTGCTGTTTTTGTTGTTGTTTTTAGAACACAAGTAACAGAATATATAATAACGTACTGAAGTGATACATTAATATTACTGTTTCCTGTATTGATCCTCCCAAAGCCGTCATATTTTCTTACCGTTGTAGAACCAAAATTCTCTTTCGTGAAATAGCGTGAAGAGGATAATACATATTTCATCCAATCTAAGCGTACCATTTTTAGTTCCATTCACTATTTATCTAGCTTCACACCGAAATACTTAAACATAAACTTAATTAGCCTAATTCAATACCGATCAACGTTGCTCTCTGCGTATATAATCTCATTCGACTTGTGTTCTGTTCTTCGTGTATTGTTCCACAGGGTATTCAGATTGGTAAATGTACACACATCAAAATCGAGAGCAGTACGGTTTCATTCCGTGTAAACGCAACGATACTTGGCATTCGGTCGGAGGCGAGAAAATGAATTTTCGTTTATAATTGAAATCCTTTCGCGATTAAATTCATGCAACTTATTACAGCCTGAGCACCTTGAACCACCAATTGCTACGAACAGTATTACTTCCGAATCTTCTTGCGTGCAATAACGCACAGTTTCATGGCGTCGGATAACATTTAATCGCGACGCGATTGAAAATTACGTCGCACAGATATTAACCGATCTTCAATTTCAATAATTCGCCGGGCAATTCTTGTTTTTTTTTCGCGAGGGATAGATCGAATTGCATATTAATCTGCTTAAATGATAAAATTTAATCTAATTTGATGTTCGCCATTGTGATATCGCTTGACAATTGCACGCAGCGACTCGGAACAATGTTAGCCTATTTAACCATTTTACAGTGTAGTACCATGAACACCGTAATACACCAGAGAACTTGGAATTGTGCGACATTAGGTTCGAAATTGCACCGTGTAAAAAAGAGATTGTTAAGTTTAATGTAATACCTATAATATAAAAATCATAAGCGTACGACGACAAAGCGAGGCGATCGAATGATTACGCTTCTCTTTATTTTCCTCCCTTCGCCGTTCCGTTTTGCGAAACGGTCTAACAACATCGAATAGCAATCGTGATCCGTTCAAGTATGATCGCTAGCAGGAATCGAAATATTGTCGTGGAAATGTATAATGTGGAAATGTAGCAGGTGAAAATCGAAATTGGAAAGCGTCACCCCTCATCGCCTATTCCACCAGGCGGTTGCTTTTCCCCCGATCCGTTTTCAAGACCTCCGTTGTGAACGTAATCGTGGCCGTGGCAGACTGTATATTACCAACGATCGTACGGTATATTAATTACGTCTCCACGACGCGGAACGTTTCCGTGTTGTCCGATTAAATGATTTTTCGCTACGAAAAAGCCGTGCGTCGCTCATCAGCGGCATTACATAAACGCATCGTGGCTTGTAAACGCTTGTTTTTGCTGCGAAACGCCTCTTCCTTTCCATCGAACGTGTTTCCACTTATCGATGGCTCGCCGAGCGTAACAAACGTACACGTTTTGCACGTACGGGAAGAGTATCGTGCACGTAAACAGGTAAAGGAACCTCCTATGCTTCTCCCCGTTACGTAAAAGGTGCATTCGAAGTAGTATTGGTCCATTTATGGAACCTCGCCGAGGGTAAATCTTGATGACGCATACGCGTATACGAATAAAAGTTCTTGGACTCATTATTCGCTCGAGGATCTATCGAATCGAACGTTCCAACAAACACCGAGCTGGAGATCGAAGCTTAAGTTCTTAAGGGAAACATAATTGCTAAAAAAATCGGTGTAAATTAAACAAGCGACGAAATAACAGAATAATAGAAAAGCAACTTGAAGATATACGAAACAGAACATGAAAGGTTGATGTTCGGATAAAAGAACAATTTGTGAGAATTATACTAACTAAAACATTAGTATTTCTACAAACGACTTCCGGAACCTCTTAATTGTTCCCTCATAAACGGGAGGAGGAGGAAGCATTTACCGCTAAGTGAAACGCAAAAATCTCGTATAAACATTTCATCGTGCACCACTACGAACGGAGAGAATAAACATAGCAGACTTTCCTAGCCGTCGACCAGTGTACACACGCGAAACACATACGAACATTTGCGAACGGGGGATAGTGTGGTACATACCTTGAGCGTAATCACGAAATGTAACGTTGCACTGGATCTGAATGTATAAATAACGAGTTAAGCGTACGCAGATCGAACGCGTTACTGTTGTACTTAAATGGCATTAAATACGGCACCGAGGCACGTGCTCGTCTATCTACATGTACCGCACACAAGCATATTCGGTGTGTCGTGTTAGTCAGATTTAAAAGTCGTGGCAATTGAAACGAGTGCTTGCTGAAAGCCAATTCTAGACCAGCCGAGCATTGTGTCCAGGCGTCTTGACTGAAACTAAATGTTGCATTTTTTTGGAAAAAAAAACAGCAACATCTGCAACGAGTTAAACGTATCACACGGATAGAGCTGCGTGTTTCTATATGAACTTTGGTGCTTTTCAAATTCGGAGATATTTTTATAGAGACGTAATTAAAAATGCAGTGTTTCAATTTCAATTTGGAAAGTCGATCCCGTTATTTGAGAAATGCCTTTACATTTGCCAATTCTGTTTGAATTGAAATCGAATTGAAACTGTGAACCGATGATATCTAATATTTTAGAAAAGAATTCGATAAACTTCGCAATGGCACAGGGAGCAGATTTGTGTCCGAAAGGACGTTAAAGCAATGCCATTTTAATCGCCTCGGGTACACGGGGCGAGCGTTAAAGAGACAGAAGGGGTAAAACTTTCGCAGCGTTTTCCGAACGTTCTTTTTGAACAAAAGATATTACGTACGGGCAGATAATATCGTCTCGTGTAACATAACTAAATTTACCTGCAGTCACGCGAGAGGGATTTTGTATTCACGAAGTTGTTGTCGGACGTTAGTACCGTGCGCCTCGTTGCAGGTGTTGCGGGCAAAGGATTGAACAGAATTAATTGCCTGCCCTTTTTGCTTTCGCGATAATAAACTATAATAATACTGACGATAAAGCTAGTCATTGCATATTTCAGTCATTCTACATATTTCACCCATGCGTTTTCTTTCCTTTTTTTTTTTGCATCGTTTCACACTTTGCATACTTTTATAAAACACCAGTTATTGGTACATAGAAAATAAAAACAAAAATACTTACTAATATACAGACAAGTTATTTGTCAACAAAAACAGGTATAAAGAAAGGCTAATTGTAATTATACTTACGCAGATAATAAAGAGTAACACGGACATGCATCAGAATCTCATTAGATATTATAATTTTAATCAATTGTGCTCAAAAATGGCATATACGTCTCTTTTTCTTAATGCTTGTACGACACATCTAGTACGCTTATCGTTGGGCACAGTAAAGAACGACGAATAATCGTCTTTGATCCTATAACTGAACAACGTGATACAGGTACAATTGTTTGTTAAGATCAGCTAAAAGCGTGATAACGATTCAGCCTATTGTTATCTAAATATGTAGTACTATACAATCATCAATGGCGGTACGCGAGAATCGAAACGAGTAGAAAATTATTATGTATTGTAAGCATTATACAGGAGCGATTTACCAGAACCATTTCAATCCAAGAAACGTAACCAATTTTTTTCAATACCCTGAAGGAATTGATTGATGAACCAATTCTTAAGATTTGTAACTACGTCGAATGACTCTCACTCTATAATACAATTACCTGTATAACATGAACAAAATTTTGGCATTTAACGCAAGATATAAACACAGGTACCAGATAATTATCCGTAAGAAAAACAACCTACACGTCGTTGGTTCATTGCATCAAACAACGATTTTCTTCGTTTCACGCACAAGATCGACGGTTACCGACAATTCTCCACGATACGTACATAGCTCTTTTTCTTCTATTATAGTAAATGCAATTCCAGTTGAGTAACATACGTTTCCTGGGAATCGAGACGCTAATAGCAGATTGCAGGCAATGTTTGTCCTTCATTCTACCACCATTATTACTTCAAATTATGACAATCTACCGCGGAACAGTCTCAAAGAGTTACCTCCGCAGCTTCTATGAATATGCGGTAAGTCGTATATGTATACGGTGGCAATAGGATCGTAATATATAAAAATAACTTCTCATTTTTTCCATCGCTTCGCGTTAAAGTGTCAAGATAGAAAAGGAAAGAATCCAAGCACAATTTCACGATTTGCGTACGCAAACAATTCTGTCTCGGATAAATACGTAATTAAAAAATGAAATTCTATTTCTCTGAAACTTGAGGATACTTCCGAAATCTATTTCAAACGAAGCAGGAACAATGCTCGCGTACAACTGTCAATACTTCTTTTTCCTCTTTTGAACATTCTTAGTACAAAAATTATTTGGTATAAGCAGCATCGAATTGAAACGAAATTGCATTCCGAACACGATTATCATGGGCCATCCTATTCGTAGGAAATTTCGCAATCGCAATTGACGTTTACATTACTCTGTGCGAGAAACATTCACAGATTTATTGTCAACGATCATACGAGCTTGCTCGTGCAGAACAAGAATGATCCGTCGACCGAACTGTCGACTAACGACACCACATGAATTAACGCCATTCCGAGAGACCTCTCACGACGAAGACGCTCGATTGAAACCCTAACAACTAAGAACGCCGTTAGTTAGTTGGTTAGTTAGTTTATACTGTTTAAGATTCATAAAACGGTATTGTAACGTGTTATCATGCATTTTGCATGTTGCACAGAGATACAGACACGGACACAGACACGCTTTTAAATATATATATTCCTCCACGGATGCACAACGATTATTAAGATATACACAGCTCGAATTGTGCAGAATGTTCTATAGCCTCTGTAATATTTAAAAAGTCGGTCCGCCGTCAATGTACACGTGCGATATAGCCTCCAATTACGAATTCCATTTTCTCCTGTTCTCACTTTTCCTCGTACTCTTTACATATGTTCCACTCTTTCGACGTATATCGCGCACAGATGTATTCCCCATGGAAGGGATATAGTATCGACGTAAGAATTGAAACGAATGTGGCATACGCTAGGTCGCGTTAAGATAGGAATTCTATGCGAAAGAATGCGTCCAAAATGTGACGTAACATTTCGTTCTACCGAGGACTGTTTTATAGGCAATACAAATACCAGTGTCAATTCAAAATCAGCTAGCACAAAAATATATCTTTTGCCGTTCTTGAAAGCAACAGGTTATTGATAGTAATCATTGCCAGAACTACTAATAAAATATTACTCTCTTAAGCGAGGTTACGTATCGTAACATGCATTACTTGCACATCTTCATTCAACTTGTTCAGAATAAATTCCTAAAAGCCCCGGCTACGCCTTGTCACCCCACATCGTTCAATAATTCTATCTAAATCGCACTACTCGACAAATCCACCAGTGGCTCAATGAATCTGAAAGCCCAGCAATTAATACATTAATCAGTTCATTCGTCCGAACACACGAAACGTGTTTACTGTTACTTGATTATTGAATTCGCGACCGCGATACTATATTCCTTCCATTGCATCGAGTCCGTGCGCATCAGGCGTGGAATACGCAATGTTTCGAGCGATTCGCATGATCACGCGCGGAGCCTTTGATCGAGAATCGCAGTCAGCTTAATTGGGGCGCGCGTGAATCTCTGTGCCATGACCATCATCTCGCAGATACGTCGATTCACCGATAGTTTTGATTATCACGAGGTAACAGTTTGCATGGCCCGAGTCGCAACGAGGAATCGATATTGTCACTTCGGTAACGCGTTAACGATCTACATACTGTGCGCAGAACTGCCTCGTAACAGACGTTACTGGGTCGTGGGGACAAGAACGGTCGCTCTGGTCAAAAAGCTGAATGGAAAATGTAATTAGATGGACCGTTAGTTTCTGACTAATTTCATGCTCGCGATGAAATGAATTTTTAACGCAATCATGGTGGGATGAAATATTGAAAGTAGATACTGAACATCTGAGAATCCATTTGGGAATGAACATCGTTTTAGTCGTTTCAATGTTGAAAATATGTGCAACCGCGAAACGATTCCAGGGAGTATTCAATTGTTGTGACGGTATTTCCTAATTCGTTTTACGTTGAAGCAATACTTTTGTTGCAAGTTTTATTATGCAGATGCTTTTATGCATGGATAATTCGATTTGGTTGATGCGGAGGCTTCTGTTGCTTCTATGCAAATACATTTTGGATGTGATTTACCGTGCAGGTAAAGCGTATACAAAAAATATACAGAATTTATTATATCTCGAGCTGCCACAGCTTTTTAACTTATTCTTATCTACAGCATGCCCAATTTCCTAGGTTTGCAAACGTTCAACTGTCTGCTTAGACAATAAAAACTGTGTACGTTAAGTTGCTCGAATTAAAGAAGAATGTGTACGAGAAAATATTTGTTCCCTTATCATATCAAGCGTCCAATAAGAAGCAATCGACCGTGCGCATTCAAATGTCGTTTATTTCTTCTGTAAAACAGTAAATGAAATTTGATTGACAAGATATGCAAACAATTTCGGGACTGTACGATCTGCAATAAAACTATCACAAACTTTTTAAGAGTAGATAGATAAAATCACCTGCACGATATCGATCGAGTATAGAATATAGAATGCCGGCCTACTATGAAATATTCCCCAGTGCGAAACAATTTAGATTCCGTATACCTACGAAAGTTTCTGCCTGCTATCCCATTCAAAATATCCCGCATCGCACATCACAGATATTGTAGAACAATTGAGGGAAAAAAAGTTGCGAACAAATATCAAACAATTTTCGAGTATCCGTCTATAAAATCTATTTATACATACTCCAAACTTTGTTAAAAAAATATATAGATACGTAGTCGCCCCTGCTGAAAAAAAAAAAGGTACCCCTTTATTCAACATCTCAACACTGTGGGGTCGCCTTCTAAAACTACAATTAAAAAATGCTTCCAGCATGATTTGTTTCGCCCCGAATTAAATCTTACAATTTCGCTGAGTTACAAAAATAGTCTCGTATCTTTTTCCGCCTTTCGCCGTACTACATGCCCCCCGGAGAATTTACCGATTTCCTTGGATTATGTATCACATACACTGCAAAACGGACGCCAACGTCTTTACGTTTACGAAGGGGGTGGTGGAGGTATAGAAAAAAAAGTGGAGATCGTTTAAATGACAATAGCGAATCCTTCATTGCGATCGCGATGGCAAGAGATTGTCACGATTCCGACTAAATCTTTCTCTATCATTCTCTGTCCCTTACCATTTTGTGCATTTCTCCGCGAACGATGCGCTCCGCCTGCAACTTAGATCCGAGCGAATTTACACAATAATAATAATACTGATTTAACCCCCCAATTCTTTTTCTATTTTTATATACGGCAACTGGAGTACCTAATTGCTAGGTACCCGGTACCTAGAGTACCTTCTATTCGGGTGGAAAAACGCACGCTGACATCCATCGCTTACTCAAACGAACGCGTTCGTTTTCTCGTAATTCTGTTTTTCAGATTCGTTCCGCAATCAGACCGGCCTGTACGAACAAACGGCGCGAACACTTCTCTCCAGTTCACGGCGATTCGATTCACCGGTACGATCAAACAATAATCTTTCATAAAACGATCGACGTGTTCTAGAGAAGAATGTATCGTGTGTCGCACGATTTGGTAGAAGTAGAACGTCGTGATTTCTCTCCTACGTGCATACAGTCTCTTTCTGCAAAGACTTACCCTTTTCCTCTGTGTCAAGTGGCGTTTCGTGGATCAGTGCAATGGAAAGAAGTGTCACGGGCCCGTTGATGCCTCTGGAGATCCGTGCACGTACCAGTTTCACCAGTTTCACCAGTTTCGATTTACATGGTGTACTGAGACAATAGAATTCGGGGAGTCGTCAGGTTGCACGGCGGTTCGGGTCAAGTGGTGCACCAGGCCAGAATCACCTTCTTGAAGGGAACAAAAATTGCACGGTCTGGATCGCTGGAACGTAAAAGAAATGGTCGAAATGAAATTTAACTTTCTCTCGGTTGGTATATGTTGCTGTAAGGTATTATACATGCGCGAAGGTATTCATAAAGTGATGGGGCGGACGTAAGAGGAGCTACATCTGTTTTTATATTATTATCGAACACGTATCGAACACACAATATAATTTATATTATATGGAATGGCATTTGCGTGAACAAATGTTATTCACGGTACTTAGTAATTCATGATAACTCGAATTTTACGTAACTGTATTTTAAAGTTCATTCGGTTTCCAACTTCGAAATATATTGATATGAAAAATGTAAATATGCAACGGAATTCAAATTGTGGAATGAAACATACTTTATCGTTTTGGAGTAGTAAAATAAAATATAATCTAATACATCCTTTCCTTATCTTTTAAGCGGCAGAGGTAGTTCTTCGCCACAAAGAGATTGGAAACCATTCATCTCCGTTAGATCTTCGAGAGAAATGTAACTCGTGAGAACTTCTATCACAACATGCAGGTCGAACACGGTGTTTTATTGCGAGGCGTAACAACGATTACGAGTTCAGAGGAAGAGAAAGAGGAAGCCAGAGGAAGAAAAAGAACTAGCAGACGGTTAAAGATCAATGTTGCACGGTTCTCGTGCCGTGGTACGCCTTTCTCAGAAGAGTTCAACGAAAACCTACGTAACACGCTCATTGCAAAAGGGACCAGTTGCACGAGCCAATAAGTCATTTGCATTTTCCTTGCATCCACGACTGCAAGAACGTGCACATGAATTTCCGTTTGGTCGCTCTGTAAATTCGAGCAAAAAAAAAAAAATGGGATCGACACCATTGAGAGAAAAGTTGCAACCTCTTCTATTTTAGTCATTTCGAGAAAGATAAGTAAGCGTTCGAATTCGCCGTATCGATTCAACACGCTTTAACTGTTGAAGTTTAACATATCCGTAATTGCTCCAGCGTGTACGACTCGAAAATGATATTCTTGAACATTTCAACGAGACGAACCGTAACAGTTTCGCAAACGTGCCATTCGACTAACGATTTACGACCCTACAATAGTTGCTGCGAAATTTCCCAAACATTAATCGACTTCCGCCCTTCTCCGTTAATTAATGCCAGTCTACAAACAATCTCAGTTAAAAACTGTCGAGCAATTCGCTGCCACAATTACAACGTGGAAACCTCGTTGAACTTTTCGTACATTCTTAACGTAAATCTCGATTCTATCATCATCGTAATTTCATAAAATAATACGGGACGCAGAGCCGTGAAATTTTCCAACGCTTTTCCCGAATCGATCGCGTCTTATCGCCAGTCGAAAACACCGACAGAAATTTCTCATCCAGCGTGGTTTCCACGGTTCGGGTTGCACGGCGGTAACACATAGGTGTTCTCGAGATCAAAATCGGAGGTGGCGCACTCTGTCAGGGACGACGATTGTCACGCGAGTATCTCACGCCAAACTTGGGCCAATGTTCCAGGGCTCTTTGTAGACTGTAGACGGACGTTTCTCGCGATAACGTGTGTGACAGACACGACTATCGAGCAGTCCTCTAAAGCCGGCAACATTTCATCCACGGTACCGTCTATAACTTTTCAACTCGCTATCTAACGTTGCCCTCGGTAGCCAGTTTCTTGTCACTAACCGCTGTCGAGATACTTTTGCTGGCGTAGATAGTACAATTTTCGGTGGGGAAATATGTGTCCTGTTCCCATCGCGAGTCGTTTCATTATTTATTTGTTAAAACGTCGTTGTGTCGCGAGCGTGTAATTTACCGGGTCAATTTTTTTTTTCGGGATATTTATTAATGCGAGATAGGGGAACGCACCGTTGGGAAAATAAAAGGGCATTATGTATTGTTGAAATACGTCTCCGGGGAATATTGCTTGCGTGTGGCAGAGCGAACACGTTTATTCAACGTTTTGTATTGTAGTTGCGATTCTACTATACAGGGTTGCAGTTACTAGAATAACTTTATATTCCTGTGGGACTGATTATTCCCTAATCTTTTATTCGACGCTGCTCCTGCCGTCATGGAGCACATTCAACAACGAAATTTAAACGAAACCTATATGGAAAATACGCAGTATGAGATTGAAAATATTACGGTGAAAATTAATTTTAGAATCCCCTTTGAATGCGATAATAAAAATAATACAAAACGTAAGCTTTATTATAGGATGCTTACAAGTGTTAAAAAAAAAGGGGTGCGATTAATTATAATTACACGTATTCGAGCGTCGCGTTATATTTAACAAACTATATTATTTCCATACGATCGATATTTCTTCGAACGCACAATGGAAGACAATCTGAAGGAAGTATAAAAATAGCGTAACATTTTCACTAGATGTTTCTAGCTTAAATGTACCTAGATATCATCGATACAGAATTACGTTCGCCACTATGTAGAAACTCGCGACATGCTGGCATTATTCATTGAGCAGTAAATGGGTGAAACATATCGCGTAAGAATTACTTTGAAACATTGTTTGACGCGTCCAGTTTGCAAATCAATAATAACTGCGTCAAACAAAGAACAAGTGAGTTGTGCGCTGGAACTTTTCTTGTGTAAGAATACGTGTAAATTTGATCAATAATTATGGAAATCCCGTGGAAGAATTTTTTCCATAAATAAAAAATTTCCTGTAAGATACTTCCTCATGCTATAAGTGGGAATAAACGTGGAATAAACGTGGAACGTCACAGCAGTATACCTTATAATTAACGATTGATTACACCCTTTTCGCAATTCCGTTTGTGAAATATCTAAAGAAACTATTTTCCGAGATATGATAGACTTGGAAAATACACTTCGTGGAACTTTTGTCGAACAATTGAACTTGTACATTCTCCGTAAGCACAGTTCGTCGCCCTTTCAACGAGTACTCCGCCAAATAATAAGTTCTGCCACGCCGTTTTTCAATAGTGTTATTGAAAACGAATACCGCGCGGAATAAATAGTAAAATGCGCATTATTCTGCAACGATGAGGCGTTCTGTAAAAATGTTTAAGTCGCCTGGAACAGCCTATCCTCGTTATCCGCCGGAACCATGGGAATTACTATTTCTTTCGTGTCGTCGAACAACGGTTCTTAAATGTAGCAGGGAGTTAAACGGTAGTAAAAATGTAGATATGTGCAGGCATATGCGCAAACTCGGCATAATTGAGAGAAAAGGAGAGTTTATCGTTAGAGTAATCACTTTTGTCAGGCTGCACGTCACGTTTAGTCTATTATTTTGGAAACAGAGAAATGTTCGAATCGAAATTGCAACCGTGAAACTATTTGGGAAATGCCGTCGTGGTTGGTAGAGACGAATCAATTGAACACTCTTTCCGAATATGTCGTGACACACAGTTTCGTCTCCGTTAAATGAAAAGGAATATTGCCAAGACCGAAAGCCACGTCTCGCATACAAGCACTGCTAACCGAATACATCACGAAAGCTCGGGCGACGAATTGATCCGTACCCATTATTTCCCAAGTACACAAATTTAAGCAATTTTACTCGACAATCTCTGCACCTTGTTGATACGTTACTGAGATTCGTCATTAGAGCTGTCCAGTGAAAAGGGGTCGTATAATTAAAACACGTTCACTTTCCATTACATCTTAGTTTAATGTTATATTTTATATATTTTACGATCTCTTTCCTTTCTTATGCTAAACAAATTATTAGTTTGCACTCTAGAGCGGTTCGTTTTCTTTTTCTTTTCAGAACCCTGTTATTCAATAGCATCGAATTCGCATAGCACGATATACGTGTCACGTTTACCTTAAAGGTTTCGTTAACGTTATTTTCACTGCGGTAACAATGCAGAGCCGCGGCAGAGGCGTTGTGTTAACGAATAACTGTTAACTGCGAAAACGCGACCGACCGTCGTTCGTTCGATAAAAGGCCTCGTTATTGTTCCAGTGAGGCAACGCGGCTCGTTTCACAGAAGTCTCCGACTTGTCGCAAGAACGAGCTATATTATCGCAATATAATTGTCGGTATCGTGCAAACACATGGCGTGCAGTGACCGAAAGGAACAATTAATAGGAATTTAAGGAATTCGTGAATATTACAAATATCGTGCTGATCAAACATATGTATGCAGATTGTACGGGGCGGTAACACATGTACAGAACGATCAAATGAAACTCACCAATCGAAGTATCTTCTGCCGTGAAAAGTGCCATCAGAAGATCCATTCAGATAGGGTAACTCGACGCCTACGTGCGTTTCCTCGCGACCTGGTACAGGCCCCACGTATCTGACTCGGCCTTGAAGAACCTTACCCTCAGGGGATATCACCTTCACGAGATGATCCAACTTGAGATCTCTTGGTATCTAGCAAAATAACGATCGTACATCGTGAATTAAAAAAAATGCTTCTTTAAATATAAAACGTACTGCAATGAATATTTTACTTCGAGGGGCAAGGCCTGCAATCAATATAATATACGCTATTCAAAGAATCATCCAGGTAACCGTCCATTCTTAATTTACTGAATTCTAAGTTGATTAACCGTGCCGCAATGCGAGCCGCATTGTGGCGTGAAAATAATACCACTATTTCTTTCGTTTTTTTATTTAAATAAAATTCGGAGGTTCAATTACTTTAGCATCTGCATACTATTTTTGTACCGAAAGAGAACCGAAAGAGAACCGAAAGCTATACTCAGTGCACAGTTAGTGTAAATCGTGAGCGTAGGCGAGTACATGCGACAGACGTCGGGGAAATTCACCTTTGGCAGGTAAGGCCTGGCGTCCTGCGGTGGATGCCAGTCACGAATGAGATCGGGCTCGGAGTAACGTCGTGTACGTCTCCGCCTAGCCGTCTGTCTGTTCCAATAATCCGAACTGACACCGCTACTAGAGATTGTCAGCATCGAGTCGATGCTTCGTCGTAAATAATCTTCCGCCTCGTCGATCAACGACTCGGTCGAATCGCCACTGTTATCGCCGGCCACCAAATCCGAACGCAAATTCGGCAAACTGCCTCGTGTCATCGGGCATTCTGTAATCAAACGTGCGGAAGCAACAGATCAATGAGTGAAAGTTACCGTTTATAGTTGTCATTGGGAACGCACGCACATATACATGTATACATATATTTCAATGAATTGAAAACGTTTGCGTTATTGAACTTACAGTCGACGGCGTACAGGGTCGCGTTTTTCTTTAAATCATTCGGAGAATGAATAACGCGCGCGCAATGGAAATGCTCGTTTTACAATTTCATGCGAGCAGAGCGTTAAGAATAATTTGAAGGAACGAATTAAATAACAATCCCGAGAGCATTCCTATAATGTACGTTTTCCACGAGCTTTGTATATATCGTTCAAGTAGTTCTAGCGGAGCGGAGAGTTTCAATCGAGTTGAAACAAAGCGCAACAGTAATATGAAAAATCACCTATGTAACGTGGATTAGGTACGATCAAGTTACTCGTTCATATCTTATAACTTTACGATGAAACTCGAACCTGCTCGCGGCTCCATTCAATGCGAGATTTACTACGCGCGTTGGACGTTGGGGGATTAATTTGGAGCGACTAATTTTCTTGGTCGATTAATGGTAACCAGCAGGTCAAAAATGAAAATAATCGTTTGTAATAACTGATCCGAAGCGTTCCTCGGTCGGTACAAGGACAATATTAATTTAACAAATTCCTAATCCCTTAATAAGTGACGAAATTCACCACCACCTTGTCCAATTGTAAACAAATCGCGATATTCAATATCCAAGATTAAGAGCCATAGAAATGTTACTCAACAAGACATACGGAAACTACGTTCAATTGGAACTCCCTACTACGAATAATATCTACAGAAACCTGTCTTACATTTAATGCGTCAAATTAAAAGTGACTCACCCTGAAACGTGACCTTCGATCGGGTTCTTTTCGGCAGATTTTTGGATATCTTCGAGGGTGCTGCAGGCGGATGCACATGCGTAGGCGACGAGGGCATTGAGGACCATGTTGGTCTAGGGGTTGAGGCGGCCATAGGAACTCTCCAGGTGTCGAAGGATGCTGCTGTTGCCCTCCACGAATGCCTTCGAGATGCACCGCCAACAACTTCCAATCCTGGCGACGGGATCGAGGACAAAGAGCCACGATATCGGGATGAATAGAGATCGGTGGACAGGCGGCAGTCGCACGGGCTCGGAAGACCTGTGCCTGGGTTGCAACGAGGCCACAATCCTGCTGGAGAACCCAACGATTCGCGTCGATGCACGTCCGGTGTGCGTAGACCACAGCCGCGAGAACTGAAACATGCCTGGAAGAAAGAATACGAACGATTAAAATCACTTAGAAGACACTGAAATATATTCATTTGTACTTGCTACGCGTGGAACAAATTTATTTGTTAAATAGATATTACTGCTGCAATGTTTGATATGTTTAGAAAATCTGTGAATAATATTTCCCTTCCTGTGTTATATAAAAGTCTGCAATAGAAACGATGGGGAACTTTTACGGAAAGAGTGAAGCGTTTTAGGTTCGCAGTTTTGAAACGGGAAGAAAGGAAAACGGTGATTCATTTTACAGTACAAAGGTATTATTAATTCGGAAACCGGTAGTGTCATAAAGAAGCTATAGTAAACAGAGTTAGCAATTAGTCATCCGGGTTGACGAGGAGACGGTGGAATTTGCAACGAACGTCAAAGTGAATCGCATTAACTTCATTCGTTCGACCTCCTCCTACGCATTGTAATGCATATCCGTGTATGCGCACACAAACAAAACGGAATTGTGAAGTTTGAGGAATGGACTACCACATTGGCAGTTTGCTGCATGGCCAGGCACACATGAACGCATTCTAATTCTCTGCCGCGTAATACCGACGACGTTCTGTTGCAAAGTTACTCGCTTATACTTTCCAAGAAGGAACTGTTTTACCTATTTTTCAACGATATCTTATCTGGATGCAAATCGTTTAATTAATTAAACATTCTTTGATTTTGTCAACGATATGAACGAATATGATTAGCTGAACCCGATGCTTTCGAAATACGATACATGCACTTACAATTAATTAACGGAGAAATTCATTGGATTCACATTCGAATCATATTCGTGTAGCGTATATGTAAAGTAAACACAAAATTATTAAACACCAAGAAAATATAGTTTTATTAATCGTTGGAGACTACGTATACACAACAATCGTTAATAACGCTGTTGAGCCTGGGATAAACATTCACGGGTAATCCTGAGCATATTCCACGATTTCCGGTCATGTCGACGACGAGATATATACTTTGTGAGCTCTTTAGATTCGCGAACGGTCCCAGAATATTTGTATTCTGTGGCCGCTATATCCCAGACCCAAAATACAACATTACAATATATCCAGCTATACACAAAAGATATTATATCTGTTCAACAAGTTACGATGATTCCGATCCCAATTCGGACCCTACCTGTGCGTGTGCATCTTGGCATAGGTGATCAGCGCTTCTGGACAGCTCTGGCACCATGCTAGTGAAACTAATATCCGACAGCATCACCCTTCTTGCTTCCCGGGTTTTGTCGGACAATCTGAGTCTCCCAGGTACCCCGGTTGGTAGAGCAAACTTGCTGGGCAACGTGGTGAACGTGTGAGCCACTTTGTGCGCAAGATAGCTCTCCGAACGCCAGTGGGCTGGAAGTGCAGAGATGTCTGTTTGAGCACCAGACTCTCGCCTTGCTCCGCTGATTCTGTCCATCACTGGTCTCAGGGGTGCAGCACTCTTTCGTCGGCTACCCGCTAAAGCTTCGCGATGAATGATCGGTCTGGAGAAAAGAAACGATTACCAACATTTTTCACACGATGAAACGATGAAACGATTTTCGTATCGCACGGATTATTATGCAAACCTGCCCGTTGCGGTTCATCGTTTCAATGATTGATACGAATGCGTGCGGAAATTTAATTAACGCGGAATGACTACTTGTTGTGGCTGTACTACGTACTCCGTTGTTATCTTGATGTTAACGATGCGGAGCGAAATCAAGAGAATTATTTCTTCCAGCAGTTTGAGGTGTATTATCGGTTTCGTATTAAGTGTCGGTTAAACTTACGTTAAACTTGCAATTACAGAATTTCACGCGAAATTAAGGGCGCCTTTGCACCATTTACAGGTTCCATCATCAATTCACCAACGCCATTAGACCGTAGACCACCAAATAGAGGTTTGCCGAATCTAATATAATTACTGCTATATAATTCTATCAAAGTTCAGACTAATTTCTCATACAGCACGAATGAAGCAAACACATTATTGGGGGATCTTTGTAAAAAAATATATAGCAAGATATGAATCTTGTATGGTTGGATTAAGGGATTTTTTTTGACAGTAATAAAACAATTTTATTATAGTGAAAAATGAATGCAACGTCGCATAAATGTGACCGACATATACGACGAAACGACGAATCTCTCGAATAACTGGGAACAAAATTAAATTGCACACGATGCTCGCGCATCTGCATTAATAAACAGAAGAAATAATTAAAGTGCGGTTCCGCTGATGTATACGTATCAGTTATCGCGATGCGTCGCATCTGACGGTGCAGAGAAAAAAAGGGATGGAAGTGAAAACGTTTTACAGCTGTTAAGTACCCAGGAGCTAATTAAAGTACTTTCAGCGAGTACACGCATACATTGGCGTGAGAGTATTTCTTCCAGGAAAAACTACAGCACTACAATTGGAGACACGAAATCTTGCGCAGTCGTTCAAGTAAATTATCCGCCTTTTTCTCACAAGAAATTTCAATATCTCAATTCAATTTAAGAAACCATAAAAAGAGTAGAAGCTAAATCGAAAACTTGTCCAACGAAAGCCTATTAAAGCATCGAGTGCGACAAGGGGGCGAAATAGAAAAATACACGATGGCGCAATAAAGAAGAATCTTCTCTCACCTGTAGGCGGTGGGCGGTGCAGCCAATGTGTTCCTTCGGACCGGGTGTCTCGTGGGGTGCTCGGGTTCTTCAACCACGCCGCATTTGCTTATATCCGTTTCGACCAATACCGAACACTGCGACCACATTTTATTCAGCCTGGTGCTGGAACTCTCGTCGAATCTGTCCACGCTTTCCTCGCGGTCGATGCTGGAACTCTGCGAGGAAACAGCTTCCTCCACCGAACTGGTCTTCTCGCCATTGCAGACCAAAGACTCACCTTCGGCCGATTTCGTATACTTGGACAATACCGGCTGAGTGGCAGCTGCGGGCTGCGGCCAAGTCTCGGTCTCTGTTATAGAGACCAGATCCTCTTGAAGGCCGAGATCGCGGCAAGTTTCGTCGGTCGTAAATATCAATTCGATATCATCGAGCTCCTCCGATTCGTTCTCGGATTGATCGTTCGGCTTCGGTTGATCGCCGGACTGATTCTGACGCAGATGCTGCTGCGACAAATTTGTGTCCGGATTGTCACTGAACACCGAATTATCTCCATCGGAGGCAGACTTCAGGCTCAAGTCCTCCAAATCCTTCTCCGGCACGTCCAAATGGTCGATCTGCGTATAGCTCGTGTCCTCCTCTTCAATGTCTTTCGGCTGTCTATCGGCCGGAACGGAAGTCACCTGATTAGGTGTTCCACTTTTCACCGTATCGTTCAAATCGATACCAGATATTCGTGGCGGAGATTTGAGCGTAGTCGCGGCGGTGTCCTTCGACATTGCGCGGCTCTCTGACGTTTGATCTTTCGATTCTGATCTCGTCGACAATTCTACATGGCTCTTCGATGCATTCTCGAGCGTATCACCTTGCGCCTCGGGATCCTCGCTATTGTTATCGGCGTTGATGTCCGCGTGGGGCTGGTTGACCGGCTTAGACGCCTCCGGCACGTCCCCCGTGTCGACTTTGTCCCTGGACGCGTCCATGAGTACGCCTGCTTGCTCTGACAGACTGATACCGTTTACAGGGTGAGAATGCAACCGCGTATGTACACTACACGTGGTTATTAATAGGTGCACCGAGAACGGGACGCGTTCCTTTTAATTAACGCTAACACCGGGTAGCTTCTACGTTTAGCGGTGCACGTTGCTAACTAACGAATTACGGGGAGCCAGTTTGACGCGTATCGTGTAACTTTTACCAATTAAGCCTCCGTTCAGCTGATCCAGATTTCAAATTATTTTTCATTTTGCGCAACGCTCGATTTGTGGGGTCACAGTGCACATCTATTTGTTTGTTTGTTTCTTTCTTTATGAGGACATTAATTGGACTTTTTAAAGAGGACATTCTCAGATGTATAGAAATTGTGTACGACGATAACACAGAAACGTTACAAAAGGATTCAAATAAGCTGCTTGCAGTCGCTCAAAGTGGAAACATATATACGAATGCACTCAAATAGTGCTTCCCCAAAGTGGCACCTTCAATACGAATTGAAACGTTTCGCCAATGTTTCTGTGCCCCTGACATCGACGGGCAAAATCAATAAAATGGTACTTTCCGATCGGGAGATGCCGGCAACGCAAACGCGAAGGTAATATAGAAGATCGGTTGACACAATGGAAATGAGATTCGCAAACAAAGTCTTAATTGCTCACAGAGACGCATTTCGAGACTCACTCTTTGACGTCTTCTACTGCGAGTGGAAAACGAGCGGCCTGGGGCGGCGGGCTTGTGGCAGCATCACTAGAAAACTCACTGTTCCTGCTTAGGATCTTTCGCCTAAGGACGTGATTCTCGAGAGCCAGCCTCTCGACGACGTCAACGTAGCTCTCGCCAGAAAAATCGCCAACGCTCTCCTTAAGACGACGAAGCTCTTCCCGCGAGGAATCCAACGCGGACCGTAAAGATATCACAGTCTGCAAGATTAATGGTAAAAAGATCACCACCGCCGTTGTGCGTTCTGTATAAAATATTGAACGTGGAATTTCCCTATTTCACCAACGACCCGGAGATTCAGATCTTTCGTGAATAATTATCCGCAAATGATAAGAGCTGGAATGACTACGAACCGCGAAGGCCGAGGTGAGTGAAATAAAATATGGATACGATATTCCTTCGCGGAGGGAAAAAATTCGACGGGATAATTGGGCACTTCGATTGCAAAGCATATTTTCACATAGTATGGTATGCGACTCGACTAAAATATTCTGCGCAATTGTATCTGTATTTTACCATATAATATTGAGGGTTTGTTGTTAATGCGTTAAAAAGCAATGAATCATTTTTATGGCAAATAACGTGCAGCCCTTAATCCGTTCAGTCTTCCATATGTACAAAGGTAAACCTCGTCGTCATACAGTATCCAAGGTCATGGGATCAGGGAACGGGGGGATCAAAAAAGAATGAGTGGTATGGGTGTACATTGTGCACGAATCGATGCCTCGTGCAAGGGTGCATAAAGTCACCTGCTCCCCTTAGTAGACACTATATCTTTTAACGAAACACGGGTACGCTTAAAGGAATGAAATATGGCCAAAACAATATAATTTTCTATCCGAACGGAGATTTATATTTTTTCTTCTGATCAAATTTTACGAGGCGTACGGTGCTTTACAATCGCATACATTCCTTCGGAGAGCGATAAATATTACGAACTTCGGTACTTTAAGTTCGCCTTGAAAATTGGTCCCAAAATAGGTGATTCTATGTTTTAAATTAAACTCATTCGCGTTTGCGCAAATATTTTACCTCGAAACGTGATAGGATAAATTGAGCGCAGTTTAACGAGTACTCGGTGGTTGTGTGCGCACATAGTACACGTACTGATTGAATTTGTGGTTCAAACCTGGTGCAAGGCTCTCACAACGTCCAGTCCGGGAATTCCCGGGGATGGCAGAGTAAGCTGCAGCCCCTGATGTTGAGACTGCCGACCAGCTTCAGCTTCCATGCCTCCTCCACCCCGCCCGATATTTCTAACAAAATCTTGCCACTGCCACAGGTCATGCCGAGACCGTCTTTCTCTTCCTTTGTTTCACCACTTCGGTGAACGATTTCACCGATATAAATCGAACGCGTTATTTTCGTTATTACACACAGTCGGAATCATCGGATCCGATTTTCCCCCACTGGTCCTCGAATCTTTAATGAAAAATCGAACAAACCAACTGAACGATCACCTCCGACGATTGAACTTGATTTTTAAATAAAATTTCAAGCAATTTGTTGTTTTTAACAAAGAGGTGATAGAATCGAACGCCAATCACTTATGGACCCCCTTAAAACCTACGTTATAAATGGAACCAAAAATGTCGCAGGTGGTTAAATATGCGTGATGCTGTTGGCCGAGATTTTTTTTAAGAATCTATATAGAATGCAACACCAATCGAGATACTTGAGTTTAATTGACGAAGTAAGGAAATATTGAGAACGCGTTTAGGCAGGCAAATAAACCGGAAACGTAATGTATAAACAAACGTTATACTTTTTTATCACTACACCGCGTATAAGGTTCAAGGTGTTTGCGAATTTTCTGCGCACTACTTTTGATCGTCCGAGAATAAGTAATGATGTTACAAATGGAAATACGTTTTACTATTATATGATATACTATATTTCAATCAACAAAATGAAGCAATTTCGTATTTATTGTTACCTTAAACAGGTGGAACATTTCAGTCCGTTTAAGGGCTAATAAATATTGTATGTCAGATGGAAACTTGCGTAAAGTGAGAACTATCGAGAAGGAAATAAATTAATCTGAGAAGGGACGACATTAATATTTAAAAAATGATTATTGAAATTGTATATAAGAATGGAAGGAGTTGTTACAGTTTAGCGTTACGATTAAACTGGAACTTACATACGTTTTACGGTTGTTCTTTAAGTTGACATCAAGACCATTTAAAAAAAATCGAATATCGATCAGAGAAATTCTTATTTCTCTGTAGAAAGTGACGCCGTAGTTACTGCGCGTAATACCATACGGATTGATTCACTTTTACACACGCACTTTATCGTTCACTGTCAGGGGAACATACATATTACCGAGAAGAGGAACGTTTACGATGGTGCTTGAAGAGAGTTTTCCAATAGGGAATCATTGTTAGAACTGCTTAACGATACTCAATCAATATGGAACAACCCGGAAAGCTTATAGACGCTAGTTTAAGCTCAATCGCTATACGTTTCAAATCTATTAACTCTATGTAATTATACTTCCTCGGGGCAGCGATTATCACTTATTCGTGAGTTTTCTTCATGTGTGTACACAATTCACCACGATCTATCATATAGAGTTCGTACACGATAGGAAATCTTTCATTATATGTTAATCTTAATTTGTACAGAAAAATACGGCTTTCGTAAGTACGACGCGGCAGCGTAATTTTCATACGAATGTCAACAATATAGCTCGAGCTGTCACTTGCCCTTTAATGCAGACGACGGGCTAGAAATACATACTCAATTATCAGGCTTGCCAACCTTGGCTGATGGCTACTCGCACTGCACTGCAAGCTGCATTTTCACTAGGAAAGAAATACAAAATAATCGCAAAACTAAATAAATACCAATTCACCGCTACACAGGTTGGCGCGGATTACGATATCAATTTATCTTTAAATTAATAGCGCTTTATTATCGCACTTTTTACGAAACGCGACACCCTTGCGCTTTTTTACCTACTAGAATGCGGACTTGCGCATTATAAAACGAATTAAAACTGATTTTTATACAACACCTCTCTCGCATCGAAATTATTATTGTAATGTTTCTAATGTAATTCTTGTTGTAAGCAGTACTGCGCGAATAATTTGTTCGCCATACAATAAACAACGTTTGATTAAAAAGAAAAACCATATTACGAAATTATTTGCGGTTTAAATGCATAGTTGGACCATGAAGCAACATCGATATATGTATACATAGTGCAGGCAAATCGGTCCGCGCAAAGTTCGGTTTCATCCGATTATACACGAGCATACTTATTATTCGTGACGTTGACGTTATACGGTGAATAATAACAGTTAAAACAAGAACAAGGCTAAAAAAGAAGAAAGAACAAGATCGTGGCAAAGCGCAACAACGTTATGTGTTTTATAGAAAAGAAATTTTGATTAAAAACTGCAGCCCCACTTTGTTAGGATGGAACATAAGATAAATTTCAGAAGTGTTTTATTTGTAATTTTTATACACTTGTCGGTGCTAAATTGTACACATTTATCGAGAACATATTTTAAAGATGTATTCACAAATAGCGCTGACAATATGCCAAAAATCAGTTGGTTATTCAGCGATTCTGTTGATAATTCCATTAGGGTTAAGAGAGCGAGTATAAGTAGTCAACCTGAAAACAGTTTATTACAATCTATGGGCAATACGTGTCGGAAAAATTTAAATCAACTGTGTGGCAATATAGTTGGAAGTAACGATGAACTAATGTTATTGGAGTGCATCCAAAACTTTAAGGTATATGTTTTAATTATTTATAAATTAATAAAGTAGTCATTTTAAAGTGGAGAATTTGTAGAGCAGTACACGGAACAATATTATTATATCTATAAATGATTTTTGTATTTCATAGCCAACTGAGTTTTATGATTTCGATGATGAATGCCGTCTAGCACTTTGGAACTATATCTTGAATATTACCGACAATGTAAACATAAAGCGTTTAACGGAAAGAACTTGCGGCAAAGAAATAGATTCGTTGGATTGTTCTGGCTCTGGAGACAGTCACGGAGCTTATCTTTCCTGTCTAATTGATCAAAGGGAAAAAGTGAAGAATCCGCAATGTATCGCATACATTCAAAGATTAGAATGGATTGCATTCAGTGATTTTAGAATTATTACCCCATTTTTTACGGATTGCGAGACTGACATTAAAAAGTTCAAATGCGATACAGTGCAACCGTACAGAGACATATCACAGGGCCAAATATTGGCCTGTCTACAAGAACACGTTAATGAGCTTCAATTACAATGTAAAAGAAACATACTTCATGTATCGGAGATACAAGCTGAAAATATCAACTTGGACCGCCAATTGTATTTAGCTTGTGCAGAAGTCCGGTCTAAATTTTGTCCAAATATAAGACCAGGTAGCGGACAGGTCTATAAATGTTTAATGCAACACAAAACAGACAGATCTATGACATCCGCGTGTCAGAAACAATTAACTAGAAGAGGAAAACTAATAGCATCCGATTATAAAGTCAGTAAGGGCTTAGTTAAAGCTTGCAGGGACGACATAAAACTTAATCATTGTAGAAGATCTGTAATTGAGGATAAAAACATAAGACTGGCCCAAATTCTTCTTTGTCTCGAGTCGGCCGCAAAGAATGGCAGTAAAATTGATCAAGACTGCCAAGCAGAAATGTTTGACCACAGAAAGTTTTTAATGGAAGATTATAGATTATCCCCTGAAATAGTTGACGGATGCGCTAACGATATTACAACATTTTGTAACGTACTTGAAGTTGGTGGTGCAACAATTCATTGCTTAATGGAGCATACAAGGACAAAGAAGAAGAAATCCAGGATATCGATCAAGTGCCAAAGAGCGGTAATAAAAAATTTCTCTACATTTCGAGACAAATTTTACAGTAATTCTATATATGTGTGGCTAACAATTTTGTTATAATAATAGTTGGAAGATCTAATTATGGAAACTGATGCAGGGGAAGATTGGAGAATTGATCCAGTTTTACGAGAACAGTGTCAACCTGTTGTTAATTTAGCTTGTAAAGATGTAAGGGCTACTAAATTACATAAAACGAGATTTAAAATTGTGGTCTTAGTTAATGATGGAAATATAACACAATTTAATATGAATTTAGGCACATGGCGGTGATGCTAGAGTAATATCCTGTTTAATGGAGCAGCTTGGAACAGGACGAATGACAGGAGCCTGTGAAACTGCTTTAGTTCAAATACAATATTTTGTAGCTAGAGACTTCAAACTAGATCCACAGTTGTACAGAGCATGCAGATACGATGCCACACAATTGTGTCACGCGAGAAATGCTTGGGCCAACGATGGAAGACAAATGGATCCAGAACGTGGCCCTCTTGTTTTACCATGTTTATACAGACATGCGTATCATCCTCAAAAAAATATGACAGTGAGAATATATTATCAATAAACAGATGAATATTCTCATGCAAAACTGTTGCGACTAAAGTTGTTCCTGCTTTAATTTGTTTCAGTTAAGGACCGACTGTCTCGAAGAGATTAGACGTGTTATGAGACAGAGAGCGATAAACGTTGATTTGCAACCTGAAATTGAAGAAGTGTGCCTCAATGAGTTAGCATCACTTTGTTACGACAAAACAGCGAAAGGAGAGGAAATATTATGTCTTCAAGACAATTTAGATCGGTACGATTGATCGCATTTAGTTATGCGAAACTTTTAGAACATACGTCAATGGTATTAATTAATTTGCTTCATCAACAGCTTGAATAAAAATTGTAAATTGGCTGTTGGTAATTTTACGGAAGAACAAGCTGAACGCGTTGAATTGAATCCAATAATTTCTGCCGCGTGTCAACATATCATGGAACGGCATTGCGAGGTGCAGTATTACTTTTTCTCACATCAGTTTAAATATTAATACGTAAATGTGCATATAGATTTTAGTTATAATATTTATATAAGAAATTTAACAAAACAGGAAGTCCTGAAGTATGGTAAAGATGAGGGCGATATGATGGAATGTCTCATAGAACATAAAAACGATTTAGATGTCCGATCTGATTACAAATGTAAGGCAGCAGTGGAGCATTTCCAGTTAATATCATTAAAAAATTATCATTTTACGTATAAATTTAAGGAAGCATGTAGGCCTTCTGTGAAGAGATGGTGCCCAAAGTGAGTAGATTTTTTTAGTAACATTTTTATAATAATTCACACAGATTTGTAACGGGCGAATATGTTTACATATCGATGTCATATTTAGGTCGAAAACTAAAACTGAAGTAATAGAGTGTTTAAGTACAATAGTGCAAGAAGATATAATGAAAGATACACAGCATCATGTGCCAAAAGAATGTAGACAACAACTAAGAGCGCAGCTGTATCAGCAGAGAGAAAACATTCAGTTTGATCCTATTTTACAGACACAATGCATAACTGATATTAAACAATATTGTTATAAAGTTGAACCTGGAAATTCGCAGGTACTATACCCATATAACTTGACTGAATCATTAAATTAAATTATCTTCAAATTGTATATTTATCTTATTATTGTAGATTCTCGAATGCTTAGCAGAACATAAGTCAAAATTATCTGATGCATGCCACAAGCAATTATTTAAAGTAAGGAAACAAGAATTCCAAGATAGTTCAAACGATTTTGCTTTATTAAATAATTGTCGTGGAATGATAAGACAGTTCTGTCACGATATTAGGCCGTCGCAAACTTTAGATTGTTTGAAAAAATATAAAGATGATTCAACGTTCGATGATAAATGTAAAAACATTGTTATTCGAAGAATGATTGAACAAAATACAGATTACAGATTTAATACTGCGTTGCAAACAGCGTGTTCATATGATATCAATAGACATTGCAAAGAAGTAAGTGAAGCAAATATCATTACCTACTATGCACTTTTTATTTATTGTGTTTTATATATAACTTTTTGTTCTCAGGTTTTAATAAATGAACCTACTGACAAAGAACTCGAAGGGAAAGTTACAATATGTTTAAGAATAAAATTCCGGGAGTCCAAACTTACAACAAAATGCGAGCATCAGATGGCAAACATACTTAGAGAAGAGGCTTTAAATTATCATTTAAATCCACTACTAGCTACGATGTGTGCACGCGAGGTATTGTTATTGTCATAATTTAATATCATTCGGTATACGATATTAGGTATCAAATAACTCGGATAACTGTAGTATAATATCTTTTATGATAATAATAGTTTATTTTCGACAGATTGAAACAATCTGCAGGGCAGATGAAAATAATCCAGGAGCAGTGGAAGAATGTTTGAAAATGGAATTTAATTCTGGTAATAGAGATATGAAAGAAGAATGTCGTCTTGAAATTGTTAACCTAATAGAACAGAGTAGAGCAGATATTAATGTAGATCCTTTGCTACAGAAAGCATGTGCTGTTGATGTTAGCAAATATTGCAGTCATATTGAACAAGGAGCAGGCAGACGTACGTTCAACATTTGTCAAATCAATATACTTGCATCCAATTTAAAAATTTATGTATCAAACACATCGATTTATTGGAATATGCTTGTAATGTTTTTTTTTAGATATCATGTGTCTACAAAGCGTGTTAGAAGATAACAACAAGTCTTTGCAACCGGATTGCTTTAAAATGTTAACTACAAGAATTGAAATGTTTAGAAATGCAGCAAAGGTAATGAATAAAATTGTATATTTCTTTCGGTGAGAAAAAAATAGGGAATGATTTTTGTCAATATATTTCAACAATATATCATTTTTAGTTAATTGCGCCAAACTCAATACAAGAGCTGTATTCAACAGTAAATCGATCACCCGCAAGACGATACTTTATGATTGTCGCATTAACAATGATTGGCTTAATATTCATCACTGGATTATTTTGTGGAAGAGTTACGAGACGGACAATGATAATGAAAAATAAGTGATAAATCGTAGTGAGAAAAGTCCGTCCTCGAGATCCTTTGAACGTCATAATTAAAGCGAAGAACAGAATCACGATAAAATAAGCATCGAAGATAAAAAAGAAGTGATTACACAGGTGACCTTTCTGCGAGATATCAAATGGTGCAAAATATTACAAAACAAATAACAACTCTTTTTGTTAGTTTTTTTTATTAATACATATTAACTGATAAAAGGGTAATATTTACACATTATGTCCATGATTCTACAATATGTCGTTTATAGTATCATAAATGTAAAAACTGTAAAAGTGAATGAATGGAATGTATGATAAATTGGTGTTTTACAAGTAAGATAGATTTTAATAACAAACAAAAAAATATAGAGAATATATATATAATAGATTGGAATGAAGAATGAAATTTTATGTCAATATTCTATACATTTTGTGATATATAACAAAAATTCGTAAACCAAATAAAATGATCACATTTTATTTCAGACAAAACATATTATCTGGGCACAAATTACCTGGTCTTCCATTTTAGAACATTCGAATACATACATATTAGATGCTGTTATATATGATTTACAATGAATGAACGTTAACAATTGTATAATCTGTACCAAACGTAAGCCGTGCAGTAACATTACCAATATTTTTTTTATAAAACTTTATGCTCAATTTATAATAATTATAGCTAATTAAACTTCTCATGGAATAAATTACTATTGTATCGTAAGTTAATGTGCAAAAGGAAACACTGTGTTACAAAAAGCGTGTTATCAGGAAAAGATTGCAACAAAAAATACTCAATTGTAGTTACACTGTTAATAGTTGTAACAAATAAAAAATTTTCTTTATGCCTGCATCTAAATTCTAACCGAAAGAAAAGTCCATCTCGTTTTGGAATTGAGATCCTTTAATATGAATCTTCTTTTTTTTTTAAGTCAATGCAAGCCATAAAAGGAATAGGTTGATTGTGACATGCGTCTCGTTTTTCTTTTATAGCCTTAATTTTTGAGTTCAAATGCTGGCAACGGTCGCCGGTTTACTTTGACCAAAGACCGCATGTTGGCGCGACAGTCGCTTGATGTGCAAGAGCCAGCAAAACACTGTAACATGAAAAGCTTCTGTAGCGCAGGTCCGTAACGTTGTTGCGTCGAATAGCAACGGAATTCTATCTACGGTGTGTTGCGAGAAATATACATCGTTCGAAGTCGTATGTATGTGAAGTGTATAACATGATTGTTACGAAACATTACCAAAATCGGTGTTCTTTCCTGATTAAATAATGTGCACTAACTTGCTGCAACAATAATCTACGGTTCATTATCGAATTGTTGATGCGCGAGGTGCGTCGAAGGACATAGCCGACGTCGTGCTCCGAAACAGTATTCAGAGAGTACAAAAGAATACGACAAATGTCGAATCGCAGTGAACTGCGCGACGACATAGGTGTGGCGCGCGAAAGAGGGAGCGTACATGCACGGCATTCGTAGCATATACGTGCGAATGCGTGCTCCCTTGGAATGAAGACAACGAGGAATTGGATTAACTTTCTCCGGTTACGTTTACATTTAAACAAGCCAGTCGATGATTCGAATGTAGTGTCAAGTGTAATCTGACACTGTTACATTTCATTGCACGCTATTGCACAAGTTATTGTATTTCTTAAGATCAAGATACGCAAGTGTATTCTGCTATTTCTGAAAGTAAATACTATCTTAGGAGTTTAAAACACCGTGTGGGTGCGTGTGCGTGAGCGTACTCGTGCCCGTGCCTGCGCCTATGCGTCTCCGTTCGCCGAGCGTGGTGATCTTCGCAGAGGTGGCGGCGGCGACAGCGACAGCGACAACGGCGGTTACAGCAGCAGCAGCAACGGTGGCGGCGGCTGTGAAGGAGACAGTGGAGGTGGCGGTGGTGGCAGTGGCGGCAGTGGCCGCGACAACGTTTGGAGGGAGAGATTTCGTACATCGTGACTGAGTGAGTGAGTGAGTTAGTGCGTCGTGTGCGTGCTACCGCCGCGCGTATACGCTCTCTTATTCTTAGGATCCACGCGCGCGTGTGTGGTGTATGTATGTGTGTATGTACATTCTATCGCGCGCGCGCATTAACGGAATTCACGATCAAACACGCAGGGACTCTCAACAAATGTTTAAATGGACGCATCGTCCATTATCACCCAAGTGTCGCGGGATGACGAGCTAGGCCAGTTTAATAATGGGAAAGGTAGGTGCTTGTTGGTGATACGACTTGCTGCCTTACTTTTTTTTTTTACGGTTTTTCTTCCAGATGCTGGATGGAATCTGCACCTGTTACGGGACTGCACCGCACTCCTCCTCACCTTACCTCACCTAGCTTCACCTCTTTACCCCCGCTGTCCCCCTCTGGCTGTATGCCTTTACTTCTCATCCGACGTCTCTTTTCCTCTCGCCCTCGTTTCTGCCTGGCCTCGCCTCGTTTTGCCTCGCCTCTCCTCGTCGAATGGTGTTTACCCCTCTCTCCTCTTTTCTTTCACCTAAGTTTCGCGTGGAACTTATTTTATCGTATCGTACCATACCTTGCCGCCGTTTCAATTCATTTATCCAGATACGTCCATGTGATGCTTAATATCTGTGAATGATCTAAACGTTTCTTTAAGATTCGTTAAGACGTGTCATTAAAATGAAAATGTTTTTTTTAATGTTTCTCCGAAATTATATTTTCTAATAATTTTTTCCTCGATTCTACATTAAACGTAAGCATGAAGTTTCACGTGTATACTTTTTGCTTAGGTGTCGTTGATCCTAAACAATTTTGCCTTCTTTCATCTATATCTTATGTACCTTTTTGTAGAAACATTTTATCTGCCGGGGTAGTTCAAAAATATTTCACAATTTTGGTTTTTATACGATTACGTGTTTTCAATATTTACATATTTAAATTATATTCATGGAATAACATTTATCTCTTTCCAAATGCAGCCCAGTTACCGCAAGAGAATGAAGCGGCCAGCAATGGTCCAGCCAGTGGCAAGAAGCCAAGGGGTCGTGGATTTCTACGATCTCTACTTTGTTGCCTTGGCAGGGGACGCGGAAGTAGCTCGAAGAGTTCGAAAACAAGTTCGCTACAAGGCGATGGACACGGATCCCCGTCGCTAAGGACAGGATCCCCTCGGTTCCTTCTGCCACCTGTCAGACATCAGGATATGCACAAGAAGTGCATGGTGATTGATTTGGATGAGACGCTAGTGCATAGCTCTTTCAAGCCGATCAACAATGCAGATTTTGTTGTTCCTGTAGAAATTGATGGGACGGTGCATCAAGTGTATGTTTTAAAGAGGCCTTATGTGGATGAATTCTTACAAAGAATGGGTGAACTATACGAGTGTGTATTGTTCACAGCAAGTTTGGCTAAGGTACATTACACGTATATATATCTTTTGCTATGAAAAGTTTTTATTTCCATAAGAGCAACATAAAATATATGAAGCATCTAATGTTTGCAGTATGCCGATCCGGTAGCAGATTTGCTTGATAGATGGGGAGTGTTCAGAGCAAGACTGTTTAGAGAATCTTGTGTTTATCACAGAGGAAATTATGTTAAAGATTTAAATAAATTGGGACGGGACTTGCAGCAAATTATTATTGTTGATAACAGCCCTGCCAGTTACATTTTCCATCCAGATAATGCGGTAAGGTTCAATATTACATAAATATATTTAGACAGGAGTAGCAACAGTAAATACATTTCAAACTGACACGTACTAAAAGAAATTTGCTTTTTCTTTTAGGTGCCAGTTGCATCGTGGTTCGACGATATGACAGATTCAGAACTATTAGATTTAATTCCATTTTTCGAGAAGCTCAGTAACGTTGAGAATATTTATACAGTCTTGTGCAATAGTAATCACCCTTATAATCAAGTACCTTCGGCTGTACAGAATAGTCCAAGCCCAGGGACCGGTTCGCTTGGTGCTTCCTAGCCCCACCTAAATTCTGGCCAAATAGTAGCCAGTATTGTCATCGCTCAATGCACTCTAAGGAGAATTTTGACTGGAATATTCCACATTTTCCGCTTCTTCTGTGACAATGGACAACCAGGTATGGCCCATTAACTGTTGGGTATATAATTCGAAGATACTTGTTGAATAATCATTAAAAAGAAAGCAAAATTCTCTTGAAATCCTCCGATACTTTGTTTCTATATGATCATGAATGGCAACTGCTTTGTTATTGTCAACTTGACTTTATTTTTCCGATAAACAGTAATTTAATATGCTGTTCACAGTATGCCAGATTCAATGAACAATGATTGCATTGATTTAATTATTAACGTACAGGTATTTGAAAACATACAAAAATAGCTTGATCGATTTATAACCAGTAATTCTTCCAATCACGTTGAAACGGAATAGACTTGTAAAGTATGACTTGTTCGTTACATAACGAATCGGTATGCGTGTTTCCGTGTTTGGTGTACTTGAGAAAAGGAGCAAATGGCAATGGTAACAGCGAGTATGAAAATTGAACATGCATTTTATATTGGATAAGTGCACACATTCGGGCTTGCGCTACGATCTAATCCCATGCAGAGTATATACCTCACAAATTCTTTGCGGTGGGAAAGTAAATTATATGATATCTGAGCTCGGAAAGTATTAGCAGCATTAAATGATATTAAGAGAAACAAATGCCACATCACATCTAGAGTCTTTTGATGGGCCATTCTATTTTCCCCTCTCTGCGTATTCGACCCTGTTTATTGTATTCTTTTCCATTGGTTTTGCTTATATGTCAGATGATTTCAGTAAGTTCTTATATTATAAACACAAATATCGAGTAACATAATAGTTAGTTTTTATAACAATTTTATGAGGCTGTAATTCCAAATAAGATCAAAATTATTACACGAGAAATTAACTGTTTATAGTCAGAATTTGCCAGAATTCATTGAAGAACTGTGTTTGATTTGACTGAAACAAACATCGGTGAATGAACGAACGACAAAGTATTAAGATCTAACGTTTTAGAAAAATGATTTAAATCGTATGGCAAATTATTCTTCCATTTTCCTTTTTTACTGTTTTGTACTGAGATAAAATTGTAAACAATCTAGGCTTGAATCATTGAATCTGCTAGTATTAACATGTTCATATAAATCATTCAAGTGGCAAATACAAAAAGAGGAGCAAATTCATAGTTTAACTTTGTCCCAAAGAGAACATATAGGAAACAAAAGAATATGTACATGTTTAAACATTGGGTCAATGCATATCATTTTCTCCCTTCATATATTTATATAATTGTGTGGATAATGAAGCATTATGTTGGTTAATCGTTACAATATCATTAACAAATTATTTAGATATAATTCACAAAAGGGTAGATAAGGAAAAAATGTATGTTTACACATGTAAATACAATTACTAACAGATAGTCGTCAACTTTGTACGCTTAACTCATGCATAAGATATGTACAGATAGCATTATTACTTTCATATCCAATCAAATTCTCATTATTCGTGCTTTTTTTATTTTAGTATATTAATATTGTTGCCAATCATTATTAACAATATAATAAATCGTATTTTATTGTATTATCGTTATTATTGACTGAATGTCGAGTACATACTGTGCTCTATTAAAGAATAGTATCTGTCAAGCCTTATTATGTCATTGAAAAGAAAATCAGTTTTTATAGTTAGGTAAAATAGTTAAATAGCCATGGTTTCGCAGTGTCTGTAAAAGAATTTATTGTTTGTACATGTTCATTTTTGCTCATTAATGTTTACACCAGATGAGTACATATTTTTATTTATAGCATACATTAAAGTATCGAAATATTTTCTCCGCGGAATAATAGCGTGAAGTAAATAAATAAATCGTCTCATATCGAAACAAGAAAGATAAAGTGATGAATAAATTCGTAAGTAATCGCTAAGTATCTTTTATTCATCGTTTGATTGGAAAGAGAAAGGAGCCAAGGGGATGTTTTATAAATTTTATAAAAGCTTTATAAATTTATTTGTTTTATAATGTTTGCCCCCAAAAAATTGATCATCGTCATGCATACTACTGCAAAAATGAAATACAATTTTTTTACTTTTAATTTATCATTGTTAGATATAAATTTCTCTTAGCTACTTAACCAATTGTATGTTGTCACTTGTCATTGAACAAAATTAAGTGGACAATGTTGTAGGCTTTCGTTTAAAAAGTAAGGGGGAATGGGATGTACAGAGATAAGACATATTGCATAACAATAAGTCTTACAGATATTGTATAATATCAACTGGCTTCCAACCGTATATTCCATCAGATTTTGTCTTCTTTTTTTACGTATTATGTGACTGCCTTTTGAACGGATCAATATTATTTACGGCTATATTCCTCTCTTAAAACAACAGATACAACAATGACATAACATATTGGATAAATGTAAATCGTGAATTGGTCAGAGAACTGATAATTAGATTTTTATAGTGATAATTTTTTACATGAAATCAATTTAGCGTTCTATACATATAAATGTCGAAAGTTTATATTTAAACTTTCAATTGTTCATCGTATTTATATTAATTGCTTCTTACGTTTAAGAAGCAACAGTAAGTACACTATGACACATTTGTACTTACGACTTGTTAGTAAACGTTCCTCGCCACTTACGTTTCTAAAAAAAACGAGGCTTTTACAATATTTGATACGACGATTCTTACGCAGTAGAAATCACGCAGCTTATACACGATTTATTTTAATTAACGTCTTAAATTCGGTTAAAAAGAATGAACGTCTACTAATGATTCTTAGAATTCCATCGGGCGAAACGGTGAATTCTGTAATTGACAATATTAACGACACACGTTTCATATTTAAACAAAATTTGCGTACCATTTTTCCTTCGTACGATGCCCATCGAAATGACTCTACGAGCTATGGTTGCACCTTTTCCGAAAATACGTAGAACAACACGGAGAATCTAGCAAACATAAAGAAGAAAAGTTTTATATATTCGAAATTAAACTGACACTCGTTAAGTTTTTATCCGCAACGTGTTTTATACTGCCGCCTGGAAGCAGTCATAAACTTAAAATACGATACACGAGCGATTGCAATGCGATATGTACAGTCATGTGGCAAGAGTCCTGAAGAAAGAGTACTTTTAAGTTCTTCGTTTATTCACCTTTTTTTCTGTTCTTTTTTTTATCGCAGAAACCATTTATCTCTTGTAGCGCACGATAACAGAGACTGGAATGTGACAAAAATATCGGTAAAGAGATGTTAATGCTTTGTCGATTTTTTTGAGGTGTAAAGATGGGGGGGGGGGCGTATGAAAAAACAGCAAGGTTGATGTTGCATCCGACATAGCATATATATTCCTTATCGGATTCAACATTCTACATACACACACATTGCATCATTGTATCAAACGTCCCCGAAGCATCCGTCATATCGTACTTCCGTGGTTAATTAACATTAACAATCCAGCGTATCGCTTTTATTAAATTGCAATCTGTTGGATATTCAAGATTATTTGGTATCCATAAAGTATTTCGTAGTCTGTTATAATACGTGCGTTTCTTTTGTCGTGTTTCAATCTTTCCAAGCATTTCGTTTTGTTTTCTTTTGTAATTATTATTATTATTAATATTATTATAATTATATTATTATTATTATATCATTATGGAATTGTAACATGATTGTAGACACGCTGTAGCACATTCTAAGGATGCTAGTTCGCCTGCTACAAATGTAACATACAATACGTTTATATGTACTGTGCAAAAATATGCTCGGAGAAAACTGTTAGCGTGAACGCGTAAGAAAACGATCGTGATACGTAATATATATATATATATGTATACGTATATATTATATATTTAGATAGATCAATTAATTTTTAACACGCGAAACTTTTGTACAGCGACGCAACAGTGCCCTCGAATTCGTAACTCTTTGCTGATGTAATCTGATCCATACATATATGCAATGCATATACAAGAAAGTACAAGAAAGTACAAGAAAGTGCAAGAAAGTGCAAAAGCTGTTGCACATATTTGCAAGCAGGATTAATACAAGTGATATATTTTCAATTAAATTCACTTGTATGGGATTAAAAGGATTCGCTTGTGAGATCAGATCGATGATTCGCGAGTAGCCATTGAATGTGCAAGCTACATTTTGTATTTTTTGTTTTAAGGCTCATTGTATGTCGTTAGTTTTAATTGAAAACAAAAGATGTTTAATTTTACACTTCTGCACACAGATCACATTCGATCCATGAAGTGTAAGGTTCATGCAACGCGATATTACTGAACGCTTTGTTGGTGAAGGAATTTCAAATGGAATATAAAAAGGAATAGTGACGCCAATTTGTTGCGTTACTTTTGTTAAACGTTCTATTATTGCGTTAGTTTCCAATGTCACCCATTGTCACCAGTTAGATTCTGTTCAAAGCAGAGCGATTAATTGGGCGATGACAAAACCGTGCTACAATAGCAATAACATGCCGCTAACAATTTTCTCAGTGCCGAAAAAAAAATCATTAATTCGAGCAGTCTATGGTGTATTACGCAAAACGAGCGAAATATATAAGAGGATATACTTTTGCAAAAGAGAAAGCATGCGTGCGTGCATTTGTGTTTATGTATGTATGTATGTATGTATGTATGTATGTATGTATGCACGTGTTCATACGCGCTAGAGATTTGCAAGAGTGAGAGAGTGTAGTTTTTAATAAAAGGGAAGATATAGGAGAGTGAAAAAATGAGAAGAGAATAACAATGAAATCCGTTCGCCGAGCGACGGTAGCAGATTCGAGATCGAAACTTTTTATATTGCAATCAGCTTGAATGAGAGTGAATGGAGGCAAGAAAGAGAGGACGGAAGAAAACACGAAACTCCAGTTGTTGCCCTGTTGCACCCTGGGTTTCTAATAAATTATTATATTATTATTATACATACATTGTACAAAAGGAAAGAAAAACAAAAGAAATGAAATAATTCGTCACAAACAGAATGGAATTATTAAGATTCATGGTATCTTGTCGGTGAAGAGTGAAATTGCCGCGTGAAGTGACACAGTATGGGCAGAAATAAATATAAAAAAAAACGAAAAAATGATAAAGCAGAATGTGAGAGGCGCGAGTATTCATGTATAAAAAAAACAAACAAACATAATTAACGATATTGCCTTGATTTGTAAATAAAACTTAATTACTTCCACTAATAAAAATCTTCTCTGCGGATATCGAGCGGGCCACTATCGGTCCACCTGGGCTCACCCCCTTCGATTTCGTATGTTTTTTACTAAATCCGCGGCTGATTTTTTAACAGCGAGAATATTTTGTACAGTAACGAAACGTAAAATCTATAAATAATATATGTATTATACATATAAAATATGTGGTGGTGAGCCCTGTGCGTCGTACCAGAAGGATCAGCTAGATTATGTAAACATCTCCCGCCCCTCCGACATGTCCAGTTTGCTCTGTGATTCTGTGTTTAATAAAAAAAAAAGCAAAAAATATATATTATGTATATGTATGTATGTATGCATATGTACATATACGCGTTTGATAAACGAGTACTGGTAGTTTTTGCATGAACCCCGTATGAAAGGATTTTCCAATTTAATGATTATTGTGTACTGTACATACATATTACAAGAGTTTTTACGTTATTCATTTGTATTATGATTCATTAGCAAATTATTCGGATGAATGGAAAAATTTGTCAGTGGTCTCGACTATGTTTTTAATATGACTTTAAAATTGAATAAAGAAGGCCGTACTACTTAGCAATGTCCTTACGATATGTATCACAAATACTATTTAATTTTCAGCTCTCAGAGTAATATTGAATAACTTTATACTGTTAGATGGAACTGATTACTTGAAGTTATGTTACTGTGCGATATAATTTTGGAGGAAAAAGTGAATAATAGATTGATAAATATTGTTTACATTTATATTCAATCACGTCTATGGTGATCTGAATGACATTGCGGTATTTAGGTCAACTTGCTCGATCACACATGATTAATCTCGATATTGGATTTCTCCGGACACCTAACTGTATAGAAAAATGTCATGACTGACGTACCATGTGCTATTTAATTTGTGGTAAGCTATATCGCAATAAACAGAGAAAACACCATATGCTCTGTAGAAACAACAAATTAACTTAATAGCACCGAAAAAACTAAATTATTCAGCTTGAACTAAGAGGGAAATAATCAAACGGACAATTCGATGATTATTTACGTATTGTCTCGCAAATTTAGTCAACATAGTATGTATTTGTATGTCCAGTTATACTTTTTATACAAAACCTATAGATTTGTATTTTGATAAATGTATATTTTTCATTTGTCAATTGTCTGAATATTTCTTATATACACTAGACGATTGAAGTATAGTATACATATATTCATATAATACATCATTCTGTGCATTAATATTTGAACTGTTACCACTTTTAGCTCAATTCTTTGGTATTACAAATCGTATATATCAATATCCATTTGTTATCCATGACTTCTTCGAAGCAAGATTTGTTCTACAGTAAATATTAAGAGCTTGGTGTTAATTTTTCTTTCTAATTAATTTATTACTTTTTACATCTAAATAAAGAACAGTTGTATATCTTGCATGTGCACTATTTAGTACATCATATGTATGTTAATATCAATGATTACACTATTTTATATTAAATATAGTTTCATTAATTATTACAAAAAATTCAAAAAATATGGAGCATCGATATGAAAGAAATCTGTGATTTATTTACATTTTTCAATTCCTACCATATAGAGCGCTAAGATCGCTTTCTCGAATCTGTTGATAACGTTGAGAGTGACATGAAAATGGTAATGGGCTCTCACATATAGAATCGCACAAATTGGCAGAAAATTATATGCATACGTTGGATATGTTTATTCCACATCTAATCTGTGCATTGGGCTAGCATCAGCGAGTAGTACAGTAGTATTCTGTAGTACTACATGGAATTTAAATGCATGCATATACGTGTACACACACGCAAAAAGAAATCGACAATTATGTTTGTACCTAATTCATTGGTCATTTAAAACATTATTTAATATATTTTTTATGTTCATTTCTACACAACAAGCAAAATTACGTTTCAAAATAATAGGTTCCAATTTAAATTCTACGCATGTGATCAACTTAATGTTTGTAATCTTGCAATTTCATTGATACATGTCGAAAGAAATATGTGACATGAAATTTAGTAAATAAATTTCGTATAACTGAAAGCACAGTTCGAGGGAAGTAATGTCTTTAATGAAGTATAATCAAATGTTTGAAACAATTTTCGTTTCCTTTCTTGCGTATATAATTCTCGAGTAAACAATTCTGTTGTGACACAATATCAATAACTAGAAACGTTTGTAAATATTCACTTTGTTACAAAAAAATCATGAATAACTTAATAGATGCACATTGGTTTCCCCTAACGTCGCAGGGAAACATTTATTCCATGACAAAATTATGTTTTGTGAATGGCACCAATAAAGTCCTGGTGGCTTCTCTGAAAAGAAAAATATATTCTTGCGAATATCACCTGATGCAGAATCTGCATCTAAGACCACTCGTGAAAGAACTACTTTTCACATATATTCCCAGTTCGTAATTTTTGATCTATATTATGCAAGCCAAGCATGAACAGTCTTGTACCAAAATAAAAATTCTTTTTTATCAGGTGGCGCAGAAATTATATCTATCGATGCTTACAATAAATCTGATAATGGCGATGGATTTGTAATTGGAATAACTATATTAAAAGCAAGTACAGACACATCTGTAGAACGATATTTAAATATATACACAGAAGGTGCTATAGATGGAGAAGGAGACGAAGGTAGTTCGATAGAATCCGTGGCACAAAATTGCCTTATGGTCGAATTGGCGTATACACCTTATCATTTATATCATACTGTATTACCGCAACAAAATACTCTGAATGAGGTAATTTCTTATTCCTCTTTATGAACAATGATCTTGTAAGAAACGTAACATTCGGTATTTTGTTACTTCATAGCAGAAACATAACTTTGCCTAAGATTTCAGGTCGTTTGGTTACTGTCCGGCAGCGATTACAAAATACACATGATCAGAGAAGATAAATTGAATCATAGTTACAGCGAGTCGCCCATAGAAAAATACTTCCCCGAGTTGCACGATATCCAGGGAATTGCAATATGGATCAGTATCTACTATTATGATAATTATAATTGGTACAATTTTTTAAATGCTTTCACTTTAACAGCTTCAGAATAATACAGAAATATTGAAATTATATGAAAATTCGAATTTGCTTAGGAGATTGACAGTAATTGGCTGCGAATGTGGTTTAGTCATGGTGGCTATAGTCAAGGTTTCAGAATTAAAAATATTACAAAGCTGGAAATTGAGGTACGACAGACCTATTTCCTGTGTATCCACTTTTCCATTACAAAATCGTATTACGAAACCTTCGTTCCTTACTTCTACAAGTAAATACTATGATGTTCAAACATATTATGCGAAGGTAACAGAGAAACATTTACGTCGAAATAAACGATAATTTACATTTTTTATAGGTACCGAACGTTCTCCGAGTGATCATGAAACAAAATTGAATGTTCTGGTCGTAAATACGAGTAATGCGGTAATCTTCATGTAAGTTTTTTAATTTGTTTTATTCGAAAATTGTAACAATGATAGATTTCTCATTAATCAGGGATATCTTGAACAATGGAATGAACGAAGATATAACGTTAAATGGTAGCGACACATCGGACTGTATTTTATGTTCCTGCATCGCTGATATAAACATGGATGGACAAAATGAAATACTCTTAGGTACTTATGGCCAAGAAGTGTTAATATTTGGTTACACAAATGGTACATGGGAATTGATTATTCGAAAATTATTCGACGCTCCTGTATATTCCATATGTTACATGGATATTACTAATGATGGAATGAAGGAACTTATCGTTCTCACACAGCGTGGTGTGCATATACTGCAGGTTGTAATTATCAACAATTTAATCTAAGACACAATTTAATCATAGCATTATATGGAACATAATACGAATGAACTTTAACAATTTTACGTGAAAATATAAATTCCAGCACAATATCGCGGACGTGAAAGATAAATGGAAAAAATGTTTTAAGAAGCTGACTGAAGAAACTAAAATGTAATTTAAACGTACAATAATACAATGCTTTCGCCAAAAGCTTATATAAATTTCACATAATCTAAAGGGATTGATAGAAAGACATTTTTATATGAAAGATAAAATCTATGTATATAACTGGTTAATATTATGCATATTCATTTACAAGGACGACGGATATCTATAAATTAAGAAAGAGTGTAAGAAATTTTATTTTTTTTGTCACTATATAAATGTAAATATACGTATAATTGTAATAAACATAGTCGTACGAGGGTAAATATACTCGTTTACTTTCATGCATGATAATTATATAAATTGCTTAGAATTATATAATCCATTATTCTTTTTTTGCTTCTAATTTACCAATATTTTCGTATATACCATACAAAAATGCGCATTAACATTTGAACGGATGCGCAGCCCCCCCTACCTTTTAAATCAGTATAGTTTCGCTATGCATGGTATCTACATATACTTCGCAGAATCAATGACGTGACAGACAGTTCAAAATAGTAGTCTGGCACGTGCTCGAGGTGGTGGCTGTCATACGTGTGATTTACATTGTGCCCACGCTCGTAACTTGCCCGATGATCGATATACATATTACGTTATATCTTGGCGAACATCGAGAGTGAATTTTCGTACTTGTTACATTCTTTTTCCTACGTGAATTAGAATGACAAGTAAAAAAGGGCACACCCTTCGAATTGAATCAGAAATCGATAAAAACCGCGAAGATGGAAATTGGAAAAAGGTTATAGAATTAGCGGAACACCTGAAAGTACAGTACCCGAGTAATGGTAAATGTCAATTTTCTTCATCCTTCAGCCGTCGGCATTTTTCGCATTTTAATGATTTTTTTTTTATTCAAATATCTGCGGTACACTGTTATAAGACATTGATTGTTGCTTCGTGACTTCCGTAACCTGCCTATGTAAAGACAAAACAACAAAAAATGTGTAGTCATGTCACGAATGACACGACTAAAAGGCTAATTGTAACTGTGCCAATACGCCACTTTATATTAATTTTTCATCTCGCAACGAGGCTCAATTAGATTTCTTATAGTTAAGCTATTCATAATTTCGGGAATAAATTGTGATAGTTTAGTTTTCTGAACTAGTTTTTGGCACACATAAAAGCACAGGGTTACATTCTATTCACATATATGTACTATTTTAGAATGCTTGGCAAACTTTTTGTGCGGCGAAGGAAGGCTCGAAAGCTTCTTGGAACAAACGCCACCCATAGAAGCTAATATTGGGAAAGCTAGAAATGGTTTACAAGAAACTAGACGATATTTAATACTCGCTGCCAATGAAAAAGATAAACAGGTAATTTTTAGTACCTTCGATATATAAAGTTAATATTCGAAAATTGGCTTAAATCATGTTTCAAATTATAGGCATTAGTTGTATTAGACGCGCATCTTCTATTGGGAAAATTGCATTACGCAATGGGAATGTACGAAGAAGCTCTCAAACATTACCAACAGGCCGAGCTGAACACGCTTACAGAAAAACCATTACCTTGTAGAAGTCTACGCATTATTGCAGAATCATATGCAATTAAAGGTTTGCGTCATTAGCTATGTATATTGTTTATTACGTTGCTAGTATGTACTACTGCATTATTATTTCTGATATCACGTATAACAGCTTGCCCTTTAAATAAAGGAAATATATATATATATATATATATATATATGAATATATATATGGGTGTGTGTATGTGTGTGTATGTATATATATTTATATATATACCTACTACAGTTTCGTTGGTGTCTTACATATTTACACTTAACGTATGTTTGTTTATTTTAATAATAGACTTCTTTGGTATATTAAATTTATGCCAAATTCAAGAGTATTGCACCTAACGTTGATGTTCAAAGACAATTTTAAGGACTACGTGTTTTAGTTTGTTTTTATTTCTGGCAGCTTATACTAACAATATGTATAAATCTTCTCGTACACCTGTCTGAGGTAATAACAAATCTAAACATTGATATTATTACAAGCGATAATTTTTTTAGAAATATTTGTAGTGTATTTAGTACACCCTTTAAAAGTGACCCTTGAATAACACAGTAATCAAGTTGCACAATGTTGAAATAGTACAGTTATTCGCAAGAATCAATTAAGAGCGTCATTCAAGGGTCACCTGCAATAATCGATATACGACTTAGAGAAAGAAAGATTGTTTACTTTAGACACAGATAAACATTTATCCAGCCGAAGACTGCGCATTATTGCAGAGTCATTCGTAATTAAAGGTTTGTATTTTGCTTCTTTTTAATTTCCTTTTTGTTTTTTATCGGTGTATGTGTGTGTGTGTGTGTGTGTGTGTGTATATAAGTGTGCCTCATTCTTGTTTTCAATCTACCTCAATCAGTTACTAGAATACTGTCATTGTACGCTTCATCGTTGCATCAGATCTCTTAATGCGTTGGTCCAAATAAAAATCTGTCCATTAACGTTCAATGGTGGTTCGAACATGTTTTATGTTGCCAATATTGTTTCTGTGCTTATTTTTATCTATGTGAACAATTCACGATGTGATATTTGAAAGATTTATCTTTTTAGTTAACTGCAATATTATATATTATAATTATTTCTGACAGTAATATAAAATATAGCATTTTATGTAATTTGTAATTACTTTAACGAAGTATTTGATCAATATTGTGGAAGGACCTGCTTATCTACAAAGCTGACACATATTGTTCTATTAATGGTAACTATGCCGAAAATTTCGTTGCTTGCTTATTTGTATTTTTTACGTGGCTTATACATACATATATTGAATGCATACTGGCTGGAAAATATAACGACTTTTCTGTCTGTAAGGCTTTGTACTTTTTCCAACAATTTGGAACCATGATAAATTTCATTTATTTATTTTACAACTTTGCAGCGTCTTTCATGAAATGCAAACGTAATGTATGTACTATGGATGGATAAACAATACATGTATGTGTTACATTTATGTATCATACGCTTTGTTTGGAGAAGATACGTCTATATTGATTGTTTTATACATTTTTTTTCGGATTTAAAAAATTGCTATATTTATTGGTACCAACTATTTGAATATAGCATATTTCTTATCAATACATTTTTCACAGCAATTTTTTACCGAAAAAAAGTGGCTACCATTTCTGTTTACTGTGCCACCTCCTTTTTTTTTTAAGTAACGCTACTATACTGATAGCTCTTGTTTCATTCGCCATAGGTCTTTGCCTGGAAAAATTACCACCAAATTCCAAATCGAAATACAAAATCACAGAATGGCAGGAGCAGATCATCAAAAGCTATGAACTTTCTGGGGACCTTACATTGGTGTATTTACAAGAACAAGATAAACTTGCTATGCAACATCAAAATGGCACGTCCACTGTAAATAGTAACAATGCAGGTAATGCAAATTAATTTACTACGCATTGTGCTCCATTGAAGAACGTTAATTGTTGCTTCCTGTTTCATAATTAATAAATGCATGAACAAATATGACTGCTAATAGTTGCCACATTCGGTGAATGAGAAAAGAAATGAGAAAGCCACTAATATCGAGCATTACGATATTGAGTTTATCAAAATATTGCATTAATTATGTTCGTTTACATTTTTCCAGGTGATGTTAGAGGGTTGTTGGTGAAATGTGACAAAACTTGACATTTGAGTTTTGTAGTTAATACGTTAATATCATTTGATCAACAGGTACATATTCTTCTCAGTCTTCGTTTTGTTCCACCAAACATGTTGGGCCAATTTTGGAAACTGCACTACAAAGGGCACCGATATTATACATTCAAACTGGTAATATTCAAGGTGCAATAAATCGTTACAGGTAATCAATTGTTTCTAGTAATAAAAATAAAAATAATTACCCGCAAAAATAACAATACGATGGCAAATATAAATGCGATTTAGAAAACATGTTCAAGAAATTAAATACAAAAGAAAAAGCTTATTCATGAAATTAAATAACTTACAAGGGAAATTTTATCCGCCGTGGAGTCAACAACAACTCAAAGTCTTAGAGTTACATTAACAAGGCAATTGGCGGAACTATTAGTTCGGGGTATTAGTGGTGCTGAGTACAAAACACCCGAAGCACCAAGCGATGGAACAGGTATTATTAAGAAGTATTCTCGTTCATGCAATACGTGGAACAGATTAGAAGTGGAACATTATTAAAGTATAATACTGCTTTCAGATTCACCATGGAAGCCAAAGAAATATGTAGGACCTAATATGTTTGTGCCAAGAAATGAGTACGAGGAAACAATATTACTGTTATTAATAAGCGAAGCTATGGCAGTTCGAGATGCCGTGCTTAGTCAGTCCCCAGAATTTAAGGACGCGAGGATACATGCTTTCGAAAATGCCACTGCAGTTTACGATCTTCTTACAGTAGTCGTTGTCAGATGGAGTCAGGTGGATTTATTATACGAGGTGAATATAATCAAATACTTTGCTCTGCATTCATTTTTATTGACATACAATTTAATTTCACAACTTTAATATAGTCATTTGAAAGGGCAATGAAATTTTCTCACGAGGAGGCCCATGTATGGACGCAATGTGCGCTGTGTTTAATTAGCATGGGCAGATACATGCATGCGTATAGAGTTTTAAAAATTGTAGCAAAGTTGTCTCCGCAGAAAGCAATGCCTTGCCTTTTAGCCGCGAGGCTATGTTACGAACAGTTAAATATGGTAAGAGGTACATTTTATATCGTATATAAAGGAACACGCTCGTTAAGGGAAATATATTTTAATAAAAAAAATAGGTTAAAGAAGGTGTCGAATGGAGTCAGAAAGCGCTTCAAAGAGAAACGTCGAATTCGCAGGGGATGCAATCAAGATGCCACCTGTACATCGGTATTGGTCACAGTATTCTTGCTGCGAACACTATAGTTAAAATGGATAAAACTTACCGCACTAAAACCGCTTTAGAGTGCTTCCAAAAGTATGTAACAGTTACGTGTTGAGTGAGAAATACGTCCATTATTATAACATGATACATTTATCTAATAGGGCACAACAGTGCGATCCAAATGATCATTTGGCTGAATATTATTTAGCTCACGAATATGCGATTAATAGACAAATCAGCGAAGCGATGGTTCACGTAAAGATTGCGCTAAATCTTCGAGCTGAACACATTCCATCGTTGCATTTATTGGTACTGCTACTATCGGCTCATAAGCAATATTCAGAAGCGCTGCATTTAATAAACAGTGTGTTAGAGGAATATCCCGATAACTTGAATTTTCTTTATGTGAAAGCGCATCTTGAATTACGAAGTATCGGTGGTGAACAGGCATTGTTTACGATAAGGCATATGCTTTTGCTTTGGAAAAATCTGTACGAAGATCAGACTAATGCTAATTGCAATGAACAGCACAGTGAAAAGCGCAGCGAAACTAGAAGCGTCTTTCAGTTATATGCATCTGAGATGTCCGACAAAGATTCCAGTATGTATTCGATATATACTATTTGTTTTTTTTCTTAAGTTTAATTTTGTCAAAATAAAAATTGCTCTTGTTAAACTGTTATATTTTAAATAGGTTCTCTACATGCGCAGTCATTAGCTGCTTCAAGAGTGGAACAGGCTCTATCTGAAGTTGCATCATCCCTTAGCTCTTTCACTCCGAAACCAGGACCACAAAGGGCATGGCTGTTACAATTACAGGTCTGGTTACTACTCACTGAAGTGTATCTAGTGTTGGACCAACCAAACGGCGCTGTTCTTTCTTTACAAGAAGCCACGAATATTTTTCCACTGAGCCATCACATTATGTATACGGTAAATCTCAGGAATATTTCCGAGAAAAAATACGAAAGACGTTTAATTAATCTCTAATTATACGTCGAATTTTTATATTCTCGCCTGAACGTAATACACTCTTATGTTACATGAACCATTTCAGCGGGGTCTTCTTCATGAATACAAATTGGAATACATGGAAGCGAAACAATGCTATCAAAATGCAGTGTCAATCAATCCATCACATATCAAAAGTTTACAACATTTGGTAACGTTTATTGATATTAAGTAATAGTTGTTTCTCGTTAAATAGTATACATTTATTTACAAATTATTTACGATAATCAGGGCCTAATCTATCACTACTTGGGGAGTCAAAGGCTGGCCGAAAAAACATTAAGGGACGCTGCGAAAATCGATCCGAATTCTCATCAAACATGGTATATAAAACTGTTTAAGTATTTGTATTAATATTTCTAAATGTAATTGTGATGGCTTAAAATTACAGATGTATTGGACAATTTTTATCGCAATGAAATATGTACTTTACAGGTATAATTTGGGAAAGGTGTTGGAATCTTTAGGTGAAGTTGAAGCTGCAAGTGATTGTATGGCTACAGCATTGGAAGTCGAAACTACAAACCCGATATTACCAATTCTCTCGATACCAGTAACTTTTGAATGATTGAAGATTTTAATTGTTTAAAGAGAAAATTAAACAGAGATTACAATTTATCGTGCAACATTGGCATTTATTTGCCCTTGTGGCAATAGTACCTGCTTATCGTTAAACTGTTGCATTATTGTAAAAAAAAATAATTATTTAAAGTATAAATAAATAAAGTACTATGGGAATAATTTAACAAAAGTGAATGTAAAAAAATGCTAATAAAGGAATACTTATAAGACACAAAATAATTCTCCTTGAATATTTGTTTAACATGTAGATATCGGGGTTAAATATACTGAATAGCAAGTAACGATTTTTCAAAGACTTTTTAAATTAATGAAAAATAGTTAACATACAGATATTTGCTTCTATACGATTTTATATCAGTTGTACTATTTTTATCCGTATAAGTTTTATATATGTCGATATTGTATTACTGATGTATAATGAAAATGAACATTAGATCCATTACAAAGCAACAAATGTTTAAATATCAATTAAATTACTCTTCTTTCGTAAAAATATTGTATTGGACGAATACTTAGTTTAATAAATTAAATATCAATTCATTTCCCTTCATTTGAAACATATATATTATACCTAAATTTAGAACGACCAGTGTCTAATTGATTTTAAATTATGATAAAAATAATTTCAAGTAAATTTCTGTACTTTTCGTTATTTTGCTTTTCTACTTGTGTTAATTAGCTAATTTTTAAATTCGGAACAGTATCTGAATAATTACAGTTACAATTTGTTATATCAGAAATATTTTTATATCGAACATAAAATAATTAATTTCAGAATAAATTCGTCTGTATTTACAATCGAATATTTTGATTAATGATTAAGACTTTGGAAGACACTCGTAATTGTTACTTTGCAAACACAAGTCATGTTTATATTTGACTTTATAACTACATAACTACTGATTTATTATTTTTAGTTTTTAGATATTTTTCATTTAATTCATTCATTACAGCTTATATAATTTAAAAAACAGTGTTAGTAGAATTGTAAATCATATTATCCAGCAATATGAAATTCATGTCCTTTTCTAAGACAATCAATAGATGATTTCTTAACACGGTTTAATTAAATATTAAAACATGGACAAAATAAAAGAAAAGCGCAAATGATGTTAAGAAAAGAAATGGGGTTAAAATAAGCACATCAAACAATAAAATATCACTGTATTCGTACATGCGAATATCCAATTTCATTAAAAATTGTTCACTCGTAATGTACAGATAATAAAAATAGACCCCATTCTATCTTAAAATATATTTTGTAACGATAACGCAACGTTATTAATAATTTTCAATATTACTTATTTAAATCACAACACAGTGAAAATTTTAATATTTTCAACAAACTGAAGTTTCCTAACGACTAAACAAAACTTTCAAGTTTTCCTCAAATATAATTAAAACAAAGTCAAGCTTTTTTTTACACCGAAGATCTGCATATATTCAAATACAAAGCGATTGAAAATTAGACCATTCGCTAAATTGAACACAGTATAGTCTTCAATGTCGCATTTCCTGTTAAATTAACAACAATTAGGCGCTACATCGATGAACGTAAGGTATAAAATTAACATTCTTTGTCGTAACACCCATTAAATTCCCTTCCTTACCGTTAATCGTGAACGCTGCTGTGCGCTTCTCCAACCCCCGTTCCGTCTCTTTTTAACAAGATTACGAGTCAGCCTATCCTACTCTATCGCGTGTCGCATTGCGCGTTTATTGGTGCGCAGGCTCGCTGCAGCCTAGCCACAGAGACTTTTTCGAAAACCTTGCTTAAAAGCTGGCCGACCCTTTGAGGAACTGCGTCATGAATCCATATTTTCTGTGTCCTATCAGGCTGGGCATCGATTTTTCCCGGTAACGATGCCCAAAAACGGCGTTCTGTACATGGTTAGCCCGTAGAACGTCGTACCGCCGCGTCACGTTTAGCGCATCACGCATCTGCAGAGCTTACGGCTATGCGTAATACAATCGACCAACTATTATCATCTTACTCTTTTTTTCTTTTCGTGTCGGTCGAACGGAACCTGCAGAAGGTTACAGGGTTACACTGCACCGGAATGACGAAAATATAGTAATGCGGAATATATAGAGAACACGGCTATAGGTTAGAAATTCTAAATATATTTTTTTGTTATCAAGTACGACGTCCTTAAATGGAACTTCTAGTAAGGGGGCTGCAACGCAGTGTAATAAGTATTGTAAATCATTTTTGGAATTCATTTATTTGTTTACGTAATAACGAAGTGTTTAGAAAATTGGTCCATATATTTGATTATACCGAGTTATTAAAACAAAAAATGTAACACGCCAGTTACAATTATCTTTCGATATATATTGAAGCGCGTCATTTTACGTTACTTAATTTTATCAATGAAAGTGTTCTTGCTTCGTACGTACAATAATTTGATGTATATCTAATCTTGCAAGATATGAAGCAATGACTGCACAGAAATATCGTCGGAACAATTATTGTCCACCGATATCAATACTAATTATTTTGTAAAAATTTATAAACGAACGTTCTTGAATTTTATATAAAGCATTGTAATAGATCTTTTAGGGAACGAGAATGATGCCCTGGGGAAGATATCTGAAATATCGTCCGGCTACAAGGAGGAGATCCCCGATAAATAAAAAATTCAGCCCTTCCCAAACGAATAGCCTGCACACACATTTGCATGAGTAGCCTACATTTGGGCTTGCCAACGATGCGTGCCTTTGAGTCGTTGCTTCTTTCGACAAATCCAAGGTGACCTTGGTATACTTTCAAAAAATTGGCGTGTAGGAACCGTCACTTCCGTTAGGTAGCTATGCACATACGTATACACACACATACACACATACATATGTAGGTGGAGGCTCTTTTTTTGCCACACGCATGCTCATCGCTTATTATTGATATCGCGGACACCGTGCGACGGCGTTACCGCATATCGGTCACGGCCACCAGCGAAACTTGTTAATTATCTATTAGATACGAATAAAGTTTATAGATATCGATATTTCGACAATATCATAATTTTCAATGAACGAAGAAATTCTAGCGCTCCGCAAAGACACGATCAAGTTATTTACACATCGATGAAGAAACCCCAGTGCCACGTTGTATCGAGTCTCGTCGAACGTTACAACTTAATGGAATGCCAACTACGAGACCCTATTGATAATTTCAAATTTGTTGTAATAGGCGCTATCTGATAACTCCGACAGTAAGAAATAGTTTCGTTATGCAATAGTCAAAGGGATATTGCATTATTGTCGCCGTCAAGTGAAGAAGATGGTAAATGAGAATAGAAGTGACCGGGACCGTCCCTATCCTAAACGAGCGTGTCTGTGCTATTGCAAATTGTATTGTATGTCTTACGTTTTGGTCGTATACGCATCGTGTTCCATATTTAGTATAGATTGATATCTGCGTGTAATTATGAACAAACATAACTACTGAATCTCCTTCATACCTGTACCTAGGTAATCTGCAGTTTGTTCGATAAAAGAATGCAATACAATTGAAATTCTACGTATACGTAACCGTAGACATACATATGTTTCATATTATGATTTCTGGTTATATATGTATATACATGTAACGGCATCAGCGATAAGATAAATGAAGATGTAATTGACATGGATATATCATGTATTGTCTGACATAATACAGTCACAATGCAATGCATGACATAATGTAAAATTAAAATGCATGGTAACAAGTTACTATGTATATTTCTCTGTATCTTAAAATTCAATAATTGGATGTGTATTTTATTTTTAATCTTCGTCAATAATTTATATACAATGAACTTTTTTTTCCAGCATCTCTGTCTCGCAAATAATTTCAAACGTAAAACGCTTATCTGCTGCGCTTGGACAAATACTGCGAAACGTGGAATATTTGAAAGCCATATCACAATTGCAACTTAAATGACTCATACTATCTATAACATCGGCTGATTCGTATGAACAGTCAATAAAAAAAAAAGTATCTCAAAGAGGACCATTTTATTTTAATCCGAATTTTACGTAATGGTTGTATCTGGTCGAATTTTCGCCAGCTGAGTGTCACATTAAATTTTTTTACCTTTTTTTACAGGGTTGAGAATTAATTTGTACAACATAGTGCATAATGTATCGCATGTTAAATTGAACGCAATTGTCCTATTGTCGATATAACTGTGCGCTCGAGATGTAAAATAACGCAACTTTAACCAGCAATGTTAGCAACTACCTGAAGCCTTTTAATTGCAAGTGCCACTGTAACAATTAGTTTATTGGACGTTTCCTTTTTTCCTCGTGCAGAGATGTGTAGACTCGTCATTCACATTTTTCCGTCGCTCGTCATACGATGATCGCATTCAATGTATTCAACGAACGGATACTCGTAAATCGAATTTCTATCCTTTTAAGTAAGGTGATTCGGTCTTCATCCTGTACCTTCAATTTTCATAAGGTCCTCGTCATTCCTACGATCTGTATGACTAATACAAAATTTACCTGAAACTTTGCAAATTCTTTACTACATCGTACTTAATTTAAGCTTAATCATTAAACACGAATGACTAATATAAAATGCAATCGCCCAATGTGTATGTACTTACATTCATATGAAAGATACTCAGACATGTTCGACGAATTAATCGAACTCGCAATAATATTCCCACAAATATTATACGTTAAGTTAACCTGCGGAATTATTGAACAAATAGATCATTCTGATAAAACATTCAGAAAAAAGAATTAATATCGCGAGCTAGCTTATATTGTACCAACATAAATTGCATTTGTCCGTCCATGCAATAGCGTGCAATCCAATTAAATTTATGCGCATCCTCGCGTATACGTATAAAGCAAAATGCTAATATTTTTTATCAGTCGAACCGTTATTGTCTGCGTGTTCTTCAGCTCCTTCTTGCACGGTCCGTTTTCCGTCCGTCCAAAAGTTGTGTCTAAGGTATTCTACGAAAGAACATGTAATTATTGATTTATGTTCATTACGATTAAGAATTGTTTATAAAGAACAATGCTAACACGCTAATCACGTGCACAATACCTGTCTCGTTTTGTTCTTGAAAATTTAAATTATTGCTCTTGTTCGTGAGTGCCGGCCTCCCTTCTGAACGGAACAACATAAAATACATGTACGTTAAGAATTACGTGTTATATACAATAGTGGTTTCCTGGCCTAAAAACGCTAGCCGCCTAAATACACTATACATCGCTTTACCCAACGCGCGCGTACGCGCATTATTTTTATTTAAGAAGATATCGACCGATTCTATGAAAGGACATTGAAATCGCTGGCACTCCTGGGGTTAATGCAAGGGATAGCCGACGTGAAATAGGCCACCTAAATATTTTCTTACCGCTAAACCTAGTAATAGAATCGAGCAATTCGATGCTATATACAATATTTACCGTATTGTTACTTGAACATAAACCCAAATATAAACATACAATTGCTGGTAATGTAAAAAAATTCAAGATACATATTAAAAAGAAAAAAAAGTATATGTATATATTGTTCGAAACTTTTCTGTAACTAATCAATTATTACAATATTGGACCGATACAAGTATCCTTAAATGTATTACACTCCAATAAATGAAAAACATAATACAACGGGGTGCGAAACGATTCGGTTAATTGATAAAGCGTTACGCCTAGTTATCGCTTTTACAAAATTTCATAAATTTACGATGTACTTAGTCGTTAATCAACATCTTTCTGGGAATGGTTAAAGCATTTTAAATCGTTTTGTGAAGCCTGTAAGCATTAACCCATCGTGACCTAATATCGTCCTGCGGGCGAGGTACAAAACGGAGTCGAGAGAGAGAGAGAGAGAGAGAGAGAGAGAGAGAGAGAGAGAGAGAGAACGAGAACCGCACCACCGCGCCTAAACGCCCAAGAGTTCCCCTGTTTTGCACCCAACTACTACTCTATCCATTTAAGCGCGGATTTCCGTTTATGAAACGATTTAAATCGAAAGCTGATTGAGAATTATAAGAATTATCTCGGACTCATAATGGTAAATGAACATCATTAGTATAGCTATATTCCCGAGCCGTCAATAATACAGGTACAAATGACCAGGGAACTAACGATGGAAATCGTAAGAAAGCATAGTAAAAGAGAGAAAAGAGAGGAAAGAAAGACAGAAGAGGGAAGGTAAGGTGGAGGGAGAAATTGAGGGTGAGGTAAAGACAAAGATAGCTTGAGAGGAAGGGAATAAAGAGAGGGAGACAGGAAAGAAGAGGGAAAAGACAGAGAAAGAGAGGTGTAGGGCTAAACGTACCCGAAAAACGCGCTCATTGCATTCGAGCCATCTCTCGCAGGGAAGCCCGGCTTTGACCCGGTAGCCGGCGGCGGCACAGTCCGCGCGGCTGCCTGACGCATTGCAGGTGCGCGTTGGCCAATCACAGGCCTGGTTAGTTCGCCCAGACTTGTCCTGTAAACACGACCGCACCCACCCCGCATGTAAAGCGGATTTGCACGGTTGTCCATGACGACCATTCTGTACGTCGGGTGTCGTATCGTTCCTACTTCTTCCCATTTGTCCAATTAAAAACCTAGTCGTTTTTTCAGGGTTTTCGTAGAGAAGAAGCCGCACGGAACTATCTGTCGATCGCGTAGGAAACGACGCGGCGCATCGTCGCGTGAATTCCCCTTAACCCCCGTCCATACTACCGACCAATCAGGAGTTGCCGTCGTGTAGCCCGTTAGGGGCGGCGTAGTGATACCTGATCGAGACAAGCGGCAGAGAGGCTCGTACACCGAGAGAGAACGGTGGACTCCATTGCTGTTCCGAGTACGTTTGTCGTCGGCCGTGTCGTATTGCGTGTCCTGTCCGCGCTTTCGTACACACAAGTTTCCTTCCACGTTGTACGGAGAGATTGTGCATAGTATCCTTTGTGTCCAGTGCCTAAACGATATTTGAAATCGTCCAGCGTACCGAGACGTAAAAACGAGCCAAAATGGTAAGTCTATAATATTCTCTTTCCTGATGCGTGTGCCTATGCGGACGTCGCACAGCGGCCCTCTCACCCGCGCCCTCGCCCTCGCCTTGGCTTTCGTTTGCCGCATTGACGCGCCGAGTGCACGTGCAACCGACCGATACGTATTTGCTAAAAAAATTCTTTTCCCATACATCTCGGACGATTGGAAAGATTGGACTTTCGATCTTGCAAAGTTTTCTACGTTATACCACGTATCGCTTTTTACCTACACACTATTACGATATTACATTCGCAATGGCCGGTATGTGGAGATGGACCCCGACTATCGATCCATTCCTCCTCTAATAACTACGTAGGTTTCCCCAATATTTGGAGATGTCACGAACGGAAGGGGGGGGAGGGGGATTTCATTAATAAAGATCGCGAGACCATGTGATAAAAAAATAAAAATAAAGATTTTTCATATGCTTCAATTGGACTTTCGATGCAGCATTGTATATATAGTTTCTAGGTTTCAAATTTTCGATATCCGATAGCTTTTATTACACGTACTATATCAAGTATCGATGTTTATATATGTATAACGGTAAATTCAATGTATTGAACGATGCCGAAAGCCTTCTTCGAAATTGCAAATTCATAGGTTTTATCTACTTAAAATATCTTATCTTTTGATTTGCGAGATAATTATTATCGTTCTTTCCTTCGAATGCTTTTGCTTGTAAATTTCTCTTTTATTTAATGGTAAATCAGTTTCGGCAAAATTCGAGTTCAACCAAATAAGTTTAATCGGTTCTTCAATAAAAAGAAAGGAGTTGGAATTTTCCATGAAATTTAACAAAATGCATACAGATTCACGAAGTAAAATGAATATATCGGAGTTAAATCACTTTTTACTCTTGATAATCTTTTTGATATCGCTCTAGATTCGAAGGAAACACGTTTTTGCTAAATATAGGATAAACTTCAAGTTTTATTTTATCCTTTTAAACAAAATTTTGTTGGAGCTAAGAGTGACCTCTGAAACCATTGATAAATGATCTTTCGTTACTATAGAGTCAAATACTATTCGGCAATCAACCGTTACAACAGTATACATACCTTGCTATTGATTTTCGCGGCCTCTCCGTTGCGCCAATTTCCTCTATTCCTTACACGCTCCTGCACCCATCCTTTCGATCAGCTTTCGCAAATATCAATCGGTTTAAATGTATAGTAAAAATAAATTTAACTCAAAATTTTATTTTTATAATAAGGCATAAAAAGACAGGTGCAATGGGTTATAAGCGTATTTCGTTTTATCTCCTTTTCTTTTCACGCATGCAATTATAGAATTGCATTTTTTGAAATTCTCAATTATACAAAAGAAATAAATATTCTGTGTCGTTCAGAATGTTCAAAGGATACTTTTAGTTGTTCTTTGCAGAGGATTGAAATAGTCTCGTTGCTGCATAACCTAAAACACATAATTAAATCGCCCAAAATTCTTCGTTCCCTCTATGAGATATTAACATATTGTACATACATTTTTTAAATTTTCCATTAATAAATTATACTTCGAAAACGTAATCATTCCTTTACGTACATCCTAAAGAAATGTATGAAATTTAAGTTTAACATATACTTTTCTCTTCGCGCTTAGACAACCGAAATATTCACAGAGGAATTTCATTTTATTCGCGACATTTGTTTTTAATATGGAGCTAAATGTTGAATAAGTAATTTTGTATAAAGCACATAGAAAAAGGCATAGTATGCAATGCATACTACATATGTATACACATATATGTGTAGTTGACCTATATTGTGAAGTGCTTTATTCGAGAAGTTATACTTCGATTTGGAAGAACCTTCTCCCCTGACATATTATTTGTTGTTTATGTAAAAAGAATTTCATAATCAAGCCAAAAGCATGCATTATTTGCCACTTCAATTACAGAGATAACGCAACTGAACACTGATACAAAATTTTCTGCGTTAAATAAGATCTATAATTTCTTTCACATTTTCTCTTTAATTACACGTTCTACTGCTGTTTTGATGTAACAAACAATGACACACTTAGGTATGTAGGGAGAGGAGGTATTTTTGTTATCTCTGTGATATTCTTTTATCAGTCTAACAGAGGTCTATTCTATGTAGTCAATTTATTGTACATATAAATATTAATACGGGTGTGCATAAGAACATGTATCGTTGGTGAAAAGAAATTGCTTACGACAAATTACTTTGCTCCAAAGAAAAATTGTAAGATTCTCAAATAATTTTCAAGCTAATGGATTGAAATGTCCTCTTAATGCTGAACGTATAATTATAACTGTAAGATTGATCTTTTTGTTTAAAGGCTGATCAACTCACAGAAGAACAAATTGCAGAATTTAAGGAAGCGTTTTCGCTATTTGATAAAGATGGCGACGGTACCATAACAACCAAAGAGTTGGGTACAGTTATGCGATCGCTAGGTCAAAATCCTACAGAAGCTGAGCTTCAGGATATGATCAATGAAGTGGACGCAGATGGTATTTTTATTATTGATTTCTGTAACATGTTATGTTTTATTATTCATTATGCAATTTTTATGTTCTATCAGACTGCATGCAGTATGGTACAATGTTGTGTTGAATTTATTTTTATGTCATTAAGGCATCTTGCATAATGAAGGAATAAATTTTTTGTAACATCACCATTATCTCCTTATTAAGAATATTGGAAAAAATCTGATTTCAGAAAAAATCGAAACTAAAAATACTTGGAATTGTAGGTAATGGCACAATCGATTTTCCGGAGTTCTTAACCATGATGGCACGTAAAATGAAGGACACCGACAGTGAGGAGGAAATTAGGGAGGCCTTCAGAGTATTTGATAAGGATGGAAACGGTTTTATATCTGCAGCGGAACTGAGACATGTTATGACAAATCTTGGTGAGAAACTCACTGACGAGGAAGTAGATGAAATGATTCGGGAGGCCGACATTGATGGCGATGGCCAAGTTAATTATGAAGGTTGTAGCCAGATTTTCAATATATTATCTTTATATTTTGATAATGGAACTATTGTATATAAGATGATGCTAACTTAATGTTGTAGCCTAATTCTTTTAGATTTCGTACTAATTAAATGCTTGTGCTTGAATGTAATTTGTAAACGTAAGATTTCCTGCTTTGTACAACAATTCTATGTGACGTTTATACTTTGTCTGTCCTAGAATTCGTCACAATGATGACATCAAAGTGAATGCGACCTGTGTAATGGAAAAACTTGCAACTCGGAGTGGTGTTGACATATTAAAATAAATCAAGAAACAAAGAAAAATACAATGTTAACAAAAAGCGAATCGACCAGAAAGTGAAAAAAACCTTGTATCTGGACGCAAAGATGTCTATAAAACGCGAAAAACTCAACGTCCAACACGCGTTAATCATCATTAACGATAAGTAATATAGGGCAATTGTTTAATTAAAGAGTTCTACCACTAAAATCATTATCTTTAAATACACACGACATGTGAACATAAAAAGAATACATATTACACGCGCACATACACGAATACAAAAGAGAAAGAACAAAATATACAGCACACACATACAATTTACACATCTATACATAAAAGATGATTTATTTCCGTATAAAAGAAAATATAATTAAAAATGTTAGATATATATATATGTACGAAAACAGACGCGCATGTTTCTTGATGGTAAAAGTAAAATAGTATTGTTTCTTACTTTCCTCTCTTTTTGGCCTTTTCCTGTTTCTTCTTTGCTTGCGTGCAATCTCCAAAGACACTTTCACATCAAATTTTGTTTGTAATCACAGCTTTTCCGTATAATGAGAACGATTGTTAAGGGGCGAACGGGAGGAAGGAAAAGTATTAAAAGAAAGGAAAGGTGTGCAAGCTATTATAAGACACGTTGGTCGAAGTTAATTGGATATCTATTCTCTTTGCCCCTCGATCAACCAAACAAAATACATGCTTATGATTAAATGTTGTCGTGGATACAGCACTCGACGTAGCAAGAAAAAGGAGTTTTTATCAGTAACATACATGTAAAGCGTTCGTTTCATTTTGCCAAAGAAAATTCGGATTGGAAATCATATCTCAGAGCTCGAATGAAACAACGGCTTCGAACTCTGTCTTATAGATGACTCTTCCTTACGTACAGGTTTTCTTATTTCCTCGTTGTAAAAGAGAAAAAGTGGATAATATAATTCTTCTAATAGCCAAGAAATATTACGAAGGAAACAGTATATGAGGATGAAGAGAAAAGAACGGAGAAATGTTTGTCGGGAAGCTCGGTAATAAATAGTGCTTCTTCGGATGTACATTCTCGTAGTACATCAGAAGATCTATATGAAATCGATTTCATATCGAAAGCATTAACACTGCTAGTGACAAATTTCTCTATGCTTCTTCGTACTTCGTTACGCCTTCAAGAACCTATGTATACATGACACGTATTAAAACACGTACATATACACGTATATACACATCTATACAAGAAAAAAAAACATGTAAGACATACTTCACCAAGTGCGTTCTGTATTGAATTTCATTATAATCTCCCGTTTGTATCTTATCTCCACTGAGAAAGCCTTAAAAAACGCGTGCGCGTTATACAACGTCGACACCACTTTTGTTGAAATATAAGGGAAAAACCACAGAGAAAAAAAATAGGGATGAGGGATTAAAGAAATGAAGTCAAGTCGCAGTGATCGGTGCATTATATTTTCCTTCGCCCAGGGGTGCGTGCCAGTCTCGCAAGCGGAGCAACTAGATACCGGAGAAACTGGTGTGATTTTGTGCGATTCGTACGATAATGTTACTTAAGAACTAAGAGTAAAAAAAAGGAACAGACACCGAACGGTGGAAACACATGCGTGTCGGTGGTTCAGTCATAATATATATGTAATATATATTATATATATATATATATATACACATATATATATATAAAACTAATTTACGAAAAAAAAGGAAGAAAAGAAGAAAGAATTCCTCCACAGTCCTTTATTATTTAATATTGAAGTGAACAAAATGAGAAGTACTTGTATTTCTGGTGACCTAGATCGCATTGATCATAAAAAGACAAAATAAATGTATCCTCATTTTTAGGTCATAACTACTCAATTCGTTTTCTTCATTAACCAATGGACCTCTCGTTTCAGCTGTTTCTATCTTCATCGTCATTTTCAATGGCATCTAGAAATAGTTTGCCGACAAATGTATATGTAATAACTCACTGTCAACAAGGTTCGCGTTAACATATCTGCGAAGTTTCATCGATTCGGGAGCCTTTTATAGAGATATTAAGGCATGCGAGTCAGAAGAAAAGATAAAAAAAGAGCTCTTAAAACTATTTTACTTCACTTGCGGTCGTTCTGATAGCTGTTATCGTTATTGTGAACATAAAAGTTAAAATTTAGCGGTTTACGGCGAAAAAATGTTCTCACTTTGTAAAAATGCAAAAAAAAAAAAAGAGGAAAAGAAAGAATGGAAAGGGGAATCGCGACGAAGTCCTTTTGTAAATGGTAATATAGAATTTACTCAAAGAACATCCCTATTTAAATGCTTAAACAAAGTTATTGCTCGTTTCATCGATCATTGACAGTTAGTCTTTAAGTCTAAGTTAAAAGAATATATTCCAATATTTAATATTAATTTTATATTCGTGTCGCAAGTTACATATAGTCTAAACTATAATTTTACGAAAAAGTTCTTTACAGCGAGCGCCAAGAGCCGTCGTTAAGTTAAACAAGAAAATCAGTATTGTATCTCGAGAACAAACTATAACTTGAGATCTATAGAAAAAGACGCCTCCTCGTTTCTTGGAAAACGTTTGTCCTTCCCAAATAAAATAGTAAAAAATTTTATTCGAGCCACTCTTGTTCTTAACAACTTCCTTCGAAAATATATAAAATATTAAATTGCGAGATTTACGAATTTTCTGTCGTGACGTGAGTAAGAAGTTATTTATTTTTGATGTTTACCTTTGACGACTAGTTCCAATAAATGTAATTATTCATCCGGCTAAAATGAAACTCTCGCCAAATATTTCTTTCTCCTGTATTTGAAATATGTACGGTCATTATTTCTATTGTATGTGAAATTATCTCTACGCCATATCAAAGGCGCGTTTTACTTATTGTGTGTGACAAAGCGACACAGTTTGTATAAAGTGTTGATATTAAGTTAATAAATTGTTCCCGTATATTAAAGGGTCGATTAACTCTGATTCTTTTAAGACAAGAATAACAGATGTTCTTAGTTTTCTGAGATAGATTTTTTCGTCATTAACTTGTGCAAAATTCTATGGATTCATTAGATAAATAAAAATTGTATGTTCAGTGGTCACAATCGTCCAGTATTAATATTAACATTTTATATAATAATGATGTTAAGTTAAAGTAGAATTACACGTTGAGGAATCTTTACATTATATTTATGCAGACCACTAACAAATAAACAATCTTAATAAGTGTATTGGTTTCATGTCAACAAAAAAAATAAGGTAATTGAATCTCACATTGTCCACTTTGAAACATTTCAATAACAGAAATAACAATATCTCGATTGCTTATAAATAAAAAGAATAAAAACTAGAGAGTGATTGGAAATAAATTACAATCTTCACTCACTATAATGCAGTTATATTGAATTTGTAATAGAATGTAAAAGAAAAGATTAGTATTATCGTTTTAGGAAAAATATATCGATCTGTAGACAATTTGTATACTTATCCGATGCGTATCTTCTGATTAATTAAATTTACATTCTTTTTCTTAATAAATTGGCATTTTTAAAGGCACTCCTTAGATATTTTAGTACTCATTAATTAAATAAAAATTTGTGTAAAAAATACTGTATTTCATGCAAATCTGTCAGGAAGATATGTTTTATAAACATTTTACATACTTTTAATATATACAACCTTCTGGCATGACTTTGAATAATAGGCACACTTCTTTCAATAAATTTTTTAATATCCTTGCCTGGTTCTCAGAATTCTGGAAATGCATAATCATATATTAAAAGATATATGAAAATATATTTATTATTTACCATATGTTATAATAGTATATATAATAGTTTACTTGAAATATTACTATACATTAGTTTCCATTTTAGGAGATCTCCAATGGAACAACTTACCCCATCTAACGTAACTGTTGGTATAAAAGAAACTCTTGGTATTAAGGCATTCGTTTGCTTCCCGTATTTAGCCAAAAGCTCTTTTCCCTTGTCTTCTTTAAAACATGTAGAAATAGGATTATAATCTATATTCATTGTTTTTGCGCAAGTCTTCATGATATTCATTGGTTCCATGTTATTTTTAATCATACAAGATAAATACTCTAATTGAACGGAAGTATTTGTCAGAGTGTATATAGAACACCCGTGAATGATATTGGCATCGCATTCAATAGGTCCATGTTGACACATAAATTCGTACCCATTTTCTGTTTTCACTGTCTGCAAATATGTTTTTTTGCACACTCAGATAACAATCTTAAAAAGTTATTCGTGTCAGCTGTCATATATAAATGCAATTTAAATGTAAGCCTCATTTAAAAATTAGGATAGTAAAATGCAATATTATAGAAGTCAAATGCTACTTGATTATATTATGCTGTATATAATGAGCGCAATATCCGCTTTACCTTTTCCTCTGTCTTACCCAATATCTTACCGTTGCTTTTCCATATGGTATTAATTCCACTTGTATATTGTTTGAAATTTTATAATAAGTCGGCATCAACTGTTTTATAAAAAAGTTACGCGAATCTGGGCAGAGTGCTTCATAATACACAGATATGTGAACCTTTTGTTTACTCCATTCATCTTTTTGGTTTAATGTTACCAGCTGGGCGTCCTGAAGCTGTGCTATACAAAACTTAGCAGATATCCAAGAAAATCAAGAAAGATACATGGTTGCAAATCAAAATTTCTATTCGTACCACTGACATGAAAATGAAAGTTGAAAAATTTACTGTAACGTTATGGTACCACTATTTGAACTTTTCAAACACTGGTGCATTTACACAAATATAATTGTTCTATATTTTCTGGCAGAGGTTCTTTCATTAATCTCATACTTAAATGAAATAACTGTGAAGGCCAATTGTAAGGACAACAAAATTCTTACATTTTCTTAAAATATTTATTTAATGCGTCTAAAATTCTGAAATACATTTACGTACAAAAGTATTATAAATAAATGCGGGCATAAGAAAATTGTAGAAAATAAACAGGGAACAAATGATTGCTACATTCGAAGTAGAAGTCTCGAAAAATTAAATCATTTCACTTTTCATGACGTTTACGTAGGCATATTATATATTTTCTTACCTTCCATGTCAGATCTCTCTTGCGTGAAATTCAACCATACTTTCGCGGACTGCCAAAGAAGTAGAACCGCAACGACAATCAATAGCATTCTCCATCGTAAAATTCCTATTCCCATTATAAACGATTGTATATGTAAACACTAAAATAACAATACGGAATAAAATTTTTTTCTGTAAATGGAAGAATTTGAAAGAACAAGAACTTCGTCGTGTCACATTGCAATGAACATGGAAGTGAATACTTCAGCATTATTTCGCGCGACCTACTACATACTCTGCCACATGAGCTTTCTATCACACGATCGAAAAACATAATCGATATTTGATAATACAGAGAAAATCTTCATTTACAGTAGGACATTTTGAAAAATATCTTCAGTTTTTTAATTATACAAATGCGGAACATTTAATTTAATTTAATTTTTATTAAAAGAATACTAATATAAATTATACATTACATGTATACAAAATTTACAGATTTGAATGCATTAAGTTATTACAAACGATAAGAGTCAGATGATAAAATAGTACATTTTTTTCCATTAAATGAAGTTTATTAGATATCTTATAAATATTTTTAACAAATTAACGAAGATCAAATGTTTACAATATATTTATTTGGTATTTCTAAAAGTAGTACATTCGTTTATTGTCCAATATTTTCAAGCTCTTCCAAAAATGTTTGACATTTTCCTTTAAGAATTTTCACTGCCTCTACAAATAGTATAGACGATGGTAATGTTCCCACTGATTCAACCGTAACTGTAAGAAACAACATAATTAATACGTACTTATATAATCGTTAAGCGGACAAATCTGTATACAAATTTTTCAATACATACAAATAACATGATTTCGTACTCTGCTTAATCGTACGCATCCTTTCAGATCCTCATGCTGAAATACATTTCTAGAGCAACTATCGTAGCGAGGATTTTTCACTTTTGCCTCGCAAGAGTCTGGATCATTTGGATTGTTTTCAACTACTTCTATAACACCAACGCTGAAACAATTCTTTAAACGATCTGCCATTTCTCCCTTAACGGGTTTCGTTAGTTTTATATCTGGTAGTAATCTGTAGCTTGCTGTAGCTAAATGAAACAAAGAATTTCAAGTTCAACAAATAAATATCTTATAATTTCTATGTTACGCAAGTAATATATTGGACTTAAATTAAAATTCACTACACTATACAAATTTCATTATACATATAAGATAGAACTGTTTATATTTAATGTAACAAATTTCAATCAAGGAGACCTAACTTACCTACGGGTGAGAATTTAGCATGATCCTTTCCAATTCCTTTAACTGCATGCATAAAGGCATGAATCTCTTGTCCAGGACGCATTTTACATATTAAAATATCACTTTCCAAGACACCCAATTGCTTTACTCCTTCAGGATAAAGGTCTGCTTGACGTCCGATCGGAACCCATTTAATGTCTTCGCTATAAACTATAAATCAATTCTGTTTCGTGTAAGAAAATTTTACAATTTCTCGCACACTTAGGGGAATATTTATATTACCATTGCTATTCCTATACATATCGTGCGTCCGGCGAGCATCTTTAGGTGCTTGAGGATTCCAAGTGCAAGTTACTTTAAGCTCGTATCTTAATGTATCTTGATCACTAACTTCGTTCTCATCTTTAGTAGTAGAAGATGGATATTCGAATAACCTGGGGTCTGCTCGAAGTGGTATTAGACCCAGCCTTTAGCAAGAACAGTTATTATAATTGCATAAATAATAAGACAAGTTTGAAATATGAATGATGTTCACCTATGAGCCAGTACTTCATCCTGAATTAAACTTGTATTATTTACAATATACACCTTTTCTATAGCCATGGTTGGCACTTCGCTTAGAAGAACTCTACGAAAGGCATTAGCAAAACCAACTGGATAACCTATTAAATCGAATTCCAACTCGCGAGCATCGTCGGACTCTCTAACAACTTGCATTTTAAATTCCTGAAAAATGACGCAAGCAATTATTATGCATAAAATTGTTGGATAAACAATAGAGCGAAGTAGAAGTAGTACTTGTTTAAAATTTTCTAAATTCCAATCGTGCTGTGCTTGATAATTCGTATATTCGGAAGCCTACAAAATAAAACGAAAACCGACATTGGTAATAATTTATATCACTTGTGAATAATGTTTTGTAACCAGATGATAATCAAATTCTTACGTTTGGTACACCATATTCTTCAAGAATAACACGAGACTTTCGATCTTCTTCCATGATTCAGTTATGATTTGTTATGACATTGAGGTTATTTTACAAATGCCGCAGAAACGCACGTGGTATCACGTATTTGTGTTCAAGAATGTATCTTATTCTGCTCGTACTCAAAGTAGCATTTTTTTTTACTAACAAACAATTAACATATGAATCAAAAAATTGCAAAAGCATTTAATTTTTTAACTACAAATAATGTTTTCTTTAATATAAAATTCGCTGTTCAGCAGTTTCATTATACAATAATATACGAAAAATTAAATGAAATAAATTTGTCATCTCGATTTCATAGAATAAACGAAAAACATGAATTAAACGATATCACGAATATGTAAATATATCTGGCAAATATTATTTACGTATATACAGCTTTATTAAATAATTAGATACAAAAGTTAATAGAACGATCTATTTTATTTGGCAGTTTTAATCATAATTGCAACAATAGCAGTATTTCAGTAACATTTTTAAATAGTTTATTTTGACGTTGGATTTATAAAGAATGCTGTATTTTTAAATGACTGATTGTTCATAACAACATTAGATGATGACAACTCAGATTTTTCTTTTAAGAAAAAACAAAGTCCACCTGTATGTGATAATATTTTTATGATCTACTACCAAACACTATGGTGTAATGAGTTTTTTTAGTGGTTCATATGCTTTTCTTTCTTCTTAATTCAGGGCAGCAGCACCAGAAATAATTTCAATCAGTTCCCTAGTAATTACAGCTTGTCGTGTACGATTAAATGTTAAAGTTAATTTGTCTATCATCTCCCCTGCATTCTTGCTGGCATTGTCCATAGCTGTCATACGACTTGACTGTTCACTGCAGGCACCTTCTTTCATAGAATAAAATAATAAAGAGGCAAGAGAGAACTCCAAATAGCTTTGTATTACATTCTCATCGACTGAGTCGTACACGGATAACTTAGGTGCAGTAACTACTGCATTTTTGTCAAAGAGGGGCAAATTATCAACAGCATATGACACCACAGATTTGAATCGATTATATACAATGCGTCCAGAACCAAAGCTGTACCTATAAATAACAATTAATTCAATTTAATGTATGTATATTTACAGTTACCCTTGTTACCTATAATTATTGTACTCGATATTAAATCAATTATACATACCCACTGTTCATAATCTCTATTGCTACTTTTGCAGCATCATTAAACGTGGGTGGTTTACGACCAACCTCAGAAGCAACAAACAATATATTACTTGCAAATAAACGTGACAAAATTGCACGCGATTTTTCACCAACGCATACAATTTTTGTATTTTCGCGTAGTTTAGGATCTGCTAAAAGTGTATCCCTAATATTACGGGAAACACCGGTGTGGACAGCACCGCATAAACCACGGTCGCTTGTTATAGCTACTACAAGCTGCTTCTCTTGCTCTGGTGGTGCTTGAATTTCGGCTTGTTCATAGAACAATTTTGTTCCAACACCAAGTGGGCGAGCTTGTTTTAAATCGCGCTCGGCTCTATTGTATTTAGCAGCGGACACCATTTTCATTGACTGAGTGATTTTTTGGATATTCTTTACCGACTTGAGTCGCATAGAAATGGATTTAAGAGTTGCCATATTACGTTGTTGCTGATGTTGCTGCTGTTGAACAGCAAGCCGCACAATGGTTCCCATATGGTTGGAGAACATTTTGGTGGAATTGAATAATGTCCCTGTGAAACATAGATATATTAGATGTGGCTCCTTTGAAGCCCTATAAAATATGTGGAAAAAGTTACGACGGCTTTACTTTTTTACAATTCAATTACAATTCAATTTACAAATAATTTCTAAAAAGTTTATACATGAAACCTTACTCGTAATAACCAAATGAAACATTAGAGTAAAGTAACATGACAAAAGTATAAAATAAGTTGATAATTTGCTGCACACTAAAAATAACTGTACATATTACTATTATGAGTAAATTATAGTACAATGATGTACACACTCTAATTTTCAACAATTTAAATAAAATTAACAATAACTAAACAGACATAAAATGAAAGTAATTGGAAATAATAAGGACAAGTTCAAAATCGACACTAATTATCACTGCTAAAATTTATTTGACTTACCACCGATCATTCATGTTTTGAAAAATAAAGCAATCAATTACATAAGACATATGTTAATAAAATTATAAACGCAATGTATAATATAATAAAATATATTTCCTTTCACCTTATCTTTAATGCTTAATAAAGTGCACTTGTTGTTAATACTAATATTATTCCATAAATTTGTATTATAATAAAAGATAAGAATCGTTACATTATTTCGCATAACATATTCATCCGTCTTAACAATTTTTCGACATACAGTGTATTATTAAAATAAAATCTGTTGTAAACAAAATTTATGAAAACGAAGTTGAAAATAACTAGAAAGTCGCATGATATTATCATGTCAGCAATAATATCGGCAGATGTAAATTATTTGTTAATTCACTGCAATAATATCTCATTTATATAATCGGAATGGGCCAACCCATCGGTATGCTCACAGTTTACTTATTTTATTGTGTATTCGGTGTTAGTTACTCTTATATATTAATTGTTCAGAATAACTACTTTAATATTTATCAATCGTAATAAATTAAACTCACCGAACGACTTAGAACAATGCGATAAAAAATTAATAAACTGTGTTAAATGGGGTAGGAATGATCATAGGACACAAATTCCTCACGGGCAAGTGTAGAGTCTGTATAGGTACGAGGTCCGTCGAAGCGATCAATAGGGTCCCCTAGCTGCAAAAGTTTCGCATACGATCTAGGGAATTTATTATCGGGCACAACCAGAAAGGAAATAGTTCTGATTTAAATGGAACCATCACGTGTTACATAAATAGACCAATCATACAATGTATTCGTACAGCCCGAATTCCCGGAGTATTAAATACCCTTACCAATCACATTTCACTCACAACATGAGTAGATCAGCTGTCTAGTGGCGTATATCGTATGGCCATCTATAAAGAAATGCTTGAAACTAATTGTACTCTGCCTTATTTACACTGAAAAATGTTGTCTATAGTATCGCGGCAAAGAAGAAGAATTCTTTAACGAGGATCGTAGGTCCGGCTCAAAGTTGTTCAGAAACAGTAGAAGTCCAGTAGGTATGACCCCGAGATAGTGACCACGGCCGCCATCGGTGACCTTCGAAGATTTTCGAAAATAGCGAATAAACGTAGCGCAGCCACTGCGTCGGCGCGTCGCGGAGTGGGGTTGGCAACTGCACGGTGCGCGCCCCGTCAGTCTCAAGGGAAGCGTCGAGGTATTCGATAGCAGCAATTCTTGTAAATAACGTCACGTTCCAGGAATTTCCGGACGCAAAATTTCAGATGGTCCCATCAAGCCATTCTATTAATTCCTGGATTTAGCGCCGAATTTAATAATGAGCAGGTCTATTTTTACAAGTACTCCGCTTGTGAACTTTGCATTTAAAGTTCCTGCACGGTAGCATTTGTTTAAGGATTTGGAATTAGGTCTTTTCAAGGATTGTTAAGGTGTGAAAATAAAAAGAGCAGTGGAATTCTTTTCATTGAAAATTTATTTAAAGTAATCAATGGAGATACAAGGTACAAAGATTTTGTAATTCAATTTTACAAGCTAATGCCTATGAACTATTCTTTTATATCGATTTACAATACATCTTACAGGTAAAACTAATATTAAGCTTTACGTACATTATATGCTGAAGCTTATTTTAAATTACAGCAATTGTGTAACTTGTGCATATGTAAAATATTTATTATATCTTTCATTTTATATTTCGCACATCCAGTAGAACTTGTAGTACGAGTAATATTAAAGTTTATACAAAATCTACCGTATAAACTGAATATAAAATAAAATATATAATAGATTTATATATAAATTAATTACACAATTGCTCTAAACTAATCTTATGCGCTAATAGTTACAAACTACATTTATAAACCACTTATCTATAACTAAAGAATAACTAAAATATGTGGCAAAACTTCTTCTATCTTCTATCTTCAATTATCTCGCATTCTACCGGGCTGATTTTAACCTACGACCTATCAAATTTCGCGCATCTTTACTATTATTTATATTTAATTGTAATTATCAAGAGTGGTTGCGCTCTAAAAACAATAAAAGACTCTACCAACCGCATTGCGCGCGGTCGTCAAAATTTTCTGAAAGAAAATCTGTACAAGTTAGTAAATGTGGTGAGGAGATAGAAATTTAAACAATATATATTTGATTTCATTTGTCCCTTGCTTATTTCTTCATCGTAAGGAACGTCTGTTGAGGAAACACGTCTCTGTTTTTTTAATAAAGTACTACCGTATTAATATTCAGATTTAATTACTATAAATGGCCTATTCCCGATATAGCATTATACATTAATATCGTTTTATTAAAAGCGTACTGTGACTGTTCTTTGTCAGAGTTTTAAAGGTGATCATGATACTAATAAGTGAGAAATGTCGCGAACATTTATAAGTTCGCGTAGCTAAGCAGCGTACAAGCGTAGAAATCAAGACCCGAAACTATTTATCGTGCTTTATGGGCATGACAACAAGTACGTAGTTACGCGGGCAATCCTTCATCGAAAACACATCATAGGTCATAGGACTGATGGTTATGCGTCGTAGTAATTGTATCTCAACACTCTATTCCTGCAGCCTCACTATATTATCCTCTACCAACCAATTGTACCTGCAACAAAAAGAAAAGCAACGTGATAAACCTGTGCTAAAATCAGAATCGAAATCGGTATGTCATTGCAAATAAAAAAAAACGCAACCTTAATACCGCATCGAATCCGAATAAACACGTAATAAAGTATAATAAAGATTCGAAGAACCGTTGAAATTAATAAATTAATTAACCCGATATTTCAATAGACGACTAATTATCGCGTATTAAAGAATCGGTGGTACCGGATAACGGGTCAAACGTCCAGCAAAAGAGACTCGATAAAGAGTTTAATGTACATTCGCGATAGCCAAACGATTGTTAAATAAATGCGTATTAATTAATAGAAGCTAATAGCCAAGCTTATGCAGTAGTAAAGTGGACCCTGAGATGCTATTGTATTGTAGGGTAATGTATGTAGCTAACCTCCGACAACACAGAAAATCCGACTTCTACGACGCATGAACTCATACTGACACCGCGCGCGCCGCGCATCCCCCCTCCCTAACGGCACCGGTAGCGCTCGGACGCGGTCGCTTGCGCTCGGTGGCATTCGCAATTTTTGAACTCTTCAAAGGTCTCCGACAGCGGTCGTGCGCACTACTGTATTAGCAATGGTCATACGTAATGAACTTTTGCGGCTTCTGACCAATTTTTAGCTGAACCTACGATCCTACGGTTACACCTACTGGACTTCTACGTTTTCTGATCAACGTTTAGCCGGACCTACGATCCTGGGGTTATACCTACTGGACTTTTGCAGGTTCTGACCAACTCTTAGCTGAACCTACGATCTTTGGGTCAGACCTATTGGACTTCTACGTTTTCTGATCAACTTTTAGCTGGACCTACGACTATAGGGTCATGCCGATTGAACTTCTACTGTTTCTGCCCAACTTTTAGCTGGACTTACGATCCCAGGATTGAACCTACTGGACTCCTACGTTATCTGAACAGCGTTTAGTCGGAGCTACTATCCTAGAGTCACATCTATAGGACTTCTGCGGGTTCTGACCAACTGTTACCTGCACCTACGATTCTTGGGTCAGACTTATTGGACTTCTACATTTTCTGACCAATTTTTAAGGGTTGTACCTACTGGACTTTTGCAAGACCTGACCAACTTTTAGATGAACCTACGATCCTAATGTTGTAGCTACTGGACTCCTATGTTTCCTGACCTACGTGTCTGAGGTACTGCATACCAGACTTCTACAATTTCTGACCAAATTTTAGCTACGACTATAGGTTGCTGCCTATTGAACTTTTGCGAGTCCTGACCAACTTTTGGCTAGACCTACAAAATTTTAAGACCAATACAATAGTACAAATGACAAGAAAACAAATGAAAATAAATAAAAATACATCGTCCATTCATTTGTATATATTTATATAATACACATGAACACATGTATATATACATATTTACATGTAGCAATAATAGTTCCACAATTTCAATTTTAGTAAACAGTATTTATATATCCATGTCCACGTTTGTTACAAATAAAAATATGTATTATCAACAATATTCACAGATATGCTTTAAAATTTCATGAGCTGGTGCAATTGAATCAATCAGCTTTTTTACTTCCTCGTGTTTTCCAAGCTACCAATAGATTCCAAGAAAAGAACAGAGAAAAAGAATGAACCTGGGAGGCCAAGAGAATAAATGCATACCACAACAAGCCATACGGCAGGCCCTGAAATATTTTTGAGTTACAAAAGCTTTATAAATATATATGTAACACAAAACAAAACATTTAGTGGTAAATTATATAATAAGAAACTATACATTTAGTTTTCATTCATACCTGCCAAAAATGAATTTCATCCGACTTGCCAACAGTTAAATATTTCCAAACATCTTTGAAATAATATATTACCGCATATAGCAATGGTCCGTATCCTAGTAAAATAATACCTATCATATATTGCTGTAACGTTTTAATTCTGTTTCTTTTAATAGCTGATAGTGCAAGAAAGCTCAGCATTAAACTTGAGCACCAAATGTATTCCCACCACAGAGGCTACGATTAAAAAGATATAAGAAAACATGTTTACTTCAATAGATGTACAAAGTATTTTCCTATATTTTACAAACACTTTATTGTATATTAAATTTACATACCTGAGGTACTGATAACTCTTCAATTTCCAAAATGAATATGTCCAAATGATCTAAGATATCGGCCGATAACTTGGCAAGCATAACGAAGAAAAGAAGATAATGAAAGAATATACAATACTTCAGTCTTGATTTATTTGTTGCGCTAGGAAGGAATGCATATTGTTTAATTTTAATAATATATAAGCAACAGCGGTGACGTGATTTAATTCTAATTATTATTCTCGATCAATGACAAATGTTTCAACTACGAGAATATTACGATAAATACATTTAAGCAATTAAAGAGGAAAAAAAAGTAACTGGCATATTGTTTTTATTATGGTTCATTACCTGGTTTGATAATGACTAGCTACTTTTTGTCTATGATTAAAATCACTTCCATCTGTACCCAGAGCCTGGGACAGAGTAACTTTTGAAGCCATATTTCGAAATTTTCGTGAATGAGATATAAGAATCACGTTTGTATTTTAATAACAGTAGCTTATGTGTAAACAATTATCCAGCTGCAATTTTCGAAAAGCTGTTCGGTCCTTCATTACCAACTATTTAACTATTTTTAAACTTTCAGAAGCTCTGTTAGTGGCCTCATGGGTCACGGATCTCTGCAAATGTGTCACTTTTATTAAGCCACGTTTTCATTTCGTAGCAATTGAGCGTCGCTTGTGTTGGTCTTCATTTTACATTCAATTTGTAGGCGATTATTTTAATTAAGTATTGTAATTGTTCCGTGTTGGAAAAATATATTAATGAATACCGAAAAAGATTAATTTTGTATACAATATTTCAAAAATTGAAAAATTATTAATAATATGGAATATTATCTAACTTTCGAATAATATGGACACTGCACATCATTGAGTACCAATAATAATGTACTGATGTAATTATTGTTAACAATTGGATGTTTATTATATAATATAATGACAAATAAATTTTGGATAAATAAACATACAGCGTTTATACGTATCGATTATTAGATTATTATAATAGGAATAAGGATGTGGGTTATTTTTTTTTCGTATCTAAACAAAATAGATGATATATAGATTTCACATCGTGATAAATTTATGGATCACCTCTATCTGTAATACAGATTCTGTATGATCTACTAAGTCAAGCACGTGTACCATGTCGTAACACAAGCTTCAAACTTACAAACATTAATTTCAATCGAAGAGTTTCAAGAATAGAAAATAGAAGATAAACTCGTGCTAGGAGCATATTGTACTAACTGCCATGCCTTTTAATGTCATCAAGTGTGACAACGTATTTACAAATGTGTACAGTGAATATAATACAAACATATATGACACAGCAATAATTGTGTAAAAAATATAGAATATAGAATAGTAATGCAATTATTAGAATAAAAAAAGGAAGGTGATAATATAGAAACGTAAGGAATTGAGTTAGAAATAATTTGGGAATATTGACACGATATAAGTGTTGCCTGTTTCCAGAAAAATGAGTTTCAATAAAGTCAAGGAATTTATCGAAGAGGGAGATTTGGTAATATTATACTTGGGTCCAACCAATATGCATCCCATAGAAATAAAACCACAAATTGTCAATAAAAAGGGTCTGATGGTTGACAATACTTTTCAAACAATATACGGGGCACTTAAAGTTTTCTCACTTGTTGGCAAAAAATATGGCAGTAAAGTAGAGCTTTCACGTGGATGGGGTCATGTGTTACAACCAACGCCAGAACTTTGGACGCTTACAGTTCCTCATAGAACACAAATTATTTACAGTCCTGACATAAGTCTTATTATATATCTGATGGACTTATCACCGGGACGCACAGTTATTGAAACAGGTTTCTATCAATTATTTTTAGATCATTTGTTGTCATTTGTGTTAATCTTATAAAGTATTATGAAGTTATACTTTGGAAGAGTATTTGTATAATTTGAAGTACAGTCAGTACTAAACTACAATCACTTATTGTTCTTGTTATACAAAATGTTTTGCACTTTTCTGTCTTATTACTTTAGGTACGGGCAGCGGTTCTCTTTCACACGCTCTTATTCGTGCGATACGCCCTCACGGTCATCTTCATACATTTGACTTTCATGAGCAACGCGTAAAAGTTGCCCAAGCAGAATTTGAAAGACATGGTATCAATAAGTTTGTATCTATAAATCATAAAGATGTTTGTGCAGAAGGCTTTGGAAAAGATTTAGAGAACAAAATAGATGCAATTTTTCTGGATCTGCCACATCCATGGTTAGCGATAGATCATGCAGTAACCTCTTTAAAAGAGTCAGGTATAATGTTTGCTGCTATATGCTATCATTTCTTTTATGTATGTTTACTGCACTATAATTCATATTGTTGCGCAGAATATGTACATATATTTTCTCTAAAAATGTATTAAAAAATGCGGTTTCCTTACATTTAAAAAGATTGTATTAATATAAACGTTCTTTTATATACTTAAAAGTTGTATCATAAAAGTAACAATAATACAGTGTAATACAATAACAAAGACATAATTAATTTCACACGAGAGATATAATCACTTTTAACATTTTTTTTTAGGTGGAAAACTTTGTTCTTTTTCACCATGCATTGAACAAGTTCAGCGTACGTGTACCAAATTAATATCAAAAGGATTTATTGAGTTGAACACGTACGAATGTTTACAGAGGGAAGCAATTGTACACTATAAAAATCTACATGTATTGGACTTAGAAACCCTGATAGACAAGGTAAGGATAACCAGACGCAATACATGACATTGATATTGGATATGCAAAAAAATATTTTCTTATTTAGTATTACTTTTCTTATCAATGTTCGTAAAAAAATATTATGAATGTCATGATATCGCAAATGGCACACATGGACTTAGATACATTTTTCCAGCTCAAAAATACTTATACCATTCTTTAACTCCATATTTCAGGAGGACGACGAAAATATGGCACAACAAAATGAAAGTGAAAAACAAACGAAACTTCTTACGACATCGTATGCTCATTCTTTACCCGGTCATACAGGATTTATTACGATTGCTACATTACCTCCAATTTACACACGGGAGTTAAATGTGAATTTAGAGTCTACAGACTAAGAACGTTTTAAATTAAGACAACAACAAATCACGAAACATTTGTTGGATATAAAACCGAATTCTCGCGATGCCAGTATGAATTTCCACAGAATACGATCTGACAACGGATGATCAGATCTTGAACTTTTACTTGTATAAGTTATGACTTTAATTAACGTGTTGGATCCTTTAAGTTTCTACTTTATTGGGATTCCAAGATAAATAATCGACACGCGTTGCAGCCTGGTATTCTTTTACCAAGTATTCTACAACTTCTCTAGAGTTATCCAATTCATCCAAATTGTCTTCAAACATTTTTTCTTTGCGGAACTGTTCTAAAAATGCTTCACGTTTTCTTAACTTGTCATACTGTTGTAAGGCACGATCGAACAACTGAAATATTTAAGAAAATAATTTTAAATGAAGGCTTTTCTGTAATCTGTAAACGTATTGTGAATTAAATAAATAATTTTTTTTCTTTTATTTTCCTCTAAATAATATTTCTTATTAGGTTCTTATAAAGGTTCTTAAACAATATTTTGATTAATAATATAATTTCATAGCTTTTAATACGAAATATCTTGTCTTACTTACGGACGATATGTTAGTATGATTGGCTAACATCAAGCCGGACACACGATGTGTACTTTGAATGTAAGGAGATTTTCTCGAAAGTGCCACCTGTATACTAGCCGGACCCCAAGGTATAAATTGCGCCAGTTTTCTTTCTCTGATTCTTTGTAATGATCTGTGAACTTGAGTTGGATCTACTTCACCCTGAAGCATTGCAATTTAGAGACTTCATCACTCTATTTTTCAATCGCTAATACTTAAATGTACTTAAAATATACCTGAATAATGTTCAGGATAGAAATGTAGCAATGTGACGCATTTCTGTCTAATGCTGTAGAAACCATCATATTTTTTGGCTGCAGTAAACGTCTCATTACATCCAACACAGAAGTTTTTCTTACAGAAGCTCCCTATTGATAGAAAAAAAAACTGAAATGAACGAAGACAAAACGCGAAATACTTATTTCAAACTACTGTTTCTTTTCTTTCTTTTTTTTTCAAGACAAATTTTCCAATTCAAATTATTATTATTATTTCACGTACTGATAAACTAAACTACTTACTTCCTGATCTGTAGTAAGGGGTGTATAACCAGTCATAAGGAAATGTAATCGCGGTGTTGGAATTAATGGTGCAATTAAACCAACTAAATCATTGTTCATGTAAGAAGGATACCGAAGCGTAGTCGTACTGACGGACATTATTGTGGAAACAAGCTTATTAATTTGTGTGAAACTCGGATTTTGTATGTGCAATCGATCTGATGCTATTCTATTCAGTGCTGTATTGTCTAAAACAACAACGCAGTCAGCACATTGTGTTAATCTCTTTAAAGTTAACAAGGAGTTGTATGGTTGTACCACTACATCGCTGAAAAAATAGTTTTTAGCCATTATTAATTGTTACCAATAACTCTATATTGTTTTAATCATTATAATAATGTGTGCATTCCATACGATACATGCCTTATTTCATCTTGATTTGGAAAAACACTGTACGTTTCGATTAATTTTTTTGGAAATCTATCCGCAAGAGATTCAAGCATAAACGAGCCCATACCGGAACCTGTACCACCAGCGATAGAATGACACAGAACAAATCCCTAAAAAGACAGATAATGTTAGAGATGATTAAATTTGCAAATGTTACGAATGAAAATAATAAAGTTATACTTCTAAACTATCACTTCCATCTGCCTCTCTATCTAATATATCAAAAATTTCTTCTTGAAGCTTCTCTCCTTGATGATAACCAGATGCCCAATTATTTCCAGCTCCACCTCCATGTTTTGATAAATAAATATTCTCCGGATTATAAAGCTTGCAAAGAATAATTTTACAATAAGTTAATTCTTTCAATAAAATTAATTAAAATTCATCTGCTGTAATGTTGGTGTGTTGTAATAATATATACCTTAGAATATGTTGAATTCATAATTGTATGTATTACTCTAGGCTCCAAATCTAATAATACTGCTCTCGGTATGTAATGTTCATCGTCTGACTGATAAAAAAATACATCCTTCCTATCTGCTCCTTCTGTCGCATAGTCTTGTAAAATACCCTCCGGACTAATACCATGTTCAGCACATAATTTTTTCCAAAACTCGAACCCGACTAAAAATACAAATATTTCTATTTCCACTGTTTCTTTTTAATGTAGTACATGCATCTAAATAGATGTTTAATATATATATGTATAATTGTTATTGAACTTTCTTGCGTATACAATTTATTAATTCGATGTTATTTTACTGAATATTTATATCGTGTTATGTGTCCAATAAAATTGTTTAAATATCGAAAAATAAAGTTACTTCGGTATAGTTGTTAATCAATGGGAATAAAGCAAAATAATATTTTGTGACAGGTAAATTTTACTCACTTTGATTGCCACATTGGCCGAGTTGCAATGTTATCATTTCACAAGGCATCTTAAATTTGCCAAATTAATTCGTATTAACAGATAAATTACGACTATTTGACTTTAATTTTACGCGGGACCAACTTCATTGATACTCCATATATTACCAATATGTTATATGACATAAATATTGTACTACCATAGATACAATGATTGTTATATATCTACAATTTTCCTGGGCGAATCTCGATGATACGAATACAATACGCAAATAAAGAATAATTGTCTAACATAGTTGTTACAATTGTATTCGGTTGTAGATGGTGTTACGTTATATGCAAGGTTCTTTTTTTACATATATTTAAATAATTAATCGTAAAATTAACGTCGTGATTCAAACATTATTTCTTCTTTTATTAATTACTGCCGTTTGAAACACGCATTGCATAATTTTTCTTAACATACATTTACCCGAATACATTTTTTACATGAGAATTTAAAAGGTACATTTACATGAACCAAGAAAATGGCGGCGTGGTAAATGTTGAATGCATGATCCTGTCCTATCACTATAACTGCATTTTTTCATGATTTTATTATACCTAATCCTTATGTTACGATCTGCATTGACGTGTGTTTTAATCTAACCTCTGAACGATTAGGTGTCATAAAAAATAAATTTATATTCACTGTGTGAATTGATTATCCGCATGTATACGTAAAACGTGATACAACAGGGCATTAATTTCGTATAGTATTATTTTTATTTGCCACACTTATTTCAATGATGATTTTCTATATACCATAAATTCCGTAATAAATTTACAGTTAAACGACAGAAATTTTATAATAACAAAGGTGAGATTAATATACGAAGCAAACACAATTCGCTTCATAATTCTGTTATCTTTAAAATTAGTGTAATTCCATGGCCAAAATAAAAAAATTTAACGAAATGAAAGAAAATTTTAACACATAAAGTACATGGAGGTCTTAGGCAAAAAAATCGATTTGTTTCGCATAAAAATATTGTCTTGCATCTTTATTTATTATATCTCTGGAGTAATGTTGTTTAATTGTCTGACAGATGTCGGGCAGTAAATGCAGAAATTGTGGGTCCACGGATATTGAAACAGATCCCGCACGGGGAGATGCAGTGTGCACAGAATGTGGTTTTGTATTGGAGGATCAACTCATTGTCAGCGAGACAGCTTTCAAAGAGACACCTTCCGGGAATATGATGGTGCTTGGTCAATTTGTTGCAAATGATAGTACCGGTGGAGCTACAGGATTTGGAGCAAGTATGTAAATTTATAATACATACACTCAGAGAGAAATACTGCTGGTTACGTCTATATGTATTTAATAATAAATTATATATTGTTTCTTTCTATAAAATGATATACTTTGTACTTACAGCATATCATGTGAGTGGGAAAGAATCAAGAGGAATAACATTGCAAAATGCAAGAAAGGGGATAACTCATTTATGCATGCAATTACAGTACGTACTTGCTTTTCAATTATACTAGTGTTAATTTACCTTATTATACTGCATGGCATACTTGCACAGAACATTTAACATTACATTTGTCCCTTCTTTTTTTTACAGATTAAATCAGCACTGCATCGACACATCTATGAATTTTTATAAAATGGCACTAAATCGTCATTTAACACGTGGGAGGAAACAAGCACATAATCATGCAGCTTGCGTTTATATTACATGTCGTACAGAAGGCACGGCGCGTATCCTTTGCTTTAAAAAAATATAAATAGTATTAATTGTATAGTTATTAATTGAAAAGTGTTGCTTTTTATTCATTTCTTTCTATATTTTATGAGTACAAAGTATTTGGCATAGTATGAAAAATTATTAAAGTGGAAGTTTAACATTTCATATGTAGACAGTTCTAGAAAAGAGAAGTATATATACTTAACTAAATAATTAGATATGCTTATCGATATCAGTGATGTTCTTCAAATCTGTGTCCACGAATTGGGACGTACATATCTGAGGTTTACGCAAGCCCTTTGCATCAACATTCCATCAGTAGGTAAGTGCTTTGCATAGTTTCTACAATTGTATGACATGATATATTTTATTTCTGCTCAGCGTTCATTTAGTTTATTTTCTTTGTACTAAGTATAAATTACATAACAGCTAAATTAATATTTAGATACTATACCTATGACATTTGTGTACTTATTTCGATTTATTGCTTATATGGAAAACTTCATTTATACTTTTTTTACATTTAACACTATAATACAATCCTAGAATAACTAAAATTAAAGTTATTCATTTGATTAATAATACGCCCGATATTCCGCTCCTCTTCAAAATGTCCAATGTGAAACCATTCGCAAAAATGCTTCCAAAATTATTTTAATTATTCCATCTGTATGTATCAGTAGTATTTCATTCAGCAGAGCATTGTTTTCTATATTTTACGGCTACCAGTTTTATAATCCATTGTACTGTTTTTTCGGATGTAAGTGACTATTGTTTTAACATTACAGTTAAAACTGCAAAGTTTTAACTTTGGTGCCACAATTTATGGCGTTATAAATACCGTATAATCTTTATTACAGAATGAATATATAGTAGTTATATTTCTTTTCACAAGCGTAAGATATTCTTTGAAAATTCGCTTCCCCGGGAGATGCGAGTGATCTGTTATTGTTTTGCAACACATAGCATAGACTTTATTTCTTTGTTAAGAATGACAATAATTTAAAAAAGAAATAAATTGATATATTCGAACGTTCTTTCGACTTTAAAATGAACACATCCTATTCGTGTTATCGTGGGGTTACAGGTGCCTCCATTTCAGGTGAGAATATTTGTTGATATGCAGGCACCGACTGAAAAGAAGCTGCTCGAGATAGTGGCATTTGTCGCATTACATTTTTCTTGTAGATATGGGGGCTCCGATTCCATATGTTTTATATGTTTAAATAGAAACCATAGTTAGCACTGAATTTGAAGCATTTCGTAATAAAAAAGAAAAGTTACAATTTATTAGCATTTCTTAATTGAAAAGTGATTAGCAACGATAACAATATATCATAGTTATCAAACTTATGTGATCCTTCTTTATTTTCTCTACATTATTACTCAACAATAATTTCGAAGACAGTAAGCCTTCTTAAGTAGCACTCATTAACTTTCTTCATATTTTCTATTAATTTAAAGATCATTTTGACAATTCTACTTTCCTCTCCTTATTTAACAGGTATTTATATATGTACTTCACTTGTTGTTATTTACAATAACGTTTCGAATATTTGAGTTGTTCAAGAACAGGAGGTTCGTCTCCAACGAAATAAAACTAAAAATACTTGAATGTATTAAGCATGGTAATAGACACACTCTTTTTTAAAGATATTTATTTATTATATTTAGGTTCAACCTAAATATAATAAAGTTTATTTCCTTATGTACTAGATATTGTATATCAGCTTTTTCTTATTAGCAATATAAAAAGGAAATATTACTTTACATATCTATATATTTGATTATTTGATATTTATTTATAGTTCTTTATGAAATTATTTATAGTGCTTATAGAACTGAGAATTTGGTATAAGCCTTTGGATTGAAGCAAAGAAATTGTTATTTTCTTTACGTTTGTTTAAGGGAATACAACAATTTTTTATACAATTTAAATCTAATAGACGAACAAAGTTGATAACAAATAGACCAAAAGATATGATGAAAACAAAAATGCTATGTGGAGGTGAATGTATACTCAATCTTTTTTTTTTTACAAATTATTCATTATTACTCTATACATAAGTGAATGTATAAATATTTAAAATTCAAGAGTGCATCTATTACGCAACATCCGTCGATGATTTAAAAATAGTACCTAAAACAATCATACAAAACCTTGGACAGTTTCAAGGTACATATTTTTAGAGACCGACAGTTAAACCATTATCTCTGTCGTAAATTTCCGTCAGTCATCTATTGGCGCCCCATAGAAAATTAATTCAGGTATTTGCCCACCTTGTACACCAGTACCATTCGTACTTTCTGAACTACATTGAAATTGAAAATTAACATTTCCAACTGTTATTTCCGACATACCTTCTTGACCAAAGTAACTTAATTCGCCTCCGTCCAATATTACACTAGCTGTATAAAAGCATTCTGGTTCGATTTGAATTGGATTTTCAAAATAGACATGAAATGTACTACTCGATCCATCTGAGAAAAATTTCGTACTCTTTTCAGATAAAACGCATCCTAATCTTTTGAGTTCGATTTTAATATTGTAATCTGCAGCACCGGACGAACTTCCATATAGTCCAAAACCAACAACAAAAATCCTCTTATCAACGCTAAACTGAATCGAATCACACCTGCCCCTGTAACGCCACTGATTTGATCTGTAGGCACACGACTGAAACCTATGACATACCTGGAAAAAAAGAATTAAAAAAAAATTGTGAATTCGAACTCAACCTTCTTATACACGACTTATACGTCTGTGGAATTTACCTGAGTTTTTAAGCCTTGTCGAGGTTTTATTGGAAAACAGAGTTGTGGCTTATTACTAGCAGTGAAATGCAGAAAAACATCGATGGTTTCTTGTTGGGTTAAAATCCCCGTCTGAGCGGCACTATTGGCAAATTCTTCCAAATTCATAGCAGGAAGTCTAATTACATATAAAGCAGATCCTAGAATATAAAATGGTACTAGTGATACAAGCGTAACATTTGAAATTCAAATGCCAATACTTACCCAATAATCGTCTTTTATTTGCTGCCGTTGGTTCTAGATCTTGCCGAATACATTCTGCGGTAGCCCATCTTAACGCTGCATCCCATATATGTATTTCTTTACAGTTTAATGTTTCTCGAGAAAGCACTGATTCAAGAGTGTGAATATCAATATCCACAAAACCATCTGATCTCAGTGCCATTTCCGCCTGTGTGTAAGAAATTAAATTTGATTTATCTAAGTAACTAAGCTATTATTTCAATAAGAAAAATTTATTCTGATTGAATAAATTATTTAGAGCATATATATAAATATGATTAACCAATTTTTTTAGAATCTGTATGAAGATTAAAGAATGAAATGGAAATAATGAGACAAAGAATTGTGTACTAAACGTACTGTAAATACCTGAAGTGTACACAAAAAATAAATCTCTAAAAACAAAAAATAAGATTTTACAATTTCACTAAATGTCACTAAATGCTTGTAGTACGGGATATTATTTTAAAATAGAGAACAAACACAAAAATGTGGACTAAATATTTATATTAAAAATACTATTTTTATTGTGAGAAAATTAGTTCTATAATTTTTAAAAAAGTGTTTAATTATTGTTTATATATGTATTATGTGTTACACGAATACATATTAAAATTGACTACAATTAATCCTGTTATAAATATCAATACATAATATTTATATGGGTGTGTAAAAAGTTAGTTAAACAAGTGTAATACAATACAATTCTACAAAAAAATTCATATTTATAAAATTGCTTATTATTCTTTCTTAATATCATACTTATTAATTAATGAACAATATTTTGAGTATAGTTTATATAAGTTTTCAATACTGTAGGCGTATTTTAAAAACTAAGAGACATTTTTTCTAATTAATCAGTCTTTTTAATTTAATTCAAGAACAGGTAAGCAATTCTATCTTTAAACTGTTATTATACAGAATAAATGTCATAAACCTTTAAGTAATTATTGGACTTATGTTACAGATTGTAGAATAGTCATTGAAATCATTTTTGTCATGCTCATATTCCTCCATAGAAATGTCCTCGTAAGTTACATTTTGTGTCACTTCAATTTCTAATTTATTGTCTGTAAAATAGGGTTCGCTACGAGTCCGAAACAAAGAAAACGATAATCGTTTGTTATTAAATTTGGAACAACAATTATTTTCAGACAAACTAAAACAGTGAGACACTACCGACAATCGATTTCGAATATTCCCATAACTGTTTGTTTTCGTCTGCCCCTGAATAAAGTTGTGTTCAGAATCCTTTAATTTGTTGTTCAAACTGTTTGACGAATTCGATTTACACTTTAACGTTACATTTAAATTGTCGTTTAAAGTGAGAGACTTCAACATTCCTTTATTTAAACTTACTTGAGCATCTATAACTTCCCAACAACGTTGCATGAGATCTGGTTCTTCAAATAAATGAGACTGGCTCAGAAGCAAACAAGCATTCTTTGCTGTCAAACTTGTTTCTAAGTAATTAACACATGCTCTTGCTAAATGAGGCACTATGTACTTTTTAGCAACATACAATGTTGCTAGAACTGTGTCGGCTTCCAATTGTACTTCGTCGCAATACATATACCTGAGATAGAAATAGTAACAAGACAAATAAAATAACCGCAAGCTTATATTAAAGACTCTAAAAATAAAAATTAGAAATATTTACCTCAAAAGGGCAAGAAAAGCAGCTGGCTCTACATCCGGTACTTCTATGTCTCGTTTATTCTCCGCTAGTCCACCGTAGAACATAGCATAAAATACAGAACTACCAGTAGCTAAAACATACTTGTGCGCCGGTATAGTTTGTGTGCGACCTGTATTAAATCAGTTTTTCTCATTTAGTCAAATGTAACTAACACATGTTGGTCGAATATTTTATCATTATTTACCCGGAATGCCAACGATAAAAATAATATCAGCCATCAAATGATTGTTAAACATGGCAGCATTTCGTTCGCGAACCGTAGGTTTTGTTGCTTGCCAATTAGGATCTTGTGTACAATCTTCGGGCGATGACAAATTTAATTGTGTTATGGGAGATGACAAGGAAGACAGGGGTGATGCAGGTACGCTAAGTGGCTGATTAATTGTTCCTTCGCGTTGTAATACAATGGAAGAAAGTGGGCTTACAGTAGGCGGTGAATCTGTTACGGCAATTGGTGACTCCGCTAAAACATATATACATACATATCATTATGTCAGAATCTCTTTATTCTTTTATTCGTTCATTTAACATTTGTGATTCTTTTGTTCAATAACATCTGTAGATAGTGTGAACTGTTATTTAAAGTAGCGTTCTTTAAAGGAATATAAAACGTAAATATTACATAAGGTTGTAATAAACATTAGAATATTTCTAACATTATTATATTGTTTACAGTATTAAATAATGTTACTGTATAATTAACCTCGATAATAAACGTGTCAATATATCAGTAATAATTATACATACATTTATGAAAACACATTGCAAAATTGGCATTATTCTGCATTAACATGTGTTACTTAAACAATTAGTTATAGAAAGGCAATATCTGATTCTTTTGCCATAGGTACATTAGTTAAATTCGTTTAAAATACTAAAGAATAATGTTGTATGAGCTGCTCGTAAAAGTAAAATATTCTCTCTCGGCAATAGTAGAGGTTAAGACTGTAATATTAAAATAATGAGATCTCAAATTTCACAGCTGTACTGTGGCTGTGCATTATTAAAATTTACTTTCTTGTATCTTTCGTTTTATTTATCATTGCTTTAAGACGAATTATTTTCCTTTGGCGACAGTTCATTCAAAACAAATGTTCATCAAAGTTCATCTGTTCTTTACCGTTAGTGTACATCATTCCACAGTTTTGAGAATATTGTGTTGAGAATATGTTATCTTTTGTTTCTAATGCAACATTGTAAATAATTGCTATTACTGTAACTTCACAGATTCCTTATTATTTTCATGTATGAATTTCAACCACAAATATGCACGCACGTAATATGTTCATCATGTCCTCTGTGTACATCAAACACAACATGACACTTAAACAAAATTCATCTATGCAGGAGACATCGAAAGATACTATGTTCGGTTTATTTCGGTGTTATTCGTGCAGTTTCGTATAAGTTCCGTACGCACGTGATACGTATACATATATCTTTATTTTAAATCGTTCATTCTGATTAATATTTTTGCATAATTGAGTTATGAACGTGATATGAGAATATGAACATTCAGTGCAACCAAAATCTATTAATAATTATTATTAATATATATGTCCTTTAATTTAATAATCGATTTGAAATTTATAATAGAGAATTGGAAATACATATCTTTATTTTTATTGAAATTAAACATAAATTTATTCCTACGAATGATTCAATTTTATCATAACGTCGTAAAAAATGCAGGTTTATTTACATGTAAATTCATAAAATCGTGAAAAGTAACTAATATTGTATATTTAAATTTATGTTTAAATGTGTCATACTGTATTATTGTTTTACAATTGCCACTAATTTCAAGTAATATATCGACGCACAGAGTATAATTATCAAAATATATTACATAACTGCACGTGTCGTAGTCGAAGTAAACAAGCGTAAAGGATGCAACAGAATAAATCCTCCCTTCTACAATTCACCCCAATAAATGTACAAATAGTGTTTTAAGGTTCATATTATGTTTATTTATATCCGTAATAGTTTCTCACCGTTTAACCATGGTTTAGTCTGCTTGACTGTAACGTTGTCTTGGGATCGTTTCATTGTTGAGTCTCTCGCCATTGTCACTTTTCAAACCCAAAACGTACGTATTTTTTCTGAAATTGCAACACGGTACAATTTTGGATTTCAGTTACACGGGCGCCATGTCAGACGGGCGCTGGTAGATAGTCCTGCACGTCGGTCGATAGACAACATTGCGCTTCCATATATCGGGTGATCCTTAAAAAAACGTATGCTTCCTTCTGCGCATTTATGTATTTATTACTAGCAGTCTACATATTACAGATATAATTCATAATATGAATAATATACTTGCATTTTCAATGACACAAGAAATATAAATAATATACTTGCATTTTCAATGACACAAGAAATATAAATAATATACTTGCATTTTCAATGACACAAGAAATATAAATAATATACTTGCATTTCCAATGACACAAGAAATATAAATAATATACTTGCATTTTCAATGACACAAGAAATATAAATAATATAATAAAATTTGTAGCTAAGTTGTAAAAACGTATATGCCCCCTGTAGCCTTTTATATGGAAGCAAATTTTTCAAATTTTCATGCGGTTTTAAGAAAATTCTTGTATGTGGATGATTCTTAAAAAAAGAAAACGGATCTAATTATTTTGTATTATTTTGGTTGTTGTTCTAGATCCATGCTTATATATAATGAGATTTGCAAATAAACTCGAGTTTGGTGAAAAAACTCATGAAGTATCGATGACTGCCCTACGAGTAGTCCAAAGAATGAAAAGGGATAGTATTCACAGTGGACGTAGGCCATCAGGATTATGTGGAGCTGGTATTTATACAATAAATTTAAATTCTTAATAAGTAGACGTAGCTAAATTAAATTATATTATCAAATTGTATAAACCCATTTTTTGTTTGTTTGAATTAGCATTACTGATGGCTGCACGATTACATGAATTCAGTAGATCGCCCGCTGATATTATCAAAATCGTAAAGGTGCATGAATCTACGTTACGCAAGAGGTAAGAATATTCACATAAATATACATATGCATTTGTAAAGCTTAAAATTACTAATTGTTTTTAATTATTTTGAAATTGTAGACTTATTGAATTTGGCGATACACCATCGAGTGCGTTGACTCTCGAAGAATTTATGACAGTGGATCTAGAGGAAGAGCAAGATCCTCCTGCCTTTAAAGCAGCTCGAAAAAAGGATAAAGAACGATTACAGAGGGTATATAAATATTTGTTTGTACTCTATAATAAAGCTCAACATAAACTATTACTATGAATATTCTTATTTTTTTGTAATTTATTTTTAGTTAGAAAATATAGACACCGAAATAAATGAATTACAAACCGAAATTGATAAACAACTCGAAGAACACAAATTAGGAAAAACAAGGAAACGGAAAGATGGTAATTTAGAACTATTAGAAAATTGATAATTACAATTGAAACCATTTTCTCATTTCGTGTATTCTCAATGTATGTAATAAAACACTACTTTTCAGTTGCTTACATAGAAAAAGAAGATACAGAAAGATTTGTAAGAGAGAGCAATTTAGATATTATTAAAAGTTATGTCGGAGATAATGTCGACGATCCTGATAGCGATATCCGACTTTCCGAATTGAACAAACCAAACATCCGGTTAATTACCGGACTAGGTAAGAATTCAATCAATTTTGCTATTAATTACTTATTGCATGGAATATTATACTATAAAACTTAAATAATACTTGAATGTTCAAAGGTCCGAATATTGCTTCTATGGGGTTGGTACCAACGAGTGATCGAGCAAATGAAATGAAAGATTTGTCGAATTCAAACTTTGATAATGTAAGCAACGCTGGTAAAAAAGAAAGATTTATTTTACAACGTGTTGCACATTATATGATCCGTTGTTAATTTTTGTAGTCTATAGCGGTTGCGATTCTCATAATATTTCTCGTTGTAGAATTCTGGTGAGATTGATGTCACCGACTTAGATGACGAAGAGTTGGATACATATATTATGTCAGAAAAAGAAGCACAATTTAAACACAATTTATGGAATAAAGTTAATGCTGAGTATTTGACTCAACAAAAAGAGAAGGAGGAGAGACGACAGAAGGAAAAGGAGGAAGGTAAACCTGAAAAGAAAAGACGACGGACAACGAAACGGAACAAAAGTCAGGCCCCAGCGAATACAGCAGGTAATAATGAATTTATTATAGTTAAAAAGTATATTAACATATGGTCTTGACCTTATTTTTGTTAATTTTATTAGGAGAAGCAATTGAAAAAATGTTGCAAGAGAAAAAGATTTCGACGAAAATCAATTACGAAGTATTAAAAAGTTTGAACGTTAATTTAACTACTTCAAACAAAGAACAAGAAATGGTTGAAGAGGAGCCAGTAAGGACAAAAATGGAAGAGGATAATACCATTAGTCCTACTAAAATGTAAGAACTATATACTTAATAACAATAGTTATTGTTTTATAAAGTAATACAATATTTAATAATGGATTCAAATGCTAGTCTAGTCTTCATTTACAAGCAAAAATTTGATTACGAAGGTATTTTATTATTTATGTTTATAGCTGTAATACTTCTAGTCCGCCCAAGATCAAAGATGCAATCACACCAATAAAGAAACTTCGTTCAGTTAAACCACAAATTCAAAAAATAAAACCGAAAGAAGTAGAGGCACCTGTTGAAACAGACATTAATAATAAAACAGAACCTACAGTACCAATAGCAGATACCTGTGACATAGGTAATATTTCAATTTAAATTTTATGACAGTTATATATACGAAAATTGCATTTCGACTTTCAATATTTTTTTAATGGCACTGCGTGTTTAGTTTTTCCTGCAACATCATTCTATTAATGTAAGCGATTTATTGTTAATACTTTATTTTTTAAAATAGATGAAACTGACGATTATATCGACGAAGATGTCGAAGCAGATCCTACAGAATTGACTGTTGGAGAAATGCTTGGTCGTCATGGATCAGAAGACGAAAACGATTTTGGTTACGGATATGATGAAGAAGATTATTAGACTATTTATAATTTGATATTCTATTATTTATTTCAATTGTGATGCCATTAGGACATAGTAAAAAAAAGACTGTCATTGCGCCGTGTACAAATAAATCATTTATTACCAGTGTCTGGAATTAACTATATAAATTCTTTGGATAACTTGTATCAATAAATTTGTTATGTTATAAAATTCTAATTTGTTTTCTCATTCGATAAAATGAATAGCAAATAATTGTGAAATGTGAACTTTTATTATAGACATATCTTTATACATACTAATGATTTCAGTTAATCGTAATAAACACGGTTGAATGTAAAGTTTTATTCCAAATAAAGTATTATAGAAATGCTCATTTATTGAACTGCTTATTTCAATTTTTGTATTTTGCACAAAATAAGAAATAGTCAAGATTTTATCGATAGATGGGGCTGTTCGAGTAATGCATCACAAAACGCAGTGAAAACGTATAATCATTTGATAGGCATGAACCAAGAAAAAGCACAACTTACGCCATAAGTCTTACTTACGGTATTGAAAGTTTGATAAAGAAACTATGGTTTTTAAACATTTCTAATCTCTGCATCAGATTATAATTATAGATAAAGGTAAATAATGTAATGCACTATTTTATACAACATTTTTCGGAGTGGATTCGTATATTTAAATTATTATGAAAAATCTTTTGTAACATAGTGATTTGACATTTCGTTATTGTTTTATGTGTGTTATTTATAAAATATAAACACAATCAAGGTAACAGGAGTAACGGTATCGCAAGCTTCTTGATAGTGGTCAATTATTGTAATTACTATTTAAAAATCTTGCTTATATTAATTATTATTGTAAGTGTATCTTAGTTAAGAAATCGAAACGAAATACTATTATTCATATGCATATTAATTAAATTTCAAGTATAAATTATATATATTTTAGCACCGCAAACCTTGGATAATAACTTGTCGTCATGGCAAGGACTTCCGAGCAAAGCAGCATTGCTCAAAAAACATGGGAAATGGCAAATAATATAGAACCAATCAGCAGTGTTGATGAAATTTATAGATATGACCGTAAAGAACAACAAGACATATTAGCAGCGAAGCCATGGGAAAAAGAGTATGTTGTTTCTATATTAAATTTTATTGAGATCAGTTACTATGTTAAATAAGTCAACAGTATTTGATATTATGTATATCATGTTTCAGTCCACACTTTTTCAAAGATATAAAGATCTCTGCATTAGCATTATTAAAAATGGTCATGCACGCTCGGTCTGGAGGTACTTTAGAAGTAATGGGCCTTATGCTTGGAAAAGTTGCTGCCAATACAATGATTGTTATGGACTCTTTCGCGTTACCTGTGGAAGGCACAGAAACACGAGTTAATGCGCAATCACAAGCATACGAATACATGTCCACTTATATGGATGCATGTAAGCAGGTAATTTTAAGTCCCATTTATTTAATTATTATGAGAATATATACATATATATACACATATACATATCAAATTTTAATAATTAAATAAGAATTCTTTCGCTTGTTCAGGTTGGAAGACAAGAGAATGCTGTTGGATGGTATCATAGTCATCCTGGTTATGGATGTTGGTTATCGGGTATCGATGTTTCAACTCAAATGCTAAATCAAAGTTATCAAGAACCATTTGTTGCTATTGTTATCGATCCTGTGAGAACAATATCTGCTGGAAAAGTTTGTTTGGGTGCATTCAGAACCTATCCAAAGGTATTTATTGTATTTGGTTTAATCGACAATATATTAAAAGTCAAGTAAAATGGTTACATCGAATGTATTATTATATGTTTATAGGGATATAAACCAGCCAATGAGGAACCATCCGAATATCAAACAATACCATTGAATAAAATTGAAGATTTCGGTGTTCATTGTAAACAGTACTATTCGTTAGAGGTTTCCTATTTCAAATCATCATTAGATAGAAGATTACTAGATTCATTATGGAATAAGTATTGGGTGAATACATTGAGCTCCTCCAGCCTTCTAACAAACGCGGATTATACGACCGGGCAAATATTCGATTTGTCTGATAAACTTGAACAGTCAGAGGTTGCACTTGGTAGAGGATTTATTTTAGGTGGAACAGAACCACACGATCGCAGCACTGTGGAAAAATTAATCAAAGCAACAAGAGATAGTTGCAAAACTACCATTGAGATCATTCATGGATTAATGGCTCAGGTAATTAAAGATCGATTGTTCAATCAAGTTGGCTGTAATCCCGTAGAATCCCAGCAAAAGTAAAGCAATTACATGAGGAACTACAATTATATATATATAAAAAAAAAAAGATTGTAATACTGTGTAACTAACATAAAAAACAGTTTTAATTACAATATAATGGAAAAAATATGTTTATTTTTACTGTGACCATTAACACTTTTATTAATATCAGTACCGGCATTACTATCGTATAAATCATTAGGGATAATAATAAAACTTCAAAAGCCTAGGATTTAAAAATTACTTTAAAAAAATCGTCGGAGCTATTGTTCGCATATATATCAATACAATATTCAGAAAGAGTAATGGAATAAAAATACATTTTATTTTCACACCTTGATTCTCTAGAAAGTATATATACAGCATTTTTTTTATCATTATTCAATATCCTCACAGTTGATTCATATATGTATATTTATAAAACTAATGTAATGAGAACAAGTAGGCAGAATACACCCCACAGAAGGGCTGACACTGTCACAGACTTTAGGACAAGGCCACTCAGAAACACACACCCACCTGTTCTAGAATTATACACCTCCGCATTCATAGCGCACAACATATAAGGGACGGAGCTAAAATGCATACAGTTATACTGATAATATACTTACTAGTATGTTATGACATACATATATACTTTAAAAAGAAATTTCCAAAGAGAAACAATAAAAGACAATTCGTTAACTTAGTCATTCAAAATACTAGAACCTTTATAATACTACAATTATCCGCGTTTTAAAAACTATGTGCTCATACAGTTCTATTGCATTAAACTAAATTAAATACAATTAAGTACAAACTGTACCGCAACTTCATTTCCATAAACTCGCGAAAAAGACGAATACTTGCAAATGAACTTGCTACCTCGTATCTCGTTACGCATAATTTGAACGACACGCATTCTTCAATCAGACACTCGCTTTCTAGGAGAAGAAGTAACACGTACAAAAAGGATATGATTTTTTTTCAAAAGGTCCAATCCATCGCATAATTCAATAAGAATCGAAATTGTTTGCATTTCCAAACTCAACTTTACACCTTTCTTTTTACAAGTTTCAATAAAGTCTATTATAAAAAGGAATGTAAAAATAGTTTGTTTTTTATACCTCCTATTCAACCATTTCTTTTGGTTCATAAAAAGATAATTTAAACGTAACGTGTTTTTTTAGCGATTATATATAATCAAGTAAATTGATTAATGAACAGGAAATTATAGTTTTGCTTCGGACTTGTGTAAATAACATTTAAAATTCATATTTTCATAAAAAAAATATTTCAAATAATAAATGTTATATATCTTTGAAAAACATGGCTGTAATATTGGTAATGTTTAGTTCAAGAATTAGCTGATAAAAGCATAATGAACTTTTGGATACGATTCTTTTTTCTTTTTCAAGCTTTCAACTTTTATACGAAAAGGGATACTTTGTTAATAACTTTAAATGATTTAGTAAACATACACATGTGTAACAAATTACTCGGCAATCAGAATTCAGACCCCCTCAATGATAATGATATCATACATTCCAAATACATTCAAAACAGTATAAACACCACCCGTCGTACAGACGTAAATATGGGTTACAGCAAATGTACACGCTACATGTATGACTTCTCCTTGTCGAAAAAAAATACGTTTTTTGTGAAAGAAGCAACAATTCTCTATTAGTTATTGACATGACAATTGCATCATTAACACATGTAGTAAAGAACCTCGTTTTAGTCCCCGTAATAAGAATTGAATCACTTCTATGTCACTGCAATTATTGAATTATTTACAAGACAATCGCGTCCATTTATTTATTACTTACAAATATAGTAGAAAAGATCAATTATTACAGCGAGATTTAAGTGCTTGTCGTTGGTAAGCAGGCAGCAAGATTCTTAGTGACAAACACATTTTACCAGTATATTTTCTTTAGTGATGTTATATTTTCTGTTATGTATATTTTTCTTAATGCTCTTTTGTTTCAATTATTATATGAAAATGAAATATTATATATGAAAAATGATATGCTAAATCAGAAGCTATTAGATTACAAATTCAACAGAACAAATAACAGTGTTGCATGTAATTATTATTATTCTATGCGTCTATTATTCAATTAAAGAAAATATGTACATCTCCCACAATACATGCAGCATAGTACAAGTGAAATTTTACATTCCTTTCTCCTTTTCCTCAAAATTAATTATCTTATTTTAATAATAGATTTTGCTACTTTCGAAAGAGTTCCAAATAAATATCTTACCATCTGCTCAACAAGCATTGATTTCAACGAATTATAAGTGCTATCTTGTTTTGGTTCACAGTGTAAACTACCAATTTATTAATATATGTACCTTTAAAAGTATTAAAAGACAGTTTTTCGTCATATGAAATTCTACGTAAAAGCGTAAAAATAAAAAAAGAGGATAATATTTTTTATACTGAAACATATTTACAAAAATTTTCTACAATTATAAAACTCAACCCATGAGCAGATGAAAAACTTGTTTATATGCATATTATAGAAACGAATCAAATAAATTTTCAATCTTTTTGTATCCGTGCACACTTGTGTCGGACATTCGTGTTAACTGATCGAAAAATGTTTTTATCAAACGTGTCCCTTTACCATTGCGTTCTCACTTTACCCGATGTAGAGATGAAATTGGGTTTCAGTCTATTTTAAGACTCAATTACTTATTTAGACAGGCATATGTACAATAGTCTTCCTTAATACATTTTTATCACTGCGATGTTATGAGAGGGAAATTATTTACTTCTGTTTGCTCCAAAACTGGCCCTGTTGGACCAGTGTAAGATATACGTAGTCTCATTCTTAGAGGTACCTGTATTAAACAAAGATACAAGAAATATAAATGTCCGAAAACTAAGTTTGTCTGTACAATTTTCTTCAAACAGTATTGTTAGCGAAGAAACTTACTTTGTTGGCATTCGTAACTTTCAATACTTGAGTAACTTGTCCAGAAGGTGGAATGACTGTGCCTGATGGAGGCAACATTTGTAGTTGGAATGTCTGAAAAATGTAACGCACAGAATTATTTTTGTTGCTTCGACTGAACTCGACCAAAAACATCTGAGGGCTTTTCTACCTTAGGAACTGCTGCTTGAAACAGAAAGTCAGTCAATATAGCACTTCCGAAATTCTGAACTGACATATTGATCATTAATAAATCAGGAATATCTGGCGGTCTATCTAATCTGAAGGTTATTTTTACCCCTGCCTTATCCAATATAACCATAACCGGCGCGTCTAGAGTTACACAATAAAATTCGATTTATACGTTACATGTTATCAATAAGACATATATGTCCGTGAACTGCACAAACCGTTTTGAACTGTTGATGAATTAAGTAGACCATCCACTAAGAAGTTAGTTGTGTTAGTGGGGCTAAATATTTGCGGCGGCGTTTGCACCTGCGGCAGTGTAGACGTAGGTGTAGGTGCACTTAAATCCAAACTACCGAGTAGGTCCAAAAGGTCGTTATTGTTTACTACGGTTGTGGAACTAACAGGAGGATTTTTATTTGACGCCGACGGTGTCATCCCTAAGTCAGTAGTTCCAAGCAAATCTAAAAGTGCACTCTAAAGCGCAGAAACATTATTTTTATGAAGTTCTTCAGTTATATTGTATACAGTTTACTTTCATTCAGATTGTAATATATCTTTTTATTAACTTCATGATAGACTTACTGAATCAGATGATGGCGGGGTACTTGCTTCTATAACTGATGATTTATCTTCTTCGGGTTCTGGTTCACCATTTACCATACCGATAATTCCATTAGCTTGCGGTTTCGCAGTTTCCATAGGAGGCATTCTTTCAAGTAATGCGGGCCGTAAATGATCATATTTTCTAAATAATTGCGAAAATTCAATACCTCGCTGTTGCAATTCTATATGCAAGTTGCTTCCAAATGTATCAATTATTTGACGAATTGTTCTAGAATACAAAAAGGATCCATCAAGTAAATGTTTCAGAGAAAAGGGAGCAAAAAAATATGGCATTGTAAATATTCGACATTACGTACTCGATACACTTCTGGAACCTTGTGCTTAACTTCGTAAGAGACAATAAAGTATATTGTTTCGTAACAACTGTGTTTTGTGGACTCCATAATAACCTTTGATAGACATCGATAACTTCATTTTCTGTTAACTAATGAAGGCAAAGATAAAAAATGTGGCGTCCTCAATTGTTGCCTATGCCAGCTTAATTAAATAAATCTATATTAAATAAATAGACATACATTGATTGGGGCATCCACATCTTCTGTCGGTGGTCCATATAATAATAAATCACCATATTCGCCAATACACCACGTTGCTACTTGAGCCAAAGGTTGTTTATCAGCTGTATCCTTCTCCAATGCTCTCCACAATGCACTAACAGCAAAGCCTTGTTGCGATTGTGTTTCTGAAATTAACTGGATTGTGCACGCTACTACATCGTCACGAACGTAATTACCAGCCTGAAAGACAATGACAAGGTCAAATGGTAGGAACATAATTATAGAATTGTAATGAAATTAATTAAATGAATTGCGTACAGCAACTAGAACTTTGAACAACGTTTCAAGGTGCCAACGTTTATTCGGGGCGAATCTTTCTGCAGACATTACTATGTTACTGCTGCATTGAGCTTTAAACTCTGGATCTGCACGATCCAAGAAAAGTAACAATTCCTTCATCATATTTCTAATATTGCTTGAATTTACAAGCGCGAAGCTGAGCTCCATTGCCCGTCTTCTAATTGATACATCTGGATCTTTTAAACATTCCTATAAAATAAATACAATACATAAGATATGTAGAAAATTATTATAAAATATGGAAATAAGATGATAAGGAGTAGTGTATCAACATTACCAGGATTGTAGAACGATGTCTTTGCACTGCACTTGTGTCTACATAAACTGTTTTCAATAATGTATTCAACGCAACGTATCGAATATTTTTATCGTTATTTAATAAAAATCGGCCTAATATATTCACTGCTAAAACTCTGAGCCCACTTTCAGACTTTATATCCATAATAGATAATACAGTTTCATATAATATAGTATTTCCAACATTTTTACTGGTTTCTGTATTCGTTGCAACTTGTGCAAGTATATCATTCATTGCTTCGGATGCATCAATATCGTTACGTCCCAAAATTCGGAGGAGGCGTAGTATTTTAACTTGAAGGAAGGGATCAGATACACCAGATACATCATGTTCTGGAGAATATCCTGCTAGTATCAGATTCTTTAAAATTCTTACAAGATTTGGCACAATCTGAAATAATAATTTAAAACGTTACTACAAAGCATATTATTAGTAGTATTTTCTACAAAGATAATTAAGTGAAGAAAGCTGAAAACATGTATCAAGAAATGAAGAATATAGAAGTCATTACACTACATGTCATTAATTATTTTCATTCAGATCTTGTTCAAGTTACCATAAAGAAAATACTAAGTATCAAATACTACAATTAATATGTATATATTATCATATATAATAGACAAGTATAAGCTGCTATGCAAGATCAGAAAGTAACATCAATTATGTTGCATTATATATTTACAAACAAATATATTTCGATAACCATAGTATAACTTAAGAAATATATAATAGAGCACTGTTATAAAATATATAAATAAGATACTTTACATTAGGTGCATTACATTCCCAAGGTATAAATGAGCACCTAACATTAAATTCCAAAAAAGTTAATATCAATTCATAATTAAAAAGGATGATTCGATTAATTTTAGCAACACATTCGCTGTATTGAAATAGTTGTATACAGTTGGGCAGTACACAGCTTACGAAAATGCACCGTATTACGTGGCATTTCCTAAAAACATGCATATGTCTTTATACTTTGTTACACATTAACGAAGCAGTCAATCTAAACAATGAAATATTTGCAATTGAAGTATTATGTAAAATAACAGAAACGAATGAAGTCCATAATAAGCAACCATGCAAAAACATAAAGGATGCAAGTATGCATTTTACCTCTCGATGGCCGCATTCCTAAGAAAGATAGAATCACACTTATATTATGAATATCATTATGGGCAAATATATATGTAAACATTAGCAAGTGAATGCTTAATTACATGAAGTTTTGTATAAAATTAATATCAGGCATTGAAATAACATTTATTCCTTTTTCTAGTATTGAATATACAATTTCATTTCAATCCATTTACTTGTCATACTGTAATTATTTACGTTTAATTATATAAAATTTACAGACTGCCATTCCTCCCTGTACATTTTCTGGTAATTATTAATTTAACACGAATTTTTCATTTATGCTACGAATTGAATGCTCTGATTCATTGTAAATGCTACTACAATCTAGCTTGCAGCTATTATACTAGTCGACTATAACTGACAACACCAAAAAAAAGAAAAAAGAACTTAAATTGTGTTAAGGAAAAAATATATAATTATTTCCTTTGATGCAATGAAAAAATGTTTATAATACTAGTGAACACCTAATTGTTCGACTACCCTATGTATAAGTGTGTCCTCCATTATAATTAAAAATCACAGGATGTAACTTACCTTTTTAAAGTGGTTCAATGTATCAACGCTGTTTTCGCACATTTCTGTAATAAGCGTAACACCTGTAATTAACACGCCATGATTTTTTTCTGTGATCAAACTGCGAGTAGCAGGCAGAAACATTTCCATTAATTCTGGTACACGTCTAATAATTCTAAATGCACAGAGTGCTGCTTTTTTCCGGATATACGCATTTGGTGATTTCATTAGCCTTTCAACTTCGGACGCCAAATCTCTTGCCATTTCAGGTGATGCGATTGCACCCAAAGTACATAATGCCAAACCGATAACAAATTGTGTAGAGCTATTTAAATCACTGTAAGACAAAATTACGTGATTGATTATGCTTGTACTTACATACTTTAAATAAATAATACAAAATCTTTAAGATACTTTACTTTTTCAAACAATTTGTAATTAAAAGATGAACATCCTGTCGTTCATCTAGCAGTAACATTGCACCTAAGTAGCCAATTCGTTTGTCTGTAAACCTTGGGGATGCAATAAGTTTTAGACATTCCAATTGGCCAAAATGAGCAGGATATCTAAAAAGATTGATCAAGAATTTATTTTGGAAACAAATGTGATTCGAATATTTATCGTTAACATAACGTTATAAATAGTTGGAGAAATTTGAATACGAACCCAAGCATATGAATATATAAAAGTTTTGCGATATTGCGACATCTCCATACACTATCTTCTTCTCTAAATGTTGACCTAATGTAAGCACATTCCTTATTAACAACAGTCCTCTCTTCCGCAGCTGTTCTTGCTGCCCTTATTTGCCTAATAAGGTCCCTCAACCGTGTCGGCGCTGGCATTCTAACTGTTGAGACTTTTAAATTGTACACATGTTATAAAAATTTATTGTTAGTACAAATGAATGAGTTAAATGCCGAAGCTGTGAATGATAAACACAGTGGAAATTATTTATCATGGAAAGTGCAAGCAATACGAAGTAGAATAGCACTTAATTCTAACAATAGGATGAATAGAAATTAGTATTGAGAAGTATCTAATGGATTGCAATTTTATTATATGAAAATAAAAACATTAGGGGCCAACTTCTTTTGCTGAAAGTTTCTTTTTATGTAGTTTTAACGGTCTCTACAATTTTTCAAAAGATAAGATAAGTATATAAATGCTATTTATAATTCACATACATAATTTTAAGAATTCAATATAAAGTACTTCTATGAAATATATGCAAAGCTATATTTTACCTTCCAATAATATGGAAATTAAGCTTCAATAAATATAACGTTTGACGCTTAAATTTGCTGGTATGTATAAAACATAATTGACTAATGTAAAACTTGAATGGAAATATTTATTGGATATTTTTATTATACAAACATTACACTTACCTCTTTCTACTGCTTCATTAAATGCTTGCTTTATAGAGGCCATGTTAAAGGCTGGGTTAAACCTGAAATGTACACGCCCGTGCTATTTTACACACATAAGCTGTTTACATACCATTTTGTTTGTTGTGCAATGACACCCGTTGTTCAATTTCAAATATTCTTTCAGCAATTATTTTCACCAAATTACAAATACTTTTTATGCAATATTACTCAAACTATTATTTGAATTTTGCATTTTATATAGATGCAATGGATTAAGTGGTCTTTGTTTTTTAAATTAAATAAGGATAATAAAAGTACTATATGTAAGGCAATATTTAACATTGTTTCCTTATAGAAAGATATATATTTACTATTACCGATTGATATTACTCATTTATGCTACTTATAAAATTAAAAATTATGTATTACCCGTGTTCTGAAGCATTCATAGTTCTGAATGATGTTTTCAAATGACTACGTCGAGCTTCAGTATTACGAATGAAGTATAGATGCGTATGGACAACACACTGTCTTTCTCCTATTTGGAAAAGGTCGGGTAATATTATGGAACAATGTAAAATGTTATTTAACAAAACAATCTTTAAAACCTACAGATACAACTTGAAAAAAAAAGGAACAAAAAGTTAACGTTCTCTATCTCCAACTTTGTAATATTTAGAATACTTGTTTAAAAAAATGATTATGCAAAAGACATATAAAGGTAGCGATATCTAACTGATTTCAGAATAGTGTACAGTAAAGCAGAATATAAAATATACATTCTACGTGTTGTATAACACGAACAAATGTATAGATTTTTCTTCTAATACAGGTAAACGTTGGTCTACGGTTGGTTCTTTTCTCCTTCTATTACAGAAGGCAAATGTAAATGACTTTACCTGAGAACTGTTTCAACATCAATTGTTTAAACACACGTGCGTATATAACTTCAGTCTGACAGTAATTGAAAAAAATCACGATTACTTCGTCTATAAATGTTTGGTACACAGATGTAATTGTATGTCATCTTCAATGAATAGAGAACATAAACTTCGTTGTCACTTTTTTTTTCTTTGGCGCATTAAGCAGAAACGTGCAAGTAAATACAGAATAACCGGTTTCACTGGCGAGATCTAAGTATTCGATCAGAGGAGTGCAATGCGTGCTGCAGATATTACCTAGTTTTTTTTAATGTCATTCGACCACGAATTCACGTGCTATAAAAACGCGTCGCGGTCGCACGCCCGCACAAGACGGCAGCATATTGTAAAACGTGTAAACCGGTTATATAAAAGATCGTTCGCACTGAAGGGCATCGAACCAAGGGTTAGTTTTCTAGCTGTCAAACAGTACCAGATGAAGGGCGTCGTTTTTTGGTATCTTTTCTTTCTTTGTTTTTCACCAAACTTGAGCCCAGTTATCGAACGACGTTTAAGACGTGCGTACGAGACAGCTACGAAGACGCGTGAAATATATGTACGGTCGTCGTGTCGCCCACCTTTTACACGCAGGTCGTAAGTATGACAAATACGGCGAGAAATGCCTCGCCTCCCAGGGTGCGAGCTGTGCGCCCTCACTCACTTTACCATAGTCTTATTCTGCACTTTAGTATATCTGGCCTTGTATCGGTTTGGTATATACGTTTGCATTCCTTCTAACTTGTCGTTATTCGAATAACAATACATACCCGTACGAAACTTGGATACACGATGTGGGGGTTAATAATCAACTGCGGAAAAATCCATGGACATAGTTAAACGTCCACAGTTGTCCAGCCTATCAGACGGCAAACACTTCTTCACGATGGTACGCGGTTATTCGTGCAACAAAAATCAAAATGGCTACCCATTGTCACTGACGTTGTTCCTGATAATACTATGCACCGTTTTGGTTAATGTTAACAAGATCATTCTCTATATAGCATGTATACCTCACCATTGAAGGAACTTCGATTAGTGGATATATCCATTATTCTTTCATATAATTACAACTTGCCAGAATTTACTCATAGGTCTAATTGGCGGACTCTTATTTACATTTTTGCTCAACGTAGTGAATAAGGACGATGTTCGTTCTCGGAGCGCGAAATTCGGAACGTTTTGTAAATCGGACTTGTCTGATCTATTTTTCAGTCTACGTACTTCGATAAGATAATGAATTGTTGGAATATATTCAATGATATCTATCGCTTGGACAAAAATAAAGCGGGATTGTTAATGAATATTGGTGCAATGTTAATATATAAATCGAGTGTCATTGCACAATTGTTGTTAGAAACAACGAAATCATATATATAGTTATATGTATCTACAATATGTTTAAGTATCGAATATAAAAATATCTTTTACATCCTTCATTGTGAGATAATACTCATCAATTAAAATTCAGTCATTTGTATTGTTACAGCAGTAACTCGTGTAAATAATAATTTTAAATTGTATAAGTATAATTTTATATTTTTTAAACAAATATTTCGATGTTATATTAAATATTTACAATACAAAAAATGTACTTATATACGTATAATATATATACTTCATTTATATTTCGACATTATTCGGGTATGCTTAATTAGATATGATACAATATATCACCTTCTGTTTAATTCTGGTGGTAAGACACTCCAATCTTCGGATTCATAATAAGACCACATGATGCACAACAACTGAATAAATTACAAATTAATCACAAGGATTTAATACTAAAATTACAGCTCATATATTTTTCAGCACACAGCTGTACTGCCAGATTTCTACACTTTTTATCAACATAACAGAAGAGGAGACAAGGTGTTGGCATTATCTCTTATCTCGCGTACTACCTTGATAGCAGCAATGTAGACCTGTTAAATTACTAATATAAATGGAAACTTCAACAATTACATAAAATAAAGTAAAAATTAATATTATTGTTTTATATAAATGAACATTGTTTAGTTATTGTAATTATTATTATATTTTAGCCAGTGATTTGTGTTAACCAAACAAATAATTAATAGTAAAGAAAGTTTAAGAAAAATTGATTTTCAAAGAACAAAAATATTAATATGTTTTTACCATCAAGAGCAGAAATTAATGTAGTATATTTAACTAGTACAGAATAGAAAACAAAATTTATTTGTAAAAATGTAGTTTCTAATGTAAATATACACAATTTTTACATTAAAATACTGTTCACAGATTAATCTATTGTATACAACAAAACTGGAATGTGTTGTTATGACAGACAATTGTCATTCTGATTGCGAGGAGGACGAACATCGTTGTTTCTCTTGACACAATCCACAAGCCAGTGAATTCCTTCATCCACGCCATCCCTTTTGTATTATATAAACAATTACTTAATAGAAATATTTCAAATAACTGACCTTCTTAACATTCGATCTTATCAACATATTATGCACTATTAGTAATAATTGCACGATTTTTTTATTACACATTGAGTATACCCAAATAATGTTATGAAGGTTTTTGTAATTCGTACTTTATTCATTCATTGCTAATCAATTTATGTAATTACATTAACAATTGCTGAGTCAGTCTATAGAAATTATATATAATGTATAAAGCTGTATAAATATAATTCTATTTAATATAATTTCTTGCATTATAATAGTATAAAATTTCAGTAATTAAGAACACAGAAGTTTACGTACCCATTCAGAGCAGAAACAGGCATTACCATGCAATCTCTCCGACCTATTAAATGTGCATTTTCATTGAAAATTGGTTTTACTTCTCTAACACCCATACAGTCAGGCACATCTTGCTTATTTGCCAGTACTAAAAGCGGTACGCCTATTAAATGTTCCGATGCTATAACTCTATCTATAAGAAAATGTATATATATTAAGAAAAGAAAGTAAACATTAATAAGTATATCATTTGTATTATACTTGCCAAATGTTTCCTTAGACTCGGGTATCTTTTCACGATCCGAGGAATCGACTATATAAATAACGGCATGGGATTCTGCATAATACTATAATTGTAAATGTATTGACCCGAATAATATAATTTGCATTATATGAATTTTCATTTAAATACAACAATGTCGCTTACCTTGTCCCATAGCGATCTAAGCTCTTCTTGCCCACCAAGATCCCAAAAATTGAAACGAACACCAGCTATATCAATCTTTCCAATATTTAAGCCGACAGTGGTTGTAATTTTACTAGGATTCATGCCTTTATAATTCTTTGTGAATTTTGTTTTCGCTGCTTCTAAGTAGGTCTACAATGAAATAATTATTGCGAGAATATGTGTGTATATATGTTCATGTATGTTTATCTGCTTAACCACGAGCTGACAATCAATTTCATTTCTTACAGTTTTCCCTGCATTGTCGAGTCCTAGTATCAATATAAAATATTCATCTTTTTGCACAAGGTATTTGTACAGTCCGTGCAATAGTGTGTACATTTCAACGTGTTTAAATGTCTAAAAGTTTATGTTTCATATTGTTTACATTTTATGTTCCAAAAAAACATGTTCGTCCATGACAGATCATCCATGCTCTCCTATACGTGCAATGTATAGTATGCTTATATGTACTTAGTTCACAGCTTACATGTATAGAGGATTTCTTGTAAGGGGTGAAACATCCGGAACTTTTGGATTGCTGGGGATCCTCTGAACAACTTTTTTCTTTACCAAAATGTTGTTTGCAGCTTGATTTTTGAATTATTAACGAAAAATACTGATCAATCAGAGTGTGTAGGGCGCGCGCTCAACCGCGTGGTTCTCAACCGTGCTCACGCGCTGTGCAATGTGTTTGTTCACGACCACGTGGTTTAACGCGCGATCTACGAGCGCTCTGATTGGCCAGTGTTTTCCGTTAATAATTCGAAAACCTTCATTAATAAGCTTCAACCAACATTTTGGTAAAGGGAAAAGTTGTTCAGAGTAACCCTAGGAATGCCGCAATAAAAGCTGGTCAAGAGTTCCCGGGCGACCCGGTACTTGTGTAAAATAATTCATTAAGTTTGGTACTCTAACATTAATACACATTTACAACTTTAATTATATATCATTGGAGACAAAGGAAGGTCACTTTGCATACGCGTAATTGTACGACTTTTTATTCGAATATTTATGCAATAATTCTAAAAGTATTTATTTTTTGTCTATGTGCTAATATAAATATGTCAATTTCGACTAGACATACGTATATGAAATTTAAAGCATTGCATATTGTATTCCAATAATATTTATTAATTGCATCTAATGAAAGCACCTTTAAGGCTTTAGTATCGGATCTTGTTGGGCATTTCATTCTTAAGGTTTCATAACATAGTTAGAATTAATTTAGGGTACGCAATATCTTTTGTGGCGGCGGGGAAGAAGCATGCCGGTACCGATTTGGCTTACGATTTTAATATTTCAAATATCTTTAGTGACAGATACAGAAGCTTCAATAGGAGACAGATCACAATTTTATACTTGGTGCCTTGAACAATGTCTTAACACTAATTGCGGTAGTGGTAAGTGTAAATGTTTGTTTCAATCGCGTATAAAGTTTTTTAAATTTGTTATATATACATGTTTCAGATGAAAATTGAACTAGTAAGAAGGGAAACATTTGAACGTATCATTTTACGTTAGAAATCAATTTGGTTAATATTTATTCGATATTTTACAGATGAAAAGTTTCAAGTACCATCCACTTTATTATTGAGCCTGCCATTGTGGTCTTGCAAAGAAGATTGTACTTACAGTTGTACATGGAAAACGGTTGATTATTTTACATCGCACGGTTTAAAAGTTCCTCAATTCCATGGAAAGGTATACAACATATTTTTAATACAATGTACATTAATATAAAAGAAGCAACTAATATATGTATATTTATAGTTCAGTCCATATGTAGAATATGTCTTTGGATATAGTATCAAATATTTGCAAACGTATCTGGACCTCTACCATTCCGTTTAGCTATCGTGTTGTAGTTATACTAACCTGGCTTGTTGCTGTACCATTATAACATGTTCTTAATGTTATCTTTTACTCTGTAGTTAATCTTAGGTTTTGAAGTAATTGCTTTGACTTATACAGACATTACTTATGGAGTAAGATTAGCCTGACATGGCAAAGAGAGACTAATGTATTATATATGTATGAATAAAACAATATTTATTACAGTGGCCGTTTATTCGCTTCCTTGGATGTCAAGAGCCCGCTTCTGTATTATTTTCTATATTAAATTTTTATGCACATATGACTATGTTTTGGAAGTTTAAAAGAAAGTTCAGATCCACTCATCCTATGTTTTACATCTGGACTTATTTTAGTATGGTAAATATTTTTATATTTTTAGACAAGTATAATTAATGTTTTGTTATTGTACAAGCATTTTTGTTTTAATGTTAAAGGAATTAAAAAGATTTAATTTTAGATTTGCATGCACGGGTGGTTTTGGTCATCTGTGTTCCATGCAAGAGACACTCCGTTTACAGAATCAATGGATTATTCCTGCGCGTTTATTATGGTTCTTAGCTTATTATATTGTATGCTGTTAAGGTAAATTTTAATGCTGTTAAACCCATTATTTTCAAACGAGTAAGACATTAACTTGCTTTTTATATTGCAGAATAACTTACAAAAACAATAAGCTGTTCGCTGTGATAACATGCGGATATCTTAGTACTTTATATTCACATTTAACGCATTTGTGGTCTGGTTACATTAATTATGATTATAATATGAAGTTTAATGTACTAATAGGTAATACAAGATAATATCGCGTCACAATAACATTGTTTTGAATCCGATACAAAATGAGTAATTACTTTTATTTTGATTACAGGATTTTTAACATTTGCTATTACGATGATATGGTGGCATCGTAATCGTAAAAAATTACCGTACATTCACTTGATCGGTTGGTTCAACATATTAACAGTTCTAGTTACCATATTAGAAGTTGCAGATTTTTCGCCAATTTTTTGGGTATTTGATGCCCATTCTTTATGGCACGCCAGCACAGTCCCCCTTACAGTTTTGCTGTACAGGTTGGTACAATACCTTAATAATATAAGCTTACGTATTTTGTTATTGTAAATACGCTACTAATATGTTTTATATATAATTTTCAGGTTTATGATGGCAGATTGTTCTTATTTGAATACACATTATAGTAAATTGTCATTAGATATCGACCATCATGTAAATTAGTAATATTATTAATTATATACATATTTCTTAAAAAAGAATTTTTTCTGCCATGGCTATAGTGGTCTCTAATTCACTTACGGTTAGTAATATGATGAACGAGTCTTGAACGATAGGAGGCTGTCAATGTTTTTGTAACGATAAATAGTCTGTAAATATATACCAATGATTTGTCCGGACTACCTTCGCATTCTTCTTTTGGAGCCGATTTTGCATTTTTTTTTGTTTCGCTTGCCCACGTATTTGTCAATTGCCCGTTTATTTATTTCTTCGTTTAAATGGCAAATGAACCATGAGCTTAAGTATGTTTTTCAGGAATGCTACTACTAAATACTATGTAAATACACTTTAAATACTATCTGACATTTGTGTTTTACATTTCTATGCTATTTTCTTTCAAGGATCCCTTTAATGTTCTAAATTTTAAGGTGGTAATATTTTAACGGAACTTTAAAGCGGTAGTTCTCGATGAAGCTTTATTAATCTTATAGTCTAAGATTAAGTAATATAAAAATAAATATTTAACTAAGCTGGTTATATTTCATTAAATAAGGAATATTTTACATATAAAAAGTCGAGTATTATATTCTCCACGCAAAATGTTAAAAGATTATTAAATATTTATTTGTCTCTACAATTCTGTTTAATTCTATAAGGCAGTATTTATTGGCAGTCCATTATAAAATATTGTAGTCACTTTTGCGTAAATTTATAAATAGAAAGGAACACATTAGATACGATGTAATTGTTAACCAGATAATTACTGAATTATGTCGAACGAAACATTTTTTAAATTAACGTTTGTATCTAATATCAAACTTCGTCCCGGTCACGAGTTTCCATTTTCTTTCATTTGTGCATAACTTATGGGCAAAATTTTACATAATGTTATACTACATATATGTCTTCGGAGCTCGTTGCATTTGGTACTTAATACATGAAAATATATAAATACTCCGAGGAATGTGTTGTATTATTAAAGTGTAATATAGCACACAATATTTTCCATAGCCAAATCGTTGGCTAATTTACCAAACAATGTTTAAGTACCTGCTTGCAGATTTAGAGTACTCACATGTTTTAATACGTAATAAGTACTATATACATAGTATTATAATTAATAAAATGATACTTAGAACATTTTAAAGGCACATTATATTACAAAATTTTTTCTTTGTATGTATCTAATAACATAATAGTAAGATATTTAAAAATTCTTATAAAACATTAAAAATTTCAATATGTTTGCATTGATGCAATTTTCTTTTTTATGTTTCCAGTTATAACTAGTATTAAACATTTCTCTTCCTTTTGTGTGAATGCGGTGTAATGTATATACGTACATAAATTTACTAATATATATAAATAATAAAAGTATAAAGCATTTAAAGCAAGTAATTAAAAAGTTATAGAAACGCAGAAATCATTATGTACTTTGAAATCTTTTCTTTCAAATGAACTGTAAAGGTTAAATGTTTATTTAAGTAATTTTCTGGACTTATATGACAAACAAATTCGTTCGTTCTTTAATATTACAAGATTGGTTGCACGCTTATATTAATTATGATTTCCTTAGTCTTTTCGTAATTGCCAATTTCCATACAAATTTTATGAAATACTAAGTGCATTTTGTATAGTCAGTCTTATGCTAAAACATACGCAAGTACATTTTTCATATAGCTTAAATAGAAGTTTAATATTCAATAAATGTATGTTCTCTCTCTAATGTAGAAAATGCGTTTACAAAATGTTGACCTTTGATTCTAACTTACTTTTATATTAGGAAGTACGAAATTGTATAAAACTTCAAATTAGATTGTACAACATTAAGTTAAATATTGTACCTCAGGCATTTAAAATTGTGCGCATTGGTGCATATATGAAATAAGTAATGTTATTGTCCAGAAGAAATTTAAGAATCCTGATCACTATTCTGTAGTGTTTTGATAAACATTGCCGAGTAAAAAGACTTTATAAAAGGTGACGTATTAAAATACAGTATATATGTAGTATCCAATGATATTTGTATCTTGACAGCATCAATAATGGTACTACTATATGTATATAAGAATGGTAGCTATATTGGAGTAACATAACTACCCGTATAATTATTAAATAGTATATGCGAAACATTAGAATGATTTATACGGTCGTTAAAAAGAAATACATGTATAAATAAGTCAACATATCACAATACAAGTATCAAATATTTTGCCTTTAGCTGCTCAATTAAATTTTATATTGCATACTCTTATATTCTTTTCTTTCTTCCCTGCCATATAAAGGATTTTGTTGCTGGTTTTGAATGTAAGTACTTTAAATGTAAGTAAATTGGTTTACGTAAAACGTTTGCAATGCTTTCGTTATGGCATTCAACGTTTAAATAACGCCTCGCTTTCTGGATTATCGTCCCTATGTTTTTCGAGGTTTCCTGATAAAGTGGGATCTGGTCGTCGTCTTTTAAAGAATCCAAGTTTTCGAAGGACCAAGGTAAGTAAAACAAATAGTAACAAACCTGCTACAACAGCCACTATAATTATCCATATTGGTACTGGTTCAACGTCTTGGTGATCAAGAAGATCCGGATATACAACTGTTTCAGCCTGCATATTAAAATATGGCAATTAGGTTGAAAAGAATGTATTCAAACACACTAATAGTTAACTGATAAATTAAAATATAATACGTACAATTGCATAATCATCTTTCGAATTTTCTTGTTGAATTACAACGTTTGGTGGAATAATTATTTTCGCATTAGAACCTATTTTAACTTCGTCCACTTTTGGGTAGTCCTCTACAAGCGTAGAATTCCATAGTCTAATCATAAGAAAAATATTTATTTACTAGATGGTTAAAAGTAACGATTCAGCGAAAACTATTCTAGTTTGTAATAAATATCGAGGGGTACCTTGCTTTAATGGTTATAATTGCCTCTTGTTTCCTTTGTAAATTGTATATGAAACAAGTAATGTCAAAGCACTTTGCAGTTCCTGCTTTACAATTCTGCAATATTAACGTAAATTTATTAATATTATGTGTCCGTTATACGTTTATTATTATAACACTTTGCTTCAAACTTTATGTGTTCAATTACCATTGATACAACTTGATGTCTATGACCATCTTTATCTATGATAGTTCGTGTATTAACAACTTTTTCCGTGTCACGTTTAGTCCTCATTTGACCAGTATAATTATGTGGTAATGTAGAAGGTGTCGATGTTACAGATTGGAATACATCAATATCTTCGTAACTAATGCTATCTTGCAACTTCAATGGATTTGGCACATGTCCTGGAGGCAGTATACATTCACCATCGCCCATAGCTACAAAGTTAAAAGAAAAATGTAACAAATATTTCAATATAAACTAAAACAGAATACTATGCATGTATGGAATAAAAATATACCTTGCACTGTCGGGAGTTCTTCTAAATATAAAAGCCATTTACCATGTGCTTTATCATTCGCAACTTCATAAGGCCATGAAATGCGAACTTCTAAGCTACTTACTTTCCAAGGGCCCTCATTGAATACTTCGTACACGTGAGAAACTTTCGGTCCTACTTCGTTTAAGTGCTTTATTGCAGATTCGCCTATAACTGGCCCACCATAAAAGGCCCATTGAATCTTTGCACTCCTATGTTTTTCATAATTCGTAGATAATTAGTAAATTTATTTGTTTGCATTTGTCAAATTATTTTGAGTCATGACTTAAAAATAGATGTTACCCCTTAATTGACAATTCTGCTCGTTTCAATACTGTTGCTTGCAATGTTATAGGAGCTTTCTCTTTTATTTCTTTTGATGTAGAGTTCGCGAATATTACAAATTCCAGTTGCGATTTATTATCCTCCAGTTCTTTCGGATCAAATCTCACTTGAATATTGACTAGCTTGTCCTTTTTGAAGGGATTTCCAATTGAGCAACTTACTAAAGTGGCGTTATGTAAATTACATATTACGGAATCGTTGCTCTTGCTGGCAATGTAATTTAAACTTTGTGAGTGAACAATGAATAGCTGTGCTTCGTACGCTGATTCTCCAACATTGGATACATTTACGTCTACGACAACTTCTTCTCTTTCACCCAGAAGAAGTTCATAGAAATTTGGTTTCACAGAAGAAGCTAGAATTTTATTAACAATTATTCATTTTCGATTGGTTGAATTAATTTGTATTTCAATGAACGTCATTCCTATGCTATTATATTGCTTGCGTTTAATGAAAAATGTACCTGACAAATTTAATCGGGCTTTCACTTGGAGGTCACTTTCGCAAATATCGTTATTGCCACAATCTTTTTGAAATGTTGCCTCGAACACTCGTGCAGCTTCTTGTTGATTCAGTATGGGAAAATTTTTTATGTCAGGTAAAGGTTCCCCTTCGATCGGCATAAGTGGTTCTTCTTGTATCAATGAATAATTTAAACGAAATTTAATAGGCGATTGAATGTCACGGGTATTTTCCTAAAAAAAAATCAAACATTTGCAAACTTATAGTTACTGTCTAAGTTTAATCAAAATAGAACACTCAATCTTTTTAAAAGTCTTAATTTTAATATGTAATTGATATTACCTTCAAATAAATTATTTCCTTCTGACAGTGTTCCAATTTAGTTGTATCTAAATGAACAGTCCGATTTACATAATGCAGACGAAAATATTCAGCGCCAAACCAAATTCTAGAAAATTTCTTCACTCCAGTGTAAGTTTCAGCTTCGATATAATAGTTCAACTTTAGATTTTGCATATCTTCTTCTTTTACCAAAGATTCTGTTTTGCAGCAAGCTTCGAATGAGAAACTATAAACAAAAAATCGTAAGCAATTTTTTTAAAAAGAATAATTATTAAGATAATTGTATCTTGAATAATTATTAAATTAGACATTACCATGTGTGATTTGACTTTGGATCCTCTGGACATCCAACTTTATTAGGATCTATGGGTTCTATTTTGTCTTGATACGTGCCATCCTTTTTTAAATAACGAACATAAGTGGTGATATCGATTATCTTTTTTGAACGGAGAAGTGCAACAGCATCATCCTCATAAGCGCCCACTAACAGATCTGCATATCCATTTTGATCCATATCTATTCCACCACTCAGTGAATAGCCAAACGTTTGTAATGGCTCTGGCATATCTTCTGCATGTATCACCTGAATTCAAATATTTTTATTCGATAATTTGGATGTAGATATAAAAGAAATCATTTATGTATTTAAGGAAATGTTACGTGACGGTACCTGCGATGGTATTGTGATTATACCATTCTTCGATCCAAGATATATATACACTGTTCCCTTTTTTTCGTAAGGCGCTCCGATAGCAATATCCTCGTAACCATCTTTATTTAAATCTCCCAAATTTGTTAGAGCAAATCCAAACCTATAATATAATTGTATTTATTTATTACTGCATTTGTAGGAGCTTATACAAGTAAATAGGAAATAGATAAGAAAAGAACCTTGATTCCTCACGCCCAACAAGTTTAGTAGGTTTAATTTTTTCATGAGACTTATATGACTTTTGTAAATTTGTATATATATATACAGCACCTCCTTCCGCTTTATTAAAATAAAATGGTGCCGCTACAATAAGATCGGCAATTCTAAAAATAGAGAAGCAATAAAAAATAGAATATCATAAATTGTACACCTATTGTTTGTTTACGAATTGAAAATAGAATGAATATTGTACTTGTCTCCGTTAACGTCCGCAGACGTAATTTCATATCCAAAACTTGAAGCGAATTGTTCACCATCCAAAGTAAGGGCTACATCCATATCTGGTTTAAAATCACGTCTAGTAAGTAGAACAACTTGACCTGTGCCATTTGAACGAGGTGCTCCAGCAGCATATGCTAATCCAGTACCAAAGAAGTTACCCACAGTAACAGACATCCCTGTAAAATGAATTTTGACATTTCTAATATTTCTGCAACATTTTCGTGAATTAAATTCATCATTAAATTAGTTAACTCTACCGCATATCGTTTGAAAAGAAAACAATGACGGAAATTTGTACCTAAGTAGCTGTATTTATTTACAGGAGAAGAATCTTGCATCGGAGCATTATAAACTGTATTATCCCTAGTGAGAAATTCATCCGAGACAGTAAATAGATACAGCGTTCCTCTCCAAGTGTGTGGACCAGGTGTACCGATGACGACGCGATCTTCTGGAGTCAGCATACCGCTTATTCCTGCCTGGCAATATCCAAACTGTTCGTGTGCTCTAAAATAGAAACAGATTTCCACAATTACCATTAAGCTGAGACTTAATTTAGTTTCGTTTCGTTATATATAACGGAAAAAGAAACATAATTACAAAATATAATTATGTTAAAATATTTCTATTTACTTGTTTGTAGGTTTTCCAGAACATGGTTTTTTTAAATCTTGATATTTTAGATCTTGTGTCAGTATATAACATTGTCCTTGGCCCCATTGGGAATCTGCCGTTTTTACGATATGTCTATGGGCGCAAACCTAAAAATTCGTTATATGAAATAATGCTTAATATATATCTGTCATAACTCAATATGATGCATACCATTACTTTGCCACCAATACCTTGACTGCGTACAGTTACGCCTAGCCATTGGTTATCCTTGATCTCGTCATTACCTGGCGGTACTAAATCGTCAGATTCAAAACCTAAAATTAAAGAAAGAGAATTATTGAACGATTCATGATAGGTATAATAAATAACTTTACAATATACATGTTATTCATTTTCAATATAGTGAATGTTTCTGTTCAAATTTGATTGAATAAATTATAAAATTTTACCACATGTACTAGAATCACCTAATACCTTCTTCCTGTTTTATGTTTACATCATAATATATCGAAGCTGAGCAGATCAGGAAATGAATCCAGGTATAAATATTTCAATATGTCGCAGAGAAAATATATTTTGCCCCACAATTGATTAAATAAAAATAAGATTAGATGTTAAATGAATAAGACATTATGTACAAAACTTCATGCCGTGGCTAACAAAGAATATGCGTGAGAAAAATTTGTTAGGAAAGCAGCAGTGAGAAAATGTATTAATTAAGATTGAACTGAGAGAATATGTAATTCTGTTGTTCTATGTATAAATTTTGTATATCGGATAGGAATGTTGCATAGTTAGTAAAAATTTGAAATATAAATAATGCAAACAAGTAAATCTTGCGTTACAGTTGAAAAATCCATGCTGACATAAAAATGAACATAACAAGTGAATGCGGAATGCACGCCAATTTGCAACAAAATATATCATGAAAAACAATAAAGACTTGCTCATTCAAATAACGTCATTCAATGACTTACTTGCGTCATACAGACTTCCTTCTGCTGCTCGTTAACCAACACATAATTTAACAAAAAAAAAATTATCTTATTACACGTGTAACATAAAATTAAGCACGATAACGTAATGATTTTCTGACATAATAGCACCAAAATAACATGCACATCGATTACAACATTATATGTAAACACAGACTAAATTATAATTTTAAATATAATTCTTAAATTATATTTCCATCTGTAAAATATTACGGTATAATGTACAGTGTAAACATTTTATTATCCCTTAAGGTCTGTCTTAAATATTTGCTTCTATTGAACATAAAATAACTAATTCCATTGAAAATATAATATCAACATAGAGATGTAAAATTAAATATATTGATACACTGTGGACTTCAATCTTTCCACTAAAATGATAATAGCGCCTACAGTAAAATCTGAGAAAACTTATTCAACTTGAAACGTACTTAATCGACCATCTGTGATCACTTGTGTGCAATCTGTTTTGTACGTTGTCAAAGGACATTGCCACAATGCGCCGGATCTATTAGTCTCTGGTTGTCTATTTTGGTCTAAGGGAGCACCAATTAACATCCTGTAAAATATATATTATTTCTGACTTAAATTATTCTTTCTATTTAAGATAATTTGTTACAAAACGAATCGATATACCTATGAACTAAAATCGGTTTAGTTGTAATGTGCGAATTAAATAATGTTTTAATTATTAAGTAATAAAAATACCTTTGTGCGACACCTGTTTGTAATACTATTTTTTTTTACTGATTTGCGTAGGGTTTATCAGTAATAGCAACACACGCTGATAACATAGATTTGGATTATAATAGATGTAAAATTAAAACGAAACATTAATATGATAATATCTTGTGTGGAAAGCAAATACGTCTTGTTGTTAAACAATTTCTATAATGAATTTAATCGCGATGAAAACAAATTCCAACGAACATACCAACTTTTCGGTTTTCCACCATCGTCAGAGATTTCTTGATGTTCGGCTACGGAGTAACCGAAATAAGAACCGTGGAGTCCTTTTTTGATAACAGGTATTCTGGGCTCTAAATTAAAACTGTACACCAAGTCCACGCTCAAAATGAGGCAAAGCAAAAGATAACACTTCATTTTCGGAGAACTTCAATCGTTTTCGTACATGTGATTTGGTATATGTGAAATGTTACAAGCGGTTTTCGAACACGTAAAAATTCTTATCGCTAAAACTATTTTTGTATACTTTGCCAGACTTTACCACCCTGCTCTACCACTCATCTGCATCTTTTCAACTGAATCCATGCAAGATCCTCGGGATCCACCCACACAATTCCCATACTTCTTTCTGTATGGTAACTTACTTATATATTTCGTAATTTCATAGATGGCAGTACATTGTATATTTGATAGGGAAATATTATCAACAATTCACATGCAATTTAGTATTAATTTTTGCCTTTTTGTGTGTTAATGCATTTTTATTATTTATTCTGTACAAACTTAAAATTCAAGAAACATATAGTACAAATAAATTTGATTTACATCAATTATTCCAATGAATTTTATGAGAGCTATTGATAATAAAAAAAAGCGTTTTAAAAGCAATATTTATTTTATTGTTAACGCTGTTAATAATAGAGTTTAAAATTGAAATTCTCATTGGAGAAAAAAGGCGCCTGATTCAAAGGCGATACATTCGATTGCAAAACATTCGATTAGTTACGATACCGAATGTTACTGCTGTTCTAAGGAATGCTTGTTACACGTATCAAGCAGATAATATAATATTTATGACCGGCAGTGTTTGAATATTTATTAAAAATGCATTACTGTAGATACAAAAAATTTGTTACAACTTTTAGCATAGTAAGAAACATGGGTAAAGACTATATTTTGAAATCACAAACTTTTCGATAGCGCTTAACCTAACGTTTCATCATAGGGTGATACATACACCAAATTCCACTTGAAACGAAATTAGAACTTTTTCTGATAATAAATAATCAATCGTTGTTTAATGTATCGAATATTTTGTTAGCCACCGTTAAAAGATTTTATCGAAGAACAAACATATTATCGAGTGATGGAAAGTTTGAAATCACGCTTGACCAAAGGAAACTTAAAACACCCCAAGGAAATATATTTCAAGTAGACAGCAAGCCTTTAGCTTTAGCTGTTGCAGCGGAATGGGATATGCAAAGGGAAACTATTGACAGAAGTAATATGCATTTAGTAAGTTTACCTTTAAAACACAGCATAAATATAATTTTATAAACATACTTCGATAACATATTTATACACCGAATTGTATATAGACGGCTCTGTGTAATACAGTAATAGACAATCCTCACAAGCATACAAAAAAGGATATGGTAAACTATATTGTGAATTGCTTGGAAATGGACACAGTATTGTTTCACTCTTACGTAGGTACATTATGTATAAATCTATGTACATAGCGGGGATCGCTTATTTAACAAGAAACAATTATACTGCAGGAAAACGAAGAACTATATAAATTACAAATGAAAAATTGGGACCCACTGATACAATGGTTCTGCGATAATTATGGTGTGAATTTGGTAAAAACTCAGAGTATAAAGGCGCCGACAGTATATCCAGAAACTAAGGTAGTGATAACAAGACACTTAATGTCTTACAATCACAGCGCAGTTTATGGTAACTCTTCAGATCTTTAATGTATATAAGTATATGAATTGTTATAATCCTGTTCTCTTTATAGGTTTTATGTACGGAATGGATTCAATTAAATCTGTAATTCTTACTCTGGCTGCTGCGGAGAGGGTAATTGGTATAAAAGAAGCAGTGAAACAGTCACGTTTAGAAGAAAATTATCAAGTATGTACAGTAGCTACCGAACCTAATTTCTATTGAACACGTATCAGATTTTTTAATACTAATTTATGTTTTATTACAGACTTCTCATTGGGGATCGGTAGAATGGTTCCACGATCATAATAAATATGATTTGCAAGCCCGTTTAGCTGCGGCTATCTTATTTGTGCACTTGAACTCTTACTCTGTATCGTGCCAACCAACAAAATCCAATAAGAATGTCGGATAATGTTAAAATTGATCGAATTAATATTGTACATAATTTGTACAGGATGTATCTTGAAATCAAATGAAACACTAAAGTCATTAGTTCGATGTGCGACAAGGAGACGAATCGACAGATGATAATGCTTCTACCGGTATGGAACAGTCAGACCCCATCCACTCTTTTGTACAAACACAACTGGAATAATTAATGTTATACAAACGTAGTAAATATTGAAGCTTATGTCCTCACAATTTAATTAACTTACCTGTATGTAGCTCCATGATTCAAACAAACTGCACCATTTTTACACAAGTGACGGATACACTCGTTCCGGTGACATTCGCCAATACCACGACCCGTGGCAGGACTGGAACTGGTTATCGGATAAATTGCGTTTTCCGTACGTAATTCAATGTCGAATATACAACCAGAAAATCCAGTATGGAGAGGCAAATCATGCGGTAGAGATTCAAAGTTCTTTGATTTATGTCCACCTGTACAGTAATTCCAATGCTTTTTATTATATTATTTTTGTAATCTGTATACTTGATAATGGACATTTAATAAGCCGTTGAATTCTATCATCATTACGAAGGAATAATTAAAAAATATATGTGTTTAAAATAGCAGACCGTCATTTGTCGCATTACTATCATGAACATTATTTGTTATTCAGTATAAACCTTGAAAATATTGAACCGAAAATGGCCAGACCTATGTAAAGTATTGGCGATACATCGAGTCGTGTCATGGATCCAACCACCCGCCCAGTTACATTGCCTATGCCATCTACTGCAAGCCATGCATCTCGACCACTTCTTCCAACTCGGATCGTATATGCTATGTAACTTTTGCTTGCCGCTGCTATCATTGTTGCAGCATTCAGGGGAACTCTCGTAAATATTCGACGAACGCCTAGAAAATATTTGACAAGATTTAAAGGGGCTGCGATTCTTTTGTACATCCGGGATCGTCGTGTATTACCTGCGCCTAAATCCCACGTTAACATAATATAGCCTCGAACATACGTTATAGAAAGGTGATCGGATAAATCTCGACGTGATCCACTTTGTCCTAAATAAGCTATCAGGGATATTTGCTCGTAAGTACGCGGTATGAGTTTCAGTTTTAATTCCATGGTATCTTTTATAGAACTCGAAACGCCGTACGCAATGTAAGACGAAAAACCAGGCACAAGTACCGAAAACGACGGTCGACTTATAGTAGTATCTGCAAGTTGGAAGTAATTATTATTGTCGAATAAAGTGTAACAATATGTGTTACCTTCTTCGCATAAGAGTCCGTGAGTTCCGAGTGGGCAAACGCAAACAAAGCCTGTTCCCGGTGAACTGATACAAGTTGCGCCCAAGGCACAAGGATTTTCGTCGCAAGTAGAACGCTCACAGAATGGGCCTGTATATCTGTCCAATGAAATAATACCCTGTTTCGTGATTATCCATTAATACCACATTTAGTGAATGCAAGTTACAAATTATCTTACCCGGCTATGCATCTGCAACGAACTGAACCGTTTATTTCCTCGCACGCGCCAAAATTCTGACACGGATTTGATAAGCATAAAAACGACACGCAGTCTTCAATTTGGAACGTTTCTGTGGAATCGTGGATGAAATGGCGTGCAACGTCGTTTATCTGTATCAATGTAAAATGTAACGTAATTATACATATTTCGGATATTCTGAAATGTGATTAAAAGTTAAACGAACTTTTAGCGAATCCATGCAACCGGTAAATCCCATGGAGATGTGTGAAAAATAGTGGGAGAATACCATTGGAATGCCGCCTAAATGTAAATTGGCATGCTGTGGAAGAGTTCCATGCGCTGGTAAAATTTGTTCCCCGGTAACCGCTGTTGTTCCATTTACAAGCAATCGGGCCGAACATTTGTTGGTCTCGTTCCTCATTAAATATTGAAATCTATGAATTCGGCGTAGTAAATGCAAAGGTCATTAAATTTTAGTTGCAGATATTGTCGATCGACGATTCAAAAGTCGACAATTTTTCGATCAACCTTTAATTTAATCCCGAATGCATTTTACCTAGTATCAATATCTGCTTCGTATCCATTATCAATAGGCGAATCTATCTCGCCGAGTAGCATTGTTTCGAGTCCGCAAGAGAATTGAAATTTCAACGAGCCGTACTCCAAGTACACTAAGGCGTATTTTTCGTTATCGAAATACACGTGCAATATAATACCATTCTTGAAACGAGTCCTTAGTCTCATGAAAATTCTCAGCGTTGCATTATTGCCGTTTGAAATTTCCACATCGACGTGCTGTCTGGCGTACGATTTTCCATTGAACGCTGCCCGCGCTATACTTGGGCCAGTTTTACAATTTTCCCGTTGCAAACAATTACACTAGAAGCAGTACGAAAACAACAAGAATTATAATTAACACTTCTCGAATTAATTTTGAAACAAAACACGAGCAAATAAATTTATAAATGGAGACAAAATGTAATACTTGCATCGGTATCGTTACGCGTAGGTGGTACCGGAGTAATAGGGCTCTTCGTGGTGGTTGACGATTCAGTCTTCGTTAAAAATTGTTCACGTCCGCTTTCCGTAGTACTATCCTCGAATATCGACCACATAGAGCTGCTGGTTGCACGCGACGAGATATTACTAACGAAAGCAAACGTAGACCCCTCAATGTCCGAACTCGAGGATTTCGATAACTGCGTGATCGTCCATTTATCGTTGAACGAATGAGACGTGGTTTTTGGCACTTCTATCATTGGCGTACTCGATTCAGAACTTTTATTTTGCCAGAATTCGATGAAACTGGGGGAAGATGTAAAATTGGAGAACAGGCTACTACTTCGTTCGCTTCCAGCTGTTACAGTTTCCTCGGTCGTTTTCTCAGTAGAATTAGTTGCAACCGGGTAATACCTAATTAATGATATAGGATCACTGAAATTACCGTACCACTTATTTATTCATGATGATTCATAAATTACGAATAATAATTACCCTGTACTGGAGACATATCCCATGGTGGTACCAGCTTCAGAAATGGATGTATCATCCACAGATGTGAACGCTTCACCGGCATCTTCGTGATAACTAATCTCAGTTCTACCAGCTTCGTTATAAATTGTTCTCCGCGTTAAATATTCTGCTTCAATTTGTGCGGTCGACGTAAACGAAGAAACATCGCTCGAAACACTGGAAAGTGTTCTGGGCCCTGGACTTACTGTTTCAATTTCCGCTATCTCTTTACTGACAGCAGTATACGTGGACGAGATATCAGTAAGAAATTGGCTCGTTTCTGTTGCACCACTCTCGCCGCTGCTGGTACTAACGCTGCTAAACGAATTAGTGTCACTGCTGTCTAAAGTAGAGGACGGTATCTCCGTGAAAGGATACCATTTAGTGTAAGAGCGGCTGGTACTTGTAAAAGGTGTGGAAGTGGTCGTTAATGGCGACGACTCGGTTTCCGGCAGTGTCGATGATTCTGTTGTAGACGAAGCGAGGGCAGTAATTCTCTGATCGTCATCAGTCTCGAGTGGTCCAGTAAATGTCGCGAACGTGCTCAATGGAAGATCATAGACATTGCAAAACCGTCCGCTGTAGAATATTGGGCAGGCGCAAGTGAAACTATCGACACCATCGATACAGGTGCCACCGTTCTCGCAGTTTGCGAATTTAGATTCGCAGTCGTCGTATTTCAATTCGCACAGGGTTCCATGATAATCTGGCACGCAGTAACAAACCGGCCGTTCGTCCTCGAACAAGCATACCGCATCGTTTTCGCAAGGACTTTCTTCGCAGGCCACAACAGTTTTGTCGCAATCTTTACCTGTGTACCCTGTGTTGTAGAGAATGTTTAACGTTAATAGCCCGTTTCGTTTTACATTCACGTTGGACCTTGGCAATATTGGCTTGTTATGTTTCAGTTAGAGTTTGAACGGTGCTACATAGTTATTGCGGTTTACCAAATAAACAGGCGCAGGTGTACGAGGCAGGAATGTTAAGACAAAGGCCACCATTCTTGCACGGCGATGTAACACACTCATCGATGTCTTCCTCGCATAATTGTCCGGTCCATCCTGTTTCGAAGAAGACAATTCGTTTTCGTACAATCGATTAATTGGATCGACAATGCAAATTATTTACAAAATCTAGTAGCAAATTATATTACAAAAATACAGACCATCGGGACAACGGCAGTAGAAAGAAAATCCAGGTCCCTCCTCGCATTCGCCACGGTTTTTGCATATTGTATCGTTGCAAACGGAGGCGTCGATTTCGCAATAATCACCTTAAAGGATATCAAATATGAAGTGCGATAGAAGAAATTTGCATTGCATATTTTCTTTCGTATTTTCACCTGAATATCCATCGGGACACTGGCAAGTGATACCATCATAGTCCAAGCAGGTTCCATTATTTAAACAGGGTTGATTCGAGCACTCGCTATATCTTTGCTCGCAATTCAATCCTAAAGGAAAATTTAATTTCATATCAAATGAAAGACATATTTTATTGTTCCTGCGGATATGAACGATACAGATACAGTTTTTGTTTCGCAACAATGTCGCATCCCCGGCAGGAAATGTGCCACAAGCAAAAAATCTTCAATTTTTCTTTCTTTTCTACCGAAACCATCGTTGCAATTAAATAGTATCGTAACAAGAATTTTTCTTCTCACATTTCTGAACAATTTGCATCTTTTCGACTTGCGAGAATTTCCTTGCGACAGTGTAACACGAGGATCACGAGCATCATTCAACCACCCCCTCTGCTAACACGTCAATGGCGTGGCTTTTGCACACGCAATGAAAAGTAAACGAAGTAATCATGAATTACCAACGAAACCCTCGGTGCAGGTGCAATTATAAGCAGCGATAGCATCGTTACACGTTCCTCCGTTTAGACACGGATTGGACCAACAATCGTCCCAATTGATCTCGCAGTTGATGCCAGTGTAACCATCGATACAGTAACAGGAATAAGTACTGTATCGTGCACAGAAGATAAATTATTAATTGCATTTGTAATATGAATTCCAACGAAGCTGACGATTATCGCGATTATATATAAGTTCGTTTAGTTTTATGTTATTCGTTTGTGTACCTGTTTACATCTTCTAAACAAATTCCGTACATGCAAGGATCTCCGCTGCAATTTAATCCTTGTGAAAAGTTGCTCGTTAAGAGTACAAATATTGCTAGAAAAAACGTCTTTTCTTTCATAGACACTTCAAGAAGCATCCTTGTACAATGCATTCTGAATAAAAAATAGCATAATTTTATTTATTAGAAATAAGTAAGAAGTTTCGTATGAAACGCATGCTTGTTGATTTAATTGTAGCTTGTACTTCAGCATCGTCGAATGTACGTAAAATAATTTTATTTATTTATAAAGAGAATGATAATGCTTTAATGTAGACGATAGAAATACTCCGCTCACAGCCTTGCAATATATAAATCATTTTTAATATTCTGTTCACCTTAATTGTATGTCTTTATTAATTAAAAAAGGTGCAGCAACGTGAATTACGAACAGCACGCCGCGTCCGTTCGTTTACACTTTTCTTAATGGCATAACTGACCAGGTGTCGTGTATATATAACACTTATGCGAGTGGTATTTGCCGCAGGTAGTTTCCACCTGGTAGTCCTAGCAACGCTTAGGACTATACAAATGGTCATTATGTATCTATCGGATACGCTTGCGTCAAAGTTTGCTTCGTCAATAATAATTTTTATTCAGTTTTAATAACATCGTATCGTGCTACAAATTATTTTATTCATTGATATACATAAAACCATTTTGTACGCTATACCTCGTCAGGTGCTTAACCGTTGACTACCGTAGAACTTAAAATGAAATATCATAAGATAAATGTTATTTAACAATATAACTTGCTGCTTACGTGCAACTCATACCTCGTCCCGTTTATTTAACATTAACAGAACTAATTTCCACATCTATTATCCTAAAAGTCAAATGAACGCAACATGAAATAATTCCTACTAAACCGTGCGTATCAATTACGAAATTCCAATTCTATTTTGGAACTTGAAACTGCAAGCGGCCAGCGCAAACTATGATGCACCACCATTCATCCGCCTAATAATTCTATTAATAGAACCATCCGTCGACAATGTAAATATTATATCTTTCTTAACGAACGAACATTACTGGCGTCGATCCAATTAAACCAATCAAATCTAAAATGTATCGTTCGTTCGTTCGTCTTGCCGCGTAAATCTACAGAATACCGAGCTACATATAAATACAGGTGTATTATGTAATCTGAAACGTTTCTTAATATATACGCCGCGAAGATACTGACCGTGGACACGCTGCGACGGCCACGAAAAACGATCACCATACTGTTTCGCTGCCGACTGCATACAGAAATAAAATAAGAGCTAACAAGTGATTCGAATATTGCGATTAGAATAACCATTATATCCAACGAGTCTTCAATCTGCAATGGAAGCAGAAAAAGTCGAGGAAGTGTTGGTGTCGCATTTGAAGGAGTGCAAGATTGTCCAAAGTGGTCCACGGCTGTGGACCATTCGTGAATCGTCATTGGGTGGTCGTGGAATGTTCGCCGCTCGGGACATCGAGCAGAATCAATTGATCTTCATCGATTCCCCATTGATAATCGGCCCGCGACCGGTTGGCAAACATTTGCAAATGTGCTCCTGTTGTTATAAAAACGAGTGCCCGTTGTTTCCGTGCGACAGGGGCTGCGGTTTGCCAGTTTGTTCGACGGAATGCGAAAATTCACCACGGCATATGAATCGCGAATGCGAATATTTAAGATCGTTGATACCCACGTGTGGTACTGATTGGTCCCCCGATTTACTGCAGGCTCTGATAGCGATACGTGCAACTTCTATGACAGAACGGCAACGCGAATGTTTGGCCGCCCTCCAATGCGTTCAAACGCTTATCTCCGGTTACCAAGTACGATAATTGAAATGCTACGATACGTTTGTTGAACGAAGTTCATTCATATAGGTGTGTTATGTTGCGGGTCTGTTTTACAACATTTAGAGGGAGAGAAAAAGAGACATACGTGTAACTCTTTTGCTGCGGAGGGGGTAGATATTCAGCAATTGTTCGTTAAGAATCTATAGAAGCGTCCTTTAAACGGTAACGCATGATTATTGCAATTATTTACATAATTTATATCTTGGGCAATGAAACAGAGTGGCCAAGTGTTTATACGTATTGCTCTTCGTTACTTAACAACCGTACCGCTTTTGTGGATTGAAGACAATTTTTTTTACCCGATAGTACTAGAGCTACTAAACGCATATTACTAATATTTATATAGCAATGATTGATGATTGTTCGATGAAAACTTTGAACAGCTGCGTTCCTTGAATGGCGAGCATAAAAAAGCGCCTGCTATTATTAACACGCTATATACCCATATTATTAACACGCTATTGACATTTATGCTAAGAGACATTTAATCACTGGTTATGGCTGAAAGTTATTTGCATTGTCTATTTGTGATATTTTTCCGTTTCTGTTTTTCGCTGTATAAACAAAAGATCGAACTACTTGCAAAGAATGTGACGAATCCTCCAAGCGAGAAGGATGTTGGATTGATGAAACGTGTATGCGGAGCTTTCAGTACGAATGCGTTTGAAACCGTGAGCGTCCACGACAAAGATCGTTCCTCGAGTCTACGCGGTCTTTATCCAATGGGGTCGTTACAAAATCATTGCTGTGTACCGAACACGAGGCATCATTTCGATGGGGAATACCGGCTTTATGTTGCCGCAGCCATGCCGATTCCCGCTGGAGAGGAGATCACTATGTCCTATACGAGCTTATTTTGGGACACATTTTCGCGCAGACAGTTCTTGAGTATCACTAAACAATTTTCTTGCGCGTGCGAAAGGTGCGGCGACGCTACGGTGGGTACATTTAATATTTATTGTTGACAAACGTTACGAACGTTCACTCGAATTGGCGAATTTTAAAGGATCACTGATTGATACTAGGAGTTTGGATCTAGATTAGGAGCATTTTTATGCGCATCCGAGGGATGTTCCGGGCAATTGTTGCCACGAGATCCTCTTAATATAAGTCCTTGGGTATGCGACAAGTGTCCAACAACTATAAGTCAACGACAGGTAGATATTTACGATGTGTCCCGTAACTAACTTGCTGGGGTGACTCTGAACAATTGTTTCCTTTACCAAAATGTTGGTTGCAGCTTCGTCAATAATTCAATCACGAAGCTGCAAACATTTTGATAACGAGAAATATTTCATCTGTGGTTTTTGTTATGCTGACATTGCAAATAATTTAATTGTATCAATGGGACAAAGATGAAGAGGGAAGTATATCTATTCTCAGTGTCAGGTACTTTGTTTTTCCCTTTTTATTAGATGTGTTCGATTCGTTCAGGTATAGCAGCTATAATGAAAGAAGTTCAGTATAAAACGCCGCGACAGATTTTTGAATTTATACAAAAGGAACTGTCCATTCTGGTACCACAGAGCAATTCTTTTATTATGGATGCAAAGTTTCAAATAATTTCGTATTACGGTAGAAGCGAGGACCTCGCATGGGAAGGTAGGAGCATTTAAATATTGCATCTTGTACGAAATATATTATTTTGATAATGTTTTTTTACGTATTGCGCCAGATCTGACTGATACTGAGCTGGATGTGAAGATAAAATATTGTAACGATTTACTCCACGTGTTGGACACTTTAAAATTTGGTGATTGTAAGAAGCGAGGTAAATTAATTCAAAAAGAGAATTCCCATTCACTTACAGATGAAATATTTTCAGTTTTTCTTTTCGATTAATCCAGGTCTTATTTTATATGAATTGTACTGTACGAATCTCGAGAAAATGAAACGGCTTAAGCAACAATCTAGTACAAAAAAAGTATGCTCCATTTTATTCTGTGGCATATATATTCGCATTCGTTCGATTAGTTACATCGTGTTAATAAATTTTATTAACCAATTTTGCAGATCGATGAAAATCAACATTTACTAGAAAAAGCATTAATTATACTTCAAAATGATATCGTTTCGGCTGTTACTTTTGAATACGATCGAAAATATTTCAAGCAGCCAATTGCCGTACAGAAAATTACATAAAAAAAGGCAGAGTACAAATAATGTTAAAAAATTGTCCAAGCATTTAATATTTCCATACTCCTTAGGAATTCTTGCATTCAAGGAAACGAATATATAATATACATGTCAAATAGTACATTCTTTGTACCAAACTGTTATATTTCACAATCGTATCACCCATCGTAAAATTCGATTTTAGTGATTATAATTTCGATGGTGATAGATACATAAGCACTGAGTAATGTACAATAGACATTTAATTATGGAAAATTAAAGAACTAGACGTTAAGTAAGCCATATGAATATAACTTTTTTTTACATTGCACCGCTGTTAGCTAAGTTGGCTACAGCAAATAGCTAAGTAGCTGAACCAGACTAGCAAGTAACAAAGTGATGCACTTATGCCCTTACGTTGTATAGTACGTAATATAGTAGCAAAGTGTAATTAAGGGAGTCATGTCATATAAATGAAAGCGCTTTTCTTTTCTTTATACAGCTTGTTCTAATAAACATTTTGCTTCTTCGTATAAAGCTGTACAAGGTTTTAAAGCTTCTAAATCGTAATCTGCATCCTCATCAATATTTACATTGTTATTCCTACAACAGAATAATATTTTTATATTTCTATGCCAAGTTATTTGATTTAAAAAAGTATTTAATTAAATCGAATTCTATTATTTACCTATACAGAAGATCATCTACTATAGGCAGTACATCACTGTTTAAATCGCGTAACAAGCGATTTCGGGCAAGTGCCGTGTGCATAAATGCAATATTGTGATGACAAAATTCTGTCTGATCTAAAAATTAATATTTTAATGAGATAAATAATCATTTGGTATTGAACAGCAGTTAATTAAATTGCGTACCATCTTTTCCATATTTCTTTGCCAGTTTTTTCATTAAGTCTTCGCCTGCATACTTTGCAGATACACCAATTCTATGCAGAATTGCTTTGCACTGCCAACGATTTTCTGAATTCTGATTGCCTGGTGCAGATTTACGAGGTTGTGTTTCCTTAACTAGACTTTCCCAATCAACACCCAGCGCATCGCCTAAACCTTTACCACTCGTTTTTATATCTTCTTCTAATTCACCATCGGAAATTTCTTCGAAATCCATAGTTTCCATGTTGTCCTCTTCCATATTTCTACATAAATCAAGTAATATAACATATTTATTAATACACATGTATACCAATGATGTATGAAATGAAAAAATTAAAGCGATTACCTAAACGACATCGTGTCCGTATTGTCTTTTCCTTTCGCACTAAACACTGTTTCTTCTATTGTTTCTTTTGGAGACGAGGGATCTGTCTCTTGGTTTGTCGACTGACCATCTCGTTGCGTAGTATCTGCAACTTTTTTAGCTGCACGAGTTTTATTGGGATCCACATCCTGCAATTATTAGTGTTATAAGAATATATGTTTAAATGAAACATATTGGCTATTACTGCAGGGAAGCAATACATACAGTAATATCTTCCATGTTTAATATGTCATCTGGATCGTCACTAATGTCGCTAAGATCGCTTTCAGTGTGAAGCGTTTGTAAAGATTCGTCGATACAAGCACGTTTCGATTCAGACGTAACAGTTTCTTTTGCTTCAGACTTTTCTTGCGGAGGCGGTTTCTTTGGAAAAGTGTCTGTAGCCTTTTCTCGATTCGTAGATAGTTTACCTTCTGCTAGTTCCATTAACTTTTTATTGATAGGTTCTTCCTTCATACTACCATACAGAGATGCCTGTTTGGAGCTATGGACTGTACATTCATCTCTGGTTTCGGAACTGTTGTACGGTCTTCTTTTACTGAAAAACACAGCGAAAGAACTGAATAATTTTCAAATGCGAGGTACAATCAAAATGAAATCGTGCATGTACATACGTGAATAATATATCACGTTAATTAAGCAAAATTAACTCGCAACTTACTTATGCGTAGTGGATTCTGCCACTTCTACTTCTTTTGACCGATCATTTCTATAATGACTACGAATATGCACCGATTGATTATCCCATTTTCTAGAATCGGTTGATTTCCAATCTGACACAGATGTATCATAACGTGAATTCCAATCATCATCGTGCACCTCGGATCGTGGAATACTGTCTCTGTTATCCCACAATGCTCTCACTCGCCATTCTCTTTCTTCCCAATCAACAGGACCATAAGTTCTTTCTCTACCGTGTTCCACATCACGATGATGACTGTCCCACTCGTCGTTCGGTACATTTTCATCTCTAATAAAAAAAAAATAAACATCAAAAGTTAGAGGGAAATTTCGTTATCGATTGAAAATAAATGTATTTTTCTATAACCAGCGACATACCGAATTGCAGTGTTACTTCTTAACTTTTCACCCGGATATATTGGATGTCTATGATGATGATGATGATGTCGATGATCATCAAAAGATGTTCTATCCGTAGCTGGAACAACGTATCTAGATTCCCGAGATCGTTCCTCTCGAACTCCACGCCTTTCCTCAAACGGACTATCATACCTACGACCATCGATAGTCTTCCTTCTATCATTTTCGTGAACATGATGATCACGATAATCTATATGCGAGGACGCCTCCTCCTGCTCATCCCAGTGTTCCGACACACGACCATAATTTCTATTATAACTTCTATCGACTTCGATTGCACGTCGTGGACTGTTTTCCCGTCTTTCGATTAAACGATCAACTTTGGTCGGTGTGGCGCGTGATTGATCATGCTCGGATGCATGAGTTCTGTCGTATCGTGCGCTGTACCGTCTATGTCTTTCACGATCGTAATGTCCAACATCGATTCTATCGATTAAATTGTCTCGCGACGTGGACAACGTGGCCGGTGCTGATGAAGATGACGAGGACGCTATAGACGGTTGAACAGCTGGCAAAGCGGGTGTTTGCGACAATGGTGGTGCATTATGTATACCCTTTTCGAGTAAGGATGCTCTGTCTAAAGATCTTTCTCGCGGGAAACGTTCAACCCGATCTCTGGGTGAATTTACACCAGCTTTACGCGTAGGCGCATCCTTATCTACAGCAGTCCTATCGTATCTATTATCGATCCGTTGAGGTGGTCTATCCCTATCGGATAGTGTTTGCGTTTCGGATCGTTCCCTCTCTCTGTCGCTTCTACGTTCTCTGGTACCATTCTTTTCGAAACTACTATCCTTTACAACTATACGCTCCTTGTCTCGGCTGTAACGCGAATTTTTATCCGCCGGTATATTTATAGCTGCTGAAACTAAAGGCGGAACGTCTCTGTCCCTTGGTTTCACAGTTTCTTTTTCTCTGTCCCGATCACGATCTCGATCCCGATCACGGTCTCTATCACGGTCCCGATCACGTTCGCGATCACGATCACGATCACGATCTCTCTCTCTCTCCCTTTCTCGGTCTCGATCACGTTCGCGATCTCTATCACGATCACGATCCCTTTCTCGTTGCCTTTCCCGACAACGCTCTTGTAGCTCTTCTTTTTCTTTATCTTTATCACGAGTTTCCCGTTGATCCCGACCAAGCCTCGAATGGCCACGCTCATCTCTCGCGTGGTCTTTATCGCGACGTTCCTTGTTCTTTTGCTGTGCTTTCTCGCCTACATAAGGCTTCTCCTCAAATTCTTTGCCGACCCTTCTATGATTTTCTTCCTGGCTCGGCACCTGTCTGACTTTAACGTTCTGTTCGGTTTTTTTAATTTCTTCCCTTTCTTTCGTTTTATCACTTTTATGCGTTTCGCGATCTTTCTTTTCCGCGTCGCGAGATCTGTTTGCAGCGATTGGCCTATCTGGCGGTGGCTTTGGCGGTGTAAGCTCTCGTTTGGATCTCGTCGGTTTTTCGGGCGTACGACTGCGACGTACTTTTGCTTGAACGGTTTCCTTCGCGTGTTGGTGCTTCGATCGTTCTGGCACCGGGGGTGTTCTGGATCGTATATCTTTCTCCTTGCATTTCGCCTTCAATCTATCGTCGGCTTTCAGCTTCTCGTCTATTGAACGATTCTTCTCTTTGTCCTGTTCCTTCAATTTGTCAAACGGTTTACTCTTCGCGCTGTCTTTAGGCAATTCGTCTACATCTCGTAATTTCTTATGATGCCTCTCTTCTTTGTCCATTTCGCGACATTTCAATGCTTTCGGAGATTCGCTTCTGTTTCTTTCTCTAACTTTGTTTGATACTCCATGATGTGTTACAGAGACGGAAGAACCTAATACAGCTGTTGTTGCAGCCGCAACCGCTGCAGACACTTGTATCGCTGGCGATCTTGTACGAGGTGTAGCAGAATGTTTTCTGGATATCGAAGACGAACTATATTTCTTTGCTGTCCTGGCACCGATTTCCTTTTTCGCTGAAGAACTTTCGAACTTGCGCTTCTTTTTCACCGACGTTTTCTCATTTTTTGTCCCAAGCCTCTTCAACTTTAACCTGTCAAAAATTACTTCATTTTAATACCAAAATTGCTGGAATATTATTAGCAATACGATTTCAAGGAAACGAAATACTGCCTTTGCAGGATGGAAATTTTTCTTCAAATATAATGAATCATTTCATTGGATATAATCTATAAATAATATTCAATGCGTAAGAGGCTTACTTTCTTCTCCTTTCTTTATCTTCATCGTAATCTGTGGATCCGCTGTGATGTCGCTTGGGTTTGATTTTTTTAACTTTCTTACGAGAATCTGACGTTGAACTGGAAGATGAATCTTCGCTACTAGAACTACTGCTACTGCTAGACGTACTAGAGGTATGAGAACTAGAGGAAGAAGTCATAGCCTTTTTCTTCTGTCTCACTTTATCTTTCCCATGAACTTCCTTGTCTTTCTTCATTTGTAGCTCTAGTTCTCTCCTTAACAACTGTCTACGCCTTTCTAACACTTTCTCGTCCTCGTACTCCAAATCTGTTTGATTCCAATCTTCTAGATTCAAATCGGGGCTGTGCGACGCCTTTTTTATGATCTTAGAAGTGAGCCTTTTAAATGGATCCTCAATAAGCTATACATAGGTGTTAAACATAGGTGTAAATATTTACATTTAAACGAACGGATAAATATACAATTTGTTGTAGCAAATTTTGTGTAATTGAATGCTCAACTATGGAAGCATAATACTATAGAGTATATACACTTACTCCAGCTGTACTCGCAATAGCATTATCCTTTTTGGCACGTTTGGACGGACTTATTAATGTGTGAGTATTTGCATATCTAGTTGCGATATCAAGAAAAGAAAATGTTGGTCATCTTAAATTGAACGTATAAATTCTTACCCTATTCTCTAAACAATAAACTTGCCTTTTGATTTCATTATTCATCAGAACAAAGGATAAATATACATATATATATATATTTTTTAATGCTTTTAGCAAATTACATTAACTTCAAAATGATACTTGCTTGCAATTCTTTCCGTACGAACAGCTGCCGTTTAGTGCCCAGTTTCTACAATAATCCGACGTGTTTTGACCGGCAGTAACTGCTGGTTTGGTCCCCAACCTCTCAAATACACTTGGTCGACGAGAGTCTGTATTACATTTCGTAGGGTCAACCGTTATCTTCCTTATGTTTGATTTTGACATATTATCACCATAAAACAATTATGTTTTCACAATGGAAGCACATAACTGCAGTATGCAAATATTCATTTGCTATGGAATCACCATTAATCATTTAACCATACGCGAATGCAGGTACACCTTACGCGGAATCCATAAACTATTAAACGACTAAGCGATACAAGCTGTTGGTTGCGGTTTATACAAATCAATTTTCTTACTAATGAGGCTATTTTAATATTTACACTGATTTTTGTACCACATATTCTTAAATGCTAACCCCAGATTCATCTTGCTTGATACGACTGAAGTACCAAAACGTAAAGAAAACAATACTGCCTAGCGTAATGAAGTTGTGGATAAATTGCGGCTCAGTAAAGCCAACCTATGGCAATAAAAATTATGAAAATTATGTTTGGTTATTATTCATGTTTTATTAACTAACAAAAGTAGCTCGAAGCCGCGAATATAAAGTATTTCACAGATATCTTCAGAAGCAATTATTTTTCTTAACAATTGCAAAAGAACGCGAAGCATAAAAAGTGTAATGGAAATTGAACACGATACTATCGACTTAAACTAATTTCATCGACGGAACAAGATCTTCGAACATACATATACCTATGTAATAGGTACAAAAATTCAAATGTGTCACACACAAAATATAATACGATAAATTAAATAAAACGATCTGGGTATTCAATTTTCTCAATAATTTGTTTGCAAATAAAGCTCTTGAAATGACAATATTTTACCAGATTTTTTTGCTTGTTTAAAATCAGAAATTACGTCTGATAGTAAGCTCATTTGATAATCAAAGTATGTATGCATCTATGAATATTTCTATATAATTTTCTATCTGCTATACCAATTGTAAAAGATGTTTCCCAAATCTCGAAAAAGTACAGATATATGTACACATATACATATACATATTTCTACGCCCCGTTTGAAGTATTAAAATACAGCTATCCGTGATTTCGATTGTCATTTAGAGCACCTTATTCATTACGATCATATTAAACGACAAGTTAGTTTTTCAACACGGTTATCGTAGTAAGCTTCTTTGTACAATTAAAATATTGCCATAACATTTTCTACATTTTTCAATGTTTAATGTCCTATTTCATCTTGGTAATTCAGAGTTTCTGTTTCTGAACATTATCTAAGAAACATTATTATGAATATTACAATATACCCACACCTTTGTGCATTGATTATTACACAAATGTATTTTTTCCATAAAAACATCTAATTAGCCCTCTGTAAAATTTAAAAACAATTCGGTTCCTGACTCATTATTGTAACGTTGATGAATTAAGTTAACATATTTCTATATCTGTCTATTCATTTAACGATATGTACGTAATGTTATTATTTTTTCTATAGTTTTAAATACAATGTCACATCAATGCAGTTGCGGAGATACGCATAGCGATGCTGAATTAGGTGTACAGTATAGTTTATATGAAAAAATTGACATAGAAAACATTGAATGTTTAAATGAATGCGATGACGGTAGTGGATCCACTGTATTTAAACCATGGGAAGATAGATTGGACAGGACTAAAGTAATTATTTGTTCACACTATTCTCATATTTGCAATAATATTTTAAACTTATAATTTATATGTATAATATTTTATCCCATATCCTGTTTTTTCTTTACAGTATGTTGAAAGCGACGCAGATAATGAACTCCTATTTAATATTCCGTACGTTTCTTTATCTTTATATCGTTTCATTAACAATATTTAAATAGCATGGTCTTCCTACAGTTTTACAGGAAATATAAAATTAAAGGGCCTGATTATTATTGGTGGAGAAGGTAATCTTCATCCCAGTAAAGTTAAACTGTGAGTATCTCCTACTTTAATATGTTCGAGTTTTTGAAAGAAAATTGTAGTATTCAATATCGGGTAGTATTCGAATGCGCGTGCTTTGTTTAATGAAATATTCTGTATGTCCAGATATAGAAATAGACCACATATGACGTTCGACGATGTAGCTATGGAACCAGAACAGGAATTCGAATTATGCGTAGATACGCATGGAGTACATGAGTATTCTCCAAAGTAAATAAGTGTATTTATTGTATCCCGAATTTTTCTATAAATTTATATTAATATAAGAAGTTAATACAATTTCCATTTTAGGGTGGTGAAATTTTCATCAGTGCATCATTTAACTTTACATTTCATCGGTGCTCAAACAGCAGATAAAATAGAAATTTATTATATCGGATTAAAAGGAGAATGGTCTCCTGGACATCAACATGGTGTCACCATATGTACTTATGAATCGCGTCCGCTAATAAACGATCATCCAAGAGGGGACTATGAAAATATTGATAGAACAGTTAATTGATTTTATAATTTCAAGGTCTAGAAAGATACACCCTGTGCTAAAATGTAACATAATTCTAAGGGTCAATAAACGTTTACATCTAAACGAGCGCTTTGGCTATCTTCCATAATGCCATTCGAGCAACTTTATTGCAGAGCAAGCGTCACTATTTACTAGATAGTACAGGAGTAAAGTATACAATCGATTCAACACCCCGGAACTAATGAATAAAAATGGCAAATCTATTTATAATAATGTCTGAAACAGCCATAAATATTTCTACAGCTAAACAAGTTCGTAATCCCAATTCGATGCTGGATGGACTTGTTTTAACAATTGAATATTAAAACTATAATTAATATATTTTTCTCGATATAGGAAGCGGTCCTATTTTGCGATGTCAGTAGCTTTTCTTATCAATGAAAAGTTTTCCGTATATGCATATTGAATTCCTCATGCCTTCGAAAAGCGTGCGTTTCTCGAGGTCCGCTTCAATATCCCCTTCTCCTCTTCGTTCCCTTCCACTGTATGGGGACCAATATGAAACTTTGATGCACGATATCACGAGAAACAACGTTCACTAAGTTCGACAATTGTGGCTCATGGCACACGCGATTGACAACACCTCCAACGAGGCAAATAAACAGGATGAAAAAAATGCAAGTGAAAATTGCAGCTGTACATCAATGGATTACTCGCAATCAGTGCCATCGGCCACCACGCAACCCTTACCACCGGACGGAGGATGGGGCTATATCGTAGTACTAGCATCCTTTTTAATCCATGTAATAGGTAAGTAAGTGACTTTGCCCCCCTCTGATTGTACTATTAAAATTTTTTAGACATTTAGACTTGATAAAATCCTGGCTGAATATTCTTTTGCCAATTTATTCTTCTTCGTATAAAATTGTACTTTTCCATCACATTCGCACGCTTACGGAGTAAGCTTAATTCAATAAGAACCCTGTACAGTTTACTTTGAATTCGGATTACACAAGAGTTTCGTAATATTTTACTTTTTAATATACAGTTTATTATACGCCAATGATGTATATTTTATTTATGTAATAATACAATTATCGCGCCCGTGTTTACAACGAGAACTGCAGTAAAGTGTATTTCGTGTTATTAATTTATTTTTAACAACCTCCGCTTCTTTTTTGGGAAGCTCTTATCGTTATTATTATGTTGTTACCGCTATGGGCGAATTAATCGAACAGCCTGATGACTTTATTAATTTCGAAGAAGTAAAATATTTTGCGATAAAGTCATTACACGCACGTCTTACCAATACCACCGCAAGCGTACATTAATTTCCTGTGAGAAATTCATTAAAAATTCGGTTACGTTCACCTTCAGGTCGTCGTGACAAAAAAAAAAAAAATGCTGACGTCCTCTATAACTCAACAGTATTCTAATAATAAAAACAGATGGTATTAAAATCAATTATTGATATAAAACAAAAAGAAAGATCGCGTAAGCGGTTTGCGAAATCACGCTATGCATACACGCTACTCTAATCGAATTAAGTGATTGTATCGAATAAAAATAGATCAGGCTGTTTCCTAATATTTCAGTCATCTATCTCGCGTTCGAAACAGAGATAGGCGAGCGTCGAATCGCGAAGAAGAAGAGCAATATTTAAGAACGCCGTACAAGATCTCTTTAATACGAGAACACGTACGTAATTATTCATACGCGTCATTGCACATTTGTTCCAAATCGGCCTGTTACCAAATATAATAAGTTAAACACGCGTTTCATTATACAGAAATGAAAACATGTGTATCGATATGCAATGCATACATATGCTGTGCAATCATTCGAAAGAGACGAATGACCTTGCAGCCGCGCTCATGCGTGCATCTTCGATTTCTTCCTGGTCTTGGCTTTCACAGGAACTCGAACATCTCCGCGAACTTATGAAATATAATCGCTATTTTCTTTTTTCACGTATATACGTGCAATAATAACGTAACAGGTCAGTTGAAATAGGCCAAATTATGTGAATCTACGATAAATAGAATCCGGTCGACGATCGGTCTGTTAAAAGAAAACAAAGTAATCAAGCAATAATTATGAATGCAAAAAGAAAGAGAACAAAAAATTGAGAAGGAACAACGACATTGGCATTACACAGATTTCTAAATCGTAAGGTTCATCTACGCTTCTTTTTGGCCTCTTATCTATTGCCGTGCGTCCGTAAAAATCATATTCCTCTTACACGCGTCTGTCAGCATAGATCCCTATTGGAAACTGTATTAAAAGTACGAACGCGGCAATAGTATTCGTGCCCGGAGGAAAGAAACGAAACACATCGGTCGGAAAATAACAACGCGATCATTCCTGCCCGATAAATGAATTTTAATGGAAATTCGTCGGATTCGGTCACAAAGGGGACAACCGCGACCGAGATTTATTGTCGTTCGTTTATTGCACTTTGATCATCGTTCGCGTGTATGAAACTTGATGGGTACGCGCAAATGTGCGGAGGAATACAATGAAATGTACGTGTACAGGGAACAGACAGATTACGCGCGACAATTGTTTTGCGATATGTAAGATCAAACCGTAACATCGAGATAAGACGTACGCCATTTTTGCGTAGCGCATCTAATTAACCGCATGTTCGAAAATCGCTTTGACCAAGCGAAAACGTATTTGAAATTCTAAAATAATGTTCCGTTCTTACAGCGGACGGCGTAACGTACTCGTTCGGTGTCTTTTACTTAGAACTCTTGTACTATTTCGAAGAAAGCAAAGGTGCGACCGCGTGGATAGCATCGATATTAGTCGGAGTGACTTTGTGCTCGGGTGAGTTTGTTGCGGGCCGGTCCGACTTTCCGTGAAACGTAACAGGTACCGTTTGTTTAAGGTCCAATATCGAGTTTATTCGTAAATAAATTCGGATGCCGGTCTGTAACAATAGCTGGCTCGATACTGGCGAGTGCGTGCTTATTGGCGAGCATGTGGGCCGGAAATATCAGGACGTTATACGTCTCCATTGGTATCGGAACAGGTAACACAAAACTACATTCATCTTTCTTTCGTTTCAAATATAAATAAGTTGTCCGGATGCCTTTTTCGTCAACATATTATTTATTAACGAGCAATCGGGCAATCGCCTTCTGTGATTGGCACCTGACAACATGCGGATGTGTCTGCGAAATAATGTTTCCCCCTTTTGAGGTGGCAAAGCCATCGACCCACTTTTTTTTTATTTCCGCTTCATTTGGAAAGCGTGCATCATCGGAAAGATTGTTCTGCTTTGAAGGGAATACATATGTGCACACGTAGGTGGAGTGCGGATCACACAATTGCATAAAGCAGGCAATCCTGCCGATTCGAAGTCAGATAATGTTCTTGTGGCCCCCGCAGCGATAAACAACCCGGCGTTATCGCGAGGAAAAATGACTTTACAACGATTTGCGGTTCAAATTAGTCGTTTATCTCTTAATACCGTATTGAAAGGATTTAATTGCCGATTAATATCGTTCCTCCGGGTTGTGCTAGTCAAGGTACACAGGCCGGCTGGTTAATCGCGAGTATGCCTTAGTTTAGTTTCATTTAGAAGTGCTTGCAATTCCTCGTCTTCGAACGCCTGGGCCCATCCAGAAGGCGATTAGTAAATTAAATTCAAATCGCTACTTAGTGAACCTGTTCAAATTAATCTTGATCACCGTATGTCTCATAAATTATACTCGCCGCTTCTTTGGCAGTATGTTCATGATGAAAATTAGCGAAGCGCGCAACACGCCAATATGTATCTTTCATCGATCTTTTTATCATTTATCTTCGTTCTGAAAATTTGCACGGGTACTTTGTAAACCTAGAGCACGGAAAGAAAAGAAAGGGGAAAGACTAAATATGTATAGAATTTAATGATACGGCAATTGACTATTTCATGTTTTCTTGCTACCATTAGTGTTTTGCTGTCTTTCATTTTTCCTGACTTGAGACACGATGATTCGCGTCCACTTCATTAGCGACAGAAAAATTAAACTTGCCTGTGAGATCTTATTTATATTCCGGATACGTCTGAATAGAATGATTGAAACATTCATTTCCAATGGTAGAATCTAACGGCAGATATATTCAAATTTCCCCCAACGATTTCGCGTGTGACATATTTTGTTAAAATATAACACGCATAACACTTGTGGTATTAATTAAAGAAAGCAATTATTGATGTTCCAGGTCTAGGTTTTGGTTTGATATATTTACCTGCGATTGTCAGCGTGACATGTTACTTTGAAAAGTATCGATCGCTTGCAACCGGAATCGCGGTATGCGGTTCCGGTTTGGGCACACTAGTTTTTGCACCTTGCATAGACCACTTTATAGCGATATACGGATGGCGAGGCGCGATTATGATTTGTTCTGGAATCGTTTTGAATTGTGCCGTACTTGGAGCACTATTTAGACCACTCGAAACGACTAAGCGAAAAACGATAAGATCTACGGAGGTACAGGATCCTCGTATAATAATAATTGATAACATGATAGCGTAGTTGAATATAGAAATCGATTTTCAGAAATCTGTAGAGAACTCGAAGGAAAGTATTGCGGAATATACAAATAGATTACCTAATAATCAAACTGAAAATACAACGTTGCACAATGTGTATTTTCAAAAGGAGAATGAGAGCGTTGGAATACGATCATTGAGCCAGCCCGTTTTAATTTCAAACGATATGATAAAACAAGATAATCCGGAGATCGCCAAAAAAATACCGTCGGTATTATTTTTCTGTGTATTTATTTAATATTAGTTGTCCTTATTACGATTATTATTATTATTATTAAATTGGTTATAAATAATTTAATTATTATTCTAAAAATTCAAAGATATTTTCTTGATATCAAATATAATTTCTTCCAGTTTCGTGGTGCGCAAGATATATAATTTGTTGTTATTAAATCTTTCGTCTGTCTGCAGTTCATGTTTAGCACGAGAATATAACGAAGAAAGGTTTCATATCCACGAGTCTTCTACAAGCTTAGCCAATAAAGAGGAACACGTAAAAGCAGATAACAGAGAGTTTAAATTGTGTAACGAGAGAATAGTAGATACTCTTCGGGAGGAATTAGATATTTCCATTTTTAAGGATCCAGTATTTATATTATTTACTTTTTCCAACTTCTGTACCAGTATTGGATTTTATATACCATACGTGTATGTACTGGTATGTATATAGACTTATTTGAAAAAAAGCTTCTATCTATTTATATCAAAGATTTTTCTATTACTCATGGTTCAGTGGTACTAGTACCGTCTGTTTATTGATTTATATCGCAGAACAGTACAAATTATCATTATCAAACGATTAATGAAAAACATCGTAAATAGGATAATTGAAACTTGAATGTTTATGTAGCCTCAGGCCGAAGAACAAGGAATTAATAAAAAGGATGCGAGTTACCTCCTCGCAGTAATTGGAATTGCCAATACCGTCGGTCGTATAATCTTAGGATATATATCAGATAAGCCATGGGTTAATCGATTATTAATTTATAACTTATGCCTTATAATATGCGGTATCTGTAAGTATATTTCTAATATGTAATTTAGCAATATTAATAAATTTATGTTTTTAACTTGATATATGTACATATATGTATGCATATGTGGTGTACAGTTCGTTAACATTTGCAGCTACAATTCTTAGCACCTTGTGCACATCTTTCGCATCGTTTACATTTTATTCATCTGTATTTGGATTTACATCTGGTGCATACGTCGGCCTGACATCCGTAATTTTAGTAGATCTATTAGGTTTAAACCGTCTTACGAATGCTTTTGGTCAGCTTTTATTATTTCAAGGTTTTGCATCACTTCTAGGACCACCCATTGCGGGTACGTCTATAATTCCGGAACTATTGTACCTCCTATGAATTATTTTGCTTTATTATAATTTATTTTTCGTTTAGGATGGTTGTACGATGTACTCGAATCCTATGATCCTGGATTTTTTACTGCGGGTGGCATGATTACAATTAGTGGATTAATCCTGTTTTTTATACCTACTGCTCAACAAAAAATGCAACGAAATTTGAATGCTAAAAATACAAAAAATGTAATAAACCATCAACCTGTATAAAATACAAATCTTTTTATTTATTTATTGCTACAATTGATTCTGTTACTAGTTACTTCACTGACTGGTTTAACTGTGAAATGAGTATATAAGAATACGATAGGACGAGAGTACATCCTAAAATAACTAAGAGATTGGTCAAACGCCATTACATTTGTTAAAGAAATTCATACTGCTTTATTTGGCGTAAGTTATAATACATATGCCACACCTTTTGATGCATTTTTATTTAAAGAACTAGTTGCCATATTTATTGTTTCGTTCTCTAAATTAATATTTTCATTTCGTAACAGTTTTGTTACCTGAAATCGTAATAAGAAATATTTAACAATTTCATATTATTAAGAATTATGACGAATGACAGATATCAATTTTTAAATATAAAAAATCATAAATAACTGTGAAGAAACGTAGGCAATATTTATAGACAAACTATGTCAGACTCATACCTTTGACAGCCATATTGTATGAGATGGAAAATCAATAATAAAATCACGTAACTGCTTATCCATGCCCACAGGTACCGATCTACTTGATTTTTCATTTGGCTTAGGAATACCATAGTTGTCCATGTCTTCTATTAAGTTACGACTAATGTTTATAAAATAACGTGCATTGTTCTTACGAATACATGTATATCTAAGGTCATGAGCAACTATCTTGTAAAAATATTTTCCCTCGAAAGTTTCTACTGCAAATAAAAAAGTTGTTTAGTATTTACATTTACTGTACAATTTATACTTACTGTACAATTTATACTTACTGTATGAGGCGGCTTCTTTTAGTTTTCCTTTTCTCAACATGAATGATACATATGCATTATTAATCACAGTTTCGCTTAATTTTTGTTCCATCAGTAATTTTCTTGTGTAGGATAAGTCTCCATGGGTGAATGGTAAAACATAGTCTGCAAGTGTATCAACGCATGGTAACACATTAAAGTCGTTGATCATCATTTTAAGAATATCTAAAATACCTGAAATACATTTTTCTTTTTATTACATGTAAATAAAATTTTCTCAGCATCGACCAATTCTTATAATTTACATGTTCGTATGTAAAGTACATTTGCATACCTTGCAAATCATATTTAATCGCCGCTCTGACTAAAAGTGGCCAAAAGAAATGTGGCCTTAGAGTGTAATGGTGCTTGCATATTCTAAGTAAAGGAAGCGATAAATTGCTATCATTCGCTAATGAATAATACAGCGATATCAAAAGGAATTTGTTAAATAATTTTTCATTCGCAGAAATGTCGCATAACTTGATAACTTCTTGTACCATCTAAAACAATAAATAGCTGATTAATAATATATTAAGGTACAGGAATCACAAGGATAATCGAAATATTTCAGCATTTTTTTTCACCTTCTTATTGTAAATTAAATGTTTGAACATTAATTGCATAATATTCTCAGATTGTAAAACCTTATTAAAGCACATTCGTAAAAGTGCATGATCAGCTATGGATATCTCACCAATACTTATTAAGTTTAAAATAATTTGTATTTCGGTATTTGAAATTTCTTTCGTCTCCCTTAAATATTTGTACATCTAAAAATTATGAATCATAAACAATGAATCGGTTCCATTTCTAATACATATTAATGACATTTTGCTTAGACAAACAATAAAAAGTTCTTACTATATGTATGCATTTGGTATGCCTATGTACTGCTAACATATAAATCACATTCAAAATATCTTTGTTGGTGAAATGTATATTGTTTGAATTGCATGTTTCAATTATATTTATGATCTCGTCCATTTTGTTAAATTGAGCATAACTACATAGAACTGCAGTATATGTTTGGCTACTTAATTTCATTCTTCGTTGCTTCATATTATTTAGGATTTTGTTTACCTCTGTTATATTTCTGAAAAGTGTCCATGTATATGTATATAAATGTATACATTCATTTCAAAAACAGATATTTCATCATTACCAATCATTACTTCAGCATTGTAATGTTCATTTAGTTAAATATACACATTTACCCAGATTTGGAAAATCCCATCATTACTGAATTAAAAATAGTCTCTGTTACAAAAAGGTGTGACGTTCTCATATTTCCTACAAGCCTCAATGTTTCACTAATATTTCCTTTTCTGCAATAATGGTTAATACAAGCTTCATATGTATAATTATCGGGATAAATTCCTTTGCTTTGCATATCTGTTATGAATTCCATTGGAGAAAAATCTTGATCATTTTCTACATATAGCTTCAAAAGTGCATTATAGTGGATAATAGATATATTGTAATCTTCAAAACCAAAATGTAAAAATTCATATGTTAGTAACTATATTAATATAATACAACATCAATAAAGAAATAACAGCCCTAAATACAACTTACTACAAATGTTTAAAATTGTCCATAAAGATTTGCCTAGTTGAACTCTTTCAACTGGTAAACAATCCGTTACTATATTGCACCAGTACAATAATAAATGAATCTGATATTTGGATATACAATCTGAAATAAAAACAATATTTCAATAGAACCTTTTATTCACTCAAATTATTCCTGTGAATTTGTCAATTTGTGTTAAACAATCATTCCCATTCGCTATTAATGAGTTAAAAATTAATATTAGTATTATGTGTATATTTATATTTCCACTTACCCGAACTGTATATAAGATTTATAATTCTTTGGATTTGTTTTTTATTTACAAAATGGTACTTTGTGAAGTATTTGTGTACAATATCAAATTGATCGCACGCTGAGTTTGACTGGCTTATATTTTCCTGTCTTTCCGCATTTGTTGATATATTGCTAATATCATATTAGTTTTTATAAATACCACCTTACAATAGTACGATATATCAAGAAACTAACCTTACAGAACAAATAAATGTCCTATTGTACCTTTGAATTACAAGGTGGATCATTTTCTTGTTTTTGTTACGTATGGCAACTTTCAGAAATCGTTCAAAAGGGTTTGCACATCTCAATAAAATATTAGTCATTATAAATAACAGCTGTTATGCACAAATAAGTTTAACACGGCCACATGTTATATTTAGCGCTATTTAACCTCTTCTATACTGATGAGCTTTTTAGTGCCGGTCAAAAATCAGTATGTAACATTTAAAAAAAAATGAAAGTGGCTTCTTGTATTTAGATCTTGTATATTTAATCATTGACTTAAATTGTCTATCAGTGATAAATTGACGATAGATACATGTGACTATTCATAATTGTATACATTTTTTAAGCATGTATAAATCTTGTATTCTGAATACAATTTTATTCACTGTTGTTGCTTATATGAAACACGTCCTTTTCAATTAGAACAGTTGTTATATTCTAATAATAGGATACATAAGGTTGTGCATAGAAGATTGGACTCAGGCAATAGCGTACAAGAATACTTTACAAAAACAGTTTCGACAATTTTACATTCAGTAATATTAAAATTACATTAAATTTATCTTATTTAACTTAAAATATTAGTACATTTTTCTCTCCTTCTCTCTCCCTTTATATATATATATGTATATATACATATATACGTATAATACATCAAAAGATCAGGAATACAAAATATTCTATCCAAAAATATATTTTTGCACTTAGTTTTTCACTCCTGTCTTACAATTTTGTACAAAAAATATAAAAATTATATTACTATTACACGTAAAAGGTTCGCACATTGAATAACTCTATATGTAGTTTTGTATGACAAAATGTAGAAAATTTGTATTTAAGAAGGTAAACAGAATGCTATGGAAAATTAATATTTATACGCAAGTAATGCACAAAATAATATATCTGGCTAGTATTGTATAGTAACATTAATGTATCGTATTATGTATCGTATTATATTTATGCCAAACTTTAAAATAATAATAGTAAAATTGTCTAAAATGTTGAATTCACAAAAGTGAAAGATTCTACATTTCGCATTAAAATATTACAATGGATATTTTACTATATTAATAGAATCATCTTTGTAATATTAACATTAAGTTTACAACTATTTTACAAGAACTCTTCACACCAATCAGAGAGACACTGGTAACAATCGCTGGACTGTTTTGCATTGGCAGAACATGCATCTTTCATCCATTCTTGGAATAATTCTCTATCCTTTTTTAAGACCAAGTACTGCCCAAGTACCACATATGCCTGTAAGTATGAGTATATTTTTTAATTACTTGTTACTTTTAGCCAAATGAATATTGTCCGTATAACATATTCTTTCAGATGTATCGTTATTTATGTTGCACTGTTATCTTAATATATATATCGATTATTCTTATCAACAGAAAAATAAATAGTATATTAATAAAAAAATCTTTTAACTTTGGTACGTATTATATTGTATACAGATGATAGCAACAATAATAATTAAAAGTGGAACTTGTTAAAATTTAATTGATACATATATTTCTACCTTATCAAAGCCTGCAGCTTCCAATCTACGTCCTAGAACTTCTCCGACACCAGCAAGATCTGTAACAGGTTTTTCACCCATCGGCTCGGCAACAAAGTTTTTATGTTTCTGTGATGTGCTAGACATGTTGCTGCTGTAAGCACTTTTTTATTTATTACATTGTGCATAACTGCACGGAATACCAATTATTTGTAATATTTATGATACATGCACGATTAAACGATATTAACCCTCGCTTGTAACATTTTATGTACAACATACAGCTTGCGATGATGTCAAGTTTGAACATTGCATAATATGTTCTGGATTATTGGAGATAACGAAATGCAATGAAATTGTGCTAACACAAAATTATTACAACTTTCAGGTACTAAAAATGATCGGTTTTAGTGAAAGAAATTGTAACTTTTTCATTTGGTAAAGTTTGTTGTTAAAAATTTAGAGAGACGCTATAAAGATATGATACTTTAAGAAAACAAAACGTGTTTGATGTATGTTTTAAAAAATGTATTTATTTCGTATACCATCGAAGAAGAATTCTTTAATCATGAAAATTGTGTATCTATATGAAAGAAATCAATTCATCAGGGTAACTCAGTTGAACCTTTTTAATTATTCGATCGATAGATTCGAAAATATCACTCCCCCGAATCGATATCTAGATCTTATAGACTCAGTGTGACAATCGAGGGTTAAAGGAAGGTGTTTAATAATAATTTAACCGAAGCGTATTTGTTTATGTACGTTAAAATATGAAATTAAAAAATTAAATTTTGTAGAACTATAAATATATTTGTATATATTATACATACATGCCTTGAGACGCTTGTTATCAACTAAATTTCAGTTCTTTTAACCGATCACTGGTCGTATACAACAGCTGCTTTTTCTATATTGCAAATTTATACTGATTTAAATAATAAATCTGCAATGACTTTTCCACTTCAAGACTCGAATATATATCCTCTTTAATAAAATATGTACGATTAAAAAAATTACTTAAACACAACACTATCCATGCTACATGTACAACATACATTCGTGTACATATAGAATGGAAACTCAAATATACTTTTATGTATATAATGCCACATTTCTATGCACCTGATCCAATTGTAAATATTGTAATTCACCATTATTATATTACATAGCAATGAAATTAATCAAGTTATAATTAAGTTTAGAAATTGGAGAAATCGTAATAACTATTTGTTAAATATGAAAGAGATATTTAGTTTTCAATATGCAAATTATTTCCATTAAAATTTATAGTTTCTCAATAATATTCGATTTCTTCAAACTGAAAGGAAATAAATGAAATTAAGCAAGCGCGTATGTTATCAGATAAGTCTCATAACTTACAGAAATGTTTTAAACAAATTCTTGTACTATACGCTGGAATACGAATTTTTTAAATATTTAACAAAAATGATAATATCATTTATCTTATTGGTCTATGTCGTACAGTAACATTGCAAGTTTTATATAGGTTTATGAAGAATGCTATCCTACAGTTTACGAGTTCAACGCGTATAACGTATAGTGTCGACACCATCGGTACGTTTATAACGAGAAAGCGTTTCGCTTCTTGTCTATTCGTTTACGAAATTGGGTTATTGTGGGAAAGATCGAGCGGTCAATATGTGAAATATATATATGGAAATATGTATTACTGCCGAAATGTTTTAAATGTGATTTTACCTTCTTGTAGTGATGTTGTAAAGTTCAAATTTATGTGATTATCGATAGAATTCTTGAAAAAACTAGATATTTTAATATATATTGTGCTCCAATCACGGAAGAGCCATTATGTTGTGTCAACGTAATCGACGGCAGCACTGACGCCTCTTCAGTAATTAACCAAACAAAATGGACACCACGATAGCGATTAAGTGAACATTCGTGCAGTAGTTTTACATGGAATGTCCAGGAGAATGGGATTAACGTGTACGCTACAGTGAGTCTTATTTAATTATTTATAAATGCTGATTATTAATAGTAGCGCCTTGAAAATTTGTTTAAATTCGTTGTGCGTTCTTTAATTTAACAATATTGGAATCTAATTTTGACACTTCAATTTAGAACAAAGCTGTATAATATTATGTTACCGTCATAATATGTCTGTTTAAAATGCAGGATGAAAATAAAAGTTTTCTTCAAATTTGGGCACTTCTTATTAATCTTTTATAATTTTAAATTCCAGTCTATTACACCATGATTACGCTGTCTTATTTTTGCTATACAGAAATCTAAACTCTTTATCCAGGTCTTATATTTCATACTTTGCAATAAATTATCAGCTCATTCATATCGTGAAGACAGGCAGATGATTGTTAATGTATGTCCATTTTACACATAAATATATTTCATTTTGGGTCTTCCGTGTTATATCCTATCATGTTTGTCGAATATAAATAGTGTATCTAATAATGGAACATGTCGCTATAGTAAAGTAAACAATTCCTGTATATTATTAAGCTTACGTATCAAGTTTTGAACCACATTATATATTAATTACACTATTATTCCTATCTTAGACCTTTTAAATTAAAGTTAAATTTAAAATGAAGTACATGTTAAAGTAGTAATCTTAAAGCAATAATGTATGGTTTGTTATCATTATATCTTAAAGTAAACATAAGGTTCTTTAACATAAATCTTAAATGATTACATGTATTTAATATGAATTTAGATGCGATAGAAATGTGAAAAAAGGGGTATTAGTAGACAAGAACTTTTTCCTATATTTTTGTTCCATTAAATAGATATAATTTCTAACAAATTATTCAAATTTTGTTGTGTAAAATATTTATATAGGATCATTTTCAAATTAGAAAGAATCAGACAAAGACATAAACAATTGAACGCATAAAAATCGAATAAAAACTTTGTTTAATTCGTTTTTCGTAATCGTTTGTAATCAATTGTTAATTAACGTATTATGTAAATTTGTCGTTTCGGTATAATTCGGTACAATTTTCGGTCATGTATTTGCATATAGTAGGAGAAATTAAGTGTAATGTCAAATACAGTTATAATTCATTAAATAATCGTATATACGTATACGTTCAAGCTGATACCTAAAGGACAGGATTGGTTAATCGAATATCCTGCCCTGGTATCCTACTTTATAAGGTAAAATCTGATTGGTTCTCTTTGTGGTATAATTCGGACTCCGCCTTACTACCGCCAATTGCGTTGTATGTTTTTACCATGATACCGAATACTTTATGTGCTAGGAGTGTAATTCTTGGAAGGTGCAGTGTCCAATCTCCTTTCTTCTCACTGTTTTCATTCAATGAATCTACACATACATGTGTGTATACAGGTGTATATACCTTAAGTATACGATTTTTTCGATATATATTATATATATATGTACTCACGCGATTTATTATACTTAAATTCAGAATTAAACAGTAGATATCTCATATTCACTAGAAATGCTTAAAGTTAATGCTTTTACTATATAAATAAAAAAATTTAATATCAGCGATTATGCATAAGAAATACATTTTCCTTTCGTTTTCGAACGAAACTTTTCACTTTTTAAATATTGCATATTCTATTCTTAAGCGCTTAAGTAACTTGCTTCATGCTATCGATTTTCGAAATGTATCGATTGTTTTATTTGGTACACGAGATATTAAAAGAAAAATGATTCGTATTTACTTATGTACGTATATATGTATGTAATTGTATCATTTAAATTTCTTTAATACACGTTGAAATATTTTGTGATATTGTATAATAAAAGATTTACTAAAATTGGCGTATGCATGTATAAATATAAAGAACTGCTATTGATTTTAGGAAAAGAAAATAACCGCTTCTCTTGTCAGACTTATAAGACAAATTCTATACAATTGGCATTATATTATATCATTTGTTGTATAATATTAATTCGTTTAAATCAGCAATTATAATATCGATTCATGTAAGTTTGCAGTTTTGGAATGAAATTTGTTGAGACTCGGTATGCAATTTATTTCCAGACATTGCTAAATGAGACAATTAACAATTTGAAATAACAAACTTTCTTATTGATTTGAAAAAAAAATTACGTAAAGTACATTGAAATTCTAAAACTTAATTAATTATGTAAGTGCATTTCAAAAAGATATTCTACCTGACATACCACAGGGAAAAATTAATTCAATGAACTGTTATTTAATATTACATTCACGCTGTGATTGCACAAAAAATTAACATAAAAGAACTATTGTATTACACGTAACATAGTCACTTTAGTTTCATACATTTGTACCATTTCGTTTCATTAGCTTCAATTGTAAACCGACATAAATTTGAAAAATCTTTTAGAAAATTGTTCACTAGTTTCGTGCAACCGCTTCTACGGTAATATGTAATTTTGTTCCCCCGGTTTTATATAAACGTGACTCTCTTTTCCAATGATGAACTTAAAATTAACCAATTTAAACACAATCTTATTTCTTTTTCGTGTACATTGTACACGCGTGTGCATGCACAGACGTTTATAAGTGGCAAAGAGAGATGCGCGCGCCACCAGGTGGTGCAGTGAGTGAGTGTGCGCGCATGACGTGAAAGGTAGCTGTGTAAGTTTCTACAGATGTTACGATGTCTAACTAGTGTGTGTAGCGGCCTCAGTTGTACAGGACAGGATAGGATAGGGTAGGGTAAGAGAGAAGAGTAGTCCTTCGTTGTGAACTGTAGAGTCGAAGGAGGGAGTGCAGGGGAATGGGGGGCAGAGATGTGTAGAACGATTCGGACCTATGGACACGCTTGCACCTCGACGGTCCGCGCCGCAGCCGCAGCCGCAGCCACCGTCGGTGAAAATCTTGTATACGCGCGCGCAAACAAGGGTGGTTTTTCGATAAAACATTAACATATAACTATATTTATCGAATAATATAGGTTCCGAGACGCGTTTATACGAAATATACGAAGAAAGAGTGAATTGTGCGAGGTGAAGTGACGACGCTTTGGTGCTTGAATATCGAGCGTCGTGGTGGCCGCTACGAGTTCTCTCGGAAGCCCAAACGGAAATCTCTCACGATAATGGCGTACTTTCCGACCATCCGTGCTTTTTTTTCACAAAGTCGCTTCGATTGCTTCTGACATTATAGTATGCTCGTATTTTATACACGGTTCGCGTAAATTCTACGGATTTAAAGTGAAATTCTCGGGAATAAAAAATACGGACCGCAATAAAAGTGTGAGAACTTTCTATACCTATCTTACAGAGTTTCTTCTGTTCACCCTTGTAATATACTTAATGTGTGTATTTTAGTTGATACATTAATGAAAGCAAGAATATCCTTTGGTATATTTTAGTGCTGCTGTCAGTGCCTCAGGTTTGTAAGGTGTTTTCCATGTTTCTTATTTTATTATGTGTTTATGTAGCATGCATTAATAATTGCCGATTTTACGTATTGGTTTCTCAATTTTTACCAGCGTGTCAGTTAGCAACGTGCAATAATACCATATTGTTACTTTCATAAAATGCTGTTGATTTATAGTTTTCATTGGTCAACAGAACATTCGAATTTTTATTCTTCTTAAACGAATGGGGATATCGTCGTAGATATTTTATAATACCTAAGCAATAAAATATGAAGGAATACATGATTTTTGTAGCACATATTAATTTTTAACAATCTTTAAATGGTCCTGGGACGTCTAATTGAACAATGGATAGTAATTACGTTATCTTGAATATAGAATTTACTAGTCCTCTACCATGCAATATTAACATTCTTTCCTTACTTTTAGTAAATTTCTGATATCACGTCGAAGTACTCTTATTATGCCTTCATATTTCCATTATAAAAGTTTTATAATTTCTATCTATTCATTTTTAATCTTAGGTTATGTTAAGTCAATGATATTCTCACGATATATTATGTATAAGAGTTTTATTTAGATTACAAGTACAAATCGAAAATATGTACATATTTGGTATAAAAAAAAGTATAACGTAAACTCATAAATAAAGATTTTTAAAATATCATATAATAAATATAAAATAAATAATATTAACTTTATCTATGTAATAGAGATATGTTATATTTTTTTTAATATAGGAATTTGGTTGCTTTCTACACATATGAAAGATATAATATGGTAATATTCTTCAAAAATAAAAATAAATGTAATGCTTCTTGATCGTGGTAGCAATTATTTTCATATGTAGAAGTGCATTTCAAAATAATACTTTGTACGTATAAATTACCCCAAGTTATATTATGTTTAAGCTTCGGCATAATGTGCTTGGAAATAAATACTGAGGCATTTTCTAAAGGGGAAAGGTTATAGCGATTATGAGAAATTGAGCCATAAGCGTATAGCTTTTTCCCTTTGGCATATGTCACTGCCATCGAAACATAATAAAAAAAAAAAATTAATCAACGAATAGTTCAGTAATAAATTAAGAACATTAGTTGTTATATTAAATTATTCCGGTGCCATGTAATGTAATCATAATGTAGATTTTCATACAAACTGTTTCAGGCAAAAAAGACGTGGATTAACAATGGGCACGTTAATGACTAAAAGAGAAGCTATACGATATTCTCTTAAGCCTGAAATAGAGGCGAAGAGTCCTGCAGCATAGACATGGACTCGTACGATTTGTTTGGTGAAGATGTTAGTGGCTCGATGCTTGATGCTCTTCCTGACCTCGGGGGGAACGATCATTTTGACCCTGCAGGCACAACTAATTCTGTGGTAGTATCTAGAGATGGTCCAAACCCTGGCGTTAATGGAGGAGGGAGTTACATTAGTCAATCTTATATATCTCAAGAATCTCCACTTCAAAAGTTAACTTCATTCGGCGGATCTGAATTTGGAAGTTCTAATCAATTGCAAAGTCCGTCGCAGCGCAACATGTTTAATCAAAATCTTGGTACGTTCGATAATGGTGCGCCGCAGCGTGCAATGGTGCCAGGAGCGTTTCAAAATCAAGCTCGAAGTATGGCACCGCAACATAGGGGGCCTCATCCTGGTAGTGGAGGACAATACCCTAATTATAACGATAATATGTATTCAATGGAGCAGCAGCATTCAATGACTAGAGCGAATATATCTATAGATCCAAGTATGCAAGGTTGGCCAGGTAGTGGAGGTGCTTATCCACCAATGCAAAGACATTATAATCAGATGGCACCGCAACCTGGTACTTATCGACAACATATACCTCCACAGTATTCTCACCAGCAAGATCAAAGTGGAGTTATAAATCAAAAGTTACAACAGCAACAACAACAGCAACATTTTAGTAATCAGCAAAGTATGATAGGAAATATGGGTGTACCGCATCAGGCAATGCAAGCTGGTGGAACTGGTAGTGTTTATCAACACATGGTTGGGCAACAGCAACATTATCAGCAAGGAAATTCTGTTGCAATGTATCAAACGTCTCCTGGTTATGCGGGCTTTGCCTCAGCTATTCATCAGCAGCAGCAGCAGCAACAACAACAACAGCAGCAGCAACAAGCACAGCCACCTCCGCAGAGGATGCCACATCACCATTCGACTCATCCCACTCATCAAGCAATTCCTTCGCTTCCGCAACAGTATCCACAACATTCACAACATCCTACCCCACAGCAACAACAACCAATAGATTCTCAGTATTCTCATCATGCACCTTCAATGTTTAATCAACCACAACATTCTGGACCAGCATCACAGTTTGGCACTGCCAAACATGCTACAAGTCCACAATATCGAGCAACTTTTCCACAGTTGTCTCCTCAGATGTCACCTAGACCTCAGATGTCACCACGACCACCAGCGGTACAACAGCAAATGTCCCCTAGACCTATTATGTCTCCGGCTAAGCCGAATACATTGTCTCCACATCCGCATGTTCAACTTCCGCATCCACAGCCAAGTCAGCCTGGCCCAATGTCTGTATCACCTTGCCCTCCAGCTGCGATGCAGTTGAATCCACCAGCCCAGCCAACAACTCTTCAGGCATTGGAGCAAATGGTGATTCCAGGTGTTGCTGTACCCAATTCGAATGTCTCGAATCAAGATTACAATCAATTTCAGACACGTCCATCAATGCCACAAGCACCAAATGTTTTGCCACAGTCTACAGCACAAAATTCTATACCACCCATAACAGGTCCTAGAATGCCAATGCCTACACAGTGGTCGCATCCACAACAGCAACAGCAGCAACAGCAACAGCAACAAATAAGGCCAGGCATGAATGAAGATAGAAGCGTAGTAGAATCTCAACCCCCAGTACCCGAACAAAGCCCGTCATTGTTTCCGGTGCCTGGAACAGAAACTATTCACAGTGTTGCAGAAACTACAACTAGAGAGTCCACAGAATCTCTTCATACACCGATTGAAACTCCGAAAGCGGAAAATGATACATTGCATCAAAATGTTCAAGAACAGCAAGATGTGCTTGGCCAGCAAGCTGATGCTTTGTTGCAGAGTAATTCACAAAATAATTCACCTCTGGAACATACTAGTGGAAAAATGCCACAGGAAACTGTACAGTCCTTACCAGCTTCTAGTACAAATGGTAATGTTGATTGTCCAAGTATATCAACATTATCCCCTCCTCAATTAACACAAAATCAAATTCAAAATCCCGTTTCCGCTATTGAAACTCAAAATGTGTGTGATAAAAATCCAAGTGATCAACATTTGGAAATGAATCCAGTGAATTGTCCGACTAATACCAATGCAACTGTGCATACTCAACAACCTGCAGTTAGCAGTCAACCCGCGCCGCAACAGCAGCAGGTCGTCAGTTGTCCACCACAACCGGTACAACAGATCCATATGACTCAACCCCAAGTTGTGCTAACGCCACAGCCTCCTGTACAGCCGACGCAGCAACCACAAATGAGTCAAGTGCAACAACCTCAAATGGGTCAACAGCCTCCACCACCACAACAGTTGCAACAAATAAACACTGCTCAACAACAGCAAACACCGATCGCTCAATCTCAGCAAGCAACATTAAGTCAAACACCACAACCACAGATTTCACAACCTCAATTAGTACAACAAACATCGCCGTCCCAATCAGCTTCGGCATGCGTTAATCAGGTTCTATCGACGCAGCAACCTCTACAAAATATAAGTCCGCAAGTTGGTATAATACCACAAAATGCCCCATTAATTTCATCACAAATGCCACAACTACAAGCTCCCATACAGAATTCACCTTCCCAAGTACAAAGTCAGACAAATCAAGTTCAATCCGCACATTTAAACGGGCAACAAATTGCTACAGTTAATCAAAGCAGTAATATAGTATTACCAACACATCAAGCTACAGTGCCTGTGCCAAATTCGCAGACAGCACATCAGGTGCAACAAAATTTGACAGAATATACGAATATTCCAAAAAATAATATGTACTCGAATGAGATAATTGTGGGTTCTGGTCAACAGTATCCTGCTTCTGGCGGTGATATAGTTAGCGGTAACACTGTGCCAAATATGTACAATATTCCACCAAACCCAACATCTACAGCAGTCACACCTGGGAGTTTTGGCACTTCCTGTGGTCCAGTCACACACCATCAAGAAAGAGCTGCATTGCAACAGCAACTTCAAGAATTGTACTGCATGCCACCAGCTGGTGAGCACCAAGAGAAAATTGTTTCTATACAAGAAAAGTTGCAAGCTCTACAACAACACGAGAGTAATGATCAATGTAACGGTGGACCACAATGTATACTGCAAACCCCAATGTTCACAGCACCTGTCGTTGATAGTCCACAGGTAAGCTACTGATACATTTGACTTGTGTTTTACAGTATGATAGGTGAGAGTACGTTTTTTTAAACATATTCGTATTGTATAATTTTCTAAATAGGTTTCAAGCACTACCGGTCGTGGTCGTAGTAAAGGTACACCCAGAGCAAAGAAGAGTAGAAAAAAGGCTGACAAAGAAGCAGTTACCCCGGTACTGATTACTCAGCAACAGCCAGAGCAACCATTATCTGACAATCAAGTAACTCCTGGAGATAGCAGTAACATTGTTGATAGCGCTGCTGATCTGGATGATATTAAGCCATCTTCTGGAGATATGGGAGAAGAATGGAGTAAAGGAAGGAAGTCACGACCTCCGACTCGTAAACCTCGCAAACCAAAGGAGCCGAAGGAGCCGAAAGAACCGAAAGAACCGAAAGAACCTAAGGAACCTAAAGTTAAAAAGGAACCCAAACCGCCGAAAGAAGCCAAGTCTCCTAAGGCGCCAAGGAAAAGGAATAAAGATAAAGATTCAACAAAGCGAAATAGAAAGTAAGATATTTCGTAATTAACATATATCGCTTAATGCACAATCCATTACGAAAATAACTCTCACAAAACACCGTGAATTCTTCCAGAAAAACTAATCACTCTGACTCAGCTGACGAGGAAGCTGTCCAAGAAACAGAAGAAACGGTAGTCTCTGATTCAACAGCAGTTAAAGAAGCTGATGCAAAATCATCGGAACCGTCCATTCAAGGTGATCAAGAACAAGTACATTCTTCAACCACTGAACCTTTGGTAGTTGAAACAAAGGATCAAAGTAAACAAAAAGGGGGGGACTCGGAGGATAGTCCGGTAGATGAAAAGAAAGAAGACAATTCGGATGCTGGCACAACTGTAGAGACTGTTACGCCTAATAAAAAGAAAGCTGCTTCTCGTAAAAGATCCGTAGGAAAAGTTTCATCAGGAAAGTCGCCTAGAAGTTCCAAGTACGTTGTTGCCTAGATACGTCGCGGTTGCTCATTGTAAACATAATGCAGCTTTTCATTTGCAAATTTATTCTGAACTATGTTACACGAAATTATTTCCAATGTTTTTGTATAAATTAGAAAACGAAAAAGTCGGATTGCTCCGGATTCTGACGGCGAAGAATTAGCAGCGACGCCGCCGCCATCACCAGAAGCTGGAGATGATAATAAGCGGCGTTCTGCAAGAAATACGCATCGTAAGAAATACGTGGACGATGTAATGCTTCGATTCTCCGACGATGATGTGCCTCTTCAAGATTCTCAGCTTTCTAAGAAGATAGAGGGCACGAACGCAACAAAACCTGTTTCGGTTAAAAAGGATTACGAAGGTGGAGAAGTTGGCCCAAATAAGCCTAACTTTGTGTACATAGTACGTATAATCTGGTATCATACTCTTGTATTAATAGTTTTAATTTGCATGCAACAAATTTTAAATATAATCATCGATTTTTTATAGAATACAACGGACGAAGATTCTATGGTTGTGCAACATATATTATGTTCCCGTATGGGTAAAAGAGAAATTAAGCCCGTAGTACCGGAGGTAAAAATTGAAGAGGTAAAATCTGATGAAAAAAGTGAAGCTGATACATCTGATGAGAAGAAAGAAGAAGAAAATGAAGCAAAGGAAGAAGTTACCGAGAAGGAACCGGCCCCCGAAGCAGATGACAAAGATTCGAAAGATGCTGAGACATCTGAAGAGAAAGACAATAGTGACGATGTTGCTAAAGATGAGATTAAAGTTGACGAGGAACTAACTGATCCTAAGCAAGAAAATGTTACGGACACAAAGCCTCAAATAATCGAGGTTGAGGAATATTTTGTTAAGTACAGAAATTTCTCTTACCTACATTGCGAATGGAGAACCGAAGAAGAAATGTACAAAGGTGACAAACGAATTCAAGCCAAATTGAAGAGATTTAAGCAGAAGCAGCAACAAAATACTAACATATTCGAAAATGTAATTATAGATTTATATTGATATACTTCGTAATAATTAACTGCTAACTGGTTACTTATATCGCAAAGCAATTATTATACATTTTTCTTGGAGTAATTAGTTGACTATAAATATAAATTATAAATGCATAGAAAGTGTCAAGTTACGGTTTTTGTTTCTAGACTGAAGACGATCCATTTAATCCTGATTTTGTGGAAGTAGATAGAGTGCTCGATGAAGCAACACATACCGATCCAACATCTGGGGAAACTTTAAAACATTACTTAGTTAAATGGCGATCTCTTCAGTACGAAGATTCTACCTGGGAGTTAGAAGAAGATGTTGATCCTGAAAAAATAGCTCAATTTGTAAAATTTAATAAACTACCACCTAAAGATCAATGGAAGGTAATATATTAAACGTGTAAACTAATTTTATAAAGGAATAACGATTATCTAATACAAAACTCTCTGTTCAGCCGAAAAAGAAACCAGCTGCATCAGCATGGATGAAGTTAGAAGAATCGCCCATTTATAAGAGTAACAACAGTTTACGACCATACCAATTAGAAGGTTTAAATTGGTTGCTGTTCTCGTGGTATAATGGTCATAATTGTATCCTCGCTGATGAAATGGGTTTGGGAAAAACAATCCAGTCCTTAACGTTTGTGGATGCTGTTTATAAGTATGGAATACGTGGACCATTTTTAATAATAGCACCTCTTTCAACCATTCCAAATTGGCAACGCGAATTCGAAAGTTGGACGGATATGAACGTTGTAGTATATCACGGATCGTAAGTTCAATTATTGTAGTTTTATGTTTGGAAATAAAATAGCAAAATAAATATATACATTATATCTTTACAGTGCAGCAAGTCGAACCATGCTTCAGGAGTATGAGGTTTATTACAAAAACGATAAGGGGCAGCAAATTAAAGACCTAATCAAATTTAATGTATTGATAACTACATTTGAGATAATTATAACAGACTTTAATGAATTGCGGGGGTATAATTGGAGACTGTGCGTTATAGACGAAGCCCATAGGTTAAAAAATAGGAATTGTAAATTACTCGAAGGTCTTAGGCAATTGAATTTAGAACACAGAGTGCTTTTGTCGGGCACGCCATTGCAAAATAATGTAAACGAGCTGTTTTCATTATTAAACTTCCTCGAACCAATGCAGTTCTCTAGTAGTGAAGCATTCCTTAAAGAATTTGGTAATTTGAGTAGTGAAACTGAAGTCAACAAGCTACAACTTCTCTTGAAGCCAATGATGTTACGTCGTCTTAAAGAAGATGTGGAGAAATCGTTGGCTCCAAAGGAGGAGACAGTTGTTGAGGTAATTACCTATGTTACTGCAATTAGCTAAAGACCGCAATATTTTTTGCTCTTAACGAAGTAAGTATATAACAATAATTTCTTCCGCATTTCAGGTGGAATTAACAAATATACAGAAAAAATATTATCGTGGTATACTCGAAAGGAACTTCTCCTTCCTTGCAAAAGGAACCACATCAGCCAACATTCCGAATCTCATGAATACAATGATGGAATTAAGGAAATGTTGTATACATCCATTCCTACTTAATGGGGCTGAAGATCAAATACAATTGGATTACAAGACTGGCGAAAAGGAAGATTCAGAAGCTTATTATCATGCACTGGTAAACAGTTCTGGTAAAATGGTGTTAATTGATAAATTATTGCCAAAACTCAAAGCAAGCGGACATAGAGTGTTAGTATTCAGCCAAATGGTGAAATGCTTAGATCTGTTGGAAGATTATTTATTATATAAGAAGTAAGTTACTAATTTTTCTCATACACATATTGCTCCCATTTACGCAAATGCTGAATATAAAGAATCGTTTTCTATCGAAAATAAAGCTTTCTAACAAAGGTACTGCGTCACGAAGTATTCGCATTAAAGAAAATATTTTTTCTAGGTATCCATACGAAAGAATTGATGGTCGAATTCGTGGAAATTTGAGACAGGCTGCCATTGATCGTTATAGTAAACCTGATTCTGACAGATTCGTTTTTCTCCTCTGTACCAAAGCAGGGGGTCTTGGTATTAATCTTACAGCAGCGGATACTGTTATTATATACGACAGCGATTGGAATCCACAAAACGACTTACAGGTATTCAATTTAATATCACCTAGAAATTTCTTGTTTAGTAGCTCTATGTTTTTTTCCATTGAAATATGGCAATTAGATATTATTAAATTATGAATATATACGTTCGATATTTCTGTTCAGGCTCAAGCCCGATGTCATAGAATCGGTCAACAAAAGATGGTGAAAGTATATCGCTTACTTTGCCGTAATACTTATGAAAGAGAAATGTTTGATAAAGCTTCTTTGAAGCTCGGATTAGACAAGGCTATTCTACAATCTATGAACACGAGTCAAGGCGGTAAAGACCCTGGCAACAAGCAGCTCACTAAAAAAGAGATAGAAGATTTACTGAAAAAAGGTGCTTACGGCGCTATTATGGACGACGATAATGCTGGTGACAAATTTTGCGAGGAAGATATAGAACAAATACTTGAGCGGAGAACGCAGGTAAATCAAGTAAATCAACGCTTCTTTTTTTATAATTTTGCCAGATATAAAAGTATTCGACACGTAAACGATACTAATCTAAGAACATTTCAATCCGATAGATTATCACCATCGAAGCAGAGAAAGGATCGACCTTTTCCAAAGCTAGTTTCGCATGCTCCTCTAATAGATCAGATATAAATATTGACGATCCAGACTTCTGGAAAAAGTGGGCAAAGAAAGCTGAAATAGATACAACTGAGAAAAAGGAGGAAGATGAGTTAGTTATATCGGAACCAAGACGAAGAACGCAGATCAAACGATATGGTCACGATGAATCTGTTGTCATGTCGGATCTTGATAGTTCGGATGAAAATAGCGACGATGACACCAGCTGTGGTCTAACAGGAAGAGGTATGTTCATTGTTATCGCGTTAAATTGCTATGCTGTTTATTTTTCCGACTGATTTATTAATTGACATTCTAAAAAATTTCCAACTTGATTATTCTGCTGCTGAAATCGCAGGATGCTTAAAATTATTTTAAAAAATATCAATTCACTGGCGACTCGTAATTAAGAAAGACAGGTTTATTTTTCTCACGGTTTTCATGCTGTTCCTTGCTATTAGTACAAACCGATTGTATATTGTATACTTTGTAATAACGTGTCTTTTTATTCTTATTAAAAGGCAAGAAACGGAGGGATAAGTTCAATAAAAAGACTCGGAAATTTTGTGACGAATATGTTCCACGGGAAGGTGAAGTGGTATATGGTAGTTGGGCACGAAGTGAGTGCTTCAAGGTTGAACGTGGCTTGCTCACGTTCGGTTGGGGACGTTGGGAAGAAATTCTCCAACACAGTCAGTTTCGTCGAGGATGGCGTGAAATTGACGTGGAGGACTGCGCTCGAGTCATTTTACTTTACTGCCTTCGTTACTACCGTGGTGATGAAAAGATCCGAAACTTCATTTGCGATCTTATTACTCCTGTAGAAAATGGAGAAAAGATCAAGACGGTGTGTGTTAATACTAGTGGACGAAACAATAGGCAAAAGAAAAAGGGTCGAGTGAGAGAAGGTAGAGAAACACGTGGATCTATTATTAACGGAGGGCCAACTGATCCTAATCATTGGAGTAACGCTGAAAAATATGACGGGGACATATTCCTTGAGAGTAATTACAAGAAACACTTGAGTCGTCATGCAAATAAGTACGTACATTAAATGTAATTGTTTCGATAATTAAGTGATAGCTCATTTGAACAAAAGAGAATTTTTCAAATGTGTTCTTTGTATCGTGTACAGAGTACTATTACGCGTCCGAATGCTTTACTATATCAAGCACGAGATCATTGGAGACTTAGTGCAACACATATCGGATGGCGTACATGTCAGGTGAGTGATTATTTATATGTATAAATATATATATATATTATATACATATATAGATACATATTACTTTACCAACTTCATTACTCTATGCTCAACTATCATAGAATATCATGCACTTACTTACACGCTTATACGGAGCTTTATAGTTGCATGTGCAATGTATTTGTTTATCCTGGGAGCTGTAATTGTATGAGGAATGTTCATAGAGCTAAACCATGTTTACTTTGTAGCTCTATAAACAGCTATTAATCGCTGATCCTATGATACTAATATAAAAAGTTTCCCATCCTTTTCAATGAACATGTATATGAATATATACACAATTTTTTTCGATTACTGTAAACACTTTGTACGGCTTGATATGGTCAATGATGGTCAACTCGGCAATATCATGGTAAGAGACAACTAAAAACAAACAAACCAAAAAGAGAGAGAAAAAGAAAAGAAAACGAAAGCAGTGCACTGTATTGAAGGGGCAAACAGAACAGGAGTTTCCGCTCGGTTGTATTTATGAAAAAGATCAGGGATAAAAAGAGTTCACGGTTCCTTAAATTTATTTCGTATAATACGCCTCTGTTTCACATTTATTTAATAACAAGTATACTATAATTTACGATTTTATTAAAATTTGTATAAAACGTAAAACTTTTATAATCTTAACAATCCGATTGGCACACATAAATTGGCAAATTGTAAATGAAACGGCCCTACAGTGCGTTGCGGATAAACCCTCCACAGTTGACGGAACGACCAGTGAAGTGGTGGGACTCGCAAGCAGACAAATCCTTAATAGTTGGCTGCTACAAACACGGCTACGAGAATTACGACCAGATGAGGATCGATCCCGCGCTTTCTTTCATTACAAGCTGCCCTCCCCCTTCCCAGTCTCAGACCGTGCAAATTAAGTAAGTAATTATTCTCTTTTACTTTTTATATATATATATATATATATACATATATATATCTATGTGCCACTGCTGTCTCATTCTAACATATATGGCTTGCATGCTGTTTAAATTTGCTTATAATAATGCCTCTGCTAGAATTAGTGTGAATTTTCCTTCTCATTTTACTCATACTTTTATCCGTACCTTAACAGTGAAGGAGTTTTGTATTTTACCTATGTTAAAACAATTACTTTGTACTAGCGTTTATTTACAGTGGAGACGGACGAAGCATATTTATACCAGAGAAATATGCAAAGATCTTTAAGCGTTCCTTGTAGGCAGTCGATTATATTGTATATATTTAATAACTTATGTTCATAACGTATCTTTTTACGTATCTACAACACTTTAAAATGGTGAACATGGAAATCTCTTTGGTTTTGCTATTGTACATAATTCAATTATAATTTTGCAAATAACTGTTACACTTGTAACCGGTTAAGTATATGTATATTTTCCCGATTACACATACATATAGACATTTTTTTTTTAGTGACTATTAAAAGTGTACAACATACAAATCTGATTTTTAATACAAATTATTTTTAAATTTCAGTAGTAGCAGCAGAGATGATACCAGCTTAGAAAATGATATGGAAGATGCTGAATCGCTTGGAATGATGAAAGACCCAAAAGACGTTGACAAATTTCATCGAGAGACACCTACTGATTCACCTGCTATACCTAATAAGGCAGATACACCTGGTCCTGAACCTAGCAGTAGTCACGAGGGAAATGATATCTTATTAGACGATGAGAAAACTTGGCCTTCTGTAGTCGATCTTAATACTCGCTTACGTCGTGTCATTTCTTCTTATCAACGTAGCGTAAAGAAGGAAGATGTAAAAGTACTACAAAAATCCAAGATGGGAATGGAAAATGATCCAGTTATGAATCATGCCACTTCGATGAATGAACCACCTCTAAATATGCAAGGATGGGACTTGCAACAGCTTGCTATGTACCTTTTGGTAAGTTGACAAATTTAAAACGTTTCTTCGATAGAGAAATGACGGGTACGAATATAACTATTTCCTTGTTTTTTTTAAATTTAACACAGAAAATGGAGAGAAGAGAAAAAATGGAGGCAATGGTAAAAGAAAGAGAGCGAACTCGTATTGAAGAACAAAAAACTAAATGGTCTCGCCGCGAAGAAAGTGAATTTTTACGTGTGGTATCAACGTATGGCGTTAATTATGATAGAAAGAAGGCACAATACGACTGGACGAAGTTCAAAAGCATAGCTAGATTTGATAAGAAAACAGACAATGATCTTACGGATTATTACATGTCCTTTAGAGCAATGTGCAAAAAGGCGTGCAACGTTAAAATGAATGACGAGGATGGTATGTTCCTTTTTATATTAAAATATGTTTTCAGAACTGGATAGAATTGAATCGGTTCACGTTGAATGTTACTTTTAAGTCTCAAAGTATTAAATATGATATACATGTCTCAGATTTTTCAGACGTTCATGTTGACCATCTCAGCCCGGCAAAAGCAAGGCAAATATTAGATCGCGTAGATCTATTGAGCAAAATTCGCGAAGAAATTTTATCTCATCCTCACTTAGAAGAACGACTTTCATTGTGTCAACCATCGGGTGACACGCCTGATTGGTGGCTACCTGGCAAGCACGATAAAGAATTACTACTTGGAGCAGCAAAGCATGGTCTTGGGAGGACCGATATAACTATATTAAATGACCCTGATTTCTCATTTCACAAACTTTTAACCAAAAATATATACAGCAATATCCCACCGCCTAAGGTTGTTGACAAATCTGAAAAAGCAATTAAAATTGAAAATAGAGAAGACATATTAAAATTCGATAAGGACGAAATACTTGTGAAGCTAGAAAAAGGTGAAGGTACATTAAAAATCGAAAAAGTAGGTGCGAAGAAAGACAGAGATCTAAATACAGCAGACAAGCGAACAGAGAATACAGATATAGAGAAAAGTCAAGTAGAATTGACTATTATCAAGGCTGAAAATAAAATAGAAGAGAAACCTATCAGTAATGCATTAACAATCACAACTGTTGCAAGAAGCACGCCGCCGGACAAAGAAAACACTACGAGCATAAAGTCTGAGGAAAAGAATGAAGTCGTGATTGAATCAATAAAGAATGAAGTTTCTAAAACTGATCAAGTCGCGGGCAATAACAAGGACGAAACAAAGACAAGTAGTGTAGCAACGAATAGCGAAGAGGCGACAACGCCAATCAAAACGGAGAAAGAAAATCAAACGAAAGAGAAAGAGGTTATAACAGCAGAGGGTGAGAAAGAAGTTGAAGAGGAAAAACCTAAAGAGTCTCCGACTCAAGTACAAAACGAAAAATGTTCGTCTGAACAAAAAAAGAGTTTGGAAGTAGCAGAGAAATCGACAGAGAACGCCGAATGTGTAGTATCGGAGGGCGATAAAACTGTAGTAAAAACAGATGCTCTTACTGTTAAAGAGGAGGTAGAAGTACAAGAAACAAAGGCAGTGGAGGCGTGCAAGGATAAAGCAAAGGTGTGCAAACTCGAAGATAAGTGTAATGTTCAAGCAGCAGAACTTAAAGCAATGTTCCCCGATTTGGAAGTTATTCAACCGTTGTCGCGGCTAACGCAAATTGATACATTTGTTCTTCGGGACAAAGCGGTCGATTACAATGAACCTACGGTTGTCCAACTTCTATCGCACAACAGTAGCAATACTATTAAATGGCCAAAGGTAAATAGACCCCCAATTTTCTTACAAAATACATTTATGTACGTTCTACTTTGATTCAAGGATTCATAAAACGTGTGTGATGAAACACATGCAATCATATTTTTGGAGTTTCTATACGTTTAGTTGGTTTTATTAAGGCACATCCAAAAGAAGAATTGGATAGTATGAATGAGAATCTAGAATGTATTTAGGAGAAAGTTATACTTGTACAAATTTGGCTTGTGTAAGCAAGTCTATACAAGATACATATACACATAAATATTATTTATTTGCCAATATTTTGTATTAATAATTGCATTGTATTTCTACCATTCTTTCATATTTATAGGAACACGCGATTGAAGCTCGTTTGATGCATATTGTACATGCTATTGAACACAAAGAATGGCCCGTTTCTATCAATTTTACTGCTGGCGATGAATCAGATATTCCTTCGAATGAAAAGGAATGTTCAGAAGTCATAACTATAACCACAGACCATGGAATATCTCGTAATACGACACCTGGAAATAATATGTCGCAATCTAAGAAACGCAAGAGACATATTGCTATTGATGTAGAAACCGAAAGAGGTAAAATTGAATAAAAACTTTATCTTCATGATTCACATTAGAAATAATTAGTAACCGTTAGAAGTATATTATACATGTTTTTCGTTTCTAGCGAAACTTCATGCATTATTGAACAGCAGTAGCCATACGGTTACTCAGTCGCCTGCAACTTTAAGTAAACCTTCTGTGCTGTCTGGTTCGAATACGTGGGAAATAAATGATGAATCACAATCCGAAGAATCGAGACGTTCAACTCCGGTTCAACCACCTCCGGCGCATCAGCAAGCACGAACACCAAATATACCTTTTGATTTAAAGTACACAGTTCCTGGGAAACCGACTGTTATTCCTGGAACTTCGAGTACTTTAACCCCCATTGATTTGTCCGCTGGGTAAGATTTTCTAATCAGTTATTACTCTATTTAATATTATATTTTTTTCCGTCACTTATCTAGATAATTTTATGCCTGTTTTTAGGTATCCAAAAACAAGTACCGATAGTAACAAAGATATTATGAACGAGGTTCAAGACTTTTCAATGCCAAATAAAAATAAACAAATTAGTAGTAATAAGGGGAAATTAGATAGTATGTTAGACAAGTTAATGAAGAGAAAGAATTGCGTATGTATAAACATAGAAATTATTTTACTAATTCATTTCATCGGATATATTCTCGATATAAGTAACAACTACAAATATGTATTTTTTTGTTTTATTAGCCAGCGGATGAGCCAATAGTGGGAAAGGAGAAAAAACGTAGGAAACTTGATGAGATAGTCTTGGGACTAAGCGCAGCGAAAGAACAGCAGAGTGGCCACTATCCTGAACACGGTAAAAAGTGTACAATTACACCAAATGTAACAGTAACTCCAACTTCTGTGCCGATGGGACTTCCAAATCCTCCAACAAGTAGCCAAAAGCCGTTCTCCATTACGGTTACTTCAATTCCATCTTCACGTGCATCGAATCCTTCATCTTCTGGATTACCGCCACCATCTTTACATTCGCACAAGGATAGTTTCTCCGCTTTACTTGTGCAAGCGGAACAACAGAACCGTGAATTTAAGAAACAGCAACAACATCAGCAGCACCAACAGCAGCAGCAACAGCAACAACAACAACAACAACAACAACAGCAGCAGCAGCAATCGAGCTTCAATTCGACGCATTCGTCGGCGGCAAGCGGCCACAAAAAGAGTTACGAGGCGATGATTGCGGATATTAACAAAGTTGCTGAATATTCGTCTAAAATTGGATCGTATTCGCATGAGGCTAAAGTAAACAAATGGTTAGCGGAACAAACTGCTATGTCTGAACAGCTAGGAGCGGAATATTTAAATGCACCTAGACGTAGACGTCCGCGTGTCGATCCTTCTTTATTAGATTGGAAGAAATTAACGGGCGAGGAAAATGTTGCTGTAATTAACCGTTTAACAGGGAAAAAGGTAGGTTCGAATAAAATGTTATAATGTCAGCGTTATAAAATTTGAACAAGTAACAATAGTACACTCTGCTGCGCAATATGCGTTCGAACTCTTTCTACTTTAATACTGGACATTTGAATTGTTTTAGGTCACTGGCAGCAAAGCGCCGCAATTGAAACGATTGGGTCAATGGTTGACTGAAAATCCAATGTTTGATGTAGATCCAAAATGGGCTGAGCTTGTAAAAGAGCGAGGAAATCTTCCGCACGATTTACAAAAGAGATTGTCAGGAAACGATAGAAGTTATGTTAATAAGGGTAAGAGCCCAGGAAGACCGCCTATGATGCCAAGTCCTACTAGTCAACAGTCAGCGAATCAAGCTAATTTAGCAGCTACATCAATGGCTTCAGGTTTAAACTTCCCGTCGCTGGGTAATTTGAATAACTCTCTTCTATCTGGTCTCTCACTTGGCAATTTTGATCCAAAGAATAATCCTCTTTTAATGCCGTTCGGTGGTTTGCCCAATCTAGGAGCACTGAGCGGTCTGGGCAACCTTAGTAATCTCAGTAATATGAGTCTAACGAATTCTTTGTTCGCGAATCTTGCCGGTCTTGGTTTACCATCTTTAGCGGGCATGGAAGCAGCTTTAGGTGCAACGGCGACTAGCATAGCGGCTGAAACCAACTCCGTTGTTAGTTCTGTCAACAGCAAAAATACAGGTTCAGCTAACATTAGCAGCGTTGGTAAATCATCTCGCAGCAAATTGGAGCCTCCTACAAGTAAATCTTCGGTGCCTTCAACTTCATCAGCATCGTCTACGATATCAACAACGACACCATTCCCCTTCTTCTTTCCAAACCCCAGTCTTTTATACACACCATTGGGCTTGGGTGGTTTAAATCCATTTTCAATGCAGCCCGGTGGAGTATCGTCGGCCTATGAAAGTCTTGCCCAGTGCGGGCTATTAAATCCATCGACTTCGAGTGCCTCAACAGTACGTAAACCTACATCGTCAGCGAGTAACTCGAGGCAACGTGATGCACTTACCGAATCAACGACTAAACGAAAAGATGCGGAGAAGAAATCCAGGTATTCTATCGATCCCGCGATAACATTGCAACAGTACACAGATATGGCGTTGCACAATGAAGAGAGACGTAGAGTGGAACCGGAAAAACGGGAAACCTTGGAACAGAATGATGTGGCGGACCTTTCGGAAAGACGAATCGAAAGAAAAAACAAAGAACAAGAAATGAAAGAGGCCCTGGAACATTTGAGTAGAACCAGTGCTGAACTCCTGACAAGGAATCTTGAAGATCAAAGATTAAATGACAGAAGGACCCGCAACGTAGACCACAATCAAAGTTCCGAGCAACAAGCACCAAGTATGCTTGAAGTAACTCTTGAGCCTGTTAATAAGAAACCAAGAATTGAAATTGAAGTTGGCGCAAAACCTGTGACAACTACAGCAACGACTTCATCGACACCAGTAGACATAGTCCCAGTAGCTGAAGTAGAGCATGGTGTACGGTCGTCAGATGTAACAGTTAAACAAGCTTCTTCTTCAGAAGAAGCAAGGGCTGTCAGTGAAACATCTTCAAGTAGTAACAAAAAGGAAAGTGACGAAACGGCTGCTACGACAACATCAACACTGTCAACAACCACTGTTACGGTTACAGTTGCTTCTACAGTCACGCCTACATCTACACCCACACGTACGCCAACGCCTACATGTACGCCTACATCTACGCCTACATCTACACCAACATCTACACCAACACCAACATCCATAACTACACCTACCTCTACGACATCGATAACAGCAGTTCCCGAAGATCCAACTATATCTCAACAAAGTACTAATAATGCTAAGACCGACTCTTCAAAACTTCCATCGGAAATGGAAGAAGATAATAAAGGTACTAAAGGGAAAAAAGCGCGAAGTGGGAAACGATTAAGCGTAGAACCACCACCAGAGCGGAAAAACTTGCGTTCCAGTGCCGGAAGACAAGCGAGGGCAGCTGCTGAACGGCAAGCAAGAATGGAAGGTGAACTACAATCTGAGCAACAAGAAACTCACACAACGAGCGAGTGAAGTGAATTTTTTTTTTAAGTGAAACTAAAAAAATGAATTACTAGTGATGTTAATGACCAAATCTTCCGTTGTTGCGATTATTTTTTTATTGCAAACTTCTGCAGTATTCGCACAACGACATCTAGAAAATCGTCGGTTCATAAACATTAATATATATGAATGAATCAATGAAACGAGAATTCAGAATTAACTAGAGCACAAGTGCATTGAAAGAACTTGGAAAAGAAAGAAACATTTACTAGAATTTGATTTTTCCTTCCGGTTTCTATGGAAGTAATGGGACAAATAAACAAGAGTAAACCACGTACACATTACCATTGCTATCATTGTGAAATGTATAACATGAAGCTGTTAAGTATGAAGGCTGGCAATAGTATTTTATCATTCGATATATTGTGTGGTAATTAACTTTTAATTATATAACATTACAATAACAAAGTATAATTTTGTTAAATTTATTATTCTTTATGATCTTTATTGGTTTTGACGAGGGACTGTTTTATATAACTGCTATCTCACTATTGCGTAGTCGCGCAACAGTTTGCGGATCATTCAGACATAAGATATAACCATAATGTAGTAAAGTAAATTTAGTAATAACTTAATAAAAAAAAAACAACAACAATGTAAATATTATATACATTATGCCTAGAGACTATAAGTGAACGTGTACTTGGAAAAATGTATATAACACAGTGTACTTTTAATTACATTAGGTGATACAATAAACAGCTTTTTTTGTTGTTTGCAAATGCCAATATTAGAATCTTTGTTTCGATAGTTATGTATACCTCTGTCAAATGAACAGCCTTATGAAACATAAATTATCAATTGTATCAAATAGAAACCGTGAAAGTTGTGCATGGGTAATAATATGAGCAATGAAAACCTATATAAAGATACGAAACGTTTTTTTAAATAATATTTTACTGCGTTGTTCCCAATTATTTTTATCGCGATTATTGATAAGAAGTTTTTGAATAAAAGTTGTTCATTTCTATAATATTTATTTTTGGAATCACACGAGTTGTCATATACCAATGTTAAGGCACTAAATGAATACGCTTATTTGTAAATGTACTTCAAGGAATACAATGGTACTATAATATTGAAAAATTTTAATATATTGTGGAATGCGAACTTCAATTTTGACAAATATTTGTCTCGATAAATATAAAAGAAAAATGCAACTTGATATAATTGTTTATCACATTGGAAGTATTGTTCTTTACTGCGGTTGCGGTACAATACGTATGTAAGATTTGTCCGATGGTAGTTTTACAGTTTTAAAACTGTTGTACAGCAATTTCGCTTCATCGTCGGAAACAGTAGGCTGAATCATGACGGGTTCACCTTTCTGAAGATCATAAAACAATTATAGTGCTATTTTAATTAATAAATAAGACCATAAGCCCATACCTTCCAATCAACTGGGGTTGCTACTTTATGTTGTTCTGTCAGTTGTAGCGATTCAGTAACTCGCAAAATTTCACTGTTCAAAAGTTATAATAATAAATATATGTTAATAAAAAAATTGAAATATTCACAAATGAAAACGGGAACGTACTCAAAATTTCTTCCAGTGGTTGCTGGATATAAAATCGATAATCTCATCTTTTTAGCAGGATCAATAATAAATACTGCTCTAGCAGTCAGAGGTAGACCATCGCTATCAACTTCTGCTGGATCCAACATTCCCAATAATGTTGCCAATTTTCGTTTTTCATCTTCAATTATCGGATATGAAAATTCCTTCTCAGTCATTTCAGCGTATGCTTTTATGTCCTGAAATAAAAATCATAGCATTTAAGAATTTGCTGCTGTTCTTTGCAATCATGAAATGCAACTATGTTTATTAATATTGATTACATTGGTAAACGTACATCTATCCATTTAGAATGAGATTCCACAGAGTTACATGATAATGCTATAACTTTCACGCCTAGTTTTTCAAACTCAGGCACCAAATGCAATACGCGGGCTAATTCCGTCGTACATACCGGCGTGAAATCATTTGGATGTGAAAATAAAATGCCCCACCTACGAAATATAAATTAATTTTATATCACGATAGAAGTGAATTAAGCAATAATTTTATTATCTACATATATTTATATATATAAATTAAATATATATATATATATACATAAATAAATGGCTTGTACACTGATGATTCTAAATATCAACAGTATTAATATACTTAAACAAGATTATTAAAATCATAAGAATTTTTTTAGATATTTGAATTCTAATTAAATAAAAAAGATAATTAATTTGGTGAAATTACAAAATTATTTCGAACAATAATGAAAACTATTGAAGGTTATGTTTATTGAATGAAATATTGCCTTACGAGTCACCTAGCCAATCGTGAAAATTAATTGGACCCATTTGAGTCTCTGCTTCAAAATTTGGAAACGTCTCACCTAATAAAACCATATTAATGTTTAATAATCCCTCAGAAATTAATAATTTTTTTTATGCGGAATGCACGGGTTGTCACGAGGTTGCGGATGTTTGAATATTTGACAATCACTATTAATACTCTGTTGTTAAAGAAATCAACAACTATATGGCTCCTGGAGATAATCCATAACTACTATAAGAAGAAAAAGACATAAGGCAAGAGAAAATATTTATTATTCATGCGATTTCATCTCCAGGGGCTACAAAGTACCTACATATATCTCTTATCGGATAAGATGAAACATATGTATACAAGGTTTACTGTAGGAGACGTAAAATCCGCAACTTTTGGGTTGCAGGAGTAACTCTGAACAACTTTTTCCGTTACCAAAATGTTGTTTCCAGTTTCGTTTTTGAATTATTAACGAAAAACACTGGCCAATCAGAGCACCCCTAGAGTGCGCGTTCAGCACGAGTACGTGGTTCTCAACTAAAAATTACACACCAAAAAAATATTCTGCAGTTTGCAGTCAGCATTTTGTAAACACTGGCACCCAAAGGTGTCAGGGTATTCTATCTCTTAATGGTGTACTGGAGAATGTATTTTTGAAATATCCAAGAGTTACGGAAGATGCAATACCTTACATTTTTTCCAATTCACCATCTTCTCTTACTAAACATGTGCCAGCACAGAGAAAAGATTCTGTAGAGCGCAAGGAAAGAATGATTGAAAACCATGAAAGTTTAGATAATATGATAATTAATGTAGATATCACTATACAGGCATGTGTCGTCTGTGAAATACCTTTCGTCATTTAATTTCAATTGAATTGAAAATGAAAAGAAGGCTTTCAGACTCTCTCGAGATGTAATAAAAAGTAGCACCGAGTAAGTAAAGCTACACCACGCTTGTTCATGGAAATGTTAAAACTTGAAATAGAAAATAATTCGTATTCAACTCGCTAGTGTCGCTAGTGAACGTACGGTATAGCGATTGAATGTTTTAAATATGTTTAAATAAGTTCTATAATTGAAAATAATAATGTTTAGTAGAGTTTCCCAAACGTTTCTTACTGTTGCAACGAAATTCTGCACCAGCGTTCCAATTCAATCAATGGAAAGTAGATGCTTGTTTCCGCAGTTAAATGTTTCTGCACACGCATTAAAAACACGAGGTTATTGTATTAATAACCCTACTAAAGTAATTGCTGACAAATATGACCAAATTGATGAAAATAAGTTACTTGAACTCTTAAAGAATCCGACATATCAAGCGATGTACGATAAGTACAATTTAGAAATTGAGTATTTAAAGAATACCACATACCGGATACCAAAAACTCTAAAAGCTTATAATTGGTTACATCTATTCCAAACAAAGAACAAAAGTGAACGAAAGTTTGTATTTAATATCGATTATAGATTAAACAACAAATTTATTTATATTTTATTCTATTTAAATTGATTACGTATTTTGTTTAGGGGATATATGGAGTTCCTTTGGAAGGTAGAAATGAAAGAAGAAAATAGAATACAAAGGAAGAAGTTAAAACAAAAGACAATGGAAGATGTACATGCAGACGAAAGTAACAATGAGAACCTGTACGGATTGAATAGATGCACATTTTTTTACCGTATACGTGATTCAGCAATAAATCAGTTTCATAACAACAAACTGATAAATGCTATGTTATACGAGCCAAAAGTAATATTCGATCTCGCATACGAAAAGTATATGTCTCCCTTCGAGCAACAAAATTGTGCTAAGCAATTGTTACTTTCGTTTTCATTCAATAGAGCACATGACGATCCTTTCAATCTTCAGTTTTGTAATATAAACCAGAATGGTCTCATTATGAAAAATCTGCATAAAACTATGCCACATATATATGATCCAGATTTTCCGTTAAATCTGACCAGAAGATCTTATCTGGATTTGTATGATAAAGAACAATTAGTGTATCTTACGCCTCATACTAACAATATAATGCAAGAGTTTGATCCCAACCTAGTGTACATAATTGGTGCAATGGTAGATAAGGTAAATACAGATTCATATTTTATGAAATTTCTACAACCAATACATGTTATTGATATTACATAAGTTTATTCTTATGTTAGTTAAGTTTGTTTCATTATCTGTACATGTAGTACCTTATTGAAACTTTATTAAAATACTTTTTACAGGTGAATCCCAAACCAATATCATTTGAAAGGGCCAGAAGAGAAGGTATTAGAATGTTGCGATTCCCTTTAGGTGAAAAGCTGCAATGGGGAACAGGTTCTACGAAAAATCTGCCTCTCAATCAAGTCCTTTCCATCCTGCTTGATCTGAGGCATAGTAATAATGATTGGCAAACAGCTTTACAACATGTGCCTAGCAGGAAATTGAAAACATCACGTATGCGCAATATGGAGAAAAAGTTTATGTTAAGAGAAAGGCAAATAGCATATTTAGACAAAGCGAATGATACATTTTAAAGCAAATAAAACTTAAACTTACAATTGTAATTTATTGCAATTAACTCACCAACATTGTTGCGTATTTTAATGCTCTACGCAATATGGCATCTTCCCATACACGAAACAATAAAAATGTCATACTTGTTTAAATATCTGTTCTTGAACAGAGTACGCAAATGTCATTGAACCACATGATATAACATGTGCCAGATATTCGCAACAAATATCGACATATGTATATATAATTTTTCTATTACAGAGATTTATTGTTTCATTAATATTATTATTGTTATAAATTGTTATAATTATTATTATTATAAAAAAAACAAGACTGTAGTATGACCCAGGGCATTGCAATGTTTACTGAATTATAGAAGCAGATTATAGTACAATAAATATGGTAACAAATGTGGTAACGTTTTGAATTGAACATTACAATTCGATGCCCTCCTAATTTTTTCTTTTTTCCGCTTCGTCGTCCATAAAAATAAAAATTTTTCATTCCAAATTTAAATCTCAGAAAATTTCGGATAATATCTTTCTCAAGAATACAACATTAAAATGTACTTATTCTTTTAGCGCAAGAAATAACGATGAACGAATGGTTAGTGCGTTCAAAGAATCGCGATTGAAAGCATATCATGAATCATGTATTTTTGGTACTAGGGCAAAAGTGAAACGTAACAAAATATTGTTTTTTCGCGCTATACCAATGAACTATTGTTTCTTTTGCTAAACTGACATGCCATATAGAATCCTGTATTTTGTTATAAAAATAATAAACCGTGCAGTTATTAACCTATAATCAGCTGAACATTGAAGTTAAAACTTTTAAATTATTTGCAAATGACATGATATCTCATGACGAGATCAAAGTCGAAGTAGTACCAATAAATGGGGAAAGACTCGAAGGAAAAGAAGAAACCGTTGTTTTTGTTGAACAATTTGTTAAAGATGTTCTCGACTTTAGTTCTCAGTATGGAAGTAACATCAGCATTTCCTACACAGCATATAACGTCGCAGGAAATCCCAGTAAATTTCCAGATTATGGAGATTTTCCACAAGCTTTCGTTATGGTATATATATGTGTCGTTTAAAAAGTGTCACATTAGTTTATATATATTTGCATTATAATAAACGTTCAAAGTGTTAATATATTATGAAAAAGGCAGGTAGAAGGGTTTAACTGCAGGGTCTTATATTTCGGTTCATTAAACAGATATGTTATGCATGGCAATGTCGTTAATTTTGGCCGATTGCTAATATAGCGTTAAAAATATTTCAAAAGCTTCATCATCATTTGTATTCAGTCGTATCACAATATATTAGCAATAACTTGTAATAGAGTTGATAGCCGTTGAGCTTTAGGTCTAAAAAGCTTTAATCATTGTGGTCGTCAAATGTTGAGACTATTAGAAATTAGCTACAGATGTATTACTTCATTTTTCCATTAATGTTTGAATATTTTTACTTTTAGAGAACGTATGGCCAATGGTGGGACAAAGCACCCTCAAGACTGATAGATTATATGCCACAGAATAATGTGAACGTTATAAGCCAGGATTATATTGGTATGTAATGCATAATGTAAAAATTCATTTATTTGTAATTAACGTATAATACTTGTGATTAACAAGAAAATTAATTGAGATACATTTTCGTATTGTAAAGATCTAGAATATTATCAAGAGGTGTATCCAATCAGAGTCTCAATATATGAAACCTACAATCCTGGAACTGTCGTCGGTATATGGGCACAAGATTCTGATAGCAAATGGTACCAATTGTGGAGTGGATACCCTCAGATTGTGCCGCACAAGCCACGAATATTCTCACCGTATCTGCAGCTATGTAATTTTAAGACAAAAATGATAAGACTGGAATTTAATCACAGTTTATTAGATTACTATACAGAGCTAGACGCCGTATTACTTATTGGTACTTCGGAACTAATTGTGCCCAATAATATGCACCATCAAAATTTAAATGATCTTTCGCAAGAATTGGGCCACATTAAGCACAACAACGATGATATTTATAATCTAACACCGGACTATTTAAAAGCCAATCAGGATTTAGCAGTTCTTAAGAAAACACTTTCCAAGCACTGCAAACTTTTTAAAAGGTATGTGTATTATTAGTTACACGAAGATCCAATGATGTTATGTAATTTAATTGATGCTACAAGTTTACAAATTGTTGCAGCAAGATTAACATATCCAAGGGAAAGATAGTATCTAAAATAGGCCATCATTACAAATCTGTTCCACCTTTAGAAGAAGCATTTAATAGTTTACAACAATTTTTGCAAGAGGATTTCCCAAAACTCATTCGAGATATTCATCATTCGATACCAAACACTTTAAGCGACCAAAATAACACTCTTCAAGAAAGATTTCTGGTATCTGATTCTGAAAATCAGCTGTGCGGTAGCTTTTCAGCATTTCCGGTAAAATTGCATATCAGTGTATACGCTAAAAAAAATTTGTATCAAGTGAATAATAGGTTTTATATTAAAAATATTTTTACAGGATGAAACGGTATTGAAAATTTTAAAAAATCTGGATTTAAGATCGTTATGTCGTTTATGCAGAGTAAATAGACATTTTAACAATATTGCAAGAGATGCTTTGTTGTATACGAGACTTAATTTGAAACCTTACTGGCATTGTTTAGATACATCAGCGTTAAATTGTTTAGCGACAAGATGTCGTTATTTACAGCACTTGGACCTTTCATGGTGCGGAAATTATAATATGATTAGATCCCAAGATTTTATACAATTTCTTCAAACATCCGGATCACTTTTGACGCATTTAAGATTGAACTGCTGTCAGTTTGTAAATGATGCTATTGTTCTAGAAATTTCGAAAGTATGTAAGAATTTGAAAGGTAATTAATATTAGTTTGACGAGACTTATCATAACTCTTGTATCGCTAATTTCAAATACAACGTATTATTTAGAATTATGTTTGCGCAACTGTATGGGTGTAACAAACGATGGTTTCTCGAAGCTCGATAATCTGTGGTTTCTTGAGCGTTTAGAACTTTACAGAACAGTTATCGAAACTTCTACGTTATGTTCCATTTTGCGAAAGAACACGAGAATGCGACATTTGAATTTAGCTGGAATGCATGATCGTTTGAACATAGATGAAGTTGCAATTGAATTAGGAAATTCTTGTCCGCAACTAGAAAGTGTCGATTTTTGGAAAGCACAAACTTTAACTCCGCATGGTGTCAGAGCTTTGTCTCATTGTACCAATCTTCGGGAAGTCGATTTTGGATGGTGGTATGTAATATTAAAAAAAAATGTATTACTTTATTATTTACATAACTAACAGATTTCCAATGCAATCTACTTTAATAATTGCTTGTCTGCATAGCGGCGGAATGGGTGCCCCTGGTGATTCTTTAAGAGCCCTACTCTTTTCATGCCGCTATCTGGAGAAAGTATTTTTAGCAGCTCTCAGAGGATTAACAGATCGCGATTTAGAACCACTTTTACTATGTCAACGGCTACAACAATTGGATTTATTAGGTGCTCGTTCTCTTACCCCCGACATATGCTATGGATTATTACTGTTTTGTCCAAACTTGGAAATGATCGACCTCAGTTTCTGCGAAGGCATTAATGATTATTTAGTACAAGAATGGCGCCAACAATATCCACGTGTGTCCATTAAAAGAAGTTTTCAAGTAACCAACTCTGATACCCTGTGATAAACATTCCACAATATTCATTACACAGATCCTCGTAACAGGCTTCAAATATGAGATTTGTGTAATTTTATTACCTTTGGGGATGAAATTTATTTTTTGCTATTGATGAAGTGCTATAAGACTGTAATGTAACTGTATATAACTGTATGTGAAATATAATACTAATATGTATTTCTATTTATTTGTTTCTTTTTTATTGTACAAGAATGCATATTATAGATATATTTTTGAAGCTGCAATATAAATTAGTATTTATACAGCTTGTTATTAAGATGTTTATATGTAAAGAAAGGAATAATATGATTAACAGAAACATATAGAATTTACATAATTTAGGCATCGTATTTGATACTGAGTGAATTGTTTGATATACACTAAATTGACCAACTTTATAAAAATCTAATATTTATTTATTTGGTTGGATAAAATCTGTAATATTTTTGCATAATTATTACTTTATTTAATACTATATGGAATTATTGTATTAAATAGTGATTAATAATGCATAACAATCGAAAGGATTGGCGAAGGAGAATATAAAATATAGATTATAGATTATATGTGTGTAGGTGCACGCGGCATAATGTATTGTTCTACGTAAGTGGGGGTAAGGAACGTGAAAGTGTATGTATACAACAGAAAGAGCACGTGGTTCCTTTTGGATATAGGTTATACAAATTGCTTCAGGAGAGTACGATTCCTGAAACGAAAAAAAATTGAAAAATGTGATTGGTTTTTAATTAAATAAAAGAGCAAAATACATATTGTGTAGTATACGCATACAAAGCTGGTCTTATAATTAAGATTAGAATTATTTGACAAAATGGACAGCAAATTGCAGAAGAGAAAATTGTATGCTAATGAAACTCAAATTAAGAAAAAGAAGAAAGAAAAAGGTGAGAATTTGTTGGTATCTTAAGACGAATCAGTGTTTGAGGTACTTTTCTATTGTTCTATGTAGTTTTTAAATTGTATATCCTTTCATACTTATATATTGCCTCGTTTCATAACTTCAAATAAATTTTGTTCAGTATTTAATAAATGAAACTGAAATATATTCCCGAAAAGGTATAAGTAGCTCGTCAATTTAGTGACCCAAATATGTTTGCAGGAAATTTGATTGCCGATGAAAGTAAGGTAATTAAAAAACGTAAGAAAAAAGATATTGCCAATTCATTCGTAAATGGTACAAATAATGATGCAAATGCTGAAGACTTGAACGAAGAAGCTCTTCCAGAACCAGAAGGGAACGTACAAACTAAACGTTTAAAGTCACATGAAGGTACTATATATTCATATTTGCCTATATTACGTACAAATCTCTAAATGTTATTGCAAATCTTTTGTTGTACATATAGAAATTGATAACAAAGATGCAGAAGACTACGAAAATGAAGAGGATAGGAGCAAAGATATCGAGGTTTTAAATGGAAAAATATTAAGGAGAAGCTTAAGCTCTACAAATGGTTTAGATATGTTAAAAAAGTTTGTAAGAATTTGTAACGATAACAAAGAAAGTGATTTGGCAGCGGAATATTTAAACGCAGGTGGTAATATATTGGATGTTATAAGATTATTGGATTCTGTGGATGAGAAAGGCATTGGGGCAGCTGGAACTGTATTTTCCGCAATGAGAATATTATTGATTAAGTAAGCGGCATTGTAATATTATTACAATTTCAAGAATGTTCCTAATGAATAACATTTCGTTCGATATGAGTTTATGTTCATATCTTCTCCTTTTTTCTTATTCAGGATTTTGACAGAATACCCGCAACATCAGTCTAGTGCAGAAGGAGCATGCAGACACTTAATTAACTCACATTTGTCGCTAGTACATTCGATGCTCTCTATGCAAAGTAATGTAAAGCAAAGAAAAGTAATTTTGCAACTACTTGCAGCGATAGTTTCATTGGGCGGTAATTTTCCTCGCGAACTACTTGCCCATTTGTCTTTACCACTGGAAGTTATTAAATCTCTTGTGCAACAAACGAGACCTACAGATAATCAGAATATCAGAAACTGTTACATTCACTTTGTCCTTGCGTTCTTAATTGAAGGAAATGTGCCAATAATTAGAGCACTTTTGGATAAACGTGAATTGCTTTTTAAAATATTTCCCGATCTCATATACGATTCGAAAGATATTGTCGCTCTGATTTTAACTACACTTAAGACTTATATCCTTCAAAATGCAAATGTCAGTAAGACAATGAAGTTGCAAATATTTTCAACGACGATTATTCAAAATCTTGTATGTCTCTACAATTGGAAAGGTCCAAACAATTGGGCGAAATTCAAAAGTCGGAATATTCCACCAAGTCCTCAGTGTTTCGAAGATAAAGAGGTATTTGTTGTTGATTTTATACGTTAATATAGCTAACAAATATTTATTTTTACCAATAATTAATTATTTCCACTACAGATTGTTACCGATATTGTGCACGACTTCTTAACATTATTATTAACATCGCATCGATATGGTGTTATTTTCCATGATCGTTCGCTGGGTACTTCACATGCTAAACATAATCAAATTGCAAATACGATACTCCAAAGCTTAGATCGGCCTTGGGAACACGAAAAGCCATCCAATTTAGTAATCAAAATAATGAGAGCGTGCCCAGATTTAATAAAGTTTCAATTTACACTTTTGGAACCGTACATTGGCCCAAGAGTTTCGCCTAAATGGATTGCAGCAATGAAATTTGCAAGAGAGGTAAGTAATTTATATTCCTTATCTCATCTTTATCGTTGTTTCCTAAAATATTTATATCGAATAAATTCAATTACAGATTATGCAATCAGTGGACGTGGAAGCATGTTTGAAAACGTGTTCCTTAGAATTAAATGTGATCCAATTAGCTAATGCAATGGTATCTTTGACAATACCAGCGGTAGTGATGAAACAAGCAATTATACCATCTTTGATTCATCCGAATATAATAATAAGAAACGAGGCAGTGCTTACGCTCACATCTATGTTTAATCAGATACAAAAATGTCTACTACTTTTAAACACAGTTTACAAAGAAGATAACGATTGTTTCATATTTAAGAATTTCGTAACTGATTTCATGATAAAGGTATGCATGTATTTTCAAAGTTCACAAATTTGTTTCTGTACATGTTGCAAAACTTATTAACTATATTAGATTGTTTTTATATATTTGAACAAATATTTTTCTAGAGTATGCCTAATTTGAATACAGTATTGAAAGTTTGGTGTTGCGATTTTGAATCGGAATCAATTGAGGACACTACTATGGATAAGGAGTCCATTCCAGAACCAAAGAAACATGATCATTTAATAGCTATTTTAGATCTATTACATATGTACAATGAAGTGTGTCCAAAATTGTTAGACACATTACCTGATGTGCAGCCGGATACATTTTTAAAAGTATTGGAAAACTTGGATGACACCACTATCGATGATTTGAATGCTATAAAAGTAAAAGCTATTCAGTTTCTAGTTATATTACATCCTAATGAATTTTTACCAGACAAGGTATATGAAGTATTACGATTTTTATTGAATTCCTTTTTTAAATTTCTTCAATGAATTTCCTTAGATCGCTGTACAAAAATTTGTTACTCGTATAAATAAATAATTTTTTAAATAATTCTTTTAGAAAATATTTAAGGCGGCGTTATCATTTTTGATATCTGTCTTAAATGAAGAAACGTTTTCAATTAAGTTGTACTCAAAAGTAACACTGAAACATTTGCTAAATAGTACCAGAATGTTTGAAGGATGCAGTGATCATCTGGATATTTGGATCAATGGTTTTACAAACTTAGATGATAGAACGAAAGTAACAAAATGGTTCATTAAGACTATAAAGGAAGCGGCAGAAGATATTGAGAAATATGTAAACGAAATAATCGAAGCTGAAGAAAATATTAATCAAGAGATAGTTCATGTTGGAAGATTAGAAGACATATTCGATGGTAAGAACTAATATATTTGTTAAACATATTTACACATGTCTTTGGAATTTAACTTTATGTCTTATTTTTTAGAGCTTATAAATAGGAGTAATGCGGACGAGAATTTAGAAAACAATGTTTTACCTATGCAACGTTTCACATCAATTTCGCCCCTCTTATGTTGCATGTTGCATAAAGCAAAGAAAGATCTACATCCCTCGATATTAAATTATTTGTCTTATATTTTAATACATACGTTGCACTATCAAGTAACGCCTCATTGCTTAATACATTTAGCTAAAGATATACAACAATTGCCAACGAAAGAGTATTTGCAAAGTTGGTTGGATGGTCATGAACCTACACACATTGAACAGATATTTCCCTCAATGTCTTTAATATGTAAATTAAATTCAATATTTCTACGCGATACTAAGTTACAGATTAACGAAATATTTAGTGGTAACATTACAGCTATTCTTCGGTATAACGACGAGAATGTAACAATTCAGCATTCTCTGTCGACGGACGATATTATACATTTGTTCAAAATGACTACATTTTATTTAGCCCAGTTTACGAAACAAGGTGCATTAACAGAAATTCAGTATAATAATTACAAGATTTTGTTAATATCGTTATTGTATATCGCAAAAGATAGCCCAGACAGTTCTTTTCTCGTGGAAGAATGCGCAAAGACTATTTTTATGCATCCCATTATTCTGCATTACTTTTCACCGCTGTACAAAAAGAATGAACACACGTTAAAAAATATAACTTTTTTAATCGTTGATATTTGCAATGTGGTAAGCCATTTGTGTAAGAAGAATAACATTGGGGGCTTGTTCCTTCATTTTAAAAACAAACTCATTACGCAACTATGTAAAGTAATTGATAAACAACAAAAGGGCGAAAAGATACATAATTGCGAAACTGTTGCCACATTGTTGGAGGTGTTGCAACCGAGTGCAAAGGATATTGTGCATTTATTAAAGAGGCTAGTGAAGTTAGAAAATACTATGCTCATTTTAAACGATAAAACAAATTTATCAATATATGGCTACGTGATTCCGAGGCTTCTAAACATTATTAACAATAGTGAGATGAACTACGAGCGACGTTCATTTTTCGAGCTGGACGTAGAATTTGTTAGGTGTCTATGTACGCATCTACTCTTTTTAAAATCAAATTCAATTAATGATTTTGAAATGTGGGAAAGTGCTTTACATGGATACCTCGCGAAATTTCCATACAATATTGCTGGCATTAACGCAGGTAAATTATTCTTACAAACTTGAAATTACATTATTTATATGTATATGGTATTATATCTTTATTGTACCCGTATAATTTATAACATTGCTCAATATATTTTCAGATATTTTCACGTCATTATTAAGTACGAAAATGACAGATACAACAGTGAAACTAATTTCGTTTCTAATAAATAAGAATATAAAATTCATCCCTGCCTTTACAGAATCTATGATGAAATCTGACAATATTGAACAGGGCAAATTCGTGTTACCAGTAATTGCAAGTAATTCAAGGCACAAATGGAATCTAGAATTTATGCAAAATTTGAGAAAACATTATGAAATGGACATTCTAACTTATCTATGCAATCCAAAGGATACGAAGCCTTGGATAGAAGATAATATTACTGCAATTCGCTATTTGATTAAAAGCACGTTTGATTTGAAAATATGTAGCGAGACGTGTAACACTATTTTACAAATTGGCGATAAATTAGATGTCGTATCTGTAAATTATATAAAACTTCTTGAAAGTGTATTCAACAAATGTGCCGATTCAGGAACAGAAAGTGAAAACTTCATCACTAACTTGGTACAAGTTCTCCTCCACATAACTACTTTAACTTTAAAAAGGGACTCTAAAAATATTCAAAAGCTGAACACGTTGTCCGACGCATTAATCAATGCAGTGAAACGTTTAAAAGAAAAAGACGAAGAATTTGTATACGAAAGACTGAATAGCAATCATTCGTGGTCGCAATTTACACGATTTTCTTTAAAACTTGGCCTTAAAGTACCAAAGAACAATGAAGAATCTGTAGCGATATTAAAAACCATAAGTAGCTTATGTGATATTGCATATAAGAGGGACTCCAACCACGAGTATGTAAAAACTTTGTTCGAGATGGCATCTTCGCATTCTGAATTTATTAATATTATGTTGGGCACTTCCGATACAAAAAGTATGTACACAGTATTAAATATTTATTGGAAGAATGTACATTTATATATTTATTTCATTTTTTCCCAGGGGATCTGGTAGAGTTGTTGTGGATACTAATGCAGAAAAATAAAACAGTTGTATCGTTAGCCCACATACCTGTTTATTTGGCCGCGTACAATGCAACTTTAAATGCAGCGGATCAATACATTCTGTTTGTAAGGATATTAACAATAAATACAAGTGAATTTCTGTATTTTTTACCTCGATATTAATATAGGGATTTGTTTTAGATCTTGCAGTATTATGAAAGTAATGATATCAATATGTATGAGTATCGTCCGTATGTATGGGGAAATGCGGCCGCGATGCACTACAGCGTGAAAGGCGAAACTGGCACGAATTTGTGGAGGGAGCCGTCCATTTCGCAAGTTTTAAATTTATTTGAGGAAGACATAGTAAATAATACTATAAGAAATTATCCCGTGGATAGATCTTTGAAGGTAGTCTCACTTGAGTATTTAAAATATATCTTAACGGTAGCACAAAATAGTAATTGTCTCTATTTCATTTTTTTTCAGAGTAACGAATTGCTCGAAACAAATGATGTATACGATCCAGCATTTTATTTACCATTGTTATGTTTCTTATTGTCGGAGAATAATGTCGTATCGTGTCATAAAGTTGCTCAAAGCGGTGCTCTAGCATTAGCATTTGTTGCATGCAGCAGTAAGCACTCTGATGTTCGTATGGTAGCTTACACTATCATCACTAGATATTACACTCATTTAGAAGCTTCAAGGTATTACATACAAAATACTGATCGTACTTATTTTATGCATGCTATCATTGTAATTGGTTCTGCAATGTATATGTATATATTTTTTTTTATTCGTAGGTCCAAAGCGAAATTATTATGGATGCGACTAATAGATGCATTGCGTTATGGTATTATATCGCAACAGTCAGAACTCAACGATGTGCGTTTGAATTGTATAGTTTCTATATTTCTGGCAAGAACTTCTTTGATAGCTACGCAGCCATTGCACCCTCTTTATTCAGCCTTACAAAACTTCTTGGTGGCTAAACCAGCGTTAGATATAAATACGATACCTGAACTATTACAGCTTTATCATAGTTCCGACGTACAATACAAGCCACACAGATATTGGATTTTAGAAAATATTCGCGATAGTATGAAAACAGAAAGTGATATGGATGTTGCCTTTAAATGCGTTTTGTTTAAAATGCTTTTAGATTTTTATACGTGCACGCTTTCAGATTCGAATACAAAGGTAAATCTTAATGCTACAGAAACAGTTGTCTGATCTGGCACATTGGTATTTCATTGATATTATGTATTTTTTATTTCAGAAGCTTATCTTAGAAATAATTGACGTTTCATTGAAAATTACAAAGGCCTGCGTGCTTTTTATAGAAGCTCATGGATTACTTCCATGGTTACTGGAAGTAGGAAGGAATGCACGAAAACAGGAAACGCAACATATTGCGCTTATAGTGCAAATAATGGATAAATTATTGAATACTATATTGAATATGAAAGGAGATGTTGTTCACTACAAGTTAATGCTTCTAACTGTTGCATTAGGTTTAAAGCCGGATCTATTTCGCGATATTAGAGTTAGCATCTTCACACTGTATATTAACATTTTGCAAAAGTTAGTTCTCTCAAAGCAGATGAAAGTAATTGTTACAAAGGGGCATATAATGGAAATCCTCGAATTATCGAAAAAATTGGTTGGCGATGTAGAGGAATACGAAGATATGCTGCGTTTTGGTTGTAAATTCGTAACCAACGTAGATTGCTTAAACAATGACGATGAAGTTGAAGTGGCAAAAAACAGTTTGAGGACCCTAGTATGGACGTGGTGTGTACATGATGAAAAATTACAATAATGCACAAAATACCGAGCCAATTTTGATATATTATTTAAATATTTGTAATTAAATTGTATATAATACCCACACATACACATAGATGTATATTTTTGTAAAATATGATATTTTGCAGGCAGACATTAATTCGCATAATAGATATTATCGATTAAGGAATGTATAAGCGTCATCACGGCGCAAACAAATTTCGCGCGGGTTTTCTATATTCTATTCGATCGATCGTGCTATCGAAATCATTCGTATCGATTGGTGGCGCTGTATTCAGGGACTACTTGACTACTTCGAATTCCTACTTCATGGGCAAGTGTGTTTGGCGCGCTTGAATAATAGTACAATTCCTCCGAAATGATAATCTGTTGTATGCTTGTGCCGCGTATAAAGAAACTGGTTCCGTTCTGTTCCGTCGAGATCAAACTGCTGAATACGGTACGTTCCTTTAACTGTCTTTTCGATCAGTTCTTTGTCTAAAATATCCAAAAGTATCAGTTGCATCTTGGATACAACGTATGTACGAAGACGTCCGCGTTTACATCATTATACTTGTTTTGATGGTGTCGCAATACCAATGTAACTCGAATAATATCTAATTCGTCACTATATTCGCGGCCCTGGTAATACTCTTTCATTTTTGGCAAGTTGTAGCTATGATTTTGTAAATCCTGGCGGGAAAACGTTATTGCTTGAGACTGCGACCCGGAATTTAAATTTATCATCGCCTGCTTAGCTTTAACGTGGCGCAACGCAATATGCGCCACATTATTTTGATCTGACCTGCTTAAAAAGCCAGATTTCATGCTTCCGGACGATAGCGAATAATTTTCGGCGCTATCCTTTGGGCCTGTCGCGTCTTTGTCGGACGCGTGCCCTCTTGGATGCCCGTAATCACTGCAACCATGGCATAGCTCGTTTTGCGAGTTATCAATAATTATCGCTGCGTCGCTAGGTGATGTACCATCGTATCTAGCGCCACCGATCATAAGCGATGTTCCATTTTCATTCGTAGATATGAAGTCGTCGATGTGTTTAATTAAATGTTTAGTATTGGCGTTTAGGAAATCAATAGTGTCCGCTCTTAGGTCGTTGGTATTTTTACCGATTTGAGCAGCGATTACGGTAAACAGGCACGAATTTAAATTAATTTCTGTATTCGTAGGATCTTTATCGCCTAACAGCGTCCAATGTCCTATATGATTTTGAGAGTTCTCATGGTATTCAACGTCTACGGGTTGTTGAATCGAATCGTCGCTCGCGTCGCTATTAATCGTTCGATAGGATCGACCTCTCGATTTCCATATTCGAATGGGTCTACCTATCACATTGCTTATTGCGTCCATATGAATTATATTGGCTGGCCCATGATTTTTCAAATCGTTAATGAGATATTTCGCTAGTTTTATTTTAAAGAGTTCTACGGTTTTTAGGTTTTCGTATGTTGCTTTCGATTTCCGACGAGTTTCGCGTATATCTCTGTCCCGTTTTTTTTGCTCTTCCATCGAGTCGTTACTATCAATATTATTTAGCCCGGTGTTACTCGGCATCATTTTCTTTTTTTATGCTCGGTCACGATAGTTATTAAAAACCCTTAGTTCATCTTGGTTGTTTACTTTTTTTTATATACGTTCCTCTTCGTTTCATTGTTGGTTTTTTTTTTTTTTTTTAATGGAAATCGGGGAAATTCGTCTCTGTTCTCTAATAAATTATGTGTTCTAATACAATATGTAGATATTTGGTCAAATTCATTATGCACCATTTTGTTGCAAGCAAGTAGCTGGAAAAGTAGGAAAATATTAAGCATTGCGTGAACAAACAGGGACGAAGGTATTGAAATATTCTACAATATTGCGTGCTTAAGCAGTAAATTTATTAGTAAAGAATGCGCAATTATAATCGGCTGCAATACCTTGATAAGAATGTAATCATTCTGAAAACTTCGTATAATTTTGCTGCTCGATTGCTGGAATTTTGAATCCGGGGACCGCCAAATGTTTGTGGACACGGTTCGACTGTAAATTTTCTACTTAACCTTTCCCTTCAACATTCTGCAATTGTTTATGCTGCGCTCATTTTTTCCGCGCAATTTTTTGCATATTTCACTCCGTCATATCTCGGGGCTCCGTTCTTCAAGCCGGAATCGCCCGATACGGAAATAATCGTCCTCGGGTCCCAATTATACCGCCATCGCGAACATTCATTTAGCGTTCCGCACCCGCAAGCGAATGGCATCAAGCCTCGTTTCACAAATAGACCAATCATCGTTCCCCCTAAATCTCTCTTGGATCGTTCGGCCAACGATCCAACGGTCCCGTCGCGGGCAACAGACGGCAGTTTTCTAAATCGTGGATGTAACTGGAAACTGGCCGTGAGCATTCGCGTAAAGCACGACGGCAGAAGCGGAAAGTACGAGCGGATCGGTTCCCGGTTTGCATTTATTACGGCTGCGTCTCGCTCGGTAGGCGTGCTCGAGAAAGAGAGAACGGCCGTAAGAGCGAGAGGGATTCGTTCGTTGGTCGAAGAGAAAAAGAGGGTTTAAGGGCCAGGAGAAAAAGGAAACCGTTCGCGGCGGTTGGAAATCGAGTCGGAGAACCGAGAGGCAGAAGGGGTTGAGCCGCAGGTGTGGTGGGGATCCTCTGGATCCTCGCTCGATCCACACGGCTCTCGTTTCTCCGTGTCGCGATCCATGGATCAGTCTTGGCGCAACCGTCCCTTTGAAATGGTTGCCGGCGATCCACGCGATCGATGCGCTCCGTGTCCACGATCGATGTAAATGTTGCCCGCGAGTATTTCGTTGCTGTGCCATCGAAAGGAAACGGCGCCACCTCGTCCACGCGATTATCGTCGCGGTTGCGCCCGAGAAACGCATAAGGGAGCCGCGTTTCGGGCGTGGACGTGCCTTCGGTCGGCGGCTCGTCGTTGGAAGTAATGTACCGTGTTGGATGAGGAATGTACGCGGCGAAACAACGACGAAACGGCCGATCACGAGTGACGCGTGTTCTGGAAACGACGAGGTGCGCTCCGTTCTGCTTGAATGTTCGACGATTTGAATGCTCGCGCAGGAGGCGTACTCGCGCGTTACGGGGCGGCGAAATGTGTGGCACCAATTTTGTAGAGGTTTTACCCGAGCGGAGGGTTTGAATTTCGCGAGGGGACAGAATTGTGTTCGCGAAGCGATTTCTATTTTTCGCCCCCCGTCCGACGGCGTGAACATTCTTTGGTCCTGTTTGAACGTTTCTCGTATGGACACGAAATATCTTCTGACAGTTATCCGATAGTTATTTGCTCGTTGTTGTCGCGTTTCATTCGATTTATGTAGCGCGGTCTTTATTGCTCGGGGACAATTCTATTGCACCTGTATATACTTGTTTAAATGCGAGCACACGTGCATTGATTAATGACCGGCTTTCAATATGCGCCGACGTTGACGGCGATATCAATGCCCGCACGAGAAAGGTGCATCGAGACGCGCGGCTCGTTCGCAATTATATTGTTTAAACGCATCGCTGTACCTGCGCGTTCAATTCACCGGTTGAATCGCCTGTCCGTTTCTTTGAAAGTAGTTCGACCGTCCCCAAATAGTTGAGACACATTACTTCTGGTCAAATTCTTCGCGTTCCGTTCAATATCTCCGTTCTCCATCTGCGAATTGCTTGCAACATTTAGCGGAACTACCAATCTATACAGGAAACACTTGAACGGTGCGATTGTATGTAACATTGTTGCGTCTGAGAACCGGTGTCAGTGACGATTTACGAGAAAAAGAGAAACCAGCGGAAATTCGGGGAGCAATAAATCATTTATTTCTGTGCGGCAACAGTGATATCATGGACGTGTGATTGTGGCGTGTTTTCGGATCTAAAATTTATCGGCAGTACGGTGCAACGCACGTGACCGCGTTTGGATTACGAGCACAGGGAAATAAGCTTGCGACGAAACATGTATGGCTGGTGAGTGCGCTACAATTACCACAATAATATTTCTCTGCGAAACATCTAAACACGATGCTTGCGCGTGGAAACAAAGAAAATTGCAAAAGTAGATACATCAGCAGACGATACCGGTGCATCGAGTGTCTCTACCTTTCGTATTACAAATTCGATCGCTTATTACCAACAGAACACAACGATTCACGTGCCCCCTAAAAATTCCAGAAAAACCCCATTACGTTACACATCTTCTATTAATTGTTTCTATTAATCTTCTGTAAAACACACTATCTATGAATTGTCGAACTCTGCCCGACGTTTCTTTCGCGGAAGCATCGGGTAAGCACAGAACGTAGGCCCGTACGAAAGACGGCGTCGTTTCGTGGAAGTCGCGAGTTTAACGTTCGCGTTCATGCTGAAAAGGAGTGACGAGCTGCGAAACGTGCACGCATCGCCTAACGAATCCATATACGTGCACCTAAAATCATCCGGCCGTGGTTGTGCACGTGTGCAACCGGCACGTGCATATAATTTTTTTCTTCTGTTCTTTATTCAGCATGCACCCACCTGGCTGCGTGGCACAGGTAATATCGCGTCCACCATTGGTCACGCAAGAATTTGCAACGCTTTGTTGAGCTCTTCCGGTGACGATCTGTAGGCTGAGTGGGCTCGCGTGCATTGTTTCACGCCCTCGTAATATGTATATGTGTGTGGGTGAGCGTGTATATATGTAACACTTGTTTCGCGAATTCTCACTATATTTATTCTCATCCGTCAATGAGTAGCCCGAGTACGCCACCGCGATGGGCTTGATTTTGTTTAAAAACAAACGAAATGAAAAGAAAAAATATGAGAGTATTCGTATATCAAGGTACAATGCACTTAAGTAAATGGGAATGTCGTTCGTGTTTCGCTCATACCTGAAATTCTTCGCAGTTCGAGTTTCACGTTTTCGCGTTTCGCTCGACGTTCTTACTTATGATTCTCGCGAGTCTACTTGGGAAACGATTTGCACGGGAAAGAGAGGGAAGAGCGCATCCTCGGTAGGCTAGCCTCCGCGAGGGGTAACAACGTGAGAAAGGTAAGCCATGCTTATGTATAGCAGGAAATACGAAGGAGAGATAGTGAGCACCTGCCGCGGCGGGCACGTCGATGCGTAATACGTTTAAATGCAATAATTCCGTATGGGACGGGCCGCGGCTCAACTTCCCAGAAAGGGTACGAATGTTCGTTTGCAAGCAAGATCGATCAGTAAAAAAGTGATGAGAGAAACGACGAAAAGTTTTATTCCCTGTCGCCGTGACGACTCGATGCATCGCGATGGCCGCACGAATATCGATAGTAAAATTAATTGAGCCCTGCCGGCGCAGATGATATCGCGTACCGGTTTTCCGTGATTGTAACGCGGTTCATTCATGCTTTACATCGAACGTGAATACATTATGGCGTTCCTTCTGCATTATTCGCGAGCGATTCAATGGCGAATAGGTATCGCGAATGCAATCGTGTCGGGTTTTTCTCATTAATGTACGCGTAACAAGCTGAAGGGCGTTTGATTTTCCACCGCCTCCAGTTTGCCCGTTTTTCGTGCATCGGAATTTGATTAATCCGCCGTTTCATATTTCTCCGCCCGAGACCGGATTATAATTGTATTTGAAACGAAGGAAAAAAATCAAAATCGAGATCCTTAAGGACACGTTTGAATAAAAGCACGGGGATTAAGCCGTAGAAGTTATAATAAATCATCGTATTAGGATTGAATTTATGCCCGATCCGCCAAAAAAGAAGCGGCTTTGGAGGGTGAATAAATTCTAGCGAATTCTACGCGGTTGGTATCGTAAGCCGCAGTAGAGCGTAACATTTACGTACGCTGCGTGCAAAGATTAAAGATATATCGTCGCGATTGTATCGGTGGACGCAACGCAAGAGTCCTCTTGGAAATATTGCCGCAACGCATCGCGGAAATCTGGAATTAACGGGTTCTATATTTTTATTAGAAATATGCGAAACTTTCACGCAAATGTGGTTCGCATTGTGCTGACGACCTTTTACCTACATCTTAAACGGTTTCTTAATTATTCGCGGTGACAGTTTGGGGACGCGCTTTCGCCCCCAGAACTGTTTTTCAGCAGGAAACAAAGATTGTTCCGTTGTCAGCATAATACGAGTTACATCTGCAAGAATATTTGAAATTCCGCACTTCCCTTGTTAGTTAAATCGGCAATTTATATTTGGCGAATCAGGGATCGTAGTTTCCGCTTCTGTATAAACGATAGATTACCCGTGTCAATTTGTTGTATTTACAACTCGGCACACTTATTTGTGCTAACAATTGAAACGTTGCGGTTGCAAAACCAAACCCGCTTGAATCATTTCAGAGTTTCTCGAACACGAGCATGATAGCGGATTCCATAACTTTGCGATGGTTTGTAGTTGTTTAGGCTGGTTCCGCGATGATCCAGACTGGGTTCCAACGCCTTGAAATGATTTGGCCCGGTACCCACGACCCGCGTCTTAACCTGGACAGAGTTCGACGACCTCTGTACGGCCTAGAGTCTTGACTGTAAAAAATAGTCCACGGTATATTTTGCATTTTCTTCTTCACGCGTGCTGAAAATTCCTAGTAGCATTCTCCTTTCGGGACGTTCGTTGCCAAGATCGTTTTAGCTAGTATCGAAGTTGCGCACGCGTGCCACGTGTGATTTGCGTCTGGAGGTAGCGCAGATTTTTATTACCCTTCTGCGAGGGGACAGCCAGTAATTACACTCCACTCATTTATTATCTGTTCCCTTCTTGGACGAACTTGGCCGCGATGAAAGTCCTTGGTGCCATTGAGTTACTGCCGTCGCGTCGCAACGATAATTCAGTATTCCAAAGCATCGAGAGGGACACAAGAGGTCCACGGGTACCCATAGATTGATAAGCAGGTAAACGCTGAGCCGCTGCGCCGTATTTCATGGCACGATATATATCTTTAACGTTATTGACGGCCTCGCTTACGGTGTCTCGCAATATTTTGTACGTCGTTTCAAGTTCCCTGTACAAGTGAAACACGTACGCGGGATGGCATTATGCTCCCCGGGCGTTTCCATGCACTGCAATCAAGGAATTGTTAAATCTCGCATTAATCAATGGTAACGTAAATATTTATCTACGAAACGCGCATCAACTTTTTCCAACCCCGTGCAGTTGACACACGTCGCGACCAGTTATTATTTCTTAGCGCGCCCCAATAGTCGCGTCCCACGTTCCTGAAATTAAACGTCTCTCTCTTCTCTGCCGTAAATTCATTCCCGGTTCCGTCGAAAGTGTCGACGACTTCGCGAATAGATCGAACAATCTTTCCTCGTCCTACGAATTCCTTCGCCGACGAATAAACAACCGACTCGAACGAAAAATAGGTGAAGCAATATTAATTACATCATTTAGTGGCAGCGGTGCCGAAGCTAAATGAAACTGAAACGAAAGGGTTAACCAGCGTCGATCGTTCTCAGGTGCGCAAAGAAATTCGTCGTTCGTCAAACGGTACCGCTTCATCGCCGATACGAAAGCGTTACAAATTGTTCCCCGTTCCGTGTAAATAAATTGACACGCGAACGACAACAGGTGTTCAATTTAGCGCCGGCCGGCAGTGAAATAGCGACACCTGCACGCGCGCACGTACGCGCCACAGGGTCCTGCGCGCGACCACGTTTCAAGTTTCAAGATCAGTCATTTCCTAAGACGATCGTTCGATGTAGCTCGATCCCTCCTTTGCCACGAAGCGACGCGTTAGGAAGTCGCTGGCCACCTCCGACACCTGGAAAGGTACTCGAGCGTAAAATTTCCTGCTCCGCGAACGCGGAGTAAAACCCGATCCATTTATCTAATATCTCGTCACGCGTGTGTGTGCGCGCTCTTGTCACCCGCATTAATTAGCGTAATCGCCCCGGCGGAATCGGACACGCGGGTTGTGCATTGCGCGCTCGCAGAATCCCGGAATAGATGTTAAACGATGAGATACGGTATAATAAGGCAGGATACACCGGCGGTGATTTAATCGGAGCCCCCTTGGCTCAAAAGTGAGTTTGCTGGGACTCGTAATGCGCGCCGGTTCGAGTATCGTTACTGTGCGAGGCGAGCCCGCGAGTGTATCGTATCGTATTTTCGGCGAACAGATCCGTTTGCTCCGGCTGAGTTATGTCAAGCAGTGGTGCCGTACGTACGTGTGTACGTGGAAGCTTGGAAGGTGTTTGTCGAATTCGTGGTATTGCGTATTCTCTGATCACTGTCAAGAGAGTAGCAGCGCGCGAAATTGAACTTTCAACTTCGGTTTTCCAAGAGGTTTCATCAACACTCGGACCATGATCTTGACGGCAGACCGTTATTGGATGATCTGGGCCGATGAGTGAAGGAACCTTGGGGTTTTAAAGGATGTTGGAAATGATGTAGCAGGGACGATGAGGGTCGTAGGGCAGTACGACCAGGTATTAAGGAAGCGGAGATGCGTTAAGTTTATGTGACAGAGTATTTGCAACGACGGGGACATAGAATTGTTGTATACGCGAATCCCTTTCCTGACCAGTACGTAATAATAGATAGATGCTAGTAGGTAACACGACTGACACGGGTACGCACATAGAATTAATACAGATACATTGCATACGCGAAGGCTGTTCAGGATTGTCCAATTCACGTTTCGCGATCGTGTATTTTGGAGAGTTTGATACTTCATTTCGTAATATCCTTCACCCGCAGTACATTTTTAACAGAGAATGTTCGTTGAATTAAATCGCGCAGTCGCGATATCGAGAATGGTCGTTGCGGAATTTCGATTCGATTTTCGATGCGTCTAATTCGTCGCCCGATAAAAAAACTAGGCGAAACGAGGTTCCCCGAAATCAATTCATGACCAACGTGACGCTCACGACACTCTGAACAGCCGCGCGTGCAGATAGCAAACGAAAGTCGGAGCGCACCAATTGATTTAAAAACGTGACATACGGCGGCGAGGTGTTCGCTTTCGAGAGCAACGTCTCGGTGGACTTTCAGTGGACCGGTCTGCCCACTGCGACCGCAGTAGAATCGGCAAAAAGAGAAACGCGCCAAGTAAAAGAAAGGTAAAAGAAAAAAAAAGAGAAATAAAAAGAAAACAGGAAGAGGATGAAAAGTGAAAAGAGGAGAAAATAAAAGGAACGGAGTAATCCTACCGTAGTGAACGGCGCATTACACGTCCTTCTGAACACCGTAGTCTTCCGAGCTGATAGCAGGACCTTAAATCCTCCCTGCGGTTTCTCGTATCCACGATACACGGTGACATCGCGCGTTTCTCAGGCGCGCCAGGTATCACCGACTTCTTAATCTCGGACGTGACAAATTACCCGTTCGTGTCGCGGAACGCATATATTTCTTTTCCACTTCCTCGTCCTGCGCCCTTTTATTTGCGCCCTCACGGCAACGCGCGCCGAATGCGCTTCGAAAAGCGCACGCATTCGAGGAGGAGCGCATCTTTGATTAATTCCCCGTGAAAAGGAAAGCTGCATCCTTTTTTAGAGAAAATTCGTTTCCCCGGTGAAACTGATCTGCTTCTCGTATTTCTCCTACCAACGCGTAGGAGTATCAACCCCGTGCGTTAAATTACAGATCGAGCGTCGAAATTCTTTCACTCTTCGGCGCACTTTACGACGCATCCTTTGTTGCTCGCGCACGTTCGCCGGCCAGGGCGCAAACGTTGTACGTACGCGCATGCAGCACGGCGAATTTCGAAGGAAAACGCAACGAAACCGACGATAATTTATTCCGCGGCCGTAAACTTCGCGGCGGACAGCCTTCCTACGCTTGTTTCCTCTCGAGCCAAAAGTGCTAAGCAAACACGTATCCAGGGGGTCTCGACCGTTGCTCGTGTGCTCTCCCTTTTCCTCTTTCCCTTTTCCTCTTTCCCTATCTCTTTCGCATCCTTTCCGCCCCGTCCGCCTTCTCTCTCCTCTCCGTTTTCCCTTTCGTTTCTCCTACGCTTTTCTATCTCGACATCTCCGCGGCTCAACCCCGCAGAATCGTTAACGTCGCTGCGCCTTCCTCCGTCGCCCCTTTGGCAAACGCGCGATGTCCGCGTGAAATCGGAATGAATATTCCTGACCCTTGTACGACGGTTTTTACGTAAGCGCCGGCTATCGTGTTCCTCTACGGGGAGAATCCTATGGGAGGGAATTTCACGCTTATGGAATTCAACGCGAAAGCAGCTACGCGTTCGTTCCGTCTTCAGCGTCGGGGTATCGGGGATGAAAGAAACGAGAGAACGTTTGCTAGCGCTCCTTTGGCAGCGTGATTTCGACTGGACAGTGGATAAATTGTTTCCCTCGCAGGTTTCTGTCAAAGGTTATTCCGACCGCGGAGTCGATTTTTAACCCCCCTCGTACCCCTGGACGATATACCTCAACACTTTTGACGGGACATCTCGCATTCTAGCACCAACGGTTTGGCATTGTAGCCGAACATATTCTACGACTAACTCTACTCTTGCGACAAACAGGAAGAAATAAATATATAATATTCAACTTTTGGCAAGTAAGGCTTTTCAATGCGCAGGCAAATTTTGAGTTCCCTTTGGTTACGTTTCATCGGATCGCAATTACACGTCTTCCGTTTAAATCGGTTAACAGACATTCCACTCTACGCGCTATCTGAATCTAATGTATACGTCCCAGCGAAGGAAGCAAACGTGGATCTTCGAATGGTCGAGCAGGGCTCGCTCGCTCTCCTTCCGTTTCACTCTCGTAGGCAGTTGCGTCGAAAGGGCGACCCGGGCGCAACAATTACCTGCGTTGTCCCGGCTAATCGGGGGCTCGCGATCGGGACGAAAATTTCAATTACCCGGTCGAACACCGGTGACGTTGCGCTGCCTCTTCCCGTACGAAGAAACCTTCGATACCGTTGCGGTAATTAATAGAACACGAGGACTCGAGATTTATCGTGCCTACCCCATGTCCCGGCCGCGAATCCGACCGTCAAATTATCGAATTATCTAATCGTGCTTGTTAACCGCCGTGTTCCCTTACAAGGACGCGACAGATTTATTGCGGTCGGCATCGACGTGTTCCTCGATCATAGGAATCCCGACGGTTCCGTGGAATTCACGGCGAAATCACCGGGAAACGCCGAAGTATATCACACGGGGACCGTTTTGACGATGGTGCACGTATTTTCGGATTCACGTTTGTGCGTTGGAAGATTCGCGAAGCTAACGTTATGCGCCCGTAATTTCTCGGGGAAGAAACAGAGAGAACAATCCGACCGGATAGCCTCCGGAAAGTGTAACGACGCCGAGGCACAACGGGGTCGTCGTCGACTGGTATTCTCGAGGGGGGAACGAAATGGCACGCGTGTCCCCCTTGGTTCGTGTCTTTTCGCTGTTACATCGTTAATCGTCCCGTATTACGTTAATGCAAGAGTCGTGACGCGCGACGACTCGCTCTTCTTCCCTTTAGCATTGCGCGAGCAAGAGCGTGCAACGGCACGGAGAAATCGAGGATAATGACAAGGTTTCGCGGGTCTAGCCTCGCCGAGGGTTTAGAACGAGTCGCTTGGTTACCTCGACGGGACGATCCGAACGGATGGCGCTTGGCCCCGGTGGCTTCCGGGCCGGACAAGCGATGGGTGTGTTAGCGACAGTGCATTTTTAACAAAAAGAAAAGGATCGAGCGGCGAAGTGCTATTCATTCGGGGAAGAATTTATGATAGGGGCTTGGCCTGCGTACGGTTGGAGAGTGTCTTAGAAATGGGCAATCTGGACGACAGACGATGGCTGGTGGCCCGACGCTATTCAACTATCGAATGTCCAAGGATTGACTGTTTACAAGAGGTTTTTAAGAATGAATGAATGAATGAGACTGAACATCCTGTGTCGAAGGAGTGTTTATTTGAATGTGGAGTGAGAGACCAAATATGGCAATCGGCCTGTCGCCGTATTACCAAGGTATAGGGACTCTGCTCCTGGAGGATCTGGCCACGGAGTGGGGTGGGTTATGCCTTTTGGTAAATGAACTGTGATTGACCGCTCAGTCTTTACCCCAGAACTGTCCGGGAAAGATCTACCCTGCATACTCTTAAAGTATAATTTCTAACAGGTGGGTATTTAACGGGCGCAAGGGAGATGCGCGAAATATCGTTTCGAAGGAACGGGGGACGAGGCGATTTTATTTCGGCGAAATTGAGGGGAACCTCTCTTCGTTTCCTTTTAGACATTTTCGTGTGGCGATTTTGACCCCTCGACTGCGGTGCGATTGCACTCGAGAAGAGAACCATCGATACGGACGATAAAACATTCAGAAAAATGTAGCCGGCGTATATTTACGTCTTTCGCATATATCGATGGACTCGTGGGAGCGCATGTACGCGCCTTTGGTAATCACAGAATTAGTGTGATCATTAACGAATGACAATACTCGCAGGAATTAAATGTTCCGGTAGAGCTGCGCGAAAGTATTCCCGAATATATTTTATGAACGATAGAAACTTCGTAGCGAATTAAGGATACGGGTGCTCGATACCCGAACGCAATCAAAACAGTTCTTTTTGATTATTTTCTTGCTGGAATTATCGAGCGCGCGAGGTACTTTGCGAACTCGCCGTGGAAAAATCGTTTCTCGCGTGCGTTTCGGGAGACCGTTTCGAGTCCGGCGCGATTAAAATGAATTGGGATTATTAACGTTGACCGTGCAGCCTGTTTTAAACGGCAAATAAATAACTCACGGGTCAGCCAATTAATTCGCAAGAAAATTAAACTGCTTCGCTATCGCGGTACACGTGTAACGTTGCGCCCGACGGTCGATACAGTTGTTCAGGATTAATGATTTCTTTGCGTACGCTCGCCTCAACGTTTCATCCGGGCACAATTACGTACACGAAACAGTGCGAGTTTCCACGCCGTGGTTCCACTGCCGTTGATCGCCGCATATTACGGTAATACGGGCTCGACGACCGACGTTGCATTAAACTTAATGGCCGACGGATTTGCATAAATAAACGCGCGCAGGGGCAGCGAAAAAATTGTGGAATCTCGTTGGATTATTGTATCATCGGCGTGGTAATCGTTATTATATCTGGTTAAAACTTTAATGTCTGTATTCAATCGAGCCCGATAATTCGATTCGTTTGACTTGAAATAGAGCGGGTAACATTGCGCCCGCTACGTCTTCACGGTACATTTGTCTATATCTTTCCTCGTGTCGAATTTAGGCACTCCATAAGAAACTGATATTATAAATTTATCCCCACGAAGTATAGCACTTCCACTTCCCCCTGCGCACTGCTGCGCTCATATTTCCTTCGCTTGTTATGACCCGTTCTATTTAAAAACTTGCTCGCCCAAACTACCGTTGCGCCGTCTTACCTTTACCTGAAACAGTCGCGCAATTTTTTCCCCCAAACTCGTATGCCTCGGCGAAAAGCTGCCGACGTCCAAAAGGGGATGCGTCGTTCCTCGACTCGAGCTATAAAAGATCGAGGTGAAAAACAAAGGCAGCTTTAAAGCGCTACCGATGGTCGTACATCTTTCCCGGTGCTTCTTCGACCACGCTCATTAGGATCCGTCGGTGGTTTCACGCCGATCGAATTTCCAATCGACCAGCTTCTCTCGCCTCGCGAGAACTACTGGCCCTCGATTATTCGTACGGTGCAACAATTACACGGCACTCGGATGCCCTTCTGTCACGGCTACCGCGCCTGTTGCCCGATGTTCAGGTTGGATACCTGGGCAAGAACGCCACGAAGTCGCAACTGAAACACCCGAGGTCCCACGAAAACACAGGTGGTCGCATAGGTGTTTGTTGATAGAAGCGGAACAGAAACTCTGTCAGCTGCGTGGAACGGAGAATGTAATATCTAAGGATTGTTAATCGCCTTGATTCGAATACAAATTATATATATTTGCATCGAATTCAGCGAGCGGATTGTTAAGCGTATCGATTCGACTCTTGCTCGCGTTTCTTAGAAAATTCAGGCGTTCATGAATTCGTAAATTTATAAACGCGTGCAACGCGTCTAACGTTTTGTCGGGCGCATCGCGAAATTCATATTCAACACGAAACATCTCGCGTCCGTGCGTCTTCGCGTGGGCGAAGGCAGGCCAAAGGCACGATAAATGGTTTCACCGCTGTCGGCATTGCCCCGTCCGTCACTCGCCCTATTATTTCCTTGCTTACCAGCGGTGGCAAGTCCGTAATACATTTTTCTTCGACCGGTACACGCCGCCTGTCGCATTGTAACAACGATTACACCGCGTCTTGATCGTTGCTGGTCGTGGATAGCGGACTCGGTGTACGTACATACGCGTCTCTCCTCGGTACCGCATTGATCCGTGGCGATGAAAAACCCGTCCAATGTCTGGTCTCGCAGGATTTTCAAGAAAACCGCGCGCACTCGAAGGCTGCTCGAAACGACCCCGTCGCGGCGCGTCAGGTTTCCGGATGCCTGCGGCACGCTGCTGATACGAGCGCATTAGGGAAACAGCGTCGGTCCAATAAAACTGTGAGGGGCTATTCGCGGAAGAAGGTTTACGCGAAGCGTGATCGGAATTGCCCCCAGCTCGAACCGTCTTTTATTCGTCTCCTGTTCTTTGGCCGGGCTCAGGTATGCGCGCGTCGAACGCTCGCGACGCGAACTAGGAACGAAAGGGAATTGCCGGATCGGATATATTTGTCGCCGATCAATCGAAGTTCGCGAGAGGTTGGTTCGAATGAACACCTGTGGCAACGTTATCGGGTAATTCTCGAACGCAATTGGGACGAACTTCTTTTACGGACAGGGATGTTAAGGAATTCTGTTGATTCTATGAAATCGCTTAAATCGTTCTGCGCGACGTTGAATCCGAAATTGAAGCAATACTTTCATTCTCCCCGATAAACGATTCTCACCCGGGATTCCCCGTGTATCCGCGATGCATACATACTTCGCGGGTGTATCTGCGTAAATATCAGGCATCGCCGACGCGTCGCGGAAGCGCGGCGTTTCGAGAAGCGGGTCGGATAAGCGTGCAATTAATGGCATGGCAGAAGAATTCATAAGCGTCGTCCCGGCCGAGTATTTCAGCTTGCCCCGCGTGCATCCGCCTTTGATAAATCCGCCGCGATTTGCCATGCGTCGACAGCACCGTAATTGAATTAATTTCAACTGAAATCGAATGCCGCTCACGCCCGTGGCTTCTTCCTACGAACGGAGGGAAGTGGCGGCGGTGGTCTTCGACGGGCACCGATCTCTTCTTCTGCTCGGTTACGAAATATCACCAGATGGTCCGTTGAACGAAGAGGGACGTACGCGTGGCGATTCGTTTCCAGGCAGTCGTCGCGATTGGAGAGATCGAACGCGACACCGGTGATTATCGCTAATTAGATATGACGAAGCTAGCAATTACGCCCCGAGCCCGACTCATCTTTCCTATTATGCAATCCATTATGGCAGAGATAGCGTGCACTCGTACGACGTCGACCGCGTTTCGGCATCGCCGCGGCCGTGTAATTGTCGAGCAGGCTGATCGGACCTGCTGAGAATTATATCAACCCTCTGGTGGTTCATTCGTCGAAATGCAAAGTTCGTTTTGCGGTTTTTATCAGCCTTTGCTAATGGCGATCAACGGTGTATGCGAATGTTTCGATTTTGTTGCTCAACCGCCGCGGGCAGATCGCTGGTATGTATTCCCTTTGCAATTACGTCGCCGCGTGCTTCTAGTGACACTAATTAAGGGGGGATTTTTTTTTTTTTTTTGCTGAACGTAGTTCCGACAGGAAACAGAGTTCTCGCATGATCCGTAATTTGCTGTCTACTGCGATTATGTTAATTTAGACTTTCACTGGTAGCACGAGAGGTCTTCATCCGTTTCGATCTCAGCTTTGCATCGGTAAACTCGTTTCTCCTGGTATCTTATAGATCGAGGATTCGCCGCTTGTGTTTCAATTGACGCGAAAGTATTCGGGTAGACAACAAACTCTTCCCCCGCCGTTAATGCTTCACAAAATTCTTTTGCAATGCGAAACAAAGAATTACTCTGTATATATAAAATAAAAATTGAGTAACAGTCATCCCAATTATTGAAATAAATATTCAACATCTCGAGGATATCTCAGCCTAACTATTATAGTCGCAACAGCTACCCCAAACACGTTCTCGATCGTCCGATTACAAAGTGGTTCCTAACCCGCGGCGTTACATCTCCCGCACCTATAAGGAGGGGCGAATTCTCACGAGGGACGATTACGCAGCGCGAGTTACTCTCGTTACTCGTAATTGGTGGCGAGCGGTTGGTCCTGCGCTCCTACCGGGCAACCAGCTATTCGTAGTGGCCATTGTTGCTGGGGCCTTGTTGTATGCAGAACTTAACGTCGAGGACGAGGAAGCGTGTATCGCTCAGGGGACACGGTTATTGTACTACGAGAGCCACGGTCCCGCGTCGCAACAATTTGAAAAATCCTCACCTGCTTCCCGACGCTCCTGTCTCACGGGCATAATGCAACCTGTGCACCGTTAGAAAAAACTGCTAATGACGCTGCGCCTCAACTGACGGGCATCAGATTGTTCAACGACTGTTGTTGATTGTTCACACGACGACGATTGCGACGCCGGTGTAATAAGAACGACGCGCAGCGAGGCATTCGAAACGAAAAAAAAACCGGACAAAATAATTTAGCGTCGCTTATAGGCTCTGGGTCACAGTGTAGTAGGTCGATGAAATCGTCTTAAAAAATTCATTTTTGTGGTTTCCACCGCGTTTTCCACCAGGTGAGCCCCGCTCAGTTTATTACGTTACGTCTTTGGTTACGGATCGCTCGTGTTCCGTTTCGCGTGTTACACGGAATTCTTCGGCAGGCGTTTCTTCGCGACTCCGTTCCGTTTTTTGTATTTTTGGGCGAGGATGCCATCGTGGTTACCTTCTTCGCTCGAGTACGTTTCGATGGCGAATCGCGGTACCCCCTTTTTCCGCCGTCATTTAGACGGATGCAGCGTCGATCGAGGAAGCGCGCGATTCAAAGTGTGCCCGTTATATTCGTTTATTCGCGGAGGGAATTCAAGGAATACCGTTTACCGAAGTTATCGGTGCGATCATTTCTGCGGTATTTTTTACTGTCTTATTCATGCGCGTACTTAACGGTTAGGGAATTCGTTGACTAGATTAGAGGCACAAACGTGTGCGCGTGTAAAAGTACGGTCACTCCACGCGACGAAAAGAACACAGTTCCCCAAAAGGGCAACGAAAATTCTGAACCGGCGATTAAAGTTAAAATTAAAGAACAAACACGATTTCTTTTTTCTTCGTGCCTCGTACACGAGATCCACGTGCTAAGATTGCTAACGTCGCGCAGGACAATCCAATAAGTCTCGAATAGGTACGCAAATGTGGGTGTTAAAAATTGATTAAACTGTCCTCTCACGACCGTAGTCCACACAAGAATGCCTTTCCTTCGCGAAATGGCACACGGCCCGTCTCAACCGTTCACGCGTGCGCGTACATAGAATATTCCAACGATCGAGCTTTTCGATCCATCGAACGGGACAATCTCCTTTCCGTTTTCGTTCCTCCGGACGAAAGAAAGCCGGGGAACGCGGGGAACGTCACGCAAATGGTCGATCGCGGCAATACGGGCCGTTTTCTAGAAACCGCATTAGCCCGTCGCGATGATAAAACGTCTTAATGTTCGCAGCGACGAGGGACAAGATAACATTCGTTCCGTGCAATACATTACGTCCCGTGTGCCTCGTCCAAAGTGCCCTGGTACGGTGCGCCACGCCACGTTGCCCACGACCGCGAGCTTTGTACATCTTGTACCGGGAATGTGTGTGCGTGTCATATCTTTCCCGTGGCGCACCTGGCCGTCGATGTAAATTTACGGGTTTCTCACTCTCGCCTACGCGCGATCGTTAAGCGAACGATTTTCCTTTCCATACCACGGCCGAAACCACCGTTGATTTAGACCTTGGACGGTCGACGTTTGTCCCCGGGGACAAACTTAACGGGGAATTCGATTCTTTTCCTCGAACGTGAATTATCCGCACGGTTGCCCCGGTGATTTACACCCGACGAATTTTTATCATTTCGCGACGGCGGGTTAAACGGCGGCGTTTGTGTCTCAATTGCGCGACGGTCGCGCGGTGGTACGGGGCGGCCATTTTATGGGATGTCCCGCGAACGTATTCGACGTACCTTGCGTGATGCGTTTAGCACCTGTTCCGAGGTAAAAGTAGTCCGCGCGGCGCTGGCCCATTAGAGCCGGCTCGGTGTGTTTTACGGGAAGGCGTGGAGCACAATGCACGGTTTACTGTCGTGTTTTGACGGGGAACTCGGTGTGGTTTATGGTCCATGGTCTATAGGGTTTCATTGTTCGCTGGAGTACGCGAGGAGTCGAGAGAAGTCACTTCGGTGGAAGCGTATTGAGCGCGGCGGCACGATTCCTTCGCGTACGTTTCGAGTATTTACGGGGCAATCGATTATTCGTGGATATTTCCTCAGCGCGTATGGGGAAACATCGGAGAAGCCTTTTCGTAGCATTTGTTACGGTGGTCGGAAGAATTCGGTGCGGAGTTCGTACACCGCGCTCCTTCAATCCTTTTATTCTTCGCTATTCGCGATCATGTTTCTTTCGTACAGTACTCGTTTCCTCCGATCAGCTGCCGGATGAAGTAATCGAGCAAAAACGTTCCGGCTAATTTTTTCTAGCAATGCCGGCAATCTATTATGCTTGTACACAGGACTATCGGTACGATTTCCACCGATCATGTTAAACGAACGCGATCTTAGCTTGCTTCGTTGCGCGTAAGACACTCGCGAAACCTCGATAGGCTCGATCGATTGGGAATAAAAAGGGGGACACGTTTATTATCATTTACGGTTATCTGGACTTCTTTATCAAGGATCAAATTATCCCCGTGGATCATGGGATTGCCGGAAATGAATTGTCGCACGGTTCCCTGGCGAATCTTAAAAATATTGGTGCGCTAAGAAAATATTCGCGGTTTTAAATAAATCGGTCGAAATGCCTGGTCTCAGATTTCGTGCTTCAAAATTATTGACATACAGGTATTGTCGCAGCAATTTGTGACGAGTTTCAATAATACAGAATTACTATCACATATCTCTATTCAATGTCCGTTCAACCGCTTTCGCATTCACGATCTGCCCAAATACTGTGTACTGTGTAATATTTCACTGTGCCAATCCTGAACAATTCCATTTTGCTCCATATATTTGATAATATTACTTCAACAATCCTCCAAATTTCGATTTACAGCATAAACTATCTATTCCGTGTTCCCGGCTATTTACTCGCAGTCCACCCCTTAACGATAACGACTTAACTCTATCTCGCAAATTGCTGCAAACGAAGCTTTCACTCCATCGTTGCGATCTGCCAGTCTCGGGACGCGGCTGCCCGTTCGAAACGGACGCTCGACCGCAATAAAAAGTCGTTCGAACCAGCGTGACTGCTGGTTCAGTATTCACGGCGTTTCGCGTTTAACCCTTTCGACGGGTCAGCCCACTGCCTCCCCAACGGGACAAGGGTAACAAAGCCGGCCTCCTCTCCGTTCGTACAGCCCAGCGATATTATTATTTCGTCCGGGTTCGTCGACACCACGGTGTCTCGAGTAAAATCGAGCGCCCGTGTCTCCGATTACGCCCACGTGGACGCAGGGTGTTGCTAATACCTGGTTCAAGGATGGCCTGCGCCACGGGCACTGCGTGCTTGATTCGTGCTCGCACGCGGCGCAACATTTTTCATTCCTCCGCGCGAGAAAGCGACCGTCGAGCCACGAAACGACCGACCGAGCGTAATCTGGCTTTGCGCGACAAATAACGAGTCCGCGGATCGGGACGATCTCTGGGCGTTGTGGGATCGAAGTTTCTCTTGTGTATTCTTGCGCAGCAACGGTGATTTCTCGATTAGCCGTCGCGTTGCAATAACGTTACAACGTCGCTGCTGCGTTAATGATCGCAGGGGCGCGCAATCGAAACGGTTCGGGACAGGTTAATGGCAGAAATTAATTATCGCCATGCGTAATTATTTTTGCGCTTTCTCTGTGCACGCGTTGCATCGATAATGCACGATAACGCAAAATTTGTTGCGTTGACGTGACAGTGGCCAAGTAGTGGAGATGCGAAGTGGTTTAGCGATATCTTGTACAAGAAGGTACGAAACTGATTAAAGGAAATATAGATATATAGGAAATATGCCCGGTTGCCTGCACAAGGGTTAAGAGCGTGACACTGAAAGGGTTGAAATAATTGTGCTCCAGTCGATTCGCAGAGAAGGCGAAACTAGCCCGGGCCAACCAAAACGCCGGTTAAACAGCCCGACTCCTCGACTTCCTTCCTAATACGACGTCCAGCCCCGGTTCAGTTTCACCGTTGGAAATAAAAAGGGATCCGGGAGAAGCGAGCTGCCAGCATCGCCCGGATGAATCGCAAGAAACGCGAATAAAACGAAAAAATACGAGGCTTGTTCTCGTTCTTTGTAACGTGCATATCGGCGGCTGCTGGACGAGATACCGGTTTTCGAAGCGACGACGTGGATCTTGCCCCGTTGCTACTCCGGCGAACGAATTACGCAACGCGTTTTCGCGTAAGCGACGAAAGTCGTCAGGATTTGATACGCGGCCATTGGTAGAATCGTGCAATAAGTGGTAGTGTTTTCATTGGATCGGGGGGAACACTATTAGCCCCGTCGCGCGCACGTTTTTATTTTCGAGGTACGTCGAGGCAACGACATCCGTTGCGCTCTTTTGACAATGTCGATATCATTCGACGGTGTATTCCTTGCTGGAAAGGTTTCGACGCACAGCAATTGCATTCATGTAAAGTTGAAGAGCGAGAATCGGACATTTCGTATGTTACAGCCAAATATATTTGGGTGCAAATGTATAAAAAGGTTTGCTCATTGCGCAAATTCCTCGAGTATGAAAGCAAAATCTAAAGCCACAGATTTGTCCCCCGTACATAAAGCCCTTATCGAATTCGCAAGCTTTATTCGAGAATTGAGCAACAAATTTCAGCAATGACTTTTGCAGACAAATATAGAACCTAGATTCGTATAAAATATATTATGTCTACCGGCAAGTTCTGTCCGAGAATGTCATCTCTATGAAAGTCTCACCTTTATATGGCTGTCCTCTAAATATGTGCCCTTCTAAATTACATTAGAAACGATGGAAATTATATTGTTCGTCACACATTAATATACGAGTTTCTTTGAATTAAAAAACGGTAATCGTCAGGCAAATATCGCCGAGAAAGCGGATCGTGAGATGAAATCCGTGGAAACTAGTCAATCAACCAAATTGTGCACAGGTTTCGATCGATTACAATTCGAAGTCGCCGATCGTGATGCTGCGATGCTTGTCGCGAAGCGCACAACTAATGAACGTATCCATCGTGATCTAATTACGTTATCCGCATCGGTCAATTACACGTTTCAATAAATCCAATTACACCACGCTTCGTTATCGGCCGCTTTATCCATAAATCGATCGCCCCGACGTTCCCGCGAGCATCTCTAACTACAGCCAAACCAGCGAGTGCGGTTTTATATTTCAAGCGTTACGATACCGCGTATGTACAAATTACCGTTCGCACGGGCGCAGAAATGTATCAGAACTCGGGACAGCAGACACGGAAGATCCAGATCGATCTCTCGACGTCCACTTTCCGTTTGCGATCGTGACTCGTGCAATTAGCAGACCCACCTTCGTTAAGATCGCCGGCATTCCGGACAGAAACGACGATGCCGACGACTCTCTTTCTTGCTCGTCTGTCTCGCAATCAGTATCGGTGTCCGACGACCGACAACAATCGGTAACAACGGAAACGATTGCTAAATATCCCGCGAGGAAGATACTTCGTATTCCTTCGATCAACGCGGAACGCGCGAAACTATTGCCGTCGATGCGTCACATCGCAGTCGATTGGACAATTTTGTTAACAGTGAAATGTGAGAAAGTTGCGGACCATATGCCGCGGCAAATATTCGAAATAGCCACCGCGATTTCAATTGAAAAACTCGATCCCCAACCGCTTTGCTCCTCGTTCGGCTATTTCGTATTTCTATATTCCCAAATGGAACCCAATTCTACCAATTAGCCGGGATGAATTTCGGTCAATTGGACGTTTCACGTTCAACACAATTTAACGTCGATGTTTGCGCTTACCGATTACGCGTCCACCCGTTTCCTTTGATCACGTATACGCGTATGTACGCGTATGCATACGTCTCATTAACTTCCTTTCACCCATCGACGTACACGTCCCGCGTGCACGAGCCTTTTCGTACCACTTAATTACAGACGACGCGACGTTACCAATCCCATCAATCATTTCGGTTTCAAGGCGACCGCGTCGTTACCGTTAATTGCTCAATTTCGATTGCGCGCTCTCGATTCGCGCCCGTCTCGAAACGGAGCCGCGAAACGGACGGGGGCATTTTTCGACGGTGCCTTGTAAAACGCGTGTTTATTTCCGTTTTAGAAGCGGACCGGTTTGCGTTAGGATCGCGCGCCACAGTTCACCGTTTTATCCGGCGACGGTCAAAATTTAATGGCCGCCGATTAAGATATCGCGGAAAGCAGGGCCTTTTAATTGGATTCCTGGCGCACCTTTCTTACGCGGCGTCGCGTCTTCATTATCATTTCTTTTCCTCTTCTTTTTCGGCCGCCTGGAGCACGATCTTTCGGTTCGCCGCCGGTCCCACTCGGTTCGCGATTCCGAAATCTCCGGTCGGATAAGGTCGAAGATACTAATCGCGTTGGTGAGCGTAAAATTGCGAGTCAAATCATATCGAGAAACTGTCGTTATTTATCGACTGCGACTTTTTCCCTTAATAATACTGGACGATCGTGAACAGCGCAGTGGAACATCGAGTAGTGCTTTTCGGCGTTTTAGAAAAATTTGCCTTCGGTTATATCAATGCCAATTATAAAACTAGTGCCTCTTCAAGTATATAGACTGTTGGATATTTGCTATTGATAGTGAATATAAAATATGCTAGAGCAAAACCGTCTCAACGTTCTTAGAAATGGCTTACTAATAAAGATAGTAAGAGAACTAGATGGGGCTCTACTTGGGGAGTCAAAAAGGGCCCGGGTTGTAAAATGAGACGATGCGCACTCGTAGGTATAAGTACCCAGTTCTTCTGGGTGTTTCAATTCAGTTCAAGAGAACATTGCACAGTGAAAGGACATTCCTTCAAGCTATCTTAAATACATTGATTGAGAAAAAATATAATAGTTATTTTATTTAACACACCATTTCCAATATAGACCCTTAAGCAAATCACATACACACCGTAATATACATTTATATTGCAATTAAACATGTGTGCATGTGTAACGATTAAAATCAATATTTATTACGAATTGATTTATCGATTATACTTCAATGCAACAGTATATAACACGATACTGCATGAACGCGGTCTTGTACCGCATAAAGTGACCTGGAAATCTGTGGAAGCGTCCCCCGGAACCGGTGTGCTACCATTAGCGCTAAACCTTAGCATTTAATGCCAGGTCGTGTTCGTGCCGTTGCGTTCCCGTTCCAGGAACCTCGGGTCCCATTCTCACGACAGCGAAACGGAACGGAGATTCTCGTTCGTCCGCCGCTTTTGTTCCGCGATGCTCCGGTACACGCGTGATAACGCCGGCTATCGATATATTTTGCCGGCACACGTGTGCCGTACGAGTGTCTGCCGCGTTCACCCGTATACGGTCGTCTCGTGGTACCACTCCCATAGGAGGCGCAATTAGACTGTCCATCGGGGATTAACGGCATAAATGTCAGAGCGTGCTGACCTGGAAAAATCGATCGGTTTTGTTCCGGCGAAATTGTACAAATTGATTGACGATTGGCCGTCGACTCGAATGGTATTCGAACCGGTACAGATTGATACGTGGGACACGGTGCTGGAAATGTTCGTCGCGTCGGTGTAAATCTGAAATCTGTGTAACATGTACGCGTACAGATTTTGTACTGCACGACTGATAAATATTATTGATACGCGGGCATTTAATTCACATCTGCTTCAATTATTTCATTTTCTTAGTCAGCCTTAATGACAACTGGCAATTTCTCATAGCCTATATTAGTCACAGGTAACCGGTCCTTTTCGTATATTCACTCCGATGGCAAATATGTTCCTTCGACTATTGGTCATCTTCAAATCCGAATTGATTAATTTATCATGTTGCGTTGTACGCTGAATATTTAATATTGAGCGACGCAACGAAATTATTAATTTCCACTGATGTACCCCACGAAATAGGTAGATAAAAAAGTTCGTCTATGAACGTTTGCCGCAATGCGTCTCGAGGAAACCCTCGACAGCAGCAACGAAAGTCTCGCGGGTACAATTTAATTGCCGAATTTTATTATTTCTCTAAAACGGATGCCGCTAAATCACCGGGGTTACGTCGATTTTTCTCGTACGCGTGGACAGTGCCGCGATTTTTCATTTGATTTTTCCAACGCGGACGATCCGGCTGGATCGCGGACATCGATCACCGTCAATTCATCGCCGGCGTACAATTTATCCTCTCGCGAGCCGGAGATTATAGAGGAGTTCGGCGCGCCGGGCAGATTCTTCATCAGGATCGGTCTTTGATGTATGGTTAGGCTTGGTCGTGCGCGTTCCCTTTGCCTTTAATGACACTCGAAAACAATGTGGCTCTGCCGGCGATAAAATAAGCCCCGACGAAACGTTTCCTGTGTGTGTGTGTTTTTTTCCCGTTCATTTTTAGCCCCTCAACTTCCCATGCATCTTCGGTGTCACGGGATCCCAAGGAATTAATTGCCGGGTGGTGGATGCGCGTTTGAAAAGGTTTTCGCGACGCCAAAATAAGGCGATTTAAGAACCGTTCGTTCTTTGCTTCGTTTATTTGAAATTCGTTTATATGAGAAATGCTTGCTTGATTTTCATTTTGACGGAAGTTCGATTGGAAATGCTTGGTTGAATAGTTGTTATAGTTGCGTATTTATGGGAATACTGGTTTCAAAGGGTTCCATAACGCACGTCGTGCGTGCTTTTTACATGTCCACGAATGTTGAATGCGATCAATATGGAATATTCACACCTTTCTATGGAACACTTCGTGTTACGAACCTGGTTATACACGAATCACTGTACAAGCTGTACGTTCATGCCGGTTGTGACGGCCTGTTTTGAGGATTCGTATGATTAACTCTCTCGCAGGGCATCGATACTGCGATCTTTGCGAGTCATGAAACGCGCGGTGGTAAGATGACATCAAAAGATCAGCTTAGCGAATGCTTTTATGCGGCTCGTTATTCAGTTTGTAATCAGATTTGCTCGAACGTGTCCCTCTTAGTTGGGATTGAAAATATCCAACGGGGGAGTCGGAAGTATCGACTGACATTTCGAAAAGAGTACAATCGTGAAAAGTCAGGTCGAACGTTTTTAATTATTTCAACATGGAACCGTTTGTATCAGTAACGTAAGAGGTGCATGGGGAATATTCCAATTTTGTATTCCAATCGCATGGTTAAAGATAATTATCACTTCACCCATTTATTTTTATTCGTAGAAGGAGGAAAATATTGGAATGAGGAGGAAAAACAAAGAAAAGAAAGGGTAACGAACATAGAATAAATTGAGAAGATAGAAAAATAACATAATAACAAAGGAACATATGATATTGGATATTTAACACCGAACAAAAATGTGTACAAATATTTCCTGAAACTGCCAAAATTTCAAAGACCGTTCTTCCCAACATTTGTTCGACGTTATTGCAGACGTTCGTTTCTCTTGCAGCACGATGAAATTGATATACACTTTGTTGCATTCGTATCAGTTCCGTTTGTCGTCAGATTTTAATGAAGCACGAAGACAATACTGTTCTCGAACAATAACCTCGATACTGGTTTCTCGTGGCCGGCGATGCTCCATGAATTCCATGCGAGAACCTTTCTTTTTCATTCACGTCCAGAACCGCGTATCGCCACTTGTTATCTTCTGTACGCCTCTTGCAGTCTCATCGTTCGCAACGTTGTACAATTGGCATACAATAGTGCGTATAGAATTAGAATCGACGATATGCCGCTTTGTACGCGTTACGAATCGACTTACGAGCCCGACGGGCCACTCTTCCCTCTATATTGATGTTCCACGTCTAGAACGATCGTGGACAACCTTCGATGTCGCTCGTTTTCCGCTTGCTCGAATCTCAATAATCGTTTCCGCCATTTATCCCAAGCCCTGTCAATATATTATGGTCTGGATAAAACGTTGCCGTCGGCCGTGCGAAAAAGTCCCAGTTGCTAGTCCGCTCTGTCAACCAATCGAAAAGTATCGAACTGCGCCAAGCATCCCACTCTCCCCAATTGGTCAACCGAAAATTCACCATGGTCGAACGTCTAAAGTATGGCGGAACCAGCGATCAATGTAATTCAGAGTAATTCGCAATCCCTCGTCGCGAGGAAGCGAGGAAATCCGGTAGCCCAGTCCCGGCAGTCAATTATAAATCAATAAACCATCCTCGCGTTATCGTGTTTCCTTTATATCTATCAGCACGCCTTGCCCAGCAACCTTACCAACGATTACACCCCGAAATACTTCCATCCAGCGGCCAATTTGCCCGATATTAGCCGATCACGGGTAGAACACCGGTCGAGCTGGCCGAGATCCGGCCCCCCGATACCACGCGACAGAGTTGTCGGTTCCCGATCCGAGGGATGTTATTTCCCGGCCGCGGCCAATAATTAATAAAGACCTTGGTACCGGTTAGCGTGGCATTAAGTCGTTAGAACCGGCGAAATCGATCGGAAAATACTTACAACGGCAATTTCGTTAAGCTGGTACCGATAACACTTGACGGCGAGGTGAAGCCTGAACGAGAACGATCGCGGTTGCGCCCCGTATCGATCTCGAACCGCTACGATCCGTCCGTGCACTGTGGTTTGCGATCATCGATATCGCGGTTAAAATAAATAGAGCGAAATCCCGGTCCATGGTTGATCCTGTCCGAGCATCGTCTATAACCGTGTAGACGTGCGTGTATGATAAATACGCGTGCGGAGTCCGATCGGGACCGAGCTAGTTAAGAGCGGTGTATCGTTCGTTTCGTCGTGGCGACGTCGCGTCGCGAATTGCGGTCGTTCGCTTGAACGTATCATTAGGGCGCATCGTTTCGAGTGTTTCGATGAGTTAACAAGTTGTCCAAATGGCAAGATCCTGACGGCAAGAAAACGCACGATACCGGCCATGGAGTAATTAAGAGGCCGCGGACGGCGGATCACCGCGATTGGTTAACGAGTTAATGGGTGCAATTATTCGGAGATTGTTTAATTTCGCCACTAATTGCCATGGGTGGCGCGTCGTTCCGATCCCGGGGACGCATTGTTCCGTGCGTGCGACGCGTTCATGCGTAGGACTCGTTGAATTTTTTGCTACGCGCTAAGGCGTGGCTACGTCTTTTTACCTGTGCTCGCATCCTGTGGCAATAATTGTGTTCTTCACAGCGGCGGCGGTTGTTTTCGTAACGAGCCAGATATTCCCAGATGTTGCTTTATTTATTGAAATGTTACATAGTATTGCGTGCAACGTTCATTCGAACGTATTTATCACTTACTACCGTAATGAGGGTACGGAAGCCAATCGGTGTCGGTCCATTAGCATTAGAATCGAGCCGATTCGAGCATCCGAGCGTTCGTACCGTCGTCTATTGCTTAGGTAGGAACGTAGCGACTTAATTGATCTATCAGCTGAAAGTTTCAACAGTGAAGAGGTTTTCCAACCGAGGAACTCGTGTTCAGGGAACGTTCGACTTACACCGATTGCCTTCTGAGCCCTGTATATAGTCTTGGGCGCATTTAACATAACTGAACAATATATTACACGAAATAATTCGTATCTTAATACACTTGACCCTTGTGTTGGCAACCTGAATGGCGAAGAAGTTCGAAGCTTGGCTAGTTCAAAGTATTTCCGCACAAATTCGTTTTCGCGAAACGAGAGTTGACACCAGATTGTTCGAAGAACCAAGATCTGGAACAGTATTGCGATATTTTATCAAGAACGTACAAAAATTAGCCAGGCCAATATAGAAACGGGTACCCGACCGCTGACATAAATGTCACTTTTAATATCCTGCGAACGAATGCCCGTTTTCATTAAAACGCACTTACCTCCGTAAAATTTCATGAACCCTTACGACCAAGTACCAACTCGAGTAAAAGTTTCCCCCGTCCCCTCGAGCTTTCCGCGACTTTGCTCCAGCAGAGAAAAGCACATTGCACAGCGTGCTGAACATAGAATCGTCCAGCTGCTCGGAAGGAACATCTGGACAGTCCGGGTCCTGCGTGGTTGGAACAAACGCGAACTCAATAAAGGGCCGAGGTAACCGCAGATAATTCAGGTAGCGGGGGAGAGCGAGGGCGAGCGTCCATTGAAGCGTCCCTCTTGTATTGAAATTCGACGTTCACCAGCATGACCGTGTCACGTAATCGATAGGTGAGCACCGCTACCGGACGAGGCGCGTCGTCCTTATAAAGTCGGTACGTAATCTCACCTGGCCACGTCAGTCATTCCCTGTGCGTTATCTCGCTCGCATCTCGTTGACTCTATTTCCCCCGTTGGCGTTTAACCCTTGCGGCTTCGCGACAGAAGCGTGTTTCTACGCGTGCCGCAACACCTGCCCATAAATCCGCGTACAGTTACACGTGAACGCGGCGTACCGCGGTTTCACCTGTCGTCCGCGCGGCCACCGTGTTTTCTTGCAGTTCAAAGGGTTTTACTCGATCGATTTTCAGGTAGTGCACGTTCTTCGTAGTGCGGACTTCGAAGTGTGATCGATATGCGTGTACATTCGTTTGCTATTTCGTGCAGCGGGATACTAGAATTTGCATGGGTGATTTGGATTGCTCGTTGCGCGGTTTGAGTTTATTATATGGATACACGGGGAAAAGGTATACTCGAAGTGTGAGTCGTTAATAACGTTGGGTGAAGAAGCGGCTTCCATATGTATGAACTTTTTGAACATCGCGTGAAGCAGTAACGTCGCACGAGAAAATTAGAAACGAATTTATGATAAAGAATTGTCTTGACTTTCGGGACGAAATTCCACGACTCATGAATAATCATTGGACAACGATCTCTAACGATAACGGAGACAACTCGGTCGTAAATTCCTTTCACCGTGTCGGATCGGTATCTAATTAAAGATTTTCAACTTCCGTTCGTTGCGTTTCAAATAGCCCCGAACTTGTCTCAAAGGGTAAACGATTTCATCCTTTAAAAACGTTCGTCGAAAGCTTCAAGTCGGCATGTCCTATTATAGCGCCACCAAGAATTCCTTTTGAACGTTTATCGCAACATTTCGAACGCAATTTCGTTCAACCATACTTCAAACGCATAACGATATACCGCGTAACTCTAAAAAATTCACTGCAACCGAACCCCCCCGTCAAATTTCACTCCCCCGCAACCTTTCGTGCAACAAAGAACCGAAACGATAGGTCGAAATGATAGGCGTAGTGTGTCGATACGCCGTAGGAACGAGGCTTCGATGCATGCGTCCGCTATGCAAATATGTTACAAATAGTACCGGGAACCAACCGCGCATTTGAAATGCCAGCACGGTATCTGGGCTCGTGGATCGGTTTTGACTGAATATCTCATTAGAACGGGACGCCAGGCTCTCGGTAAAACATCGTTAGGCGTATTCTATCTTCGGTGTGTACCGTGTAAATACGTGTACGCGTACACGCGGGCGAACGAACCTTGCCATCCTTGCCATGAAATTCCGTCATGGCCGTTTCTGTCAGGCGAACGTTTAAGGTAGATAAATTACGCGCGTTCGCCCGATCGGATAAAAAGGTGGGTCGCGTCGCTTCTTGCCGCGATAAACCGTCGTTGTTAAACTATTATATTTAACAGATTGGTCACGAATTCGCCGACAAGAAAGGATAGAACGCCGGCAATTTCGCATTTCCCCCGATCGCGAACAGTACTCGGGCAGGGTGATGGAGTTGCTGGCTCCTTTTTCATACGCCCCGAACGATTCGAGGCGAGGTTTTATGGCGTCGGTGCAAAAACGTTTCAGCTGTGACGGGTTTTTGCTCTCGTCGAATGGGAAAGGGATCGTAAAATCGTTACGTTTGTCTGGCGCTCGCGCGCGCGCGCTTTCGTTTTCCCTCGTTTTCGAATGTTCGCCGCGATATTCCCGTTCCAATGTTCGCACGTTCGATTGTACTCTGGCACGTGGCTCCTTTTGGTCGCGATAGCGCGCTGATAGCCTCTTTTTAGGGGGTGGAGCGAGGAGAACCGGTCCGCCAACTCGTCGTACAGCCTCGAGGATAGAACAATCGAAGTTACTTCGAGACAGCCAGGAAGGCTATTAAATAGAGCAACTTTTTGAATCGGATATCGCCGGTATTTACAGCCAACGATATATCTGCCGTTCGTTGTGGCAAATTTATTACGCGTTGCGCGTCCGTTTATTTTTCTGTTTAATTGTTGCTTAAACTTCGATTCCATTCTAACAGCTAGTGTGACGCGTACAACTGTCAATCAATGACCGTTTAATTTAATAACTTCGAATTATGCAGGCAACATTTAAGAACCGTCGATAAATGCGTTCCGGTCGCTCAATATTTTATCCACCCGGGCGTCGCGGCACCAATTCGATCCCGACTTCCCAAAGAATTTCTACCCCACCCACCCGACAAAAATAAAAGAATAAAAGAATAAGGACAGCCCTCCTGCAGGCGAGTACAGTTTCACGGGCGATTCGAAACATTCCGCAAGCGGCGACGGAAACACGCCCGAAACGGTTCCACTTGTTGTTTCTTGCGGCGAATCGGCGGGGGTCATCTCGCCAAGATTGGCGTCAACTTCGCTTCGAGCCTGGACGAACATTTAATTGAACGCTTTGTTCCCGTGCCTTTTTGTCGCCCGGGACACGGTCCCGCGATCGCAACAAGGAATGTCCACCGTCGGAGTTTCTTATCTCGCGAGATCTCTAATTAAAAGATTTCTCATTGCCGCCTACGGCCGGTGGACAACGAGGATCGCGTTCAACCGGGTACGCATCGGCGTCGAGCGCCGATGCTCGCCGTTAATCGCACGCTGATTCCCGGTTAATCGGTAATTAGCGATGCGGATGCGCCGTCCTGTCGTCGGGAGGAATGATTGAAAACCGACGGAACGCGGGTTATAAATCGAGGTGGACGAGGACGCGGCAGACGGCACGGTATTGTTAATTGAAATCGGTTGGGAATCGATGTTGGGTATTGAGCGATCGTCGTGCGTTGGTGACCCCGGTGGTTCGGAATTTTTGGGAGCGTTTCGAGCGTCGTGTAGAGAGGATGGGCTGGTTATTTTGCGGATGGGTGACTTTCGTGGATAGGATTGAGCTGTTGTTATTTGCTCTTGAAGCGTATGTTTATTGGTTGGTTTTTGCTTTTTTCGATTTATATTGCGTACACGGCGGCAGGGCGCGGCGATACGATTTATTTAAATAAATAATCTGCGCGCACCATTTTAACGTGCACGTGTAATCGTTGCATGTATAATAATCTGAATTGCGCCCGGTTAAAAACAATCGCCACCGACATTCGTCGTCGCGGACGGTACAGATAAATTGAATGCTCGCGTTGCAAATTTCGTTGGTTCGTTCATTCATTTCGCGCGTGACGTTTGGCTGTATTCGGTCGTTCGGCGAACTAATTACGACCACGGGTATTCGTATGCGCGGCGGTATCAATCGAGTCATAATTTTCCATGGTCGTTGATTCGATTTCAATTGATAATGCTACGAAGTGTAATCGTTTTACGAGGACCACGTGGCCGTAAGAAACACGCTTCGTTCCCGTTTCGGATTCCAGATTCGATCGTTCGGAGTGTACTTTAATTAGAATACCGGGCAACTAACGATCCACTTGGATACGCGGCGTTCCAAGGTGGAAGCAGAACCGGGGATGCCTCGAACGAGGGCCGAAGTTCTGTTGGATATGTACGGGCACGCAGAAAATGGAATTTCGCGGGCGTACTTGACGTAAGTCCATACACAATTAAGCGTCCCATTTGCATTGGTAAGCGAGAAGGGAAAGATCTCGAAAGAGAACACTCGATTTTTAAATAATCGTTTCAAGCTGAACAGATCCTCGTATCGTGGAAATTTCTATCAAATGATTAGACGAGCGTTGTTTGTACGTTTGAATGGCTTTCCATTTTATTTAGTTACTTGAACGGGTAAATGCGACCGATTAATAAACGAAGCGACACGATATTTACATCGGGGCGACAGACGAAACGCGGGTTAAATTTTTGCCACCGAGTCGGCCGACGACTCGCATCACAGTTCTGTCCTACGGTATCGACTAATGTCTGCGCGCACGTCGCTCCAGCATGCAAATAAGTGATACGCAAACGTTCCACGACGTAATTAGACCCCTTGCAACTTTCATCGGGGCAACAGGTGCTGCGAGGTCCGCGCAAGAGGGACGATAATTTCCTGTGCGTTCCACGACGGTTTCCCCCGTGTAATTATTACCCAAAGACAAGCCGGCCAAGAAAGTATGCTTTATGGTCCTGTCTCTCGAGCAACTGCCTCTGATTACGGGTGCATCGGTCGATCGTTTGCGGTCGTGATTCAAGGCTTCTTGTGTTCGTTTGCCAGTGAATCGCTGCTTTTCCTATTCGACGTGGTCGTCGACTTGCTGATTGAATGTTCAGCCGAAGATTTTTGCCGGTCTGTCGTCTTAGCCGTGGCGATCTCGTCCCTTCTTCTTTCGAAGGGATAAGACTCGTCGTTTCGTTCACGACGATTTCTATGTAGCGATGGATACAATTTCGTGGTTATCGAAGGGCGCATTCTTTATTGTCGTGTCCGTAACTCGAGATTTCTATGCATTTAGAGCAACTGTAAATAATTGATAATAATTGCGGCTAGCTATATCTTGACAAATTAAACGAACCATATGTTTTTTCCCCCCTGTCCTCGACGCGTTCAGTAATGCCGGCATTACGGACCGGGACTTTCGTCCTCCTTTTTACGAAATATCAACCTTGGAGATTTTGTTGATCCTGTTAAAGTGGCAGGACGAACGAGGACGTTGAGAAAAAATGTACACGACCGCGCACGAGGCAGAGTAATTGAAGCCTTTGCGCGCGTAATTGGAGAAGGTAATTAGAAAAGCTCTAGCGAGACAGTTGTTACGGATATTTGTTATTTAGTCATCGTTCGAATCAATGCAACTTCAATTCTCCTATCGAAATCCTATAATTTCTAATCTGAGATAGATTAATTGCAACTTATCAGTCCACGGGACATTCTTTGTCATTATCGTCGCATTTGGAATAGAAAAAAGAAATAGGCAATGCTCGATATTTGCGAAAGCATCCAGAGAATAGCGTGGCTCAAGATTTACATTTTACGGTAAAATAGCGGGGGGGGGAGGGGGAGGGGGACTGTTATAAATAATCGGCCATCGATGTTCGATTATATTCTGGTCGGGCTGGTATTGCGCACGGAAACCTGTCCCATATATTGTGCCCGGGTCTTTTTGTTTAAAAGTTATTAAGGTGCGTTGTTGAGCACGATGATTGCTTCGATGAAAGACGTTCCTCCTTTATTGATCGCGATGACGATGGATGGATACGCGATAATTAAATCGCCGCTAGATCCGAAGGATAACCCTGCAAGGTGGACCCGTTCGTTCGCCAAGTTGCTTAATTTGTATTCGATCGGAAAAGAAATTAATATTTATGAATGGGCTTTCGTGATAAATGGAATTTCTTTCGAACTTTCTTTACCCTGTGCGCGGATATGCAAGGTTTCTACGGCGCATATTATTCGAGGAGATGAAATTGAATTTCTTAATTATTTTAATTCTTGTTCTAAAATGTATTTTAAAATGCTATTCGGGAGGGCTGTTTCGAAGAAACGTTTCGTGTATTATTTTCAGTGTACATTTTTACTTCTACTCTCTGAGGATTACTGAAATTATTATTATTATTGTTATTTATTTGCAATTTTTTGTCTCCCGGCTTCAAAACGCCATTTCAAGGCTTCTACAATTTTCTTTTTGCTATCCGCATATATATTTCGTATCAATTAATAAGGAACACTTATTGTATCTCATTGTTCGTTCTTATTTCTATTCTTTGGCTTATTGTTTTCGACAATCAATCATAGTTCTAGCCTAATCTTGCTCCTATTTCGCTTTAAACATTTGTACATTTTATTTTCCTCGACGCTCCCCACTTTCTCTCCCATTGAAATGACTAATATGCATTAACAATTACGCCTCCTTCGATATTTTCAACGGACACCATATTCCAACGTCAAAATTCTAATGTCTAATTGTCTTCTAATAATTCTACACGTCGAGACTTGTCAGTGACGACAGCTGTACGTGCAATAAGCATCGTTTCTTTCGCAGCAACTGTCTAATAAGCGCATTACTCAATCGATTTCTCAAATCGTACTTTAACGAGACGTGATTGATCGATCATGGGCATCGGGTCGCTGATACTTGTTGCAACAAATTTAATTACGCGATGAATGCTTCACAATTCGAGCATACGGTAGTATTCGCTTCCATTTCAAGACACGGTCATACGACCGGAGCAGAACTTTCTTTCGTCCGGTGTACATCCAGAGAGATCTTGCATCATTAATCAATGTCGCCCGTTGTGAATTTGACGTTGTATCGACGCGGATGCTCGCACCTGTGTATTTCAATGCGCGGAGACGTTTCGCTTCGATTTACGACGAACGAACGTGAAAATTGATTGCGTTATCGCGACGGGCAAAAGAAACTCGAGATCCAATGCGAAATAATGAATTCGTCGTCGTTATAGAGCTACAATAATCGGAGGATATTCAATTACATAGGTGGATTGCAGTTTGAACGAATGTTCGCACCGATCTATTTAGAGACTACGAGGATTTTACTCGAACGTTTAATTGGCACGTAGGTGCACGTTTGCGTTCAAGAAAAAGCGACGCGCACGCATGCACATATTGAGGTGCACGAATCCGCGGCACTTACTGGAACAGCTGCGCATTAATTTTCTTTACCTGTTTTTTGGTTTTCGCGTTAATGGCGTAATAACAGCGAAGCGTGAGCATCGAAACGCGGTTTAGAGTTACGGTTCGTTGATGGTTCGTGACTGACAGACTGCTCGTGACAGTATAGTATCGATTCTTCGAGAATTACAGGACATACAACAACGAAATCGTTACTCGTTATTCATACTATCGGCAAATTTGCCAGCATCTCGAGTAAACCGCGTCGATTATACTATTTCCGGGAGGATTGAATAATTTGTGTTCCAAAAATCTGGGCTCGGTTACTCAAATCTTTCTTTTCGCCTTGAAATAAGTGGTTTACCTTTTTTCTTTTCTGGTTCAGATTTTCTACGGCAATATTATAGACGGACCCAAAATTCGTTCGACGAAATTAAAATACGTCCACGAGTCATTCACTGCTCTCACGATTATGGGAGTGACTCATATACGGATGGGCTCATCCACGCAGTATTTCCTTTTTCTTTTTTTTCTTCCTTGCGAGCCCATCGCGTCCATTGTCCCCGAAAACAATGGCACCGTGTATCATTGTTCCTTTTATAGAAGATACGTGTCCGTTTATTCGTTGTCGCGCCCTTTCCGCCCTTATAATGAAGATCTGGTCGCGCAGATTTTCAATTCGATTCCGCGCGCGGCATTAATTCGATATCGCGTCACAAATTCATTAACAGCAACATTAACAATAATCATTGTACAATAAAACTAGCATCAATGCAAATATCGTTACAAACTTGACATCGAATCTCCGTTGCCAGTCGCCATTAATTAATTACAGTCGTTTCTAGTAAAATTGAGAAACGAAAAGGAAGACTTTGCGTGCAATTTGTGCATGCATCGGTTTGCGAAATGTGGCACACCTACGAAGGTATGAACAAGGGCGTTCTCGCAACGGAAGAACGCGGACAGCGAGATCGGTAGGGTGTACGTTCGCGCTTTCCAACTGTCGACGTTTTTCCTTTTAACCGCCCTACGTTTTCAATGTTGAAATTTGCATCCGGCCGCTTGCAGTTCCTCGGGGCACGCGGGTACCCGATAGGTTACTGCAAATCGTGCCTAAGTGCTATCGTGTGTACGCGGCGCCGGAATGCGCGCAAACTAGAGCAAAAAAGGAACGAATCGCCGGGAGCTTATTCTTGTTCTTATCGTGGTATCCCAATCACCGACCAGCGTTGCAGGTCATTTTGTAATTGCAAGGGCGAGCAATTATTCGGTTTCTGCGCCCGTTTCGAAACGAGAGGCGAGCGTATCAAATTGCAGAGGTGAACTGTCGCAATTTTGAGGATTCTCCATCGTCGAGACACTTCACCGCTGCTAATTCCAAATACCACCGCTAATTTCAAATAAAATGCCGTTTATATCGCGCGCAGCCCAGCAATTATAATTGCGTAATATTTGCTAATTCGACAGCCAATTTGGTTGCTCCGTGAAACGTTACTAGCATTAACCAATGCCGGTGTTGAGACAGCTATTCCCAGGACAACACAAATGGGCACGAAGCGCATCTGTTGCACTTTGAAACGAAGTACATTGTTTTAGGAATAATTGCCTTGGCACCAATGCGACCGCTTCTTCGGCCCACCGTATATACATTCCTTCCGGGCAGTTCGAGACGCAAGAATTGTTTTTATTCAATCGCCGCGAAGAAAGTGCGTGCAATTTTTCCATCTCTAAACACGGCCTGTCTCGAATTCGCGGAACAGAACCGCTCGCTTCTCGTCCCTTTCCTTTATTTTCCTATTCCGTAGCATGCGCGTAATGCACTTAACCGGTCGTCATCCGGCGGAAACTTGAATTCCTGCCCATCCGTGCGCGTACGTGTGCACCCTACAGCGCAGTGATAAAAAAGCCTATCAATTTTTTCTACATAAATACGTACGAAGGTCGGTCCGCGAATCGGGAATCAACGTAGCGAATTCGGTGGTGAACGTTTGACGGGCAACCATAGTTAACGACGCGATAATCGAGCGTCGATCTACGTCCATCGGCCAGCAGAAATCGTTTCTCCCCATGTCGTTGACATCTGTATCGGTGGAACGAGCTTTTCCGCTAAAGTTTATTACACCCGCAAGAAATCGGCGCGACGCGCAACCGCTCGAAATGTCTCACTCCGTTTCCGTCTCGTTACGCGAGCGTAACGTTATCGTTGGCCGACACGGCCGCAAGAAATTGGCCGATGGAAACGAATTCGAGGGAATCTCGATGAATAAAAAAAAAAAAGAACAAACCGCGATCGTTCGCCGATTTCGCGATACCGCCTGCCGCAAGAAACACGCGGCCGATGGCGTATCTGACGTAATAATCTGCCACCGGTCGCATGAAAAGCAGCGGGGTTAATACGGACTCCGCTAATGACCGTCGATTTCCTCTTCTTTTGCAGATGCGTGGCTGGAATGGCAGAAAAGTTACGCGAAGCGGCCGCACGTGGCGACGTAGCAAGGGTTGCCCGCCTCCTCGACGAAGATATTAAACCATTGCCGGACGAGGTGAGCCTTTTTCATTTCCATTGTTCACCGCACGGTAGACGAGCCTGGATTTCCGGCGACACCGCAATTTTTCTCTCCACCGCGACGTCGAAGGGATATCTCGCGCGATTAGTTAATTGGCAGAGGTAACCAGGAGGCCCTCCTCGAATTATTGGACGGCCAAATTTTCTTTATTTTTGCGCCAGATGATTTAAGACTTTGAGCATGGAATCGCGTTGGAACAATAGCGTGGTGTTAACTTTTATTTTTATTATCGACAGTAGCTTTGTACTTCAAGTTTATATTTGGGGGCGTATTTTTGTATGCAATTGGGTGCATACGCAATTCTGTTCATAACGATTAGTGAAATAATTTGTATTGTGTTGCGTTGTACTGTTGAACCAAAGTATCCGCGGCTAATCGACAATTCGAAGCATTCAATCCATCGAAGGATCGATCAATGAATCGCATCGGTTGCTCTATTTTTTAATTATGCCCAAATGAAGTCGTCGATTGATCGAGGAAGGGGCTTATTAAAGAGATACAGGCGCGAGGATGTTGTATATTAATTACGGTACATATTTGCATCTCCGTTGCGACAGTCGCCGTCGGTGGGAATGCAGATAAGCGTGTTCGGTGTGCATTTGTCAAAGGGTTGCCTCGCGAGCTGCGGGGCAACGTCGGCCGATTATCCATGCATTCATTACAATTACTTCCTCCTTAATTGCGCCGATGAAATTAATCGTCGCCGGGTTTTTTCGCCTCGCCAGAGGCGAAATCGAAGCAGAAGCGCTTTGTTGGCAGCGCAGTCGACACGTTCCACTGTGGTCCGAATCGAGTTCAGCGACACTGGTATTACTTCTGGACTTAAAAGATATTCCATGCCAACCGTTAAGAATATTGAGAATTTTCATTACGGCGTTCGCTGTTACGTTCACTGCAACATTTTTAATGAATTACGAGTAGTAATTTTTCATCGACAACGGTGAAATTAGTAACTTAAAGATATACTTTCCATTAAAAGACAAAATTGGAAGGACAATATTAAAAAGAATCGCAGGGGCATCCTAAAGAGGTAAGCAATTTTTTTAGATACTCGTTTCTGATAGAACGGAATATTTGCGGCCAGTTCGATTTTATGTTCGACTGTGTCAATCAGCGCGATGAATTTTTAAAATTAATCAAGCTTTTTAAGTATCTTATTCTCCGATATACTTGTATCGTCTATGCTTCTGTGTTGCCATTTTTATTCACCAATATTTAATCGTCTGAAATACACTCTGAACATGCGTATCAATCGTTTCGTTAATCTCCCAGCCCGCCGGATAAGCTTAGCACGCCTCTCATTTTTATTTTCACGTTACATTCGTTTACCGTTGATCCACGAAACGCACGAATTGGACGATCTCGCGCGGTCGCAATGTTGGTTCTGATGAAATTTATGTTGCCGACACGTCCGCCACGGTTGATTCATATTCCAAACTATTTACTATTTGATATATTACGCTTCTTGCATCTAGGGTTGCGCGGATAAGATATACTTCTTCATTAACACGCCGAGTTAGTCCGCTGTAATGCCGGAGGCAGCGTGGCACAGCCTTGCAGGAAATTCGAACGCAGGTTACTCGCCGTGTCAAAATGATGTATATTGCCATTTGTTAAATTTCCGTAACTTATGTCTTTAACATCGGACAGGAAGAGGCGGATGGCGGCATTAATATGCTCAGCGTTTAAGTCCGCGTATCGAAGGCCGTTTAATATTTACCAGGAATCACAACTCTGCTTTCAATATAGCTACTGCATAATATTGTACGCGCGTACGCGTCTCTGTTCGACGATATCGTCGCGCATATTCTGTAACACGAACGATTAATGTACACGTGATTAATGCATGACAAATTAACGATTGAGGCGATCCGCCGTCTCTGTCGTGTTGGATACCGCTCTACGAGAGCAAATATTTTTAACTTAGTAATAGTACACAATGACTACGATGAGCAATAGCAAATCGTAAAACCTCCTATTACACATCTGGCTGCACTTTAGCGCATGGCGACCCTTGACCAGGTAAAGTCATAAACCACGAGTCATATGCCAAAACCCTAAACTTACCATCGAAACCTTTTCCATTCCCACTACCTCGCTCCCCCATTTTCCAAGATCCCTTAAAAAGGACATGCAAAGGTTTGGGATCAGCTTTTTGATTTCCAACGTCTTGGGAAGAGTCACGCATTAAGAAGAGTCTCGAACCGATAGTAGAAATATCATCGTCCGAGTGTTTTAAAGTAAATTGTAAGATTTCCATTATTAAAGTTTAGTTTTTAAAAAGTAAGAAAGTGTTATTTTCTTAAAATACTAAACCCCGGAATCCAACATAAATTCTGGCGACGAGGATGGGATGTCCAGCACTCTAATTATCAGCGAAAAAAGTGAAAGTAGCAACCTCATTTCTGGCAATTAAGTGGCAATTTTATTGCGAAATTGGACAACACGAACAGGACACAAAGGACCACGACAAGAATCACAGAGAGGCACTGCAACCTGGGAGAATACAAACTGGAATTAGCAATTCCAGCACCGATTGCAAGAAGACTTTCTGCTGTCGTAAGTAGCATAGTTTCTAGATACTCTTTGGTTTCGACAATTCTTTTTCTTCTTTTCTTCTTCCAATCTTCCAAATCCTAATAATTAATTCAACTGTCATGGCTCAAGAACAAATTATAACTGCGCCTCGCGCTAGTCTTGAATTTCTTGTGAAGCTAATACCCGACACATTCGACGGTGATCGATTCAAACTTCGTAGTTTTATTAAACAAGTGGACGCGGTTTTTGAAAATGCCCACGAATCCCAAAAGTCTCTTTTGTTATTATATGTAAAAAGTAAAATTACGGGGAAAGCTAGAGAACAAATCGACATACACTGTAACTTAACTACATGGGAAGAAGTTTCCGAATTGATGTTAAATCTCTACCAAGATAAAAAATCATTGGATCAGCTTCTTGAGGACCTTAATTCAATGCGACAGGGCAGAACCGAGAGTGTATCCCAATTTTTCCAAAGACTTGAAGATCTATCATCTAGAATATTAGGCGCGATTCACGCATCAGAAACAGACAGAAATACGCTTGTAGGTCGTATCGCAATGATAACCGATATGACATTAAATCGTTTCATTTATCATACCCATCCGCAAATATCGCAAATGCTCCGCTACAGGGACTTCAAAACGATTAACCAAGCTTTTACTGCTGCAACTGCAGAAGAGAAAACACTCAGATTGCGGCAGGAAACCCCACAAAAATGCAATCATTGTCATCGAACAAATCATTCAAGCAACGATTGTCGATTCAAAAATTCTAATTCAATAAATCATTCCAAATCAATTCATTTCACGCAAGGACCATCTAACGTAAGAACATTTCCATCTAATTCAAACAAATATCAACAAAATCAGAGTCCGAATACGCATGTAAATAATTCACAACCCAGTAGACAGAACAATCAGTGCAATTATTGTAAAAAATCAGGGCACTCAATCGAAGAATGTGTGAAAAAATTCTTATTTAATGTGAAAAAAAATAGAAACGGACAATACAACCCTAATTCGAATAATCAGCGATCAATTAACTTCCATGAAGCAGAAATACAAACTTCTAATTTTAATGTAGCATCTCCTAACGTTACAAAAATTAATTTTACACCAGTTGACTCACAAAAACAAAACACAGAGTCACAACCAGAGCCTAATCGTTACAATCTTTCTACAAATAAAGCTCACCCTAATCCTCAAATCGATGTAAAGAGAATGGAACAGTCCATCCTTAGCGAATTTTCAAATCCAAGTTTCGCGCAAATTAATTTTAATAATAATGATTTAATATATATATTACTCGAAAGTTCTTCAGCAAATTCTCCAGACAAATTTCTGAAATTTCTTATAGATACGGGAGCTTCCGTCTCCCTGATAAAAAAAGGAAGTCTTGACAATTATCAGATAGTCAATGACAAAACTATAATTTTAACGGGCATCAAAAAAGATGCGCCTATCCCAACGAGTGGAGAAATCCAAATCGAATTAGGAATCCACCAGTATCAATTCCTAGGTAATCTCCAATTAATTGACGAGATTCATGAATCAAATATACCTTTCGATGGATTACTTGGTACTGATTTCTTCAATACGAAAAACGCCGAGATATCCTATAGAGATAATCACATTAAATTCGATGGTATCCCATTTTCGATTCCCCTAAATTTTAATACGTCCCAAAAATCGGACAAGGTAATTTCTATTGGACCGAGATCGGAAATGGTCGCGAAAATAAAAGTGGATAACCCACACAATCTTAAAGAAGGAATTATTCAAGCTATAGCTCTAAATAAAGAGAAAACATTATTAATCCCAAATTCCATCGTTAAAATTACAAATGAGAATGAAACTCTCATCACGATCGTAAATCGATCTCCAGAAAAACTTTCATTCAGTAAGCCTTCTATTAAAATCGAATCTTTACCCCTAAAAGGTCAAATTTTCAAAGTATTAGATGAAAATACAAAGGTCGAGTCAAATCGTACCAAATTATTAAACGAAAATCTTCGACTCGATCATCTCAATGAAGAAGAAAAGTTACCAATAAAAGAATTATGCGAAGAATTCAAGGACATATTTTTCCTCCCCAACGATATGTTGACTACAACAACAGCAGCTATGCATGAAATTCCCACCAATGATAGCATACCTATTCATGTAAAATCATATCGTTATCCGGAAATACATAAAAACGAAGTCTCTAAACAAGTAGAGAAAATGTTAGCACATGGAATCATAAAACCATCTACTAGCCCGTGGTCCAGCCCCTTATGGGTAGTACCTAAAAAGATGGATGCTTCAGGTATAAAGAAATGGAGAGTAGTTATAGATTATCGGAAATTGAACGAAAAGACAATTGGTGACGCATACCCGTTGCCAAATATTGAAGATATTTTGGATCAATTAGGTCATGCTCAATACTTCACCACACTGGACCTCGCAAGTGGGTTCCATCAAATTCCCATGAATCCCAAAGATTCTCCTAAAACAGCTTTCTCAACTCCAGACGGGCATTACGAATATAGCCGTATGCCATTTGGTCTAAAAAATGCTCCAGCATGTTTTCAAAGAATGATGAATATAGTTCTAACAGGATTGACTAATAATCAATGTTTTGTTTATCTTGACGACATTGTTGTATATGGATCTAATATAGAAGATCATAATAAGAAATTAGCTAATATATTTTCAAGATTACGCGAAAGTTCTCTCAAACTCCAACCTGATAAATGTGAGTTTATGCAAAAATCGTGTCAATATTTAGGACATATTATTTCAAGCGAAGGGGTTAAACCAGACCCTTCCAAGATACAATCAATACAAAAACTTCCAGCTCCTAAAGACCAAAAAGGTATAAAAATATTTTTAGGAATGACAGGTTATTATCGTAAATTTATTGCCAATTTCTCAACAATTGCTAAACCTTTAACCTTCTTATTAAAGAAAGATGCTCCATTTAACTGGACCGAATCGCAAGAAAATGCATTTCAAACACTTAAAAGTGCTTTGATACAAGAACCATTACTACAATATCCTAATTTCTCCCAACCCTTTGTAGTTACATGTGATGCTTCAAATGTAGGAATCGGTGGTGTGTTATCACAAATTACTAGTGAAAAGGATTTACCAGTAGCATATTATTCAAGGACGTTAAATAACGCTGAACAAAACTATTCAACGACCGAAAAAGAATTACTTGCAATTATAGATACTATAGAACACTTTCGACCGTACCTATACGGACAAAAATTTACAATATACACTGATCATCGCCCTCTGCAATGGTTAATGAACTGCAAAAACCCATCTTCCAGACTTGTCAGATGGCGATTGCGTTTAAATGAGTACGAGTATACGATCAAGTATAAACCAGGTAGAGTCAATTCCAATGCCGACGGTCTATCACGTCTTTTCCCAGAAGTAAATGAAGAAACACCTTCGAACATTAACATAATTACAAAATATAATAAATCATACCAAGACTTTGTTAAATTCCATTATACTAACAAAGAATTATTTGAATTTCAACAAGAAAATATGCCTTTGCACAAAATTAGTAATCCAATTATAATTTTTTGGTCTGAAGATCTAGATGAGGATAATCCTTATTCCGATTATATTCAATCAAACTTTAATATCGATGAATTGAAACCATCCACAAATGGGTTAAACAAATTAAAAAATGAAAAGCAAACAATATACGTTTTATTTGCTAAAAACCTGCATCACGATAGAATCGAGTATAAAAATATTTTCGAATGTCTAACAACATTAAAGAATATGATAAAGGGGAACTCTTTCGTTTTAGTCCCTCCAGAAAAAGGAAATAGCATTAAACCACATATGCTAAATGAAATGATATCTTTTATTTTCTCCCGTAACGAAGTAAAATTCTTTAACACGGCAAAACTAGTTCCAAAGGATCAAGATGAAGTAAAGTTTATATTAAAAGAATGTCACGATAGTAAATTAGCAGGACATTTCGGTTTTAATAAAACATATTCTAAAATTAAAGAGCGCTATTATTGGTCTACAATGAAGCAAGATATTAAAATATACATTAAAACTTGCCGCTCTTGCCAGTTAAATAAAACTAATTTCAAACCAACAAAGCAACCAATGGAAATTACAACCACCTCCGAAACCCCATTCGAAAGATTGGCTATCGATGTAGTAGGACCACTTCCATTGACCGAAAAGGGAAATCGCTTTATAATCACGGCACAGGACGATTTGACGAAATTCTCATTCGCATTCCCTGTACCGAATCATGAAGCTAAAACTGTAGCAGAAACCATACTATCAATATTTCTTAATTTCAGAATCCCTCAGAGAATTTTATCTGACCAAGGGTCCGACTTCATGTCCAACCTAATTAAAGAATTCAATAGGCTATTCCAAACAAAGCACATATCTAGTACCCCTTATCATCCACAAACTAACGGTGCCCTTGAAAGATCTCATTTAACTCTCAAGGATTACCTAACACACTATGTTAACAATAAGCAACAAAACTGGGACGAATTTGTACCATTCGCAATGTTTAGTTATAACACATCCATCCATAAAACTACTAAATATACACCATACGAAGTACTCTACGGTAGAAAAGCCTACTTACCTTCCTCAATCACGAGAGATCCACAATTCCATTACACCTACGAAGACTACATTCGATCCCTTCAAAATAAATTAAATACCGGATTCAAACACGCACGCGAAAACATCCTCGAATCAAAGAAATCGAGTAAAAGATACTACGATCGCGATGCCAAACCTGTAAAATTTAGAGTAAACGATCTAGTTAAGATAAAAAACGTACAAATTAAATTAGGCTTATCCAAGAAACTATCGCAGAAAGCCAATGGACCTTATCGAATAACTCGCGTTTTTCCTAACCAAACCGTAGAACTCCACATCGGAAAGAAAAGGAAGAAATATCATACTAACCTCCTTAATTTATACTTTCCAGATGAATACGACGATTCTATTCCTCCTCCTATTACCTCTCCTAGTATCTAGCCATTACTATCATAATGAACCCCTCACTAACTCTAGTGGGATTTTCTATAATAAAAAGGGTATTGCCCAAATTACTAATTCTAAACTAACCTTACTAACTCATGTTAATATTACATATCTAAATGATGCCACTCGCATATTACACGAATATTTTATAAAAACCCAAGGTATCTGTTCACTAACCGTCAAAGATACCTCGCAAAACCATCACATCAGTTATCATTGCGAACGCACTCTCAAGTTAATCGAAAACGAACTAAACGAAATAGATAGGAAACAAAATATTTTACAAGAATTAAGTCAACAATCTTCAATAAGGAAAAAACGAGGACTTATAAACGGTGTCTCGTATGCACTCAAATGGATGTTCGGTACACCCGATGCATCCGATGCTCAGTATTATGAAGATAGTATAAAAACTTTATTGAACAATAATCAACAGACACAAACGCTCCTCAAATCGCAGGTGCAAGTGATCTCTAGCACAATTAGAAACTTCAATAATTCCATAACTTCCTTGAAATACCAAGAAGCAACAATGAACGAGAATGTCGAGAAAATTAATGAGTACTCGATTCAAACGAACTCATATATAACTCGACTTTCTATAGAAACAACAATAACACAACAAATTACCTCACTTCTTGCTTTGACAAATCGCATTACTCGCGAATATACACAATATATTGAAGCGATTAATTTAGCCGAACATAATATAATATCTCCACTAGTAATAACCCCCGAAATTTTATTAGAAGAACTAAAAAATTATAAAGGCGAATTAAGTTTGTTTATGAGACCAGAACGACAGAACATTCGATCATTTTATAAGTTAATCCAACTTCAAATGATCACCTCTAACGATGTCATTATTTTTGCTTTTAATATACCACTTGTCAAGAAAATGATTTTCGATGTGTATGAATTAATTCCCCTTCCCATACAACACAATCATACATTGTTCTATTCGTATATCATTCCTCGAAACAACCATATCCTTTTATCACAGTCCAAAACCAGAGCTGCCTTCCTTAAAGAATTGTCGGACTGTATAGAGTATTTAGACCAGCTATACCTCTGCTACGATCTCCACACGACTCAAGTGACGAGTCAGCCAATCTGTGAGATCAGCATGCTATCAACACACATGAAGAAGATACCGGACGATTGTGAAACGAAGACAATAAAGGCCACAATCGAAACCTGGAAATACATATCGAACAACGAATGGATCTACGTTCTCCAACATCCTACAACGCTGACGTTAATTTGTAATGAAAATCAAATGGAAGACGTTACGTTGGAGAAAACGGGAATCATCCATCTCCAAAGTAACTGCAAAGGCTATACAAACCTTTTTGCCTTAGAGACCACGTACAAACTGAAAAGGAACATGAGTTATTATGTTCCAACAATCAACATTATAAACGACGACTGCTGTATTTTAACTCCACACCTAGAGAAAATAAAATCTCCCGAGTTGAAGGCCATACACCTGGGTAGTGTGGACCTTTCCGATTTAAAATACGCCAGTAAGAAACTTGACGAATTTGACAAAATCATTACGAAGCAGATCAATCAACCTTTTTTGATAACACACGCTAAGTGGTACACCATTGCATTTGGCGTAATTTGTGTAGTTATCCTATTTATAATCTTGAGGAACTGTTCCGGATGTCTTCGGCGGATTCGACGACTGTGTTGTTCCACTACGCATCCAGTTACGGGACAATTAATACCTCCCATCATCAAAAATTTCGTCAACTGCAACTTCGATTCAACGGTAGCACCAGGAGATACCGTGACGTATACAGTATCACCGAGACGTCCACCAACAACGGAAGGAATATCAACAATCTCCGAAGAAGAAGAAGAGTCAATACGACCTGTCAGATACATGACAAGGTCAAGAAGCCGAAAGAGTACGACCCCAATATAATAAACAATTTCTAATTAAGAATATAATAAGGAACTATTATAGCTACAACGCCATATTACGATATATGTATATTTTAACCTATATATTATATATTTTAACCTTTATATTATATATTTTTATTCTTATTCTTAAGAACGTTTAAAACTTAGGACTTTCTGTATTTTATTGTCGATTACTCTCCAATCTTAAGGAGGGAGGTGTTGGATACCGCTCTACGAGAGCAAATATTTTTAACTTAGTAATAGTACACAATGACTACGATGAGCAATAGCAAATCGTAAAACCTCCTATTACACATCTGGCTGCACTTTAGCGCATGGCGACCCTTGACCAGGTAAAGTCATAAACCACGAGTCATATGCCAAAACCCTAAACTTACCATCGAAACCTTTTCCATTCCCACTACCTCGCTCCCCCATTTTCCAAGATCCCTTAAAAAGGACATGCAAAGGTTTGGGATCAGCTTTTTGATTTCCAACGTCTTGGGAAGAGTCACGCATTAAGAAGAGTCTCGAACCGATAGTAGAAATATCATCGTCCGAGTGTTTTAAAGTAAATTGTAAGATTTCCATTATTAAAGTTTAGTTTTTAAAAAGTAAGAAAGTGTTATTTTCTTAAAATACTAAACCCCGGAATCCAACAGTCGAAAGAAATCGGGTAATGGGAAAGAGACGGGGCAGAAAGTTACTGCGGTTTCGGATTAACGATACGAGGATAGGGACGTGGACGCGATAAACGAAAGGATGCGTTCGATCGTGTTTCCGGGTCCGCCTGTTCGGCTAATTAAGCCTGCGTTCCGTTTGATCGCGGGAACTAATTCGGCACGAGAAACGCGTGTGCTACAAAATGAAATGCGGGTACCTATTAATTACGTTGCTAATTGATACGCCGGTGAATCGCTGGCCGCGAAGAACACGCCGCACAGCGGTGCGAAAGCGTAGAAACGCGGACTAAATTCATGGCGCCGTTGTTTAAACATTGTTCAGTACGAATAGAAAGATTTTGGGTAGTCCTTGCGTTGTAGAATACAATTGCGATGAAAGATTCTCTTATTATAATTATTTTAACAATAGTATTTGATGAAATGTTGCTTGGTCCAAAATGGTTCTGAAATTTTCTGTGGTGTGGAGTTATCTCTCAGGTAGCAGTAAATAAAATTTGTTAAAATTTGTTCATAATCTGTAAAAAACTTAAATAATTCAACAATCGTGTCGTTGGAATATTTTTCGCGAAATAAATATGAAACTTGTGCTGCGTATATTTCGAGGAACGGGATAAATATTTTTCGCCCGCGATATTTAGTAATTTTGTTTGTACTATGTAAAAGTTTGTGGAACCTACATATATATATATATTTTTTTTTTCACAGAATGGCAGAAGTCCTCTGCTATTGGCGGCCGCAGCCGGCCACGTGGATGTCTGTGAAACTTTTCTTCTTCGAGAAATCGACGTCAACGCTGCAGACAATGTGAGTGGCACGGTTACGAGTTCTTCTCCCTTCGTTTCCCTCAATTGTGCTTCTTTACGCGTAAACATACGTCGAAAATTTGATCGGACGTTCTCTGCGCCAGCAGAAATTGCATTCGAACTCCGCTCATCTTCTGCACGAATGGTAAAATACCGTTAAATAATTGTGAAACTCTTCTTCGATGTAATGGGGCATTTTTAAATGCCGACGAATGGTTCGGAAAACAAAAAAGGGGAGAGAAATATTCCATTGCCCCGTGTTCCTTGGAATTGGCTGATAATTCACGAGCTTACGTGGTTTGTGCTGCGTGTCAGTCGCGCAGTATATCAATATACCGGCTAATGAAGGGTGCAGGGATAATTACACCTGTAATTGCTGGTTCACGTGGTTGTCGAAGTGATTGCATCTCGTGCCTGTATCATGCAAATAGAAAATCATCTACAATATAAATACCGTGTTTCGTATTAGATTTATTCACGACCAGGGCGGACCATAAATTGTCGATCAATCAGGCACGATAATTGCATCCGATTCTCCCAGTTTCTTATTAAAAACATTGCCGCAGCGAAATCGTCGAGTGTCGCTGCTTCTTCCAAATTGAAATCGATCAATCTGCATCGAGCCGTGTCGTTCAAATTTCATTTACCCTTATCGACCAGTGCCTCGTTGCTGTCCAAACTGTTCCTCCATTCGCAATCATTCCGATGAAAACTGCGTCACTGGAATTCGTATGGAGTCTCGTAATAAGCACGGCAAGGATAATTATTCTCTCCGTATAAAGATTAAAGTGCACGTAACGTTTCCACAAAAAAAAAAAACAAAAAAAATAAAAGAAAACTCGAGTGCAATCGAAGAAACGCTGCATCCTTCGTAGCCCGCGTCTGATACGATATCGAACGAGAGGAACGATTCATCGGAAGGATCGATGTAAATACGTAATCGGGATCGTTTCGGTTATCCTTCGCATAGATCAGGCTACTCTCAGGCCCGGCCACAATGCATCCATTGCCACGGTGACTGACGGCCAATCTTCTCTTCCCGCGGCTGCAGAACACGTTTGGCTAGATCCTGCCAGCGAGGGGTAACCCAAGGTTGCTGTATTTAGAATCCGTGTACACGCCGCTGGTGGCCACGGGATATTCGTACCAAATTCCCGTGAATATCTTCTTGTATCTTCTTGTATCTTCTTGTCGCGTAGAATGTCGCGGGTGCACATACGAATATCGAATTTGCCAATTCACCGAATCGAAGGGAAGCAAGTAACGCCGCGTTTTCTACACGCAACGAAACTTTCCAGGGTCGAGCGTCCACGTTATCTTACGGTGGACGAGTGGCAAGCGTTGTTGGGCCCGCTTACATTTCGTCTGCAAAAGGCGATTCAGAGGAGATGCCTGGTGCACGGAGGGTTTTTCGAGCATCGGCGAACGAAAGTTTCGATATTTTTTATCGGCGAACCGTCCGCGGAAACGCTCAACGATCCTCTGCCCGTGGTTTTTGTTCGGAATAGGCATCCGCGTGTAACTGACTAGGCCCGTGGAAACACGTGCGCATTATCCATACTTGCTGTGATGCTCGAACAAGTTTTTCGCGTCGCGGCGAGATGAGCTGCGAGTTCTTCCCCTTCGGGCAGCCGATGTTCGGAACGTTTAATGAATAGAAATAGCTGGTTTCTTTTGAAATTCTTCGCCGGGAAAAAAAGGGATACGATTGCTTTCGCGAGGACCAATCAGATAGCGGGTGCGAGTAAGAGTTTGTCTGATCGGCGTGTTCAACACATATCTTTTCGAATGATGGAAATTGTGCTGGTTATTGTTACACTTATTTGTTACAACGGGAGACAGTAAGAAGGAAGACCGCGACACGGCTGTACGAACGTAATTCTAGGATATGTTCTACGGATAATTGTTTATGTCGCGCGCGCACGTTGCCGGCGTGTTTATTGCGAAATGTTTAAAAGGATATTTCGATGGAACACCGGGGTGAAAGAGATTTTGCAACTAATCGACCGGCACCGCGTGCAAACTGGTACGACGCGACGGGGGAAATATAAAAGGAGGCACTTGAATGGCATTTACAGCCGTGAAATTTACGACGATTTGTCGGCGTTCCCTTTGTTGCTTTTATTCGCACTGCATAGCTGCGCCGTGATGCTCGTCCGATACTCCAAAATTCTAAACGGATCCGCGGAGTATATTCCAGATTTCTTCTGGATACTTTACGACAGAATTGTACAAGAATTGTAAAAGCGGAGGATCGCGTTTGGGGTGTCCATTGGAATTTGAGGAAGCTGCTCGAGACATAACATTGGTTAATTTAAACGGTAAACGAAAGTTTTGCTGAAACTGATTGCGTATTGATGATAAAAAAGAAGAAGAAGAAGAAGAAGAAGTGATAGGCGGATCAGCCTTCGGTTTAAAAGATTCCAACGAAATTATTATTCAACATTAATTCTAACGGTACAACTGACGGAGCCAAACAGGTAATGCTCAACAAAGCTCAAAAGCAACGTTCAAATTCTTGCCAAATTAAAATCCTATCCATTTTAAATAATTACAGACACAACATTATAAACATTAATTTCATTAATCTGACCGGTGTGGAAGGATTATAAACTATAAATCGGATTTTACGTTCGCCAACCAGCACGCCCAATCGTATCGTTAAATATAGGTAATCCAACGATTTACCGTAACCTTAATAGTATGATATAATAGGGGAAAGGACGATTCGAGAATCGTGGAAGGTATCGGCCCGTAATATCGTTTGAAAACGAGTCTCGGGCAACGTGTTTCATCGGCTCTCTGCATTCATTCAGCCTCATAACTCTTCCAAATATTCTGTGGACGAAAAATTCGACGCACGGTCAGACAAAACCTCTATATTTCGACGCGAATCAGGTCAGCCGGTTAGATAAAACTTGGGCTTCGTTGGTTCGTTGGTTCTTCGAGATTTCCCCGGAGCTTCTTTCCCCTACCGCCGTTCTTCTCTCCATTCAGGCAAGATTTAGTGCGCGCGCGCGGCTTACGGGTCTTGCGTTTCTTTCTTTTTCTTCTTTTTTTTTTTTTTAGAGAGATTCAGCCGGGAGGAATTTGGTTTCAGCTCGGTGTAGCATAAGGTGCAGAAGACCTGTAATTATGGTAGTTCTGAAAATACTTTTTCTTTTCTTAGCGGAACATAGGCGACGCCCGAGTCCTTTTGCCAGGCATTTTGGTTTCTTTTCCTTTTGCCTCGGAAAGCGATTCTCGTGCGTCCTTGAGAGATTTTTGACGTTTCATCGTACGAAGGATCATCGATCGACCGAGGTTGAAATATTAATAACAGCCGATGGTGCGACTAGAATGTCTTTTTTCTTCATTTCGCGAGCAGAGATTTGAAATAACTAATTTGAAATAACGAATTGAGAGTCTAGATACAAGTTTAATTGCGATACATTCCACGTTTCTATTAACAAAGTTCGACGTTCAATACCGTCCAATTTCGAGGCCCTTAAAAATATGTTGCCGTCGACGCGATCGCGAAATTGCAACGGGCCATTATGTTCCTTCGAAACGGGTGAATTTCTCGGCTCCGGTGCTCCAGGGGTTTTTAGGAACTCTCCGTCGTTTTTATGCGTCGAGTGAGATTTAATTTAGCAAACGACGCGACTTCGATCCCATATTTCTGCCCGCCGTGTCTCGTTTGTCCGGTCGGTCCAGGATACACCTCCGCGCCGCGTTTCCGTCGCAGTTTAATCCGTAAGAAAGTAAATGCCGACAGGGAGGCACATTTATCGCAGCGATTAACCGATGCTCCCCGGACGCGTTATTAAATGTCTGAGATTTGACGCAAGAAGTAATGGAACCTTTCGTGGCTCAGCATTTAAGAGGGAGCTTTGGGATAAAATATGAATGTACGAGGAAGCTTAAAATTCTTCCTAAAATTTTCGGTGAAATGTGAAGGAAGATATTATGAAATCAATTTCGTTTCGTCGTTTTTAAAGTTATGTGGATACTTTGAAGAAATTGGACGCGTATTAGAGCGTGATTTATGACAAATGTTTTTTTTTTCTGTGAAATTCCGGTCGCAGCCAACACTGAAACAACCGATAGTTTTTGGTAGCATTTAGACATCATACGTCGGACAGATTAAGAACACGAAAGTCGTCGAATGAACATCTAATAGAGATACGCAATTGTCATTCTTATTAAAAGTCTCATTAAAAGTCATCATAAATTGCTCGCAACGACACCTACATCTTAATAATTGTGAAGCAAAGAATTTGAAACAAGTCCGTTCGACTTGCTTAGTAGTTCTAGCGTTAAGAAAGCAATTCTTTCCCATTTTCTGCACGATTGAAATTAATTTTCTTCAAATATGATACACGTTAATATCACACGCGCGAATATTACACATCGTTAAATATACCGATTATCGTTGAAACCACGCATCGTTACAAACAAACGTACCAGCAATTTGGAATACCGAATATCCAAGTACGATAATCGTCTCCCCACCCCCAACCTTTCATTGTTTTCAACCAGCGACAAACATTCGATTCTATTCTTCCCCGTTCCCGTTGCAATTTCAATTCGAACAGCCAAAAGATGCTTCGGCGTCCTGTCTCGACGCGATTACATTGCAATTCTGCCCCATAAGTCCCCGCGACGCGTGGACAGCCTGACAAATGGATTTTCGCCTTCGCTCGTCCAAATGGGAAAAACGTATCTCGCCGTAATAAGCGTGTACACGGTGTCGCGATCGCATTCGTCCATCTAGCATTCCACGAAATCGGTTACGGAACCCGAGGAGACACCAATAAAACCAAATACGTCGGACACCTCTCTCCCCGGCACTTTCTCCGTAATTATACAATCACGATGAAACGAATAATCCGGGAAACTTGACGGCGAACGAATAGGCGGTAGCGGTTCGTGGAGTTGTTCGTGAGAAACCGGTGTCCCTCGGTTGCACGACGTTATCGGGACGCTGATTCGCGTATTTGTACCGATAAATCTCTTCGCACGGTATTAATCATGGCAGCGGTGGCCTAAGGTCTGAAATTATCAGCCGTGCTGTCGATCATTTATAACGAGCACGGTGTTATTAAGTAATCGCGATGCCGGTGATGTATGATTTCACGTTGCCCCGTCCAGTGTACGCGTGGATGCTTCTTCTTCTTCTTCTTCTTCTTCTTCTTTTATTTCGTTCCTCCTTCATTTCGCTTTATTACGCGGGGCTAGTTTACCGGATTCTGATAACTAGCGAAGATTACGGTGAGAAGTGAAAATGTTCTCGGTTATGAGCTGGGTTACGCGTACTTTCACTTTTGCATTCGTGCGCCTGCGTCTCGGTGGTCTCGTGGCTGTACGCGTATTGATGGATTTATGGAGATTGAAAAGCGAACATGATCTCCGTTATACGCACTCGCAGCGATTACTACGGTTTAGGTTTTATTCTGCGGAGTGGAAGACGGAAGATTTTTATTACGATCGATATCGATATCAGACAAATTATTGAATACCTGTGCTTGTATAATGTTTGCTTCCGTTGGGTTCTGTAGAGAGACACCGCGAGGGAAATTTCGAGGGGTAAATAATTTTTATGTATAAATAAAAAGTGGATAATGTTGGCGACGTTTAGTCGCGTAAATTCGTCCACGAATTATCGAGCGACGATTACAATATTTTTATTCAACGACGATGAATATAGCGTTTAGAAAAAGAGTGCACACTCTTTCGAAATTATTTTGGATAACAATTGAACTGGTATTTCCCAGTTAAGAACAGGAAGTCACGATTATAATGAGATGTACATGTTTAATAATGCAGTGTCGAATGTGCCTCGAATAAGTTGTATTTGGAAGCGTGGAGCGTGCAAAGGTCGAGTCAATTAATATAAACGCGGTATCCTTTTATTAACACCGAGTGCATTACGGCCACGTACTTACCTGGATTTATTCGCGCCACTTGCATTGCTACACTTGTACGGACGCGTTTTCGCCAGAGTCCATTCATTCGTGGTAAATTTGAACGCCTTATCGTGGACTGGTTTATGGCCTCGTTATCCGCAGCTTTTTAATTCATCGCCACCGGTACTTTTTCTTCGGCTGGTGGGGGGTGGGACGCACGTTATTTACCATTTCGTAGGAGCTATTCGTTCCAGGACAAGGGAGATTAGTTAGGCCGGCGGGACTTAAACGGCACGAGCACTTAAGGCGAACGAGAGTCCTTAAATTGATATTCACTTTAAGCTGAAAGCGCCGATCAAGATTTCGAAATTGTTTCTTTCCGGCGAAATCGGGACGCCGCTGTACACTTGGCTATTCCATTCGTTTGCAATGTGGCAGTTGGAAAGTAAAAGATACTAGACTATTTAGATCTAGATAATACGGATGATACGTAGCTTCGTGAGATTATTTTTGTCGCGTTAAGGATTTGCCTTTTCGATCCTCGTACGTACGACTGTCGCGGTTCGTTTTACGTGCTGTACACGTCGCGAGGACCTAACCAACGAGGCCCCCATGGGCGCGGGCTCGGGGTACAGCCAACGAGATTCCTCCGGGTGGGCCACCCGGGCCCCTAATCCGTCATTGGGCCCACCATCCCTCCGAGCGGAGGGACAATAACTACGACGACCCGCGGTACCAGTGCTTGGGCCGTGCTGGGCACACCATTTGCGACGTCGCGACGCGTCGGGGCAACGAGATTTGTCGTCGCTACCCAACGAGATCCTTGCAAATCTCGGCTCTGGACGAGCCAGCGTCGGGACCTAGGTGGCGCTGCGCCTCTGGGACTCACCAAAGTCGGGGGGTGTTCCCCGGTGGGTCCCCCGCGGGGTCTCCCGCTATTCGCCTCGTTAAACACGTTTAACCGCGTCCACCGCGAAAGTCCATTAACGAAATGAAATAATTCATCGTGCTGCAACGTAAAACTACCGCCGCTCGCAAGTTCCTCGGCCGTTCCCCTAAATAGAATACGCGCCAACGTTCAACAGCACGCCTCGTGATTTTCTTGCACGGCGCGTTCAACGTCGCAAACGCAACGCACCGCTGTCTATTAATACTTGGCGCGGCAACGAACGGCCTTCCACGCGCAACGACACAATTAATACAAATGCGCCAACAATTTATCCGAGCATAGCCGCCGCGCATCGTCGAGGATGCAAATATGTAATCACGAACTGTTTCACCGTTGCGTCGACTGCAGTCTCGTGCGCCCGTTTGCGTCCCCGCACACCAGAAACAATGATTACCCGTTTGACTGGTGCGTTTCTCCCACTCTGTTGCGCCGCGAAACGGCCCGTTCCCCCCGTTTTATTCGACGTCCCCCGGGACGATATCGGGTCTGTTCGCCGTCGCGGCTGCTGGAGATATTGATAAGGGGGCCTGAGCGAAGTGAACGACTCGCGAGTGGAAGCGGGCTAATCGTTTCGATATCGGCCACTAGAAGCGGATAATAGTAATGCGGATGCAGAGGGACGAGTTGGTCGAACGTTTCGAGGGAATCGAGGGGAGACGTCGCGCGAACGGGGAACTGGCCTCGATTATTTTGCTTTCGTTGGCGGCCCACGAATTTTTCCTCGAGACAGTTGTTTTTTCGAGTTTAATTCGGACACACGGTTACGGTCGAGGGGACGATGCCTGAAAACGATTCGGTAATTCGATCTCGATGCAAAAATGTTGGAATAAGCATTTTAATGTATGAGGTTCGATGAATATGATTAATGAAAGTTGGATCTCGCATGAATTTCGTAAGAGCGGTTTGTGAAAATTGCGATTAATTACGTTCAGTTGTTTCGGTGTTACCGGTGATGATATACAGCGTGTTGATTTAATGTTGCGTGGCAAGTTGCGTTACCTAATATCGCGACAAAGATGGATCGCGAGACTTTGCGACATTAAATGAATTAGAAATTCCATTTTGAGTTGCATAATTGCGGTTACGTCACGTTAACCGGCCATCCCTGTATACTTTTCAGGAACGAAAATGAACGCAAGTACGCAGGTACCTAGCTTCGTCTCGTTTACGGCTAATTTAGTGCCTGGGCGTACTTTCCGCACTCGAACTAAGCTGTTTACCCCGTCCGTTTAAATGTCGATTTACCTTGTAGCGGCTGCATGATAAACAAGACATTTATGTGTCATTCGCACCTTTACTTTACCTCGCGCCGGCTGAAAAAGTGTTCGCGTAATGACTGTATAAATTGGAAAATAGAAAATCATAGAGTTCTCGCTGCGCACTTGCTCGACCAGGAAGATTTATTGCCGCGGGCAGAAGCGACGGTGCAAGAAAACTATTGCAGCGCTGGACTTTTCTCCGCGAAAAACTCGAAAATCTCTGAGCATCGAGTGTTTCAACGGCGAATCGGGTTATCACGGAACCACGGATATCTTCGTTACTAAAATCGTGCGCAATTTAAAAAACGTATCTCATACACCTGTGTTGACCTGCAATCGTGGTCTACGCTTGCAAAAATGATGTCGTGTAGCTTTTTCCCATACGTTAATCGTTAGAAGTATGTATCTGACAGCCAGCAATTTTCAACAGCTTCGATATCTACCTTTTCTATTAAAATTTTCTATTAGATTCATTTGAAACGAGTATATTTGACGCATAATTCGTAAACATTCTGCACGTCGTTCTATGTACTACGTTACATTAAATTACAAACTCGGTACACTGTACACTTACGCGCAATCTATAGAAGTTCACGCCGCGTTAGCCGCATGTTACGTACAGCTCCACAAAGAAAAAGGGATCAATGCTTTACAAATCTGCAGAACGTTGTTTGGAAATTATAGTTTTCTCGAGTCGGACGCACGGACTAAACCCTCTGCCGTTCCATGCACGTTGTTACCTAAGAGCAGCTCGAGAGATCGATCGAACGCTATTGTACAACACGTCCGTTCGATGCAACGACGGACAAAAGCACGGCAATGGTACTGACGTAAAAACGGTACACCGAGCGCAATTCGTAATTGAAGATTGGACGCGGGGTAGCAAGTTAATTGCGCTCCTCTATCTCCTCATTGTTCGCGTGATTTCGCATTAGTTTCTTTGACAAGCCCTCGGAGGTTCTGCACGAAAGCTTCTTTCTTGGTCTCGTTGTTGCCGGCAGGAAGGATCTTTCTATCTTTAAATTTCATTAATGTCTCGTTGTTGAGTCGTCGGGGGGGGGGGGGGAGCGAAGAAGGGGCGCGCGATATTGGAAGAAATTTATTGTCCGGCCGGTAGTAGGTATTTGGATCTTTAAAATGCGACGCAAGTATCGTATTTTTATTTTTATACGATTTGTAATGTTTTGACATATTTGAACCAATCGTTCTCCCAATTGTTCTCTCCCTTCGAAGACGATTCTCCATCAGTTGCAATGTTTTATCGTTTGTACTAATTGCAACGCAATCGTGGCTATCAATTTACGTCCTTCGAAACGAATTCGACGACACGGGACATTCATTGTTACCCTTTAATCGAATTCTGAACGATCGGAAATCGCGAACTGAAATATTTCCGCGCTAATTCTCGCAGCCTTCTAAAGCAACAATCGTACACTTTCGTACGTCCTGTTGCGAACGGAGGATCGCGAAAAGTTGTGAAATAAATTGAAACCAAAACGGAGCGGCGCACAATCGCTCCTCATTAAGTACTCGTTCAAGGCGCGCGCTATAAATAATCCGCTGTGTGCCCGGTTATTCGTATTTTTTTCGAGCCGATGGTTATTCGGCCCGGTTGCTTGTTACCTGTCAGTGGGGTACAGTAAAAAGGTGCCACGTTGTTCGAAAATTTATTCGTGCTGGTAGCGCGATGGCGCGCGAAAGGGGAACGCTTGAGAAACTCGTTACGTTTCGGTCTGTCCGACGGATTTCAAGTCGAAAGATCACGTGTACGCGCGTACTCTTAAGGAAATCAACTCTCGGGCCGACCGTGTGTTGAGAAAGGTAGACACCTGTACTCCTCGCCGCTGGTGCTTGAGATGAAAAGAACGGGAAAAGAAAGGGAAAAAAATGAATCCAGCGAAGACGACGTTAATTAACAACTGGCCTTTACGTCTTGCAGGCCGGTCGTTAATTCGGTGTCTCGCGTTCGCGTTTCAAGCGACTATAATAATTATGAAACATGAATCATAGAGTAGACTGCATCGCTGATCGTATTAGGAGTTTGTTTCTTGGATAGGTGGTAAACCGGCATGGTCAATAAGTTGGAGGCTTGGTTGCTTCAAATATTTTGCGTAGATCGTTCCCGGTGTGGTTTTGCGATATCTTGTCAAGAACGTACAAAAATGATTAAAGGAAACGTAGAAATGGGTAACCGGTTGCCTGGACAGGCTGAACATTCGACTCTTCGAATTCGAAAAAGGTTCACGATGAGAAATACTGGACATACTTGTCGATTGCTTCCTTAACGAACGAGGTACGTCGAAGCTGGAAGATATTCAACGCGTAACTACTTCAAAGAAAATGAAACACAAAGTGGTAACGCTGTTCAGCAAAGAGTTTGCCGTTTTTTGCCTGGAAAGAATGCACCAATTATCTCTGCCCGTTGGTATTTAACGGAGCGGCGAAAGTTTCGTTGCGATTCAACAAACTCGGACGGTCGTGATTATCCGCGAACCGAGCGTGTCGGTGTTCTCGTTATGAATTTCAGGATCCACGCTCGTCGCGGGTTTGTCGCGGGGAAAAAGTAGTCGCGAGCTCGTCGATCAGCATGCAGCTTTTTCACTTAATCGGTACGCCGTGAATCCCGATCGAGTCCGGTGAACTTCTCCACGGATCGATCGGGTTATTTTTATGGCAGAAATTGCCTCGGGCGATCGTGGAACGAATGGCTACTTTGTTGCGTTTGTTGCACGCGAGGACTGCGACGGTTGCAGTTTCCGCCTCGCCGTTTAAGCACCCCGGGCGAAGTTCCGTGTATTTTACTGATTTTCTGTTTTCCGTTGAGAAAGATACTTGGGCGAGCGATTCGTTTTGCAACATTCCTCCGCGGGACCTGCGTTACTTGTTCTTAATAACATTGCTGCGACAGACTTCGATCACGAATTTCCTCCATTATCTTTTCCGAACACTTTCAACAATTTCTTTCTAACTTGAAGCACATTCCTTTCACTGCCCCGTGTCAAAATGAAATTATTCGGTGGCTCTTCTCGAAATGACGCTCTGCGTGTTGCTTCCCAAGAAAAATTTGTTTCGAGGAACGCGTAGCACCGCTGCTAATTGAGCGAGCGATCGCCAAGTAGATCGAGCCAGCGTGGTCAGACGCACACGAGTTTTCGCAGTAGGGCGAGTCTTCGCTATGCGCAGCCATGGTAAAGTCGTACAGATCAATCGTGGTTGCGAGCCAACGAAATAATTTTTATACTTTTACAATAACCGTGAATATTATGGTTAACGAAATAAGGATTGACGTGAACCTTTCAAGTACACGCAGTTAGGTTTTCCACGGTTCGACGTGTTTCAGGAAGGAACGTTTAATTATGCGAGAGTGCGAAGCGTATCGTTCCGCTTTGTTCAATAAGCGGGAAGCGTTAACAATCACGGTTCGGTATGTTTTGCGTTCCTTTTCCTAGGAGAACAGTTTCTAACGCAGAAGGGATTATTAAACCAGTCACGGACGCGAAAAAAGTACCGCAGAAGTGTAAGGTGGAGGTCCTCATAATTGTGCAATTGATGTAAACGCGATTGACTATTGTGAGATAATAGAATCTTGTTACAAATTTAATATTGTTAAATGAAATTCAATGTTGGAAGTATTGCCGATGATGCCAGATATCCCGCCTCTTTATTCAATAGAAAGTTGAACTTTCTGAAAACAGTTTCGCCGATCGATGGAACAGGGATGATACGCGAGATGGAGCACAATTTGTAACGCGAATCGTGGAACGGAATCGCGAATGTCGACACTCGTTAATGCATCCCCGACATTTTGTGTCGCGGATGAATTTGCGGGAAACGATCCCTTCGGAATAACACGCAGCCAGGTAACTTGTTTATCGTTATCGTCGTCATCATTAAATCAAGAATCGCATTAATTTAGTCGCGAATCATACTCGACGCCAATAGAGGCGAAATATTGTATTATATTTGTTGGAATTTATTTGTCTAAATATAGAACAAAATTACTCTATCGTTCCTTACATGGATCGATCGATTTAATTTATCCTTGCCCGGTATACACACTGTACGTCACTTGTTCTCTGACCTGTGCGACTCTCAGTCGAGACGTTACTTTGACACTGCACAGACGTGCCTTCCAACCAACGTGTCTTCACACGTATCGATCAATAACATTACTTCCTTCCCCGCAAGATTTAATCATTTTTACACCCACGCGGCCAATAATATTTAATTGCTGCCATTATTTGCTCGGCATTTTTTCCTCCTCGTCGTTCTGTGCCCTCGATTCTGTCTCCCCCGACGAACACGACGAAACGAATCGCGATCGCGACGTTTCTTCGCGGTCCGCGTTGAAAAATGTTGATTCCCGGCGGTTCCACTTTCGCGAGTCCCTCTATGCCGCGTTTCCTGCGCAACTGGAAATGGCACTTAAGCTTCGTAGCGGCCAGGAGCAGAGAATTGCCCTCGCAGCTGGGCCTCGGTCGCTCGGAAGTCAAATATGAGCACGGCGAGCTCGTCCGACGTCTGCCTATTATGCGGTTGATGAGATCTCAGCGTGAGATGCGGCGACGAGGATACCGTGGCTGTGTCCCCGTGCAAAACGTGTGAAACAGTAACTGCTTCGATGCTGCGGGCCGGTTACGCCGTTTAAGGGAACGCCGGCACGATGGTATCGCGACGAAAATGATAATGGGACGAGCGCGTTGACGAAGCGCAACGGTACGATGGAATGCGAAAAATCGGGAATGGGAAGAACGGTGGGGGGACGGCAGGAACACGAGTGAACGGCTTGTATTGTGAGCGCGTGATAGCAATTTAATGTACACGCAGCACTTGGTACTGCGGCGATTACTGGCGTGTAGGAAATTGAATCGGACCGCTCTCGTTATTGGAATTGGACATTTCCATTTATAAAATCCGCACTCGACGCGTCAATATCACCGTCTCGGTGCTAAATCGATACTGCAAGATTGCTTAGTTTTTATCTAGAGGACGTTTATGACCGGGTTAGGTTTGCGACATCGATGATTGTTGCGTCGCGAAATAAACGAGCAACAATTTCTTCGCGTGTCCTACCTGCGAACGAAGGTAATAAAAATTCGTACCGTACCAAAAAGGGCGACTAGCAATCTGTACATGGAACAACCATCCACGTGCAAATGGCTAGCACATTTATGACGCGCAAATAACAAAATTGTTTTTGAGGAAATAGTCTCTTCCTTAAGCCAAGGAGCAATAAGCGCCAAAACCTTATACAACCTCGACAGTTAATTGCAAGCGTCATAAACGTGGATTCCCAAGGGGGTCTCGACGTCGATCCTCAGCAGATGTCGACCAGGTTAAGTTTCGACACCCTTTCGGAATTTCCCCTGAATCGCCAAAAAACCGACCGCAAGTAGCAAGGACACACCCACCTTCGAAAACCGCACCTCGGCGCAAGGGAAAGGTGTGACTGCACCCTCAAGGCACGCTGATTGGTAAATCGACAATTTTCCGAAACGTCCAATCAGCATGCATAAAAAACACTTCCGAGTCGACGTTTGAAGAAACGCTCGACGAGGAAGTCAGTCTTAATTTGAACACCAAGAAACATACCAACCAGGAGACCATCTCCTCCAGTAAACCAACCGAGTCTTGGTTTACTAAGCTTTTTCAATAGTGACTCGCTATAATTAATATTTGTAACGAGACGGTATACCGACGTATACCGTATTCCAAGTGTCGCATACCACGACGCTCAACAATGATGTTCCTTGTGACACTGGCGACGAATGGATGCATGAATGAATGGAAAAGCGCGGTGCAGATGGAGGAACGAGACAGTGTCGAACAGCGTAGCACGGAACAAACAAAAAATGGCGTAGTCTTGCGTGGAACAGAGATAATAACGCATAGAATGATTTTCGTAGTCCGAAGTAATCCGGCAAAATAAACGTGAAAGAATTTTCAGCACCACCAACGACAAGTGCCACTCGGCTTGCGGTTATTTGATGAAAAGGAATGGGCTGACGTTATTTGCGGCTTTTTATTTGCGGTCGTGGGTTAAAGTGCACCTTTGACAGTTGCGCAACAGTTTCACGTGGATCGCAGGTCACACCTTACAATGTTCCGGTGAGATCACTGTGATTATATAGCTTGTCTAGAGTAGCGCGTGAGAATCGATGCAGTAAAAGCCTCGGAGTGTTAGCATCGGCGTCGTGTGCGCAATAAATTTCGTTGGGTTTCTGCTACGATTCCTTGGTCTGCCCATTGAAAGGTCGTTCCACTGATTCATACGCCGCGCGTAATGGTACATAACGTATCGCGATAACCGTGAACTATCAGAGGCATCAAGTATCGCAACACTTTCGGTTTCTTTAAAATCATTGATCGTCAATGGTGAAACGTTTGAACAGAAGGAAGTTTAACGCAACACACGGCAGAGGGATTCTTGTTCTTACGATTTTAAGTGTTCTTTGATCATTTTTTCTTATTGAAAAATGTCTACAAGATACAGCTTTTGCGACATTCACCCTTAAACATCCAGAACAGGGGAGAAAAGTCGACGTTCGCCATTTCGATTCTGCTTTCATTCACTTGTTAACCATTTATCTTTAATTATGTTATGATTAATTATTTATGATTAATTATGTCCAGACATATCTTCTGGAATTCTCGACCTAAAATTATTAATCGTTTGGAAAATTTCTGGCTGACTCAAACGTATGTTGGCTGCTAATATATACAGTACAGTACGTCACAGAGCTTGCCATTCGAGTTTTGTACTTACCCGTTGGCATTATTTTTCGTTTAAATCCAGCAGCAATTTTTCTGATCAAAAAGTGAAGCAGAGCGCACTTTAAACCACACATGGTATCAACACTAAAAGTAATCGTGCGCCGCAAATGCTTGTCGTATTGCGGAAATTTGAAAAACGAAGTTAGTCAGATTATCCGACGCTCTGCCCGATGTTTTAAACCAGAAATGCGAACAGAAAGAAACGGGTGGAATTTTCGACGACGCGAGTAACCGATTGGACAGACGATAGAGCGTTTCTTTTCTTTAGTGTCGATCGAAATGAGTTTCCTACAACACGGAAACCGCTTGGTTCGTGCTTGGTACCTTATTCGATGGTGAAATACAGGTATTAGCGTAATGAAATTGCATCGTTTACGGCGCAGTACGGTGATCCCGTGCTCTGAAACGGTATAGCTTAATTAGGGTTCGCCTAGAAGCCAACGTTCAAACGAAATAGACGATCGTTGGTTCGTTCCTGTAATGGCTATACTTAATTGCGCCGTAATTTAAACGTTGCGACACGCCTCCAGGTGAATTGCGGCGTGAACAATTGTTTTCGTGCGAGAGAAATATTTTTTTGTTCTCAACGAGACCCGTCAGAGTAATATACATAATTTTGTTTCTCGACTTCCTGCTTGAATTCATTGTCCCGAGTATCTCGCTTTTCAGAATGTTCGCGGAATCTGAAGATTATCGAAGAGATTAGCGCGCGAGCAATACCTCAGAAATTAAAATTGATGTACCCGATTTGTTTTCTTAACGAAGCTGAATTAAATCGCGGCTATTATTCCCCTCCATTTTTCTTTTACGATAACATATAATACGGCTCGAGCGAAATGTACAGCTGCTATCCAACGCGCTTCGTTAAACGAACAATCCAGTTTCTACGGGCTGGAAAATATAAAGCGATCATTGAATTTCACGATAGCGTTCCGTTTGGAACACTTCAAAAGATTCATTCGAGGGGTAACCCGTTTCCGCGAACCTCGATCATTAATCAATCTCGTCGCTTTCGTAACTTTGTCGATACCGGATTTGAATTGCTCCGAAATTTGTTCGCGTAAATTCAAGACCGGCGGCAATAACGCGCGCGTCGAGCGAAAAGTAACCTTTCGTTCTCACTCGACCCGTGCTTCCAGAAAAATACGTCACGCGATTTACCTCGTACACTCTTCGACGCGGACTCTGGAAGCATAAATTTTCGCGCGAGAAACGCGACTTGCCGCGCGATAAATTGCCGAACTCTTTTCCCGTTTTTTTTTCCCTTTTCCCCTCCTCTTTTATTTTTCCGCACCGCCAACGATGTGCACCGCGGATTGTTAATTTACACATAAATAAGCGGAGGATGTTAGATGGGTCGTGCGCGCGGAATTATTTATCCCGTATCTGCGTTAATTTATAAATACCCCCGACTGGTAGCGTTCGCGTTACTTTCTTTATTGCGGTGTAAATATGGTTACTCGTGGTGTTTCGTTTATGGATAGACGATATATCCCTGTCTGCTTTTAATCGAGACTTTACGTTCAGCTGGTGCATACCGGGGTAAAAAGTTAGCTTCGATTCTGAAATGAAATTCAATCGCGACGGTCGTAAAACGATGTATATCTTCACATTGAGTTGGCCGTGATATTCGCTAGATTTTTATTTTTACGTCGCGCCGCCGTGACTGATTATCTTCATTAAAATATTCTCCCGATTATCGTCCAAATGATCTTCGCGTACAACGAGGGGACATCTGGTTGTTTCGTGGATCGGTGTTCCCTCTTGTGCAAAGTATTTCCAGGTATCGGTCTCGTTAGCCGGACACCGGATCGTTTTAATAAGCAATTATAAGTATGACCCGTTGAACCACGGAAACGAAATCACGAGTTCCGGGAAGAACTCGTGCCGATCCTTCGGGGGATCTCTCGGGCAACATCCCCGGTGTCACGACTTGGTACAGTTTGCAGTGATATCTTTCCAGGAAGACACACTGGACGCGCTGGTTTCTCTTTCATTCGCGAATTCGACGCGAAACGAACGTAGGAGAAGTGAAACTTATTTCAAAAGTAATGCGAACAGCTTCTGTTCCTTCTTGTCAATTTATTAATTGCAACGAGGAAATTTAGTTCGACGATGATCCCTCCCGAGAAAATAAAATAAAAAGGAAGGTAGTCAACATCAACAAGGTAGTCAAGTCAACTGGAGTAGTCAACATAACGAGAACACACGCTAATAAAATATATCACGCTGGAGAAAAATTGACTGAACGTTCTGAGAAACGTGTTGTATTGCGGCTAGTGAAAAGGGCCCAGGTTGTAAAATAAAACAGTGCGCATTCGTTCGTGACCCAGGTAGGACGCAGTTCGGTCAGTTCTAGACAGCATTTCATAGCGAAAGGACGTCCCTTCCAAGCTGTTATAACTACGCTGATTGAGAACAACACAATAGTTATATTATTTAACGCATCATATCAAATGATTGGATTAAATAACAAAGGATTTAAAATATTCGTAGCTCATGACCTGCTGATTTGGACGACAAGTGTGATCTAACAATATTATCAACGAAGATAAACGCGCTAGACAGGTACGAAAGCGCGTGAAACGCGTTTTTGTGCGGCACGAAACGATTGATCGCCCGATGAATTGTGCGATCCGCGAACATCACGGAAACTGCCATCTAATGGGCTAATAATTATAATGGTGTTAGAATTTCTAAACGGCCGCGGCAAATAGATTAACGTTCTAATTAGTAACACGAGGCCACGCGTAAAGAATGTTCGCCGGCTCTAATTAACGGGTGGAAACGGTAATCGTTTCCAGATAGCGTTCCGTCGTGAAAACGAACATTTCGAGTTGCCCGTTTCCTTCGCCTATCCAATGAATTCTTATTATTTTGCACGTGTGCTCGCACGGCGAGGTATTAATCGCCGTCGTAGACAGTGATGTATGTTGGCTGCATCAGGAACTCATTAGGCCAGGTAACGTACGCGTGGACGACGCGGAATGACGCGAAATTTAATTTCAACTTTTCCGCGCTACCGCGCCGCCTGAAAATTCTCCATCCGCCAAATTAATTCGCGATTCAGGAACGTTCGCCTCGGCTCGCGGCGTTAAGACAGTTAATTTCGACGCGTTCGTTTCTTCTGAAGGATAGCCGCGGGCATCAACGATTCCCTAGACGCCGAGGAAATCGGTGTGACCCGTTTCATTCGAATATTATAACTGTTATCGAAATGCAATTGTCGGATCTGTGGGAAGCCGCTGGGCGATGGGCGGTGAAAAAGTAATTTACCGGTCTCGGAACGGAATTGGAAACGAAATGAATCTTATTTGTGAGCTCTGCGTAAATGAGGGTAAATTTATTTCACACGACAAGAAGCAGCGCTCTCGTTGCCAGTGCGATTTACAATTTTATTGACGGTACACTCCGCGCCATACACTGTGGATTACTTGTAAACGAATGAGACGAATGGGGGAAAATCTCGATTCGCGAGAAAAGTTCCCGTTCCCGTTGGTATTCTATTGTCGACGATGCGCTCATACGTTCGCGATAATATTTTGTTCGTTTCGTCGACGGTGATCTCACCTGTCAGCGGGTCATTAACATTAATAAAACGTCCTGCAACTTTGCGAATGCTCCTTTTTCGCGAAACAAGCGTCCCGTTAAAAGTATGCGCCGGCAGTTTATCGCGATTACCATGCAACGGATCGATCGAGCGGCACGATAATTGCTTCTTCGCGAAACGTCGGTTCGCCGACGAAGATCGATGCAAATTAGATCTTGTAACGTTCCGTCGACACGCGTTCTAATTTCGCGAATAGCACGTTAATCGAGTCGAGGCCGGGCTGAATTGTCATCGTGGCGCAAAGGTTCGATCGATTTCCACGATACTCGTGTGCTCCCTTGATTGCGAACTGAAAATTCCCCTTTTCAAACGATGCGAAACCGCGAGAAAAACAGGAAGTCGAGAATGAAGGCCGGGAGTACGCGTTTTATTGGCAGCCATTAATCGTTCGCCAACGGCGAGTATTATTACGGTCGGTATTTAACACCGCGGGATACGAAAATTCTCTATTTTTGTGGAGAAAAAAGAACTGGACTATCGTCTAGTTACCGTCGATACCAGCGCGGACGTCTTTAAGTTTATACCCGTTTCGTAGGGTTTTATGTCCATCATTTTTCGAGCTGCTTCTTTTTCCCTCGCGCCGCATAACACGGATTATCATTTGTCGTCGACGCTTTCTTTTTAACCGCGCTCGACCTCGATGCAAATTGCTGGATTCAATTATGCGCTCGACTGTGCCGTCTCTGAATACGGTATTAGACGAGGCACGCGGAAACGTTGACGCCGGATCATTAGTTGGCGATTAATTAATCTTCGTTTAATTCGTACCGAGGGTAATTTTTTTCGAACAATCTTCCTTCATCGCTTGTCGTTCTTCTGGGCTTGAATGCTCGAATGATAATATATGCCGCGCGTTCAATATTCCGTTCAACGGCGGCCGCAATTTTCACGACATCCCCGAATTTTCTACAACAGATTCAGCCCCGCGAAATCGAACGTAATGAATGAAAGATTAATGCACGGTCGCGTTACTCCCGCCTGGAACATTCCAAGAAAAATGAACAATCCACCAGCGCGACATAAATATTATGCGCCCAAAGATTATCTAACTCATCCAAATCTTCGTCCAGTCGTTTACGTATCCCGTGGGCAATCCGATCACCCTTAATACTTCCTCCAGTGGCGCGGCGAGAAATCTAACAAGTCGAGTACCTCGCTAATCCACCGTTTCTAATAACACGTCCGCTCGTCGTCGCAGAAGAACCCCCCCATAAGAACCATTGAAAGAAAAGGCCAGGAAATCGGGTGGCATCCGGGCCGTCTTTTTTACTTAATCACCATCGAACTCCGCTCGGACGTACGTACGCGTCAGGCCCAATGTCAGCAGCGCGAAATGTCTCACTCGCAAGTTGGTCCGTGTACGTTCGTACCGATACAGGTAGAAGCGACAGGGGCCCGGGCGTAATCTGTCGAGATGATTGTAATTTGTAGCCGGGCCAGAGCTGCACGGCGTCCTGGATAGGTGCTCAACTAAATGTTCCTCATCCGGATAATGAGAGGATTCGCTCGACCAGGCTGCATTAGAGCAAATGATCCGGTAGGCGCGTTCCATCACTTCTGCGGGCTCGTTGCTCGTTGCTCGTTGCTCGTTGCGCAATTACTCGCGGGCACGTACAGTTACTCGAATGAGAAACTCGGCCAATGACTCCGACAAACGCATTGAACAGGGCGAGAATTTGCTCCCCTGTCGTGCGGGCAGCGCTTTTTGTTCGAACGAGCTGCGCCGGTTGCATGGCACGGGATTAACTTCTGTTAATCTTCTCCGACGTCTGCGATGGGAAATTCGACGATGCTTTCGACGAGCTCCAACGTAGACAAGGTTTGACATTCTCGCGAATTCTCTTCGCGAGGGAAGAGTTCGGTCGCCTGCTCGCGGGGATACCGTACTTCCGACGACGTCGCCACCGTGTTTTAGCTTCAAAGCCATGCATTTCCTTCGACCAAGAGAACAAGGGCGAAGATGATGGTTGACAGGTACAGATCGGTTGGCGGTTGATATCTTTTTAAACACCGTCGTTGATGCCTCTTAGGGTGAACGCGCTTAAGCGTACTTGTCTGTGGATTAGAATTCAGCCTCGAGCCGTAAACTCTCTCCGTTTTCTTCGTACGAGCGCGAACCGCGTTTGCAATGGTAATTATAATTCGCACGGGAACGTGGCGGAGCCTGTTCATTAACTGGTTCATAGGCACGGGGTTATCAAAAACAGGTTTAACTCAGATTCGTAGGATTTAATGAATGGATCGGGTCTTCTTTCTGCATGGCTCGGTACGAGCGCAAGTGAAAGTAGGATAGACGCATCGAATACTGGTTTCGAGGGATACACGATGAAACCGATTGCGAGATCGCCCGACAGGTAAATCATAAACTATAATACACCCTATAAAATTTCTCCGGCTATTCCAGTCCGTGTTAGTTTATGTACTCCGCGCGGGAACGACGCGCTTAAACGACTGAACAATTTCCAAGATACACGGAAGAAATATTATATGTCGAGAAATACACAGTTTAATTGCCGATCTCGTACAAGTTCGACTGTTCGCTGCCAAAAGCATTCTCGACCCGCGCAAGATACATTCGTTCAATCGCGCGACTTTCCATCGGGCCAGTGTCAATGTCCTCGATCGTGCCCGCGATCGACTTTCATTCCACCCATCCCACGGGCAACGGTGAGAATCTCTAGGAGTCTTTATCATTCTCTGTCACTTCTTCGCGTTCCTGATGAAACGTATTCGTTAAGAACCAGGCGTACCCTTTTTCAAACGCCTCGCGGCTGCGTTACAGTTATTGGCGGATCGTGCGAGAAACCGCGATGAAATCTGACGTTCCAGATCAAATTCTCCCGGTTCACCCCGGGAATAATACAACAATTAACTCCCTCGATACGAATGACCGCGACGATCGTCGACTGTAAAAATTGGAAACGTCATCGGGCGTAATAAATACTGTTGCGCTGCTGCGAATTCATTCGAGTCCTACGAATATCTAAAAGATTGCACACCAGCCAAGTGCAAAGCGTTGAACGATCGACTCCGGCTCGCCACGGAATACGCAAGATCTCGATAAATTGGTCGGCGATAAATAACGGCGGTCTTAAATAGTTTCACGTCGCAATTGCCACCCCAACCTGGCAGCTTGATGACGTACTCAGGCCTCTCTGTCAAGCCGCGAGGATCAATTCGCTGAAAGATGAGAGGCGAAACGGGTCTCGCTGGTTTTTTCCCCGCGAATGCATCGCCGGCGATCAGAACGGACCGCTTTGGTTCACTCCCACCTAATAACGTTTCCTCTTCAGCTCACGTCCACGGTTCTTCCCCCGTGGATACGTACTTCCTCGTTCTCGTTGCTTCGCGAATGCGCGATCCAGCTGATTTTTTTCCATTTTCTCGAAATCGCCACGGGCAACGGCCGCGGAGCTTTTACCGCGAATCGAACGGTTCTTCGTTCGATCTTGCGATACTTCTTCCCCAGTGCCCGCGTGTCGCAATAATTTGATATATCGGGGCCCGCGGATTGCTGCGTCGCAAGCTGAAGGCTGTGATTGATAAGGCTGCGAGCGACGGACGATGAGTCGCCGATGAGAGATGATAGAATTGGAAATCGAAGGGTCGTCAATGTCTGACGTCGCGGGACCGATAGTGAATTTGTGGACAAGTGGAGATGCGTCTAACAGTACGATCACGAAGTAACCCGCGTAGCATTGGAATAGAAACGCTGCGAGATTTCTTTCTTAAGACAGGAATTTTGTATTTATTTGTCGTCGCTGTATCGCGTTACGCGTTACGCGTATGCAACATTGTATCTGTACTTTTTTCGAGGAAGCGAGGGACAGAATTTTATCGTGGCCCCCAGAGGCATAGATTTCGCCGGAGTGCATGTAATAATGTTGTTAGTCGCGGAGTTATTAATCGCTCGGCGACAGTAATATATCGGCCGTCACGTAAGCGACACCAGATCATACTGATCTACCGCACGAGGGCCTCTAGGAAAGGGAAATACCTTTTGCATACACAGTAAATCAATTCGTAATCGTGGCCTTCCAGTACGATCTACCACCGTCCGCAATGGACACGATGCCAGATGAAGCGATCTCTACACCGGCGAAGTAATTCCTCGACGCCGAACGATTCAGCCCCGCGAACCGATCGCACGATCGAGCGTCAAATAACTCTAACACGGGAGAAAATATAAATCAGCCGGCTGTCGTTCAAGCGATCGCGGAATTTCGATAAACGCGCGATCGCGATCGCGTAAATAAAATCGAGCGTTGATCGCGCGCGAATTTAACAAAGGCTGTAGCCGGATAAGGGGGTAAAACGCGCCCCTCGAATTAAATTCAACTCGCGAGGTGTCATTGCGAGGCGCCAAGTTTCAACCCCGAAGGTGCGTCGCAGTTAAAAACAATGAACACTTCGATTCAGACAGAAAAGTGCGAACGAGTAAACGAACGAAGAAGCAATTTAGCAAAAGACGTTCTCTTTTATACAGAGAATCGAACAGAAATTCGCGCACTGACGAACGATTAAACATCGACGCGGTATTGATCGGAAAATAATCGATTTCTACGGCCACCATAGACAACAGAGGGGCGAATTCCGTGGAAAGCGAGCAACGGGGAATAAATCTTTGGCTGTCGCGTCCTCGCCCGTGTTGTCACACTTGCCGGTAAGATCTTACACTTTGTCAGCGGCTAGAAACATTTCAGCAGCCTGCGGTAAAATCAATTACTCGTCGGTACGCGTGTAAGTAATCAAAGGTGTACCACGACGCGGGGTGTACACGTTACGCCTACGCACTGATTTATCGTGAGCAAGCCCCCTTATGCTTCTCGGCCCGATCCATCCGCAGAAAACGGATGCGCGCCCTTTTCTCACCTGTGGCGTGCACGTCCAACTTCCGGTCGTAGGTTAACGAGCGCCCCGAGCCTTGTCCCCACTTTGCTCGCTTCCCCTTTCATGCCTGCCACCTTCTGCGCCGTGCATTCGTTTCTATCCAGCCTTTCCATTTTAGATCAGACGTTTCTTTTACGAATGCAATCGAAAGACGACGCGACTCGCAGGGAACTGAAAGGACGGAGGCAGCGTCGGTTCCCCTAACAAATTCTCTTTTCCTCCAGCCTTTCGTCGCAAAGAAACAATCGGAACATTTTTCTCTGCGATTCAACCACTCGATTTCTCTCCCTATTTGCTTATTCCAGCATTCCGTCCCTCTCTCTCTCTCTCTCTCTCTACGTATCCCAACCACCCTCTTTCGTCGACCATCATCTCCATCCTTTCCCTTTCCCCATTCCATTGTCTATCCCTCGGTCTTTCTTCGTCGTTCGCGTGCATCGTACCGCCTACTTAACGCGGATAATTTGATATCCTCGCTGGCCAAGGAACGTGGCCAGTCGTGAAAGCAACAAATTAACCGTCGACGCTATCGTACGTCGATACCGGGTGTGCACTGCGAATTATGCGTAGAGTGTTCGCGCAACCTTTGCCTCTATCCATTCTGAGAGAATCGTTGCACAACGGGCTACCTGAGACGACGAGTACCGTTTCGGCGCGTGAGAAACGTAATTACGCGCGTTAATTGTCGCTGTTCCGCTTTGTCGTACTCGAGGACGCTCTGTTCCGCTGTTATTTCTAAACGCCATTGGGGTCAGAGAGTACCAGTTCTTCTCTGTCTATGCCACGTACCATGCAATTCCTACGGAGAGCGAGTATAGGGAAGTGGAGATTGAAATTCATTCCCTATTTCGATTTTATGCTCGACTGAAATTATATGCTGTATTAGTCATTTTTCGTAATTGGGAAGTATTGTTAAATGGACTTTAGTAATCTTTTGTATGATGCTTTGGACTTGGAAGCAAAGGACTATCGTTTGTAGATGTCTTTGGGGAGCTGTATTTGTTAACGATTTGTTCTATCCCAATGTTTTGTTAATGTTCGATTCCAAACCGACCAAATCGTTGATTTTTAAACCATAGGTCAATCTGTTTCCGTGAACTCGAGTTTCATTTAATTGCAACTGTACTACGGTAAGCTATGATATCAGGGAAAAAATTCTGAAGTTCTAGGATTTACGATGTCTAAGATTTTGCACCATTTCGTCGTATAATTACAATCGTATCGGTCGTCGTCAAATCTATCGGCGACCCAGCGCACACTGAATTCTTATCTCAGTAACCCGACTGCCGAGTAAACACTTAATCATCCCAAATAGTCTACTCTATTATTAGACAAACCGACGACAATTCTTTCATCATAGGAAAACCCATTGAACGGTAGCATCAAGAAAATAAAATTTATCCCCGTACAACATTGAACATTTCGTCTGAAGTAAACTGAACCGATTGAAGGGTGAGCAATTAAACGTCGCTGGAAATGTTAATAAATAATTCGTGCAATTTTTTCGGTCGATTCTACGGTCAAGAATTTTCAAAAAACGGTGACGTGCGGAAATTTCCGGCGCGAATAAAGTTTCGTCGGTTCATCTTTATTCGAGTATTCTCGACGATGCAGTCAAATGATCGGTCGCGCGAGAAAATGGAAAAAAAATTATTGCTCGACCGTGACAGGATTCGAACCTGCAATCTTCGGATCCGAAGTCCGACGCCTTATCCGTTAGGCCACACGGTCTGTTAGGGGTAGTTACCCCAAACGTGAAAATACTGTGCATAGTTCAATTTTCATTCTAATTCTACACTCGTAAGCTTTGTCTAAAACCGCGTGCGCTACATTGCGTGCGGTTCCTAAACTAACAAACTAACTACGGAATTAATGGAAGGCAGATATTTTGGTAAATATTAGAACGTCCCCGATACGCGCAAAGAGCTTGCTTATTTAACGAAGAGAAAGATCTTCCAGTATGGCGTGAATAATTATTGCTCTTCTATCATTGTTTAATGCAAAAATTCTGGTGGAAATATATACATATGTTGTTGACCGTTTTTTTTCCTTGAGATAAGTAAACGCGGAATTGGACCGAAGTATACTTTTTTCATAAATATCGGATTTTTCGATTATGTTGGTATGTTGTGTTGTATTTAATAATGCTAGAAATCAATAGTTTCCTTGGATTTAATTACAAAATTATGCAATTTGTAGTTAGTTATAATTGTTCTGAACATCGAATTATCTGTATCATTTCTAGTATTAATATCGTGGCAAAACGACATCATTTGACTAAGAAATATACAATTAAAATGAGATAAAAAGTAATAAACCTCATCGAACTCGTAACAAGACTTATTGTTCGTTATACTGTTGCATCGAGAGATGCAAAATCTCTCGCCAAACGAGTTACATGCATACATATATTAGCTTCTCGAAGCATCTCGCCTCCAGGCCCCCATAAATTCATTACCCAAACACCATATCTCCCCTCTACATTCTTCAATGCCCCAAGTATGTACCTAATAAACAGTCACGAGAAAATGATCGCTTCAAGCGTACTGAAATCATCGTCTCCTGTAAATATGATGGAATCGTGGAAAGACAGATTCTGTGTCGGGCATGGTGTGTCAAATAAAGTAACTATTACACTTTTCTCAATCAGCGTGTTTAAAACAGCTCGGAAAAAGTGTCCTTTCGCTATGAAATGCTTTCTGGAACCGATCGAAAACACCCAAAGGGAACCGGGACGTTTCTATGAACGTTGAGGCAATTTTGCTCGAACGTAAATGAAGCGTATACATCGTTTACTGTCGCTAGTAATTGTCCAACATTCGGCATAAGAAGAAACAAGACGAGACATCCCCGTCGACGATAAACTCGGCGGACCAACTGCACGATTAAATTACTTTCAGCGATGCAAGACACTCGTCGACTAGAGAAAAATCTTCTCCTTCTTCCTCCTCGTCCCGGAGAAAGCAGCCAAATAAATCAGGGCCGCGCAATAAATTCAAAAGACCCGGATGTTTTATCCTTCGGTAAATATACTGATACAGGATGATTTAACAGCTGCCGTCTCGCTGCGAAGCTTGTTAGTTAGACAAATGTTGCCAGTCGTATTCGTTGCGAATTTCTTTTTCTCCCATTCTCTCGTTTCCATGGGGCGTTCTTCCTTGCACGGAGACGTTACAACTCGCGATCTCGCCTTTATTTGGACGATAAACGCACGGGCCGGTTTTATTCGGACAAACGCCAGCGTGTCTTTCGTATCTCGACTCGTACGAGTCCATGTTGCGGTGTGTTCCTGGACGATTTCATGGTGGAAACGACCATAAAGGTGTGGAAGAGAGTGTACACTTTCAGCTGTCCGTATTCCGCTGTGCTTCTCCGCGGGATAATGAAATTCTCGGGCTGCCTTGTCGTGTGTTCCTTCTTTAGGGGTGGGGGGATTTAATTATTGAAAATGACGAGGAAATTTTTGTAACTTTCAACGTATATTTTTGTGGAAGTACGCGTCCTCTGAGAGAATCGGAGGTACTTCTGTTTTTAATTAAATAAATTCTTCCATGATAGCAATACAATTCATTGGTTTTCTCGTGCGGAATTTTCTTCCACATAAAGAACATTATTAATTTTTCCAAGCTTCTATTACGGTGTTTCAAATGGAAGAATTAAAATGTAATTACCATAAAACGGGTGCGATATTGGATGCTTACATATTTGTTTCGTCGTTTTTAATTTACGATACTCGCATAGTGACTGGGTTAAAAACGAAGCGCGATAATGTAATAATAAAGTGGCAAGAAGTCGGCGACAGCAGGCAGTAGAAATGAAAGAAAATTATTCCGATGTAAGGTAGAACGTGCCCAGAGAATTGCATGCCAAGGTGGTGTCCCACTATTGTCCAAAAGGTAATTAGCATGCCTCGGCTGACTCTTCTAGAAAGGAGGGGTGAATAAATTAAACACTCCTCCGGATATTCGTCGATCGTGCGTGGGAGAACGTATTTCTGTGAACATCGTACACGCACCGTGCAACATATTTATTCATAGAAATACACCATCGAAGCTTACCATTAAACCTCATGAACGGAAATTATCGAGCAGCGTTTTGTCCTTGGTTGAGGAAGGAAGAAATCAATTCTTTTCTTCTCCCTCGGGTCGTGCACCTTTTTCTTATCATTCTTTTAGCTACTGTTACTCATTCATCGCGTCCCATAACACATTGATATTGACGTTACACATATTTGTAACATAGATAGGACTACTTGTCATTACAGTCATCTCGACTGGCCTGGTAGTTCCGCTGTCAAATATAAATTGCAAATGTCGAAACACGCAATCCTCCCAAAATTTCACACCGTCATACTTGGCAAATAAATCCCGTGACGTAAATTCAAACTCTCGCCCGGCTACCGCCCTACGATCACCGACTACAAAAGGACAAAGAAAAGAAAAGAAAGGAAAAGGCAACGTAGTCCAGAATCGGCGCACAATAGCCGATAGAATAAACTGTAATATACATGAAGTGCCGTCCCCGGGGTCTTCGGCAAGACGGTCTGAATGGGCGAGTTAATTTAGATTCCTCGGTGCACCTCTCGCGGCGTAAAAGACGTCGAAACGTCCGCGTGCGTTTCAATTTCAACGCTACGTGATGGAAGGCCGCAGCCCGTGCCACGGACTAAACCGCGTAATTGACGTAACAACGTACATCATGAACTTTCGCGTAGCCGCTGTCCGTTACCATTTATGGCGTTAACTAACGACGAGTGGCCATAACGCGGCCAACGAAGGGCCACCATTAGCGTGGCGATACACAGCCGTGATTGCACCGGTGAAAGCGGACCATTGTCCCTGTTTCGCGGTCGTTTCGAGGGAACAAGTGTTTCCACCGCGCATCCGCCCTTCTTTCACATTCGTTTCCGCTTTCTACAGAAGGGACATTGCCGTGGCGTTGATCTTCGTATCTTTCCATTGGTTGCTTCGATTCGTTCGTGGTTTCTGATGATTTTCTTATATGTGCGCAATGTTTGGGAATAATTATCATGTCGTCGTATATGCCACTCTCTGCAGATGTATCTCAGCATTTTATGATTGCAAATATTTATCTACCGAATGAATGCTTGCGCCGACTCCAGCGATAAAAGTCGAATTCCGATCGTGGCTACAAACGGGGGTGGTTCTAAACTAGAAATAGATTATTCCTTGAATCAAAAGCTTTCATTTAAGATATCGTTGATTTAAATCGGCCCAGTGGAACGCGAGATATTTGAATTTGTTTAAATAAATTATAAACAAATGCAAGTATTTCGACTTGCGGACCAGCTACATCAATGATCAGTGGACATAAATTAAAGCTAGAAGCCCAAGCTATAATCTCCCATAGGCGTGAAGAACATTCCATGAGCGGTTCATTTGTTATAAACAATTCAAAAATTCGTTTGTGAATTACACTGTAACTACATACGAGGGTGGTTCTAAACTAGAAAGAGATTGTTCCTTGAATCAAAAGCTTTAATTTAAGATGTCGTTGATTAAAATCGGTCCAGTGGAACGCGAGATAATTGAATTTGTTTAAATAAATTATAAACAAATGCAAGTATTTCGACTTGCGGACCAGCTACATCAATGACCAATGCACATAAATTAAAGTTAGAAGCCCAAGCTACAATCTCCCATAGGCGTGAAGAATATTCCATGAGCGGTTCATTTGTTATAAACAATTTAAATATTCGTTTGAGAATTATACAGTAACCACACACGAGGGTGGTTCTACGCTAGAAAGAGATTGTTCCTAGGATCAAAAGCTTTAATTTAAAATATCGTTGATTAAAATCGGACCAGTAGAACACCAGATAATTGAATTTGTTTAAATAAATTATAAACAATTCACATTATTCTTTCACATTCGTTTCCGCTTTCTACATGAGGGACAGTGCCGTGGCGTTGATCTTGGTATCTTTTCATTGGTTGCTTCGTTTCGTTCGTGGTTTCTGATGATTTTCTTTTATGTGCGCAATATTTGGGAATAATTATGATATCGTCGTACATGGCACTCTCTGCAGATGTATCTCAGCATTTTATGATTACAAATTTTTATCTACCGAATGAATCCTTGCGCCTGCTCCAGCGATAAAAGTCGAATTCCGATCGTGGCAATGAAACCCACGGTTCTGACGTGTGAATCTAAAGTTCATAGAGTGACTCGCCGAAGTGCGGCGCGTGTACCTGATCTGTTTGAAATAGTGATCGTTCGCTTGCAATTGAAAATAGTTTCGCGAAAATTGGCACTCGTCAGTGCCGGTGCCTTAATTTTCTAACAGCAGTCCTGAACTCGGTCGTAAAGTCAGCTGATGGATTTCAGTCAGTCATTCAGCGAGGCCTCCCATGTATCCTACATAACGCTATTTCTTTTACGCGAAAGAGGAATGCCTTCCGGTTGAATTTAGTCACAGACCATTGCGTAGCTAGGACGACTCCTGCATTGGCTCGTTGGCGATCTTTGTTGGTAATGATCGGTACCGCAACGTGAAAATGCACTTGCTGAATAGACGTAGAGTTTCGTCTCCTTTTACGAGCCGCTTCCCTATTATTACGGTTCCATGGGCGCAGTTGACCAGAAGTTTGAAATATTATGCACGCACCAGAACCTTGGGTCCGTCTTATATTAATTACGCTGTCTTCGCACAGGTTTAAAAATCCATGGTATAAAAACAATAAGCTGACAGGTATAATTGTATATACTTATTTATACTATCACGCATTCTGTTCGGAGGACATTCCGTCGGAGAAGCTGCAGCAATTAATGACTAGAAAAATATAGCTCACACGTTTGATTGCATTTAATCTTTGCTGTACGTCGTATGCACTGCTTTAATTACGCCGCTTGTTTTACACACTCGTTCGCATTGGCTGCGAATAAAATATATTTATACGCCTGCTACAAATCGCTCCAAATCGCTCCATAAAATGAAAAGGGTTGTAGAAGCAACGTTCGTTAAATATCTTGTTACTCTTCAAAGCTTCAAGTTTCTTGTTCGAGGATAGAAAGAACCGGAACCACCGTGTTACATACCGCCTGCCAGGGCTGGTCTGTAGACCGCAAGGTAACCACCGGTTAATTAATATTTATTCGTCTCGGGGCCGCTTATTCCTGTAATGATAGCCAGGAACAAAAGTCGGGTCTCCCCTCGACGTTCATTTTATTAGTCCCAGGACTCTCTAATCGTCCTGTATATACACTCGGTTTCGCGGAGATGTTGCGAACGACGCCGTAAACGTGGACGGATGCTCGAAAAAAATCGGCTGTCTCGATTATTGCGAGGAAGCACGAGGGATGTTATATCTTCATTTGGTGTTTGGTATTAACGTTGGAAAGATACCTGTGATTGTATTGCATCTTGTAATTGCTACTTTGTAGGTTGTTTTATTAATATTTCATTGATTAATGATCGTCTATATACGGTGGGCCGAAAAAGTATCCGTACAGTGCATCGGTTCCATTATTTTGGTATTAGGATAATTATTCCTAAAGCAATATACATAGATGTGAAGCACATCAGTTACCCTTTTACAGATCTGCTTTATATCCATGTACAGGTGTCCCTCGTATAACACGGTTTCGCGTAACACATCTACCGTGTTATAGGGGGGTTACCTGTAAATCGTTTTGAGAATAATTGTCTTAACAGCAAAATAATGAAGCTGCAAATGAAACTGGTGCACTGTATGAGTACTTTTGCCCGGTGCAATGCTTCGCTCAATAATGGACACAAGTGTGACGGTCCTTGCGGTTCTTCATGTTTCATAAACCCTTTGAAATAATCGCGGTACCGTTATAATAAAGTCACCTATGTAGATATTAATGTAACATAACTGAGCAAGATTTCTTTGATAATCCGATTTATTCATGATCCCCCGAAAAGAAACTCCACCCTACGAGGCACAATATGTCTCTGACTCTGAAATGTTCTAATATGTTTCTGTTTGAATTGCAAGGGAGTCGTCGGATCGAGATAGCGAAAATTGAATAAGACGATCTCACGACGAACGAGCCGTGTGTAAACGAAGTAAAAGAAACAAGAGTGGCTTGGTATTACAGTAGAGAACGAGATGGCGTGAATTTTCTTGAAAGACGAACGATCACTCGCGGACAATTTGAATGATTCATGAGTGCACGCGTCGCCGTCCGGCCACGAAATGAAAAAGGAAAAGAAAAGAAGAAGAAAAGAGAAATAAGTTTCCCGTTTACAACTATAGGCTTGGCGATTTTCATGTAGGCCTTGTCGACGATACCTCGCAGCCGGTTGGCGAATCTGTAGCCAACGATGGGGGTGAAGTTTCGCTCGAAGGGATAGCTTCATGATTTATTGAAGATGCGTCCAGTACCTACCGCGTTGGAATTGTTGGCGAGATCCTGATATGTCTTCGTCGCAGTTGTCCTGATTGCAAGACGGTAGCACCGACGAGATATAAGAATAGACAAATCACCTTATGGACTTTCGTGGCCCAACGTGACTGTCATAGAAATCCCACGCATATTGTGCATAAGAGCAAGAAAGAAGATGAACTTTCGCCACGTACTTTAGTTATCCATTAGCCATAGTAGATTAATAAAGCTTCTACATACAAACTATGTAAATTTGGTAGTACGAGTTTTATCTTATTTGTGTCTATTGTACTTTCGTATTACATACATGTTATTTTAACATTGATTAAGATTTAGTTGTAAGACATATTGTAAATAGATATAAAAGAATAGTTTGTAAGTATTAGCTTGTGAATATGAATTGCAACATTTTTGTAACATGTACCTTCACTGATTAGTTTAAATAAATTTCCAATGAAAAGAATTCCACTGCTCTTTTTATTTTCGCCCCTTCATAATCCTTGAAAGAACCTAATTCCAATTCCTTATACAAGAAGTACCGTGGACGAACTTTAAATGCAAAGTCCTAAAGCGAGAAACTTGTCAAAATGGTCCTATACGTTAATTAAACTTGGCTGCAAGAAATTCGTGGAAATAACATCATTTTCATAGTCTTCGCTACAAAATTTGGTGGCAGAAGCCTAGAAAATTAAGCGCTCGGAAATTTCTGAAACGTGACGTCATTTCCAAGAATTGCTGCTATCGAATACCTCCTCGCATATCATACTCTCCTCATACAAATCCACGATTTTCGGCCGAAATTTCTGGAATCGTGACAAAAACAAATATCTCGCTGATTTGTATCAGGAGAATATGATATGCGAGGAGGTATTCGATAGCAGCAATTCTTAGAAATGACGTCACGTTTCAGGAATTTCTGAGCACAAAATCTCGGACGGTCCCATCAAGACGTTGTATTAATTCCTGGATAATTAGCGCTGAATTTAATGATGATCAGGTCTATTTTTACATTTACTCCGTTTGTGAACTTTGCATTTAAAGTTCCTGCACGGTAGCATTTGTTTAAGGATTTGGAATTCGGTCTTTTCAAGGATTGTTAAGGTGTGAAAATAAAAAGAGCAGTGGAATTCTTTTCATTGAAAATTTATTTAAAGTAATCAATGGAGATACAAGTTACGAAGATTTTGTAATTCAATTTTACAAAGCTAATCCCTATGAACTATTCTTTTATATCGATTTACAATACATCTTACAGGTACAACTAATACTAAACTATACGTACATTACATGCTGAAGCTTATTTTAAATTACAGCAATTGTGTAACTTGTGCATATGTAAAATATTTATTATATCTTTCATTTTATATTACGCACATTCAATAGAACTTGTAGTAAAGGTAATATTAAAGTTTATACAAAATCTACCGAATAAACTGAATATAAAATGAAATATACAATAGATATACATAACAATTAATTATACAATTGCTCTAAATTAAATCTTATGCGCTAATAGTTACAAACTATATTTATAAACCACTTCTCAATATCTAAAGAATAACTAAAATATGTAGCAAAACTTCTTCTATCTTCTTTCTTGCTCTTGTGCACAATGAGAAGTGCCAGTCAATGTTCTTCGTCGCTTTGCTTGCGAAACCTGCACACACAAAAGATATATTAGTAAGTATGTAACACAAGAGAGAAAAATTGTTAAGGGATATACAGGGGAAAAGAAAGAAGGGAGGGCCAAACAAGAAGCATAGAAGAAAGAGAGGTTTATTTGAAAAGGAGTGGAATGAGGGGTGGAGAGTGGCTCTAAAATTGGAACAGATCGTTCCTCGAATCAAGACCTTTGTTTTAAGACGTCGGTGATTAAAATCGCAAGATAATTGAATATGTTTAAAGAAATTATAAACAAATGCAAGTATTTCGTCTTGCGGAAGAGCTACATCGATGATCAGTGGACATAAATTAAAGCTAAAAGCCCAAGCTACAATATCCCATAGGCGTGAAGAATATTCCATGAGCGGTTCATGTGTTATAAACAATTTAAGAATTCGTTTGTGAATTACACTGTAACTACACACGAGGGTGGTTCTAAACTAGAAATAGATTGTTCCTTGAATCAAAAGCTTTAATTTAAGATATCGTTGATTTAAATCGGCCCAGTGGAACGCGAGATAATTGCATTTGTTTAAATATTGAAAGACAATCACCAGCGGCCGAGATAAAAATTTTATAAAAATTGATCGGTAACGTTGCAAGTAACACGGAAATGATAATGGACCGGGGATCCTAGAAATGCTGGCCGCAAGAATACATCGGATGACTTGTCTATTCCTATATCTCGTCTGTGACAGTAGTAGGTTGCCACGTCAAATAGCTTCGCTGATCATTTGTCCGTTTGTGATCTCGCTGGTGCAGCTGGCCGAGAAACCTTGAAATTATCAGCGGATCGATCCGGATCTGAATGGTGTATTATCCCTCGCAGATGTTGCGACGATCGGCAATTTCATAGGGGAAGGAATGTTGGCATGCGCGCATGTGAATTCTTAGTTTCCTGAATTTTTTATTCGGCAGACTGTAGTATGATGCTGTCTAAATTCGATAGCTAATATCTGTTTAAATTGAACTGAATTTCTTGGCTATTTTCCTTTTTCATGGAATATGTCTTTCGTAACTTCGTGGATGAACAAACTTTTAATTCTGTCTGCCGAATAATTGATTAATTATTTGCGAAAAAGGACAAGCTGATGGTGAGTCGGACAAAGCATTACTCATATGTGTACAGAAAATATTTACCCCAGCATTTACGGTCCCCTGCGTTTCGAAATCCCGATACCTTCGAAAAAACACCCACGCGCATAAATAAATCAGTTTTGATCACCTTCACCTCCGGACTTTAATGCCGACGGTATTTATCTACGAAAGAGTTTCCTCGAAGGATCTTTTTCGTAGAAAGAAAAAAATTCGTTTGTCTGACCGGAGCGATATCGGCTGGTGTAAAATTTCACACGTCTCTGAACCAACAGATAGGAATCGTCTTCGACGCCCACGTCGAAACCAACCGATAGAAGACCAACGATGCCCCTTTTCTTTCGATTTTCCGAACTCAACGGTACTTGACAACGAGTCACATGTAACATTCTTTCGTTCTGAACAGCTTGAAGAATTTACGCGTGACAGTATGTCGCCTGGACTGTATACTTCGAAGTTTCTCTATCTTCGGTGTACCAGTTGTTCGGTGTGTGCGATCGTCCGGGACCATTAGAGTAACGACACAGATAGCGTGGACCTTTCGCCGTGAAACTGCTTAATTTGTGACCGTACGAAAGCTCCGTCGAGACAGGGTTTGTGTTTCCGTTTCCATTTAATGAGATTGAGGCGTCACCGTCCGGCACTTTATTGCCTTTCCTCCTTTTTATGTCTTCTTCACTTTCAGGTAATGGAGTTCGGTTATGCATTAATCAGCATATCGACACGTTAAATTGTTTCTAGAAATTCCGTTCCTCTTACGCTTCCTATTTTCGCGAGGGATGTCAATCTAATGGTACGAAGAATATCTAACGTCATCCATTGTCGGAACTTCTATTTAACAAAAATCCGTGAACTTGTTCATTATAATTCGTGGTGAAACTTGATTTTTAATTGAACCAACAGTGAATCAGCTTGGTCTTAACTGGAAGAAAGTGTGTATTGCCGATAAATTATTCGCAGCTGAGAATGTAACCGGAATTCCTCAGCATTCTCGCAATACTAATAAGAGAGATCGACGCGTTTCCGATTTCAAACTGGTCGAACCGTCCGTCGAGAGATATTCCCATAATTAATTAGTTTCGGTTCATAATTTCGTTTCAGACTGGCGTCACACCTTTGCAAAGAACAGCTTCGGAGGGCCATTTGGAGGTTGCCGAATTGTTACTGAAGCACAGCGCGGATGTTGCTCGGCAGGACACCGTGGTGAGTAAAAATTACGTTTCGACGTGGCGCTACGTCGACTTGCATTTATTAAAGTTGAAGTTGAAGCCGGTTACTAACTTCTGAAGAAGAAACGACGACGTTTCGATAAATCACAACAGAGTTGCGATGCTCGGACAAAGCATTATTTTCTCGTCTAACCCATCCGTTACAGCGGTACGCATTAGCCATAGAAACAAATTGTACACGCTGGTGTTCGATCGGCGGCCCGCCACGAGTCTCGTTAATATCGTATGCAAATCGAATGCAAAAGCTTCCACGGGACTGTCCGTTCGTGTAAACGCTGCCGAGAACTTTCATCGACGATAATCTCGTCAACGACGTCGTGGTCGCCGTTCGCAGCTAAAGGTCGGAGTACGCTCGGTACTATATCGGGGACTGTATCATTACGCCGTGAAGCGTTTAATGGTTCCCATTACCGATATTGTATCGCGTTTATCCAGGTTTGCGTTCGGGTGCCGGCATCTCGGCGATCGACGACATCGATTTCGTGCTTGCTCCTTTTTTTAATAAACCAGCAATTTCGCGGCCGGAAGGCGCGTGAAATAAACGACACGAAAATCGCGGTAGGCGTGTATATTTTACGTCTTAATGACGGTCAGCTATTGAACCTCGAGCTTGCCGCGACCCGTTTCCGAATCGTCGTTCTCTTGTTTTAAACGGCGCATATTTGCGATACGACGGAAAATTGCGCGTGTTTGATAGAGATGCGCGGAGGATAGGGGTCTGCTGGGAAATTATTTTAAAAACGAACACGATCGCACGCATTATGCGGTATTAGATTATCGTAGTAGCGAGAAAACTGTAAACAGTGCAAACCATACTCGTTCTACGCATGATTTCAAGATCACCGGCGGACAGGTGGCGGCGAATCGATTAAAACGCGCGGCGAAACATCTTCGATTGATTATTATCGCGCCGATAATGATAGCTCATATCGGCGGAATCGTTTAATGAGCAACGGGCGCGTACTTGGGCCGGTAGGACCGGCCGTGCACGGCCGTAATGCATGGTATTATGGCGGCTGAAAATATTTATCCACCGCCTTGTTCGGGTAGTTTCGCGGAATTCGACGGCGCGGACGCGTCGCTGATTTCAGGAAGCGTTTATCGTAAAAAGATGGGAATTTATCGTTTCCAGAGATCGTCGATTCTTTCGAGACTATGACGGGGACGTATGTATCGGGAAAATACGCGTCGTGAAAATACGCTGCCGAGAAATGGAATTCGTCGCATTGCTTTCGGAAATAAATTAACGCACCTGAGACTGATAACTCAAGTTTTTAGTTACGAAAATCGGAGTTTCCCGCTCCCTAAATATTGCTCATTATTTTTCTTCCTTTTCTTTTTCTTTATCTCGCATGCGAATATCGCAGTCAGAGGGTTAAACTCGCCGTGCTCGAGCCTTAATATATTTAAGCCCCCGATGGCTTCATTGCATCCTCGCGACAACAAACAAGCGCCTTCCCCCCGAGTCGTTCCATCGTACAATGGCCGGCGAATTTTTCCCCCGAGTCTCCAAACGGAATTTCGCTCAGCGGGGCGTCCTTTAACCCTTTTCCTCCTTTTTCACCAGCGCGACTCGCGATTCGCGATGCTATCCTGTTTCGAGTGACGGCTCGGCGATAAGTCGCTTCGCGTACTCGCGGCAGCCAGGATGCAAATGTCAAAAGATTCGCGGCCAGGCGAAAGCGAAACGGCGAATGGAAAATAGACGGGGAGGGCTATCGACGTTCGTGAATCGATCCTCGATAGGCCGGCGGGAAAAAACGCGACGGTAGCGTACAGCCACGAGCAACGTCAGCTTCCCTCGGCAAAGGTATGCTGGCCCTTCTCGTACCTGATTTTCTTGGTGGCTCGAAATTGTCACTGTGCACGTTGCCTTGGATGCAAGCTCAACCGATGTTTCGTAAACACCTCCGCAAAGTTAAAGGGGCAGCTAATTTTCGCAGTAACGTGGCGAGGTGTAGGTTACTCTTCTTCGAAATTTCTTCAAACTGAAACATCTGTACGGGTCACGTGAAATTTTGATTTGCCCATCGAACTCACCATGGATTTGAAGATTTGAGCCAACCCTTTCGCAGCGACCACGAAGAAATTGTTGTGCGATTTTTTGATTCGCATTTTTGCTTCGCGCAGAAAGAGGAACACTTTCGAAGCGTCGCTCGATAGCTCCTTCTACAAACTTTGCGTATCGATGCTCCTTTTACCCCTTTGCAGGTGATTTTCACGTCCGATCCGGTTGCTCGTTTTTCTATCGTCGCTGTTGGTCCCTTTGCAATCTGGAATCGCGATCTTCCCCTCAGGCGGTTCTAGGTGCGCCGATAATTGCTTCATTTGGATATGAGACTGCGGATAGGTTAATTGTAAGCTTTGGCCAGGTGTGATTGGAGATGCGATTGCGAGGGTCACTTTGTAACGTGAGCAGCTTGATGGGTAAAATGTTGTTGGCCTTCGACGAGATTAATATACGTGCAGAGTGCATTCAGATACGAAATGTTAAATTACTGGAGTGTAATACAATTTTGATAGCGAGTCGACATACAGGGAAATGATTATAGTAAGCATCACTATTATTATTATTATTATTATTATAACATTCACTGTTGTTTTAAATCCTTGCATCTTGGTTCATATTATTTTCTAATTGCTCTTATTTCTCTAACCCTTGATTTATTTATTTATTTATTTTTTTTTTTTTCTCAATTCCGTTAAGGATTTATCGCTCAAATAATTCCGCAATACTCGTATAATTATTAATCAATATTGCTCCTAAAATATATACAGAAACATCTGCAGAAAATTTTGCCGCACACCGGGCATTAAAACGAATCCCAATGCTCGAGCAGCGTCAAGTTGCTTTCCAGCATAGAATAAGCTAAGTACCCGTACCGATCGTCTTCGACGCTTGGAAAAATGTTTAATTGCTTTTATACGGAAATAACGATAATTCTCTTCCTATTTTCAGCAAGAATTTACACTTACACTTGCTCCGACGACACCAGACCCTTGTCACGTCGTTTTACCGCGGTTTCTTTCGCTTTGCTTGATTTTCCTTCGCCAATGTTCCAGCACAGAATTCTCCTCGCAGACATTTTATCCCCCCCCCCCCCCCCACCAAGTACGTATTGCATTCCGCGAGGTAAAACACGGAAAATGCTCGTTGGTCTTCTCGCGTGATTAATTCAATTAAACGGAAAGCAAGGAAAAGACAGATATATTATTTGGATCCTAAAGGGTGGATACGTCGAGGACGCGTTATCCAGTGAAACATTCCGATCGCAGGTTGCATTACCCGCGTTTCAATGCGAATCGAAATAGAAAGAGATTTTCGTGTCGTTGGTCACGGTGACGATAAACCGGTTTAAAAGGACGGCTGCTTTAAAACGCGCCGTAACACGATTTTATTAGCGTTTTCATCGGATGTAAATATGAATCGGTGTCATTTGCATTCGACGTAACTATAAATCGTTTTTACGCCGGGACGCAGGAGGTGATATTAATTCGAGTACAGGCGCATAACTGTGCAATCGAAGAATCTACCATTACACGTAGATATAGTATACATTTCGCAATTATTCGCGTTTTATAATTTGCGAGCGGCTCGAAACGAACGGTTCCGCGATTCGAGGGGACGGTTGTCCTGTAAGGATGCGCAAAGATTTGTCGACGCGTAAATATAACGTGTCAGAAATTCCTGCCGGACGCGGCTCGGGACGCTGGAGTACTGTTGAAAGGGTGTAGAAGAGGGAAACCGGGTTCAAGGAGTGTCAACTTGTGTCAAAGAGGATAGACTTCGCGTACTCGAGGTTCACAGATATATGGCTCGGTGCATCGCCATTTTCTTTGTCCCCCGAAGAATGTATGGCGTGTTTGGTTTACTTTGAAGGGTTACGGGATTGTTGTCGCGGGTAAACGCGAAAAAGTAACATCGATGGCCAGAACATTGCGGCAGTTATGGAACAGGATATCAGATATAGTCGGAGAAGCAAAATTAAATCGCCTTCCACTTGTTTACGTTGCAACTCGCAATATTTTGTTACTTTAGTTTGGCCTGCATGAATAAAACTTTGAAGCTTTGCACAAATTCATTTGAGACACGGGAAAGGAGTTAAGTTAAAAATTAGACGGCTCTTCGTGATCTACAATGCGGACGTATACATATACCCGATCGAAGTTCACCGGCTCGAAATTACCCGCTACCTGGATGAACACGCAGGTGAACGGCGATCTCTCGTGGACGACTCGGTGCTTCTGTTCGTCTCATTTGTCACATTTACAACGCCTTATGGTCGGCAAACTTGACCGCGAAAGTCGATCCTCGCGGTCCACGTCGAAGCCGGGTTTCCATGTTCGCGACAGAGATTTTCTTTGCAGGGCACGCCGCGTGATCCACTTTGCTTTTTGCCACGGCTACGCACTCGATCGCTCTCCCGATACCACTTACGAATGCCGCCAGGTTCGCAGGACCAGCGCGGCGCTGTCTAATTAAAAGGATCTCCTCCGTCACGGGGGCTTTTTTTTCGTTGGTTTTCGAGAAAAGAAACGGAAACGAGATAGTATAGGGAATCGATGTTTTTCGCGAGGACCTTGTTGGCACGTCTTCGTGATTTACGCGAAAGTGGTTACCTCCTCTGTAATTCTTGAAGCTGTTAACAGGATGTCGGGTTCCAGAGACGCGAATATTAATCCCTCCTCTATTTTCGTTCGATTAGTGGAAATTGATTCTCCTCCGTATCCCGTTGGTGGAGTTTGCGCAGGTTTTCGTGCAACGAATGTACCGCAGACAAGACAACAGTACGGAACGGGTGTAAACGTAAAATAAAATTAGATGGTTAATTTAGATACGAACTAGAATCCATTTGCTCGGTGAAAACGGGAAAGGGGTTCGAAACAGTCGTCTCGAACACTGATATTACGCAACCCTTTATTCCCTTCCTGAACGGCCAATTAATTTCAATCTCGTAAAACCGCGTATCCCGTATCTCTATTTCGCGGCAGGAGCTTAACATCTTCATCCGCCTTGTCCCCCATCCTCTTCGTTTCCCTTAAAACGCGTTCCCCCGTTGAACATGTCCGCGACAATCTCGTGCAGAAGTCGACACGCTTCGCGATACGCCAAGACGATCGTTCGTCACGACACGTAACACCCAACTGGGAAAATTGCGGGCCTGCTGCTACGAAATTACTGGATCGTAAAAGTTGCACGGCACCCGGCTCCAAGGGAATCCCGTGAACGGTCTAAATTCACTTAGCAGAAGCGGCTGCGAGATTGTTGCGCAAGTGCGAGTTTTAAAATCGTCATTGGCCGCTCGACACGCATGCTTCAACTCGGGGTTGAAAGGCGTTCGTTACCGCGTTTCTGCGATACTTGGACGTGCGCGACGGACGCTGGGGGACGTGTGAAATTTTCGTGGAATTTTTCTCGTATCAGGAATTACGTGGGAATACATGATCTGACTTTTACCGAACGCGCGGAGAACGTTACTGCTCGCAGCTGCAGATCATTTAGTCCGACAGACAAGGACCAATGATCAATTTTTCGTTACAATTCATTCCACAGAAAATTCCTGCCCCGCTGTGTCACTATCATCTACAATAAATAACGAATAAGTAAATGAATAACTTCGACTGTAAGTCCGATTGACTCTTTTCACCATTCCCCTTGATCATTTACTTTTATACACCTGCGATCTACGTGCGCGGATACATTCGTCAAACCCGTTCATTAACGCACGCCGTCGTCAGCAACGCTGAAATCGAAAGTCACTCCACCGGCGGGATGTGCGCGAAAAGGGAAGAAAAGGAGACGCGGCTGAAGGAGAAGAAAGAAAAAAGGACCGTGTTACCGATAATGAACAAACATCGGGGCACAGATAAAACGTTGCCAGACGGGTGTAGGCTCTTCCTCCTCGTCGAATGGCGGGGAAAAGGTCCACGAGGAATCAGCGTAACAGCGGCGTTCCAGACGGCTGAAGAACACGAAACCCGCGGAACGATAAGAAACACGATCTAAACGATGTGTAATCGTTAACTAATGCGAAACGAAACGTGGCCGATACCTTATAAATCGCGTGGCCGGCGCGCGAACACGCGACTCCGATCTCGCGGATCGTGAATTCTTTATTGATCGCCCCGCTACCCCCATAAATTGCCTGTGTAAATAGGGGTTCGGAGAAATTGTTGCATCTAGCGTGCACTCGATCGTTTTCGCATGGGGAAAGTGTGGGCCCAAGTGGCACGATCTGCACGGTGTAACGTTTAGTTGCCATAATCGGAGAGCGCGGTTCACGTGTATGGAAACGAATATGTACAGCCGCCTCGGAAAGTGAGTAATAAGGGGTTCTGCCTGGTGCGACGGCTTCGGATTACAGCTCACTCGAGGGATCCATTTTTGAGTTGCTATTTTCTTTATCAACTCAAGACTTCGCTCACTTCTTGCACCGCATTTTGGGGAATATCACATATTTATTTCATGCAATTGGAATTTTATTGAAAGCTGTGAAACATATTCGAAAGGCCTTTTCAAAAGTCTTCAGCATTGGTTGCCACGATATCACCTGTCCAAGTTGTCCAAAATCAAGAAATCTGTGGGTTTCTTAATCTGTATGGGCGTGGTTGTAGCCGGCACTGGCACGATGGAAAAATATTTGAATACAATAAAATGACGGTGTAGTTTTGCTCATAAAATTGCTTCGTTTTTAAGTTATTACCTGGCAATTTTGTAAGGTCACGACTTGATTCTAGTGTGGGCTAGAATGACACGTCTGCTGAATATATTACCAAAGTTTCGGGACAATCGGTCGATTTGTTTTTCGGTTATCGTGGCAGCTATTTTATCGTGACGGACTGAAACACCCAGAAAGGCTTCCTAGATATAAGCCAGGAAGCGTACGTTATTTGCTATAATTTTATTTGTTATCGCCAGTAATTATCCAACAAATAACAACGATATTAATGTAAAGAGTAAGTGAGTTAACTCACTTTCCGAGTCGACTGTATGTATGTACATGGGAACGCTGGAAGGATCGATGGTGCATTTTAACGCGCTTTCTATTACTTAGAAATTTCCCTTTCTTCTGTTTTTTGGGCTTCGCTCGTATACGTATAATACATACACGTATAGAAATGATATTAATAGATACGCATCGAAGTTCATTGGACGTACGACGAATTCGAAACGCGAGGGAGAATATTTTTATAGACGAACGAAGGACACAGTTGTTTCGGATATTGTTAAAATATTCCAATTTGCGCTTGCCATCAAATTTATTCCTCAGTTGTGAAACAATTGTCATTAGAATGACCAGCAATCACAAGATTCAACCTTGTCAGACGCGAATTCTACGGGAGATAGCGTTTCATGCAAAACCAGTGTTCCATTAGCTTAACCCAATTAATTGATAATGCGCTGAACGAGCGGTAAAAACGCGAATAGAGAATGCACGAGTCGTTTAATTAACGCACTCGCGCAGGCGCGGCTGATGCGTTACTCGAATTATTTCGCATCTTCTCATGGAATGAATTAATTATCCCGTGCTCCATGTTCGCGAGATCGCGAGAGAATCGGGCGAAATTATGATCGTCGCGATACTCGACGCAACATTTGCCAACAAGGTTGACACGCTTATTGTGTAATTAAGTTACCGTACACGCCTCGTGGCACCTGTTCATTTGAGACCAAGGTGGCCCTCGTGTGAAACCCTTCACTGTATTTTACGCAAAATTATTTGCATGGCAAGTATCTTCATGCGTGGAATGTATTGTCGAATGTGTTGGCAGTTATTTTATTCAGCATCAAAACAATTCTGTAAATAATATAGACATAAATATTGTAATTATTATTGCAAGCTGAGACAGAAAGAATATTGTATGATATTAGATCAAAAAGTATGGAATTTCTTTCAAGAATTTCGATCAATTTTACGGGTCGATGTGTGCGGGCAAAAATGTCTGGGCGTTTAAGGAACCTTTTGACGCTCTGTTTGAAGAGGAAGAATTGGATGTAATTTTGTTTGCTCGATTTACTGCAATCTCCTTTCTACGGTACTGCTTCCAATTGTGGTTTCAGAGGTATCGCCTCCATTTATGGCTCAGCAAACAAAGGCGCGCCTCGGAGGGCAGACAAAAATTACACCCGGGCAAGATTGTTTTATTCGCGCGAATTTCCTATTGATCGACGCGATTATGTCGGCATTACTTTTGTTTAATACCGCGCGATTAACTTTCACGCATTTTTCCCCATCTTACACATTCTGGAATATTCAGGCGACAGTAATCATGCGATTGGACATTCTCGTTTATTAAATAATATTGATTTCGGTTCAATTTAATTGCAATTAATATTAAAACGACATTTGCCCCAGATAAACAATTATTCGAAGAAAAAGCGACAATATTCCAGGGTAAACTTTCGCAAATAAAGAACCTCCGTCTTCTTTCTATCCCGTGCATCAATTCGAATCAATTCGTGCCGCAATTATTTCGCTTGAGCGGCTATCCTCTATCACACCAAAGAAACAAAAAAAAAAAACTAATAATAATAATTTACAGTATTAACTGCGACAGTAATAACGTATCCACCCAAGGAGCCCGTACAAAAATCTCAATCCTAATTTCGCTTTCCGCAACGGACTCCACCCTTTCCTTTTGCCTTGTACGCGAGTCAGGTAGGTCTGCAATTAGTCGACCGGTGCTATGGTCACCTATTAGGTTTCAGGACCACGTCAGTATCGACTTCGTTGCAGGAACTGGTCCAACAGCGAGGTGTCGCTCAACAGCAAAAACGCCTTAGACACCGGTGCCCTTGCGCCTCTTCCCGTAATGACACGTTGTCGGTCTAATTACCAACGGCGAGAAATTAGAAGGGGAATGTAAATGCCACTGGGCGCAGCAAAAGCTGCGGCCTTTCTTCCGAGAGACCGTCAATCCAGCGTCAATCAGAGTCAGCATGGTGCTCGTTAGTCGAAACTCGTGGCACGTGAAACGAAGCCTAGGAAAGTCCCACCTGCAAGTCACGAATCGAATGACGTTCCGGTTTTAAATGTGGGTCGTACACACGGATATAAGATCGGACCCTTTCTCTCCGCTGAGAAAGATGCATAGATCGCACAATCCGTTCGCCCGATTAATTATTTCGGCCGGCACAGAACCCTTTGATAACATTTATAGAGAATAGACTCTTCTCTCTGTCTTTGGCAAGAGGATGGGCGAGTGTGTTCGAACTTTGAACGTTGGCGCGGCGGGCTTGATTAGTGCTCGACAGGCTGAATGCTGGTGGACGGATAATGAACCTGGTCATTAGAGGTGGACGTAGAGAGGCGGGGAAATTTGGACTCGATAGATGAACGACGAATGGAGAATTATTAACTCTTTTAGAAATGTTAGAAATTAACGCATTCGAAGGTGCAATTGACGCATGCAATTAGGGGGTCGTCCGTGAACCGCGCAGCTCTGTTGTTGCCACACTTTGTTCAATTTCCTAACTAAAATATTTCCTATCTCTTTCAATCGGTTCGAATGGAAAACGGTATGTCGCGGGGATCCGATGTTCAGCCGATGGTAAATTCCATTGAGCGATAGTAGACAGGTATCGCGGTCCATACGCCAATTTGTTTCGCATATTCGAAATGCCACTCGACGTCTTTTAAGGGCATTATTATAGTCTTCCGTGTTTTCGAGCGAAATTATATTCATTGTATGCGGGTCGTAACTACTGTGTCACGATGCTCGTAACTATAATGGCAATCGTGTGGGAAATGGCGGAAAAAATAGCCGGCTCCAGGAATAGACCAAACGGTAAAGCGATAGGGAATGCTGGATGTGTGCGGTTGTGGTGTTACTGTCGTTGAATAATCTTGAAAACGGAGTGAATTTCGTAACGAGAATCGCGAGGCGCGCGCGCGATAACAGAAATTATCTACTAAAATGACAGATACCGTAGGAACTGAACGATAGGAGCGACTCAATGGTTTCTAACGTTTCGATATATCATGAAACATAATTGTTTACGACGATCCACACTATTATTAGACATATATTTATTTTAACTTCGACACTGCACGCATATTTATACGCGCGCACATTACAATTATTCATTTTACGCAATTATTTCAACGGAACGGCGTTCAATATTTACTGCAGTTGAATATGCGACGAAAAATTGAACGAAAAATAAAAATTTGTCCGAGTGGGATTCGAACACGCGACACTTCAGCCACTGCTCGTTTCTACGATCGAGCGTGACGTAACGCGAGATAATCGTTGATTGTCGCAGCCTGAATAGAATTTGTTAGCAACAATTGTACCGCAAAGGGTGGCAAAAGAATTTGTCAGAAGTGGGATTCGAACCCACGCCCTCAGAGAGGACCAGAAGCCCCATAGAACCCGTTGAACGGGCAAGGTTGATACCTTGAGTCTGGCGCCTTAGACCGCTCGGCCATCCTGACCTGTTACAACGTAGTTTCAATTTCACTATCATGTATTGATATAGCAATATATAACGCATCAATTGTAATGTACACGTATAAATACTTATATTCAATGATTTTCCCGAAATATCCGATTGGCACTGATTGGCAGTTAATAAAATCTAATGATATTAATTTGCACAATTTAATGTATGCGCGCAAATAATTTGTGCGCACGTAGATTTAACTTTAATATGTGCGAATGCGGGGAACCGTTTTGGAAATAATTATGAAAGATTTTATTGGACATAATTATTGACGAATTGTTTGCATAATTTAATGGGAATTATTAATGGAGGCATCGAGCAATTATTTAATCAGAGAAATCAATCTAGTGTCGTGACGTTGGACCATTACAGGAGTGTTAGCGAATTAAAACGAGAATGTACATCGTTGCAGGTGTGTCGCGCAGATTAATCGTTTCGTTTCTGAAATAAATCGCACAGCGTGGCGATCGTTCTAAACTCGACTGCAAGAACATGTAGCGACGGACTCGTTTCGCCGTACGTGTACAAATATCGGAATGAATTAAATCTCGAATGATTAATTCGACCAGTCAATGAAGAAGTATAATGATTATTGATCACTTGTTAGTAATGAATCAATATAAAGTTACCGCAGGCATCGGGACACTACGAACAGCTACAAATATTTACCCCGAAGATAATACCAACCGCGCAAAATTATTAATCAATCACAGACAACTCCAGAAATGGTACTTTAACAAAACCTCTGACATTTTATAAAAAGCAAATTCGCCCTGAATAATTGTTATCGATCGAAGCAAATTTCAGCCCGGCAAGAAAAGCATAATATCGTACGATAACTGTTGGAAACTGAAGAGAAAAAGAACACACGGTTGTTCGGGAGCTGCTCCGAGCCATCGCTATCGATGCCATCCTCTCTAATTCATCCTTATCTGGACCACAGGACCCAAACTCGATCCTTTCCATCGGGTCGGCCGAAAAACGACCAATCGAACGAACAGCCGAAGGGAAACAGGGTAAAGGGCCGTGTTTTCGATTCGTCCTGCGCATTCCTCTCGATCTTTCACAGTCGAGCCACCCACAACTCCGACAATGGCGTGGGAGCAGAAGAAGCGTCAGCCCCCTCGCCTATATCTCGGGTTTCTTGTATTTCTTTCACGGGGATACCGATCTGGACGGTTAGAGTGGCCGAATCGGAGACACGCGTCATTGTAAAGCCTGATATAAAAGGGTTGCCCACAAAGTCTACTTTATCGGCCTTGAATCATACCTCCGGAAGAAGTTCGGCCGGCAGTTAGCTGTGTTACTCAATGTCTCGCGGGATTTCACGAGGGGTCATCAATTTCGTGGAACGTCTCGGATACGCGTTCCTGCCTCTGGATATCGCGTGACGGAATTCACAGGCGAGATAATAATAGTAATATTAATAATTTGCCTGTGTAGTATCGGAATCGAAACGAGAAATAATACGCTACACGGTAGGAGGAAAATGAAATACCCTGCTTTATTATCGGGCTCGATTGTTCATTTGCTCGAGAGCGATTCCGGCGGTTCGATTCGTGAATGTTGCATCGCGCTCGACGCACTGCAACGATATTTGTTACCCTCGCCCGAAACGAATAACGTGACGCGGAGATCATCCCCGGAGGCGCGTTATGCTCCGAATAAACGATCGATCCGATACAGAAACGAACGGCGGAGAACTCACAATTGAATTGCAAACGACATTTCTGTCCGCCCAGGTGAAACGAAATAATTTAATCCGTTCCTAGGTTCGCATCTACGGGGCGACCGGTTTCGCGAAACGATCTGTACGATCGCGATTTATCGGGGTCGATTCGTCCGTGCGACGATCCGCCGAGTGAAAGTACGAGAACGCGAAAGAAAAAGTCCTCGTCCGCGACGGGCATGGAATTACAAGCGCGATAATTAGTCGTGAAAGTGGATCGGTAAAGAGCGATCTTATGACCGCGACCGTTTTTTTCTCTCTTTCCCACTTTTTCTGTTTGCTCGCGCGATTATCCGCGAAGTTGAAAGAAGTCCAATGTCGTGCGCGCGATTTTTCACTACCGATACAATCGTGGTATCAGTCGTTCGGTCCGCCGTTCAGATCGAGAGAAATCGTTGCCGCCCGTGGAAAAACTGTCTAGCCAAGTCGATACTTGACACGCACGGTAAACACCCGTCGTACTTTTTATCCAATTAAGCTGACGCGTACTTCACGTTGCGTTCTGAGACACGGTGTTATTTTGCCCCGGTATCTGACCCAGATTTCACTGCGCTTTATATGGGAATATCGTAATCCGGGATCGTTTCTGAAACTTCGTTAACATTTACGTGTCCCTTGGCGCGTAAGGAGAAGGGGACAGCTATACTTTTTATTTGCTTGTCATTCCCTGGCTTATACACTTTTTCGCTCCCCGATATATCGTCTTGAATCGATCAACACTTGTTCTATCTTATTACCAGCGAAGTACAATTATACACTCGCGTGCAATATATTGTTCAGGGAATTACGTTTGAATGGCGCTGTTGCAAATATTAGTCGACGCGCATGTCTAATTAAAAGAAAGAAATGGCAGCAATTAAATCTCAGTTACTAAGAATAACGATAACAGAAAAAAATGTTGAAATTGACCAAACACAGAAATTATTCTCAATGTACCGAGGAGATCGTCGTTCACGCGAGCAAACATCTGATATAATCATTCAGAAATACCGAGTTCCAGGTTCAATTACTCCGCCACAAGTTACACCGTTCCCCGATTTGTACCTTCTACGCTCGATCTCCCGTAACAGCGTAAGGGGAACAATTTCGCGTGAATTTATGCCAGCGGGCACCGCGGAAAAAGAAAAGAAAATTTATATATGCTCCTGCAGCGTGACCGACGTGGAATGCCGAGATCTTGGCTGGTTCGCGATCAAACGGATGAGCGAATCTGCAGCCTCGAGCTGCAACTAGTAGATGCACCGGTGCAACGTATGCAAAGTTGTTACACACCGGCTATATACCCAGCTTGCTACTTACACGGAGGTGAACAAACTCTCGTTTGCTTCCCTTCCACCCGGTGCTCTCTCGTCTCATTTAATATCGCAATTTCTATATACGTCTTTATCCAGCGCGGCTCGTTTTATTCCGTACGAACAGAAAGCTAATACAGGTTACTCTTTCGTCGAAACTTTCTCAGGCGAATCGCGAGGGCCGAGCGCGAGAATGAACGCCGCCGGTGGTTACTGTACACCGTGGACTGCGGACGGTCTGAATTTCTCTCTTCGATCAGGAAATTAAATTCGCAGAATTATAGGGGAATTGTACAGATTTCAGGCGATCCTTACCACCGTGACGCCGTTGAACCTGAAACTTCGCTGGGAGAGTGGATTAGCATAGTTTTGTATCCCGATCGGGGCCGTTCCTGGATTGCTGGCCGCTCGGCTGCGAAATTAAGTGTACCGAGTGTAAAATGCCCTTTGCGAACACCGTCGGGAACGGTAAGTCGAGTCGTTAGTACAGACATTTGCTAATGAGCAATAGCAAATCGTCTTACCTCCTGTGTCCTATTTCCCTTACACAGTGACGCATAGCGACCCTTGAATCGGGTACAATCATACGTCCAAACCCTAAGTCTCCTACCAAAGCTTCTTCCATTTCCACTACCTCGCATCCCCGTTTCCTGAACTCCTTGTCCAATGTCCAAGTGTTCTAAAATAATCGCAAGATTTCGCTCATCAATGTTTGGCTTTACCTGAAGACGCTGTTATTTTCTTAAAACACGGAATAACACAGAATAATACTGAACGCCGCGCGTCGACTTCTATTGACGAAATAAAATTCTGCATCCTAACGGGGCGCGCGAGAGCCCGTTCCATAATGCGAATAAAATACCTCGTGTCCGTACCAGGGACAAAAATAGCGACACAATTTATGCCAGAACGACAAACGCCTAAATTTACGTCCGCGTGAACCCCGCTTTCCCGGAAACAGCCAGCGCAACGTAAAATATAGAAATAAAGCGTAGACCTCGTATATACGATCTTTCCGCGTGAAACAGAATGACACGAGTATTCCCCATAGATACAGTTACGGGGACCCACCCAGCGCGTTTATTCGAACTCGTCAAATATATCCCGCATATTACGCGGCACGGTATACACGCATGCATACGCGCCGGCAGATCTATTCGAAGCGGGGTCATTTTCAAAGGCGATAACCACTTATCGTGCTGGAAATCCCGCGAGCAGAACGCGGCCATCTCACGGCGCACGTGAGATAATGGCGAGGCTGCTGGCAACTCCTCGCGTCGATCCTCTTTTTCGCAGTGAATCGGCGGCCTCTTAGAACCGGCGATAAATTACTTTGCGCCTGAATCAGGCCTATCAGCATGGAATCCCGTGGAAAATGCGCGATGCACCTCGCGCGTATCGTTAGAAATGCCTCGCGAACGAGATCGTAGTTACGGCGGAAACGGAGTGCCCAAAGTCCGACGCGTTACAAATCCAAGACGATTCATGGGAACGAGGAATTTTACGTTCGGCTGAGTTTCGTGTTATAGATTCGCGATCGTTCTGCAACGATTGAGAGTCGTGTTCGAATACGAACGCCATCACGGTGACAGACAAATTGTTGCAGAATATTATGGAAATCTTGAAGAAGTAGGGTGACGGCCGATCATCCCAATTGGCCGTCAAATTTCACGACCCGCGGCGCCGTGAAGGAAGCGGCGGCCCAGTGTCGCGCAAAAGCGATCCACGCTCGTGTAATTCAATATCCGTACGGAGAGTGGCAAATCGGGGATCGATAACCGAGGCGAATTTTTGTCCGGCGACGACGCCAGACCGTCGCGACGTGTACGTTAAAAATGCCCCAGGGAAAAAGAGTGATACGAAAGCGCCGAACCGGGGTACAATGTCCCGACGGTCTGCCAGCTACCACCGGCGGAGGAATGGCGTGTAATGACGCGTAATTGCGCGTCCCTAACCGCTTGTCAATTACGCCGTTATCGGAATCGGAACGGGACGGTCGGGGGTGGTGGTATGAACGCACGGCAAGATGAATCTGCATTATGGCGTTGCTAGATCCGTCTAAACTGGTTTCGACCTCGCACAGAACGTTCCGTCCGCCCTTGCGTTCCTGGAGCCCTTAATCCGGCATGCAGATGCGTTATCCGTTGGTGGGGATCTTTATACCGCGAGGGTTTCGTCGCATTATGCGCTCGCCGCGCTACCGTAAATCTGCCAGCAGGACCCACCACTTGTCAATTATTTCGTTATCGGAGTGATAAATCGGTTCTGTTCAACGGAACAATTGTCAATTGCCCGGCTATCGTCCGGCTGGATCTGGACGCGCCACTTGCCAGGTGTTCGGTCGCTCTCGTTATCAAGGTAACCTATATTGATAACGGGCGGGGAAGGGGAAACGTGTCGACAAGCAGTGGCGTACGCGTTGATTACACCGTGTACAATGCATTTACACGTGTTGCGGTGCTATGTTCGTTGGCCAGGGGATGATTTGAAGGGTTGAAGAATGTCCGCATATTTTTCTCCTCGATTCGTTTGCGTTCGTGTCTTCTAATTCACCTGAAAAGTCCCATGGTTCCACCGACCCATGCAATCTTAAGTGCCCCAAATGTTTTACGTTTTCCGAGCGTTACGTTCCTCGTCCTTGCGCTTACTTTGTCGATTGCAAGTTATGCACCGGCGATAAGAATTCGAATAACCCGCCACACTACAAGGCTACAAATGACCTCAGAAAATGTTCCTTTATTCGAACAGCCCCCGCACTTTTCCTTTCAATTATGCCGCTGCGAAGCGGGCTTCATTTTATTTCGTGCTCGAGATAAATGTTATCCAGGTAGAGTGCAACGGGGTTGCGTCTAGCCGGCGGTCGGAACAATGATTTCGTGAAATTCAAAGAACGACGCCAGCGTCCCGAGACTGACGATTCCAATCTCCAAACGCCAAGCAGTCGCCAATTACCTCGTTATCAGACCGAGTGTCAGCCGCGTAATACGAATAATAGTAGGAGCATCGGTCGAGATAAATCTGTATCAGTTTACTACACCGTTGGTGCATTCGAGCGGACGCGGTAGAAACTGGTTTTCACGCTGGGGAGAAAAGTTCCTCCGCGGATCCGTTCAACGGAAGAGGGACTGTTGTTTTGGTCGAGGTGCAGTCTCTATGAAAGGCTCGCGCATTTTTATGCAAATACAAAGTGTCTAAATACCGTGGAGCGATGTCGAGGTTCTGTTCGGGACGGTGCCGGCGTCGACGTGACTTTTCCAATGCCAATTGCGTTCGTTCATTTTCGACGCACGACGAAACGATAATTCGACGAGGGCGCGTAGAATTGCCGCGCGAAATTACGTTGGATCGCGTGAATCGGCAATGATTCGCAGGTGCCAGGTGCGAATAAGAATTCCGGATACGATCTTCGAGCTATTCAATTCTTTCGTTCGAGAATTAATTAATCGACGACTTTGCGTTGCCCGGTTACGCGTACGCGATAACAGCTATTTGAAAGAATTTATCGTTGCAACGAACGACGGAATGCATTTGTTTCGACTGAGGTATTTCATTTTGAGCCGGCGCCGTCTAAAATAATTTATCTGTGTACCGAACGATAGAACGCGTTTGTATTTGTTTCGACCGAGGTATTTCATTCGGTATCTTCGTCTCGGAATTCCAATCTTAATGCGGCGGGGACTCTGCTGGCATTATTATTATTATTGTTGCTAAGAAGCAACGTCAATTATCACGAAGGAGATGTACAGGCTCGATTCAATGGAAGGCGAAGCACGAATAAACAACGCTGAAAGTAGGTACGTAATAGCCAGCGGCTCGATAATGTCTTCACGGTGAACCATGACGATGCAAGGGATGTTAATGCAACCACGAAGACCGGGTCGACGACGAACCTGTGATCCCAGGTAGGTCGTCGTGACCTGTGCTCACATTAACTCCCTCCCCCGGTTTTCGATCTCTACTTTACTCTTAAACTCGATTCACACTGCTCCGACAAGATCGACGCGGGCCCACGGCGCCCCTCATAAATACTCCAAGATGAATCGAAAGAAATTTATGGTACACTCGCGGATAGCTAATAAATAATACATTTCGAAGAAAACCGAGAAAAACGAGAACTTTATCGTCGTTCCATTCTTCTACGGTATTTCTATTTACGCAATTATTGAAGTTACAAACTGCAAGCACAGCCGATTGTTCTGTCTAGTATCTGTTCAATTTAAACAACGACCACCACCATGGGTTCTTCGGTGTTCGAATTATAATTCTCGTGCCGTTCATATTTTTACGAAACGAGACGACGGAAATAAAAGAAGTTCGTCGATAATGCGTTAATGCGATCGCTGGTATTTTCCATTACGCACAATCAATGGTGTCTGCGCCGGATGAGCCGGCTGCTATTCTATTCACGTGCGGGTAGTACTTTGCGATCTATAAAAGGGTTCTGTTGCACCGCTGGCATGAAATGCACGCGTGCATCAGCGAGAGCGCTCACGCGAAATCACGTGCGTGCCTGCACTTCCTTGATCTCGACAAAGTCCCCGTGGACTGACAGTTATTATGCGCTTAATCATTGTTTATCATTCCACGGTGTTCACGGCGCGCGCAATGCTGGCGTACGCGTCGCGATACGAATCGCGTTAATGCATTTTCTAACGGGAATAATCATTTCTTTCTTGTGTCACGCGCAAGACGATTTCGAGCGGGGAGAAAGAATTGCGCGAGCGGAGAATATTTACGGTTCGCAGGTGACGATCGATTCCGTTTCTATTCATTATTTCGAATGTTATTTCGTAGAATCGAATTCTCGCGATCAGAACGGCAGGAGAAAGTTCTGCCCGTGCTCGAGTTCGTGGAACATAATGCATCTACATTTCTACACTTATTAATATTGCAGAGCAATCGATTTCAATGTAATTCAATAATTTACAACAATGCAATTTTATGTTTGGAAATAGAATGGTAAAAAGAGGCAGCCGTATAATCGTGAAACCTAAGACCCAATGCAACGGTAGATGAATTGAACGTTATTAGCGATATTTATGTAAATGTATTGATTTCATATAAGACACGTTCAGCTTTCGATCACCGCGTTTCCTGGACATTCAGATATGTTGTATTTCCTCGCGATATTCGCAGGATTTAGTCAACTATGTTACTGTTTCAGCTTTCTAATTTATTAAAAGTATATTCAACCCCGATTCCTCCAATCGTACGCATTTGCCACGACATAAGTTAATTTAGCAACAGAGGTGAATAATAACGCATTTAAGTGACTCGAGAAAGTAAACATATAATGTAAACCCCCAAGAAAGTATCATCGATAAAAGGAATAGCAAGATACCAGTCAATCTGTGCATAATAGAGAAAAAGCTAGTAACTTCTACTTCACACATTTGTAAACGCGGAGATAGAGAGGCCTGTCGCCCGTAAAATTAAAATAAGGCGCGACCAAAATTCTTCTATTCGTATAATTAATCACCGATATCTTTCTGTTCCGAACACAAATCCCAATAATAACCCTTGACTTCGACTTTCTCGTAAGCGAAATCAAAGAAGTTCAACCACAAACGTTCGAACACCCGCAATCGCGTCGCACGCGTGAAACATAAAATCCCGGGGGCAATTTCCTTCTGGCATTCCCCTCGAATCGCGAGTAAATTCCGCGACCCTTGGCCGCGCGCAAACGTCTTCTTAATCCCCCGTGAGATTGGCTTGGACGTGGGGGGGTGGAGACGAGAGTGAATCGTTGACATCGCGATTGACCCCTTCGCAATCAGCCGGATGACGATTGCCGGGGCAACGATTCTCGAGGATGTTCCGCGCGTAAAACCGCCGCTAATCAAGTACATCCGATCGCGAGATGAGATGCATCCTCCTCTATTAGCTACGCCATAGGCCGGGCCGAGATGCCGTGCATCGTAAATCGAATCCTCGTTTACGGTGAAAAAGTCTCGCCCGGTAATCGAAGGGATTCGGGTAATTGGACGCGGTGTATCTAATTGACCGTCCGCTTTATGCGAAAGCCATGCATTAGCGTGCTACGTGCTTTTCAAATTCGCTTTATCAACGCGCTTTCGTATCACTTTTCTTGGCAGAAGATTGTTCGATTTGGTGGGCGCGGTTTCGTCGAACCGGTAAAGACCGTAAGGGATCGTAGGAGGGTCTCGTTGAAACACTTTCATGGGTAAAGTTGAAGGGGCAAGCAATTGGTTTTCTTGCTTTTTTGGGGGGATGAAAAATTAAGGAATCGTTATTTGATTTAGTAATCAATTTAGTTGGATGTCATTTGCATCTTGAAAGCTTCGTTACATTGTCGTCCTTTTTATATCTTTGCGGCATTCGTAATCGGGGCTCATTCGTTTTTAACGATGTCACTTTTGGCAGTCTGATTCGATGAATTGTGCACAGCGGAAAGGTTTACGAATTTCTGTTTACGAGTATTCTTATAAAGAAATCTTGGTTCATTTTATGGGAAATCCCTTGCAAGTTAAATAGCGCACTAAACAGTCGGTGGGGCATAGAGCGGGGCGAATCGTAGACGAGTACGCAGCATGCAGGATAAAGTAATTAAAAGCGCGATTAAAACCTGATGCAGAGTGCTTATAGTTCCAGAGTAATTGCTCTTTCAAGCCATACCTCCGCTTGCACGGGGGTACGTTTTATTCTTACTTCGAATATCCTTGTTTCCATTCGTATTTCATTATTCGTTAGAATATATTATTCATTATCGCGTCGTCATTCTTTTACGTTTTGCTTTATAGGATGTTTTAACGCCGCAGTTTATTAACACTACTGCGGCCATAATCCTCGTGCATCTCACAATTATTATTTCATTGCACGCTTCGTCGATTAACGGCAATCGCAAAGAAACAGCATTTTTCGAGATTCTCGCCTCGTCGAACTCCGCGATTATTTCCATTCCGAAACAGCTTGCGAATTCTAACGATATCCATCGTATCAATTCGATGATACTACGAACTTTCCACGCGTCTTACAGCTTAATCCGTAAGTAAATTTCTATGATATAGCCGTCGACTTTTTACATACATTTAATTGCCACGAAAAATTTACATTCACTCGATTTATTATCGTTTCAATTCGATCGGTAGCTACCCCCCTCCGATACCAATCAACGCTTACACGTCGAATACCTCGGGAGGAGAAAGGATCTATAGATCGGCGCGTCTGATAAAATTTCGAACCTGGACCTTTCTCCCAGCTAATACGTACACCTAACGATTAAGCTATTCAGGTCGTCGACAGATTCGGCTCTTCTAAACACATTATTGGAGCCGTGTGTCGCCCGCGTTATCGGCAAATTTACATACCATCGCGTACTCTCGTCAAACACTTCCGACCATCATTTAATGCTCGAACGAAACCACCCAGTGCTAATTAACTAATTCGCCGGAATTCACGGCGCCGCGCTCGATTTCTGCGGCCGCGTGGTAGGCTCAATTCATCGATGTATTCGCTGTACATGTAGTAAATGCCAAGTTAAGAAAAATATCAACAAATTTTCGATGAAAAAATTGTCGATATTTGAGCTACAGGCAACGCTCCTATGACACGGTATGCAATCACACGGTTTCGCTCTGAACACGATCAGAAATTTGCGGATACTCTCGTACTATACGGTTTTATATACAATATATATGCATACATTGCAATTCTTTTTTAAAATTTATAAACTTGTCGAAGTAAGACAACAGTAAGACTTTGTTTGCGTCTCGTATAACACGGCATTCTTACGGTTACCCTAAATTCGGTACCGTAAATTCGTGGAAATATCATTGTCACTGGCCATTTCGGTCACACACTCTACTGTATAAGGTACCAAATGCAGTGACACCAATGTTCACCCGGTCTAACATTTTTTTGTCAACGAACGTGCGACACCTCTCCCCCGAAAACCAGTTCACGACGGCGCACCTCGGCGTTTAATTCGTCGCCACGAGGCGAGGTGAAACACGATCGGTTCACGTCGAACGGCTAACATCTTCTAACGGGAACAGCACCCGTTAAGCTGTGGTTATGGCTGACGGTCCTCGGGACCGGTATTAAGTTATGGTAATGTATGGAGCGCGTCGCGTAATCAACATGTGAAAAGGCTACTTAGCGGTCGATATGACGTGCACGCACTACTTCCCCGAACACATATGCTTTGCGTTAATTAAATTTTGATTAAGTGAATTCAGGAAACCAGTACGTACATGCATACCTATCAATGGGCATAATAGCGGTCGTACGATAAGCGTGATTAGTTGTAACTGTTAAAGAAACACTTAATTGTTTTAGTACGTATATCGTCACATTCGGTGCAACTCTCTCATTTGAATTAACAACGATTGTTACGACTTTTTGTTACGAGGAAATGTTATGTTATTCGTTTCAAAGAATTCCCGGAGTCGTCCGAGTTAATTCAATCCACGCTTCGTTTAATATTTTCTACATTGGAATTTCTTGCGTCACTCGCAAGGGAACATCACGAATTGTCCGTCTACGATTTTGATGAAACTCGACGGATACATTAAGCAGGTGAACATAGGGTACACGTATTTCTTTATAGCGGACCAATCGCAAGTTTGTGTCCTTTAGTAGTGTCCTTTTTCTTGAGATATCTCAGGAACGCCGAGAGATGTGCAAGGAAAAGTGTGTGCCAAACTTGCATCGGTTCGTTGCGTTTGCAAAGCCGCAGTAAGATTGATCGAAGGGAAGAGTTACCGGCATCGTATAATTTGCATGCCCGCGCACCGTTTTCTTGGAAATATCACGGGCACGTTGCGTCTGCATTTCGCGAAAGTGTGTCAATAATGAATGGGCGAGAGGAATTACGCGAACGACGGGACCGGTCCGCGCGGAATAAATTAATCGGCACGCGGTGTTTTCGATATCATAAATATTTCATCGCGATGCTCGAATTAGTTGCATCGCGTGTAAAACCACGAATCACCATTTTTGAACGCGTGTCGCCTTATCGAACACCGTGATACGTAGACCCACATCTGCCAACGAGATAATTATTCCAACGATGGGCGTATTGAATAAAAACTTCGAGTCGTTTCGTGCATCGACGGGTCATCGGATTATCGTAATTTTCGCAGCATTTATTAATGTTTCAAATTGGCTCGGTCATCGGTGAACTTCGTATTAAACGTTTATCGTTATAGCTGCGAAACTCATGCGCGCGTTCCGATGCATCACTTCACCTCTTGAAGTACTTCTTCTTTTCAATTATGGTACTCTCTTTCTTATCGCTCGTCTTTTAAATTTTCCTTCATCCGCCATCGTGCAAGGCGATTTACTTTAAGGGACACACTGTATAATGATAAAACATTATAGCGACGAGCATGTACTTCCTCGACAATTACTGTACCGCCATCCTCGGCGTCGCCAAAAGACGAATGCGTCGGGGGTTATCAAAATAACGCGAGTTATCAGTCGCAATCAGTCCCGATTAGCGTTTATCATTATAGCCGGTGCGTGTGCGCTCCTTGTAATACCGACTCGCAGCTTGCACGTCAATTACGTTCGATGCTCGATTGGATCAACTAGATAAGGGAATGAGATATTCAGAAGCTATAATTTCCCGTGTCATCGAACTCGTATCGTTTCAAGCAGCGGCCCGTGCTCGCGAACGGGTACCTCACCGAGGTGGCTGAAACGAGGTTCCCGATCTTCGATAATTTTATTTCCTTCCGCAACGAATTGAACGGCATCGTCGAATAATTATGTAAGCAAAGCGAACGCGCCGTAAAATATGAATCGGGTGGATTTTATTGGCGAAATTTGATGCGGACAGAAAATTATGATCGGCCCGTGCGAGATTTGTCGGGAAAAAATTTGTCTGCCAGTCGGAAATATAGTGTCCCCTGTGTAAATCATCCGAGGCGAGTAAAAACATTAATAGTTTTATAATATACGTTGGTGTTACCGACGGGCTTCTGGATTTTTCTTCTCGGCGTTAATTCTTTTTTACCCGCGGCTATGATTTATGCTGTTTATTGTTCGCTGCAATAAACAAGATTTATGTTCAAAATATACGTTAATTGCCCCGAAACCTGTTCGAATCTTTCGCCGATACCGCTGCACCGATATTACCGAATATAAGGTAGCTATTCTGTTACCTTCTATACGTCATCCAGATTTCGGATAAGGTGGAGGAAAATTGTGTAGTAAGTCGAACGTTCGCGTTAAATCGTGTTCACGTTGAGAATGATTAATCACAGCAACGGTGAAATAAAGTAGATTGAAGTTGCTGCTTCATTTTATTTCCCTCCCCGACGTCCGCCATGATCCCAGACGATTTTATTATTTTACGCAACGTATCGTCGAACGACGAGGCGTGTAACGCGTCTTATCGCGCATGAAATGATGGATGAGAGGAATGCGATCGGCGACGATTGATATCAAATTACGTTCGTTCCACCTGCACCACCCTACATGGTTTATTGCTTTACCTTTTCCGTCTCGGAAACGGCGACCCATTAATTTTCGACGTAGCACAGATACGGATTGAGAAAGCATGTTCGAATGGAGAAGATAGCGCAAAAGTATGAAATGGAAATTAAATACGGATTTATATTTAGAGGGCTCGGACGCCGATCGGTGCAGGTCCACCTTTACCTGAACAGGGTTACCCTGGGCTCGTCGACAACTCATTACGCCGTCGCGATTTCACTGACATTAACTTTCGTCGACGAATGTTTTCATCGACGGTCCGTATTTAACGGCAGGTTCGAGTTCCGGACCTAACCCAAGCCTAACACAGACCTTTAAACATTGAAAAGAAAAGAAAAGTAGAGGTCACTTGTATCATTTGGGTTACCTGTGGAACCGATCCACACAGTGCTTGAGCAGGCCTACAGTCTCTCGATAGTCCTTCGCGGATGAAAGTGACTGGCCAGCAGTGGGAACAAACGACAAAAAAGTTTTAACTCATCGCGGGAGTCTAAGTTGACTCATTCGTCGGGGTCTAGCCCTGTCCAGACACACCGGGGTGTCTCGCGTTAAAAAACCAAAAGGTTCGGTACTCGTGCCTCTCGCTGAACACGTCTTGTCGACGATCCCAGGGGTAACCCGTTCCAAACGAACAAATCAGACCTAATCAAATAAACGCGGCTCGCCGCAGTGTCGTATCGCTCTTGATTAACCACTGTCTTCCACTTACAACCGTCGCTCGAACCGCCCCTGTCCCTGCCTCTCGATCGACTTATCCGCGTCGCAAGTAAATACCCTTAACGACAGCCACCGATAGGGAGCCACGGCGGGGCAAACGAAACGACGTTGATTCCAATTCCGCTGAATCGAAGTCTTGTAAGCTGCGCGGGCAAGAAGTGTAACGAACCGGATGCTCGGTGTTGATGGTAACAGCAGATGGTCAATTCCCGCGTCCACGGCATGCAAACGTTTCTTGCACAATTCTCGATAACTTGCAATAATTGGCGCGGTAAATTGTTGCGCCCGCGGCATCGGCGCCCCTTTAGCTCGGGCAGGCCACGGGGCAGAGATAGCTGGCCCGGACAAATTTACATTTCTTCTTGCCGCGTTAGAACGTTCCACGTGCTTCGCGTGCCCGCGGACATCGCGTGAACGCGGCGAACCTGCAACAGAGATCGAGAGAAACGGGGCCAGACGAAGGCAGAGGGTGCTCTAAATAAAGTGCACGGTCGCGACGGAGAAAATGCGTACATACGTCGCGCGGAACGAACGCATCGCTCGCGACGTCCCGCAGCAACGGCATGGCGGTTCGAGGGCGGAAAATCGAGCGTGAAATTTGTAACTGGCGAGCGTGTTTTTCTTGCGAGATCGCGTACGTCGCGCGTACAGGTATCGCAGGTGTACTTACCGCGAGCGAGGAACTCGAAGGGATTCTGTATTCGAGGGGGAATCTTCGTCGAGCTACACCGGGATTGTCGGCAACTCGTTAAGCCGACGATGTTTTCGTCGACACGATCTGACAGCCAGATGATACGAGTTATCTATGTTTTTACTTTCTTTAAACATTTTGGTTGGTTAACCCAACAAATGGTTTTGGGTCAGGTTTGGAGGTGGAGCCTGTCTCTAAATACATACCGCCGACGAAATCAGTTGTCGACGATCCCAGTGTAACCCGCTCGGAACATTAAATACGAACGGTGATTCGCGTCTGACGCGTAACACCGTCCCGAGAGGGCCGCGGTTGCGTGCAACGCGTACCCGAACAGAACAACGCACGAGACGGAGTGGCTGGATCCCTCGCTTCCTGGATCTGGCCCGGTCGGATAACCCCGGCCACAATTGACTCGTAATTCATTTGCGTTCGCCGCGCATCCTGTGCAACCGATGCACCGGCCGTCCCCGTCGTCGTCCAGCCTCGCCGACAATGAGGCGCTCCCGGACGAGGAAGAGGGCGAAGCATTTGCATGGCCGGCCGATTATATCGTCCCGCGGCCGACGAGGAGACGAGAGGAGGACCGTGGACGTGGACGACGAGAAATCGATTAAAGAGGGGCCCCACCCCCACCCCCTTGAATGCTCCCTTCCACGCGATCTCAATTTTTCATCTCGATCCGTCCACCAACCTTCGCCTCCTCCCGTTCACCTTGCCCCGTCGCAACCCGTCGGGATGGATCGATCTCGTTCCATGAATTTCGACGCGGCCATGCTGAAATGAGTTGGGAATGAGTGGCGGGGGACGATTGGTTCCGTGCGAACGGAGTGCAGGCGGTGCTCGAAGGCGCGGAATCGTGAGGAAAAGTGGTTGCAGTCGAGCTGGTCAGACACCGCAGCATCCCTCGGGCCTCGGGTGTTCGTTGAGGAGAAACTGAAGCGGCGGGGTCGCGAACGGCCCCGCGCTGTTTATACAAACGAAGAAAAACATACGTAGATCTTGCGTTACTCGAGTAACACGAGTTTGGAAATTTTTCGAAAATAATTATGAGGTTTTAACGGCGAAATTTCTTGGTACTCCAATTGTGCGTCGCGCTTCTACGTGGTTCCGTCGTGGAAATGAACATCCTAGGATGTTCATTTGTCTCGAACGATAGGGTCGATCTCGTCCGAGGATGTGCATCGCGGCAGCTGCATCTTCCTCGTCGCTTTCGCGCATGGAGATACAGCGAGCGTAGCTGACCGTCCCGAGCAGGTGATCCAAGGCTTCTTGCTGGCTACGATTAATACGGTGTACTTTTTCTCGGCCTCTGTGAATAATACCGGCGAATTCCTCGCGGTGTTTCGATACTCTTTTCGCCGGCCAACACCGATTTCTGTACGCACGATCGTACAATTAGAGAAGATCGCGAGTGGATGCCTCCCCGTGCGCGCAATGCATCTTCCGGAGAGAAGGGGACATCTACATACCACGAATTCAACGCGTTCTGAGGGCTGAACGACCGGCTAATGGCTGGCTCCGTTTTTTTCGTTTCCGCTGAAAGACCTTCGGAGATCGAGAGGGAAGCCTCGATTTCTTCTGCGCGGCCGATTAATCGTAAAAGGAAATCGATCTCTGCGATCCCTCGAATTCCGCATGAAAAACCGAGTGAAATTATAATATACGCGATATTATGATAGCACGGCGTTTGGGTTGGGCGCAAGCGAGCCCCTTCAATTTGAACGCGGCACAATTGAATACGAAATCGCTGCGAATTAATTGTTCCCACCTTATTTAATCACCGATCTATTTATACCTTTCTATATCGCTTAAGCACAGCTTTCCCTGATTGCGAATTACGCATTTCAAATATCCCTTTACCGTTAAAACGGTCAGTTGATGAATCAATTGAGTCACAGTTTTCGTACGTGAGCAAGCATTGTCATTCTTTTCCAAGTAATTTATAAAAAGCCAAAGGTCCTATCTAACATTTCCTTCGTTTTTCAAAATATGCGCACAAGATGCACGCAGTTGAAGCATTTCAAGTTCCACGCGCAACTCCGAACTTTTGAACGAAGTTGAACTGGCTACACTAGTTTGTGCTCGCGATGCCGCGCGCGTCTTCTCCCATGTTGAATTCGGGAACGCCGATAGGTGATTTTATTTGTGCCAGGCTGGCAGGTATTCTGTCGCAGCTGCATACGTGCAATAGACGCAAGAGCGTTCGGGACAACGACGACGCGGCGAGTGTCGCGGCACCTCGAGGAGGAGCTCTCGCGGACAGATCCGGATGCCGATTAAGGCCCTCGGGTGTTTGATATATACCGCGTGCCCGTTGTCGTCCCTCGCCTCGTCTAGCGAGCAATCGCCGGGCACGCGCGTTACTTTTCTTTTCGCCTCGTTAGGAGCTTTCTCGCGAAATCGTTAGCCGGCGAGGTCGAACGACGCCGCGCCGTTTCCGGATGAGAATTTATAGTTTAATTAGCGTCCCGGCTGCAAACACGTAGTTCAGCCGTTTAACGCGACGACGGGTAAAACGCGACATGGGTAAGGCACGGAAACGGGAGCCTGCGCGTCGCCGGTCGACGTGACGGCCGCGGAACGAGGCGGTTCAGGTGAAACTTCCGTCAGGATTGTCCTGTGGAAACGGGCGATAGCGGCTGGAAAACGAGCGTGGGCTACTTGTACGCGCGTGTAAAGGGTGTTCGGAAAGGGTTGCGTTGAATTGCAGTGGGACGAAGTTAAGGGGGTTTCGATTTTTTGTTTTATGTTTATGATAATCGGACGGTGGAGATGTTGATTGTCGGTGTTTGACGCTGGAACCGCCGATAGATTTTTGGTACCATTTGGACGGCATACGTTGGACAGATTGAGACCACGAGAGTCGTTCAATGAATATTTAATAGAGATATGTAATTGTCTTATTGAAAGTCATCGTGAATTGCTGCAACGATACCTGTATATTAATCGTTTTAAAGCAAAAAATCTGACACGAGTCAGTTTGAGTTGCTTGGTAGTTCTGGGGTTAGTTAATGCAACACCGTGGCAAGTAGTTTTTTTGTTATTCATTTGATTAATTTTATTAATTATTGTGATAATTTAAGAGACACGAATTTAGGCTGGCCAGCGTGGGAAAAGTTGCAGAGAGTACAATTTTCATAAACACCTGAAACCAACGATTCCTGCAGTTGGAAGGGTTTAGATTAATTGGCGAATTCTATGATTCTATAATTTAATGTTTGGGGGTAATCAATGGCGATAGAATACTGAGTCTGGTAGAGAAAGTTGTACAGGGACGTTGCAACAATTAACAACTGATATTTCGCTGAAAGGGAACGTCCACGATCCTTTGCCGACTGTTTAAACAAACGACGAAACCTTTGAGCGGAATTTAAGGAAGAATACTAGATTACGATGTATCTATTATGCGTAAAATGTGTACTCCAAGGAGTATTACGTGTATTGCAAACATTGACTGCCGAATTGTTGGTGAATTGCAAATAATTTACTGAACATTGAGTTTTGTCGCGACCGGTGTAACTCGTTTTGAGGTGCGAATTAGCCGTGGCTGGCGGTATGGCGTAATGCAAACCTGATTTGCGTACAATAGCGACAAAAAACCAGGACAATGGTTTATCAAGATGTGTATCTATCGATACGCAACGAGGGAGCCGGTATTTCTGCGATTATTGTTCCAAACTGAATGAACGAACCTAATTGCGATGCAGCAGATTGCAAAAAGGATGTTGCAAGATTCACTGTGCCTGCATGGTACATTCGACTAACAATGGATTAGTAAAGATCGAAGACAACAAATAGCCTGCTGTTTTCAAGTTACAAAATGCTCGCGCAGAAAACGATATGAACGCTACAATTGTATAAGATAAATCTGTATAAAAAAAATACCTAATCATTTCTTCAGCAACGTTCTTTTCTTTTACATACATATTGTTTATATGTACAATATTTTATATAGAAAAATTTCGTCGCAGTAACTCGCTCGAACCGCTCGAGCCACGTTATTCCTAGGCAAACGCGGTTAAATTAATTTCGGATAGGTGTTAACAGTGGTCGTAAAACGTTCGTTCAATATTGCCGAATAATTCCACGTGGAAAAAAATCTTGGTACTGTCCAATATCAACGATAAACGTCGCTCTGTCGGCGTAATCCGAAGTAATGTTGAACTAACTATCAACGGACTGGCATTTTGACGTTCCACGGAATTATTTAAATTCACAGACGGTCGAATAATTTCGGCCTCTTTATTACGTTTATACGTTCTCGGGTGAAAAATCAAACAGGATTACCGGATCGGGATCCCTTCACAGTGTATGTTTAATTCAATTTCTTCGAGCATGTTACAGGGACCCCTATGAATTTTAACGATATCCCATTAACTTCTCACCCTTCCGCCCCGATGTTTTTATGGCGTAGTTACCGGCCACCAAATCAAAAATTCGCCCGATGGAACGGAAAAGACGGGGAAACGTGACGCGTGGGTCCTTTGGAATCTGTTTTATTCGTCTCCGTGGGCATCCTCCTATTGGCCGGGCCGAAAGTGCCCGTTGATCGTTAAAATCTTACCCCACTTTTATAGTCTGCCATAAATTTGAAACGTCAAACGTCTACGCTAGGCGTTCAAAGCTTCTAATAATACAGTCTTACCTTGAACCGTGGTTTCATAATGCCCGCTACCATCCCGTGCCCCGGTCGCAGCATTTACATGTTTGCCCACGAGCAATCAAGAGAGTATTTTAATTGCAGCACAGGTTACCAAATGGAAATCGAAAGGAAAAATCCGCACGATCCGCAGAATCGTCCGTATTAAATTACAGAACCGCGGTGATCGTAGCTACGCAGCAGTTCGCCAATTGATAATATTATGTATCGTAGCCCGTAATCCTTGCAGGGGAACGAACGGGGCGGTAATTATTTTTACTACCCCGAGGGGCACGGGATCAATGAAATAAATACATGCAAAAAGAACATTAACAATCGCAATGTTAATACATGGTTGCAAGAATAGAATTTCCACCCGCGTCGTTACGAATCGAAACTCGCAATCCTCTAATAGAATAGGTCGTCGCGAAGATTACCCCGATGAAAACTAATAATTCCCCGGCGTAATCGTGTTATCGTCGCATTACAACTCGTTACGCCGTCCTGCCAACTCCGTATTCCCGTCCCTGCCGCCGAACCGTTCAGCCCCGTTCACTATACAGTGCGAACAGCGAAATATATTAGCGAACTCATCCAAACTATTTTCATTTCACCCGGTGAACATCGCCAACTCGTGGCTTCGTTTCGTTTCAACGGCTCGAGCGTTTCCTTTGTCGATAGTGGCTCGCGTGTCGGCGTGCTTTTGTTTGCCGGCCGGCCATTTCTTTCCCTTTCTCTTTCCCGCCGGTTCGGTTTATGCAAGAAGGAGCACAAAGAAAAGGACGAGGCGGACAGCAATGCGAGAACGTAATGATCCTCTGCGGAGGAGAGGCCATAGCGGTCGCCTCGGCTCCTCTAATGACTCGGGACTGATAGATAGCCCCGCGACGATCGACAACTTCGGCTTGGTACCGTGGACCTTGAATAATAAGTTACATAAATTACACGCTTACCCTGCCCGGGTCCCGACGATACGAGCACGGATAATGACGGAACTTTCTAACGACAGCGCCCGGGTCGTGTGGCGGGGATTAACCCTTTCCCTGGGGAACTCTTAAAATTGTACATGGTCGTGACACACAAAGTGGCCATAGGCCACGTTAACGTGCGTGCGGCCTGGAAGCACGTTGAAACCCTTTGGACGGTGGGTTTGCTCGAGCAGAGTGAAGCGGATGCGATTATTTGACGAGCGAACGTAACGTGGAATAGAATGGTAGCTTGTTACATTATTATTATACGTCGGGAGGATCATTATCGATTGGACCTAGATGTTCGATAAGGGCATAGTGTACCCCGAAGCTTTCTCAATAATAGTAACCCTCTTTATCCGTGAATCGTTCCTGTTAATAAATCAGACTTTTCTGTCAAGTCGATGCCAATGTTATAATTTTCTGTATTTCAAATATCACGCGATACTTAAAATTCCATTGAAATCGATGTCTGTCCGTGTTATAATTGAATATCGCTATGCAGAATTTCAAACGGTTGCTGGGAGGAGAAAAGAGTCGTTTCTGTGCTCCTCCCTTACGTGTCCCCTTCGCGGACGGGGTGGTGATTAATGATCTTGTTATAGAACAGGAGTTTCATTTCAGTGAGCGATGAGTGTTATTCGACGCGAGCTATGTTTTAAACTTTAAACGATATCGGCGGTTCGATCTTCTTGCGTAGTCGGTTACGGATGCTGGGTAGCGTATTGTTTCGTGTACAACGTCGGTGCTGTCTTGACGTGGCTCGTGAATTTGCATACGGAAAGATTTCATCGGTCTATTTAAAGAACTGATTGGAAGTTGCTTGCGCAATCGTAATAGCGATATTATCTTAATAGGCAAAAATTATCGGCGGAATTTACACCTGACCTTTCCCGTTCGTTTTTCTCATTCAATCGGCCGCTTCCTGGGTTTTTTCATCGCTGAAATTACTCAATTTCGACGGTTCTGTAACTAGTTGGCTAATTTGGACATATTATAAATTCCGTGACTCCCGGTCTTTTATTTTTTCAACTAATAAAACAGTGATTTGATCGAGAATAAACGAAAGTTCGCCGTATAAGTTACACTCAGAGACGAAAAGCACGCTGAAAAGATCGGTCTTCGATTCCTTTAACGGCGGCGCACCTATTAAAAAAATCAGAAAAAAATCGAGAGTGGTACTATCAATGAAATGCACCTACCAAAAAAGTGTTAACGTGATCGGGCGATTCCTTCGATATAAATTCGACATTTTTCAGCATTTTTTTGCCTTTTTTTATTTTTCGCAGACCGAATGTCATATGTGTATCATATGCGTCTCCGCAGTGGAAACGTCACGGATTTCGTTCAAAAATTTCTCATCCGCTGAAGCGGGAGATATTGAGCAACCACACTATTCTTGCGTTTTCGCCCGTAACTACCCTCCCAGGCGAGTTGCATGGTTGAAACCTGGCACAAATTGCTTTTTCCTGACCACAAGGCCACATTTTACCCCCCTGTCCGCCCATAGCCCTTCCAGGTATTTAATATTTCCCATTATTTTTCTGCCACCCCTTCCCACCTTCGAACCATTCCTCCGTCGAATTCAATTCACCCCCTGCAAACGCGTCGCTCGAATTCGACGAAACAACGTTTCACGTCCCTCCGCGAGCTCGATCGCGCTTATCAAAGCGGCACACCCTTCTGCAATCGTCCTCGGGTACCCTCTATCCGTACGCCCGTCGAGTTCGCTTCGAGGGACACCTCGCCGCCATGGTTTCGACCAGCTGTCGCCGCACAAGCCTCGAAACGACCAATGCATTCACGTCGAGCCGCGCCAGAAAACCGCGTTCGTCCGTTTCGCGTAAACGGATATCTCCCTGCCAGCTGATGCATTGCGACCGGGTAGAAACGTCAGAAGTTAACAATGCCAGCTTTTGCCCGTGATTTAGAACCGCGAGGCCGCCGCTTCGTGGGCGTGCGCGCATTTGTCCTTACCCGCGTGCACGTCTTCTCCGTGCCGGTACAAAGCAGCCGGGTACAGATGGGTAACAAGACCGTCGCAGATTTCCTCCTTTCCCCTTTTTCTCTTCTTTTCGTTTTCGCTCGAAGAATCCCACAGAGAGCGTTCCCGTTCTTTCTGTGTTCCGAAAGCTATGCTGAACGGCCGACAGACGTTTACGCGAGACGGTGGTCGAGGTTGACAATTGTCGAGTGTATCTCTGTGTATTTTTGGGGTAATGGTGGCTGGTTTCGGCGCGATCGGCGTGCAGAAGCATGGGTTAGAAAAATTGTACGCGATGATCGAACCCGATGGACTTCGTTGGATCGTAGAAAAATCGTATCTGTGGAGTTCGAGTGGCGTAGATTTGCTTTTGCATTCGACTCGATAGAAGGGTGACTCGAACTAGCGTATCTCGAGAATCTGATGGTTTTATTGCGCTATTTGTTAGACTGCGCTGCGTTCCCCAAAACAGGAGGACCAAAGAAACCGCAAAGAAATTATTGCGTTATAGAAAAATCGATGCAAAGCTCGCAGTTTTCTCGTCGTCCGTCGGCCACCATTCGCAGCTATCGCTTAAGTTGAACGCCGAACGACACGGGAGACACAGCTATTGATTAGAAGACGGGACGAAAGAAGGGAAAACACGATGTACGGCCGGCAAACCTGTGCAATCTTCTACTTAGTGTTTTGTCGGCAGTGCCCTTTTGCAGGCGGGCAGAAAAAAGAAAACAATAAGACGGCCGAGCAGAGCGGCGAGATCTCGATTGGAGAACAACGTGGCTCGATTTTTCGCGATTCTTGCCGCCGAAAGAAATGCGGAGCGCGCTTAGAAACCGGAATCGGTTTCCGTAATTTTCAGCGTACCTGGACGGACAGCGATGATCAATCTTACGGTGATTCGACGCAGCTGGCTCGGAAAGAAACGCACTCGGATGCCCTTCGAAAGCAAACGGAAGCAAAGGGGAATCGATTTCGATCGACGATCACCGGTTTCTCTGAGCGAAACCGCTTTGCCGGGAAAACTCGAGCAATTTCTTTGGGGACGATATAAATCGTCGCGAGAAAGAAAAGCGGAAGAAGCGAAACACCGGGGATCGCTGTGGGTCATTTGTTTAAAGACCGAACAGAGAGCGCGGCGCAAAGTGTGCGCGATTTCACGCCAACAATTTGCAAATTGAAATTCTGAAACCACTGGTAGTTATGTTATTGCGCAATGCGCGTAATAATGAAAGTAATAACGGTGATCACGAAGAATGGCGATGCTCGCCAATTGAATATTACATATTTACAACAACACGGTTACGGCTGTTACCGTTTCGCCGTAATAATGCACCGAACAATTGTTCGAGCCGAATACGAACACGCGGTGGCGTTTCGTAATAAAGTCCGGGCCGAATGGAGGAGTCGTTGTTCTCGAATCATTGAACGCGAACCAAACGACGTATAAACATCCACGTTGGAAACGATCCGAACTACCTTGGTGGCCGTAAAACCGCGAACGAGTTGCGGTTGCGAAAACGCTGTGTGTGTGTTTTAAATCTTGCCACCCGATCAAATATCGCGCCTCCTGGATTGAGCGACCCCACGTTCTTCTCTCCCGTTTTAAACGCGCCGCCTTTTTATTCCGGCCAACGGTGTCGAATTTTCGCGCAGCGATCCGCGAACCGCAGGCCTGTTCGATTCTTTATCGTTCGAGCAACAACGAGACGCAATTGCGTTGCAATTTATTATCGCGCCGAAGAATCCTGCTCGTAAAAGTATTTCCTGCAATCATCTGTTAATTCGGTTCGCGCAATTAGTCTTTCGCTCGACGAAATAAGAAAATTCGTTCTTTCGACGAATAGACAGAAAAACGGTGAAAAACGACGGGGAATTCGGTGCAATATAAATTGCGATAGTGTCCACAAGTTGCATATTTTGTTAAGAAACAAAGAATTAGCATATCGTTCGTAGACACTGCGAGTAGAGATGATCGTTTCGAGTTTCTCGTAATACCGTCGCGGCCAATCGAGGAATAAAAATCGCGAGCGCGTTGCGCGTCGTAAAAGAAGAAGACGCCGCGGTTCACCCTCTTCGATAATCGCGGAAAAATCGAACGCGTTCGTGGCGCGAACGGGTATAATAGCCGGCGAATATTATGCGCACGCAACAATGCCGCGAGCAAGGATCCTCCTTGCAAAGCCACCGATCGGCTCTCCGAGTGGCTACGTGTCAGGGACGCATCAAGGAATCTGCCCTTTGCATTCGTCAGATCCTTTTCCACGAGCCGCGCCATTGTTGAACTTGCTGCGTTTACCTGCGCAACGTGCGCGCAATCCCTGAGCATTTCGTTGTACCTGAACTGCCGGGGAGCGCGACGCGACTCACGTTTCTTTCTGGACGGTTGGAAATACTGGAGGGATGTCTCGATGCTTAGAAACGACGCATAGATAAAGGGTGGAAATAATTGTCGATTGGTTGGCATAATTGACAGCAATGTTTAGCGGAAAGATCTCGGCCGAAAGAATTCAGCAAATAGTTTTGTTCAAGTTGACAGGACTCGTCGGAATTGAGAATTTGTCCGCGATGATCATCGATTATAAGGTCTCGAGAACCTTCCATTTAGAATTCTCGACTGACTACAGGTACGTCGTGTTTTGTTCATGCAAATGCTTTGGTTTCTACGTATGCTGCGCGGGTAAATTGCGGTAGTACCATCATCGGTGTGCCCGTGTTCATAAATCGTGCAACAGTTTTGACGTGCTCGGTCTGATTACGACACACGGGACTTCCAGGTGACTGTCCGTAGACGTTAGATACTGATCAAAACGATGCCCGTTAGCCCGGCCGCGTTTACGATAAATCAAGCGAACAACAACCGTGCGTTCATTTGTCCCCACGAATCCTCCTACTTGTCTCTTCACTCCATTAACGCGAGTAGTATCGGGGCAAGTCGTACCGACTTGTTCCAGAGATTTCTCTCGAAAATCATTAATGTACGGGTATCGTTGTAGCAATTTATTATTAATCTGTCTAACGCGTACCTTCCAAATAGCCGACCAAAGTGCCCGCCTCGCATCGTAGACGTAACACTCCACAGTCAAATGCTCCATTGGCGAACAAAATGAAAATCTTACAAAACGACCGTAACACGGACCAGTAAGAAACGGATTACACCAGGAACTTCACCTACATTCCAAACCTTCCCACGAAACACTTCCCCCAGTGCAGGATTTCCATTTTATCGCACGGGACGCGCACCTCGCTCGCAAACCTCCGCGCAAAACTCTCCAACGCGATCCGACACCACGCATTCATTACCACCTTCCCCCTCCCTCGACCCACCAAACACAGGTATTCCCTTCCGTTCACCGTTTCCAACCCCGAACCATTTCTCTCAACCCAAGACTCTCTAACCCAAACCTAACACCGGTCGATCGATCGATCGATCGCAAGTTAAAATTGACCAGGGCGGGACGTCCAGGCCCGGTGGCGGGGGCAACCGGTTTCCCCAAGCGGTCCGCAGCGTACGATGGTGGTTGCGCGACGGTGGTGCACGGTGGTGCACGGTGGTGCACGGTGGTATATGGTGGTACATGACGGGACGAAAGGGCCGTGGCAATATTAGAGGACGGTCAGCAATGGTGGATCGGTTCGCGCCTTGTCCGCCCCTGATCCGCTTCATTGTGGTTTATTCTTCCGTGGCGTCGGTGTGCTCGGAAGTGTACGCTCGTCTGGCTGGGGCTCGCGGAGAGTGTAGAGCGCGGGATACACGCGCAACAAAGGGGAAAAAAGCCGCGGCGATGTGGTAGGATGAGGCGGGTATTCGAGGCAGGCCAGAGAGAAGAAGAGGAAGCCGGCAGTAGCGATGGGCACAATGCTTCTCGAATCGCTGTTTCGGACACATCGCGACGTTCACGAGGGTCGAAGCGTTTTTCTATGGGGCGGTGAACCATGCTGTCACGGGGCCGCTTCCTCGCATCCGAAGTACGCGCTCGATGAGTGCAAATTTTGACGGAAACGATTTCATTGGACAATTGTATTGCATAGTCACCATTTTCTACGATTGCCTCGCAACTTTGGATAAGCCGGTGGTTTCCCTTTTCGTTGGAACTGCGTGGTTCTTCGTCGAAGAAAGTCTCCGGGTAGTTTTCGACGGCTATCTGGCTATAATCCGAGGGGACGTGGTCCGTGGGAGCACGGTGGGCGCTGGATAACTTCTCGCTTAAACTCGTTCAGTTTTCGCGGTGTCCGTTGCGAGTTTGCTCGCGATACTTGCTAGACGTGATTGCTTCGCCAGGTGGAACAAGCTCGAAGAAAATTATTCACCTGCAAGCCAACCAAACGCGCAGCAACACGTTCGTTATTTATTTTCAAATCGGCCACGAACTTTTGCAATCATCCGATATGTCACCTGTTAACTGTCTGACCAAGCTACCTGGTGTAGAAACCCTGCGTCCCGGTCCCGACATACCCGAAGCTGTTGCACTTGCACACGCCGTTGTTCTGGCGTGATGTTTCTTCGTTCACTCGTCGCAGCACTATTGTAACACGTCTAACTGTAAACACTGCTCGACGGGTACTAGTGAATATTGTTTACATTTGGCTTAATTAGCGTGCGTAAAGTGGCTGCCTACTGCAAAACCGACAGATCGAAGCAAAGTATTCACAAAATACGTAGTTCCTCGAAATACGTCAAAGTTCTACTGCAGACGCGTACATCGGGGTGTAACGCTGTTAGAAATAATTTGTTGATACCACTATCTGAGTCCAGCAGGTATAAATCAGGTTTCAAAGTTAAAATATGAAGTGCACTTGCGTGCACGACCGCCACTGTATGTTGCGCGTCTTTTTACTTCAAACAGAAAAAGCAGCGATCGAATAATTATTGGAACAGTGGAATGCGAGGAATAGAATCACTTTCATTCATCACTGCGATTAAGTTATACCTGCAGGGTAATAAACGTAACTGCCTGGACATTTGTAAATGGGGGGGTTGTTGGGCTGACTCTGAACAAGTCTACTCAAATTGGCCAGCGTTTCTCGTTAATAATTCCAAAGCGAAACGTCGACCGTCATTTCGGCGAAAGTTGTTCCAAGTCGCCCCCCAGTAACCCCCCCGTTTCCCGATGCTTAGTTACGAGCCACCCTGTACATCGCACAGGAATCCCACTTATACAGCGGGAATCGGATCGCAGCCATCGCTACCTGGCCGTACCTGGCGAACGGCAGACGCCTTGCTGGTCAATGAACCGTGGCACACGCGACGCTTGCGCGCGCGCGAACAACACGGGCGTCGTTGCGCGTACGCGCGTACACGCGTCCTCCGCTGGTATCTCGTCTCGTTATTACGCACGATACGACCCACTGATGGGTCGACGGAATCGATGCGAGGCTTGAATAAAGGCCCGTCGTCGAAGCTTCTTCTTCTAGCTGGTTGCGTTCGCCTTCTGTCGAACGTTCGGTTCCCTTCCGCTGGCCCCTTCATCCGCTTACTCGCGTTCCTGCGCGAACCGCGGGTGCACGAGTCGCCAGCAGGAAATTGGACCGAAGCGTTTGGTCGAGGACGGCGGACAATCGACTCCGCGGATCGCTGGAGGATCGTTTCCCCTTTTCCGGGGGGATGTTCTTTTAGGTAAGGGAGTGGGGCAAGCGTTCGGTTGGCATTTTTCAGGTGCCTTCAGCTGAACGATCGTTGGACCCTTTTTTACACCGGTTCTTAGTTCGAGGGTAACGAGAAATTCTTCTAACTGAATTGAAATCCACGAAGTCGACGACGTTGAGGTTGATAACGCGGCGAGTGGGAAACGGAATCAACTCGAAAGCTGTTAGCGTCGGGGACGGCGATTGTTACGGGGTTTCCCTGTGCAGGCACGTCGGCACGGTGGACTCCACTTTGACGATCAGTCTTCTTGAAGTTTCTTAATCGCTCGCCGGGGAAGCCTGCAGCGAGTCGATCAGATATTTTGATGAAGTTCGTTGGTTGTTACGCGGAACATGTGCCCTGATGGATGGATGGTCTGTGCAGAATAAAGGTGTAATTTTCCATGGGACTGACGAGCAGGTAATAGGATACGGTTCGATATTGTTAATGACACCAGACTGTTAACGGATGCTGATTGTTTCGATACGTATCCCCCTTGCTGAGGAATATATAAATTTTGAGGAATAAACGAGATATCATCTGCGATCGCCGATATCGATCGACGTTATTGAATCTTTCAAATCCGGATGAAAAATGTGTATCGAAGTCGAGGGATGTATCCTTTGCAGTCCCGATGAAACAGATAAGCTTCTTCGTTGCTGGCGGAAGGAATTTCGGACGGACGGATTAGAAAGTTCGATAAAAGTTGTCCCGTTTTTAGAAACGTAGAAAATTGGACATATCTTCGGTGGATTTAATATTATTATTATTATTATACAGGTAGTACACGAAATTGTCCACCCTCGTGCCAGCACGAACGCGTTTCTCGATAATCATCGCAAACGGTACAGGAAATTCTTACGGCTCACATTCCGACACGATCTCGCCCTCGATGTTCGAGCAGTCACCGTGACAATACATTATGTGCTCCGTGCTGTTCGGGCTCGTCGTTACAGTACTGTCAACAGCGAATTTCACTACGCTTCCTCTCTCTTACGAGTCAATTTCAGCTCTCCGCCGTCGGTGTGACGTACATTAAAAATAAACGACACCGAGCGTATCTGGAGCAAGTGGAACAAATGCTTGATCGCGTTAACGCGACGACATGTATCGGTAGTCAGAGATCCTGTCTTCGTAAATTGTTCGAACGAAAAGGTACACATTCGGCGTCCTAAGAGATACCTGTTCGAACATTCAGGTCCTTCTAAATTTTCTCAACGATCAGCCAGACCGATTTTCGGTAGCCATCTTCGAGACTTGAACTGTGCAGCCGTCGCGACGATGAATAGCTGAAACGAAATTGCGTTAAGCGTACCACCTTTTCCTTCATTGCAACGATGTTCGCGATCTAACGAATATTCCAGCGCATACGTGCCGCAAACGAAACTCCAAAATTCGTGGAAGCGCGCCGAAGTGCTGGCAGCAAACTCTTCGGGACCAGTTCTCCGCGAAACTCCGCCAGCCTATTTCCAATTAATCGATGCACCTCTGCGCCAGGGAAGCGTCCCTCCGCGACTAGCACCGGGCACGAGGACAATGCACGAGGAACAATCAAGCTGGAGAACAAAAAGAATTAGATGACGCATGGCCGTTCCCGCGGCGACTTCCGAGTCCTCCGGAGGTCCAGGGGCCGTGCACGTATGTACGTCCACGCGCTTCGACGGGGAACGTTCCTCCTCCGGTTGAGCGATAGCATCGTGGTGACCCTTGGATCGGTCGCCACGAAGGGGCCACGCTTGACCCGTCCCGCTCGTCGTTGTCCACGGGCGTATAGCTATCGACGTGCGCTTCCTCGACGTCGTGATCGCGCCTTTCGGGGTCAACGAAGGTTGGAATAGTGAAAGCATGAAGAGTACAAAGGGAGGAGGACGGTTCAACAGCCTGAATAAATGTATAATAAATCATAGGCAAGTTGGCGAGCTGACCGCGGGCTATTATTATCGAGTAGCTCGCGCTCTTTCGCAGAAACGGGAGAATTCATTTAGTGATTCGTCGGGTGTATCGGTGGCTGGACGGTATTGAATACGATTTGCCGATGGTGCGAACGAGGAAGCTGCAGCGGGACCCGGTGAACGGTCCACGTCTTACGGTTACGTGTGGCGGCGTTTTCGAGTGATTTAGAATCGCTGACGGTCCCTTGGCGAACTGCTCGTCGTTGTTGGAATCGGCTATCGCGGTAATCGTCCCAGGAAAATCACTCGTCCGGGTGGCACGGGGAAAAAAAATGGAACAGAAATTGGGACGGATGTCTAACAACGTAGCAACACCCAAATGCGTACCAAATGCTCGCCTGGCAAATTCTACACTCACGTATTCCGGTCTCCGTTTCTTCTTAGTTTATCTTGCGTTCATTTCGTCGTCTCCGTTCGATTCGCGAAAAACGGATCGCCGACCGATGCGTTTTCGTGGGACTGGTTTTCATGGCAAGCAGGAAACTTCTTCTGCAGGATGCGGGGTATTATGGCGACGCGAGGATCGTCCGCGTTGCCGCTTGGAACCAATACGCGGGTTGGGTTTCTCGCCGCGGGACACCAGCGGCAAATTGCCCGGGCAAAATGAGAAAATCGAGACCGGGAATAGTACGGGATGCGTGTGCCGCACGAGTCGTTTCGTGTCAAGGCTCTGACACCATAGTTATGGATGTTTTTGTCTCGGCCTTCGATGATTATCGATGGCTATCGACGAATAGATGAGCTTGCATTTCTGCGGGGGGGAAATGTGTTCAAAGTAGTTTTCCTTGGGCTCGGTATAACTTTATACTTTATTAACCCTTTGCACCCGGTTGCCGTGTGCGGCACGACATCAGTTTCGTCGCGGGAGCTCCTATTGTCGAGTAGCGCTCGATTTCAGTTGAAACCTTTAAAATACCAGGGAACTGTTGGAAAAATAATTCGCGGGGCAAAGGGTTAATAGCTCAACCCTCTTATGCGCGTCGATGCAATACCGATACCGCTCGAATCCGCGTCTCCCTTATCAAACCCGCAGCCGCTGCTCGGGGAATGAAACGAGGTGCAAAGTGATACAGAAGGATCAGCGAAACGAAAGCAACAGCTAGAAATTCGCCAGAGAACGTCGTGATCCCAGAGAGCGGAGAAACACAACGGGAATTGGCTCGTTCGCAGACGCGAATCCGTAAAACGGCATATCGCGGACGTTTATCCAGACGGGTGGCGAACCACCGGGCTGATCTAAATTGAATGGGCATTTCGTGATATAGTGCGCGACATCCACCCACCCTGAAGAGAACCGCCCACGATAAGCCTGGCTGTGTTCCTCCGGCTACGTTCGAACGGTTTCGCGTCTCCATTTAGCCGGCCTTCGCTTCCGGACGTTTACGTGGCCGTGCACGCACTAGCCCCGCGATTGACATGTTTACCAGCTTGCAAATATAGTTCTATCGCGTGCGATACGGAGGAACGGACGGGTGAACGGCGACCGCACGAAATATGCTGGCGAGGACCGAGGTAAAAGTGCGCGGGCAGGTTTTCCCGTGATCGAAAACGTCTTTGTCCACGATTTTATTTCGCGTCGTATCCCCGAAATTATCTGGAATCGTCCGTAAAATGTGAACAGCGGCCTGGGCGAAAATTTCCCCGTCGAACGATAACAGAAGCGTCTTACTGGTAAACCAATGTTTCCAAGCCGTCGACCCGGCTTGACGATTCCACCAAGAACACAGAAACCGTGATTAACGATTCGTCGTCGTTCTACCCGATTTCGTATCTGATTCTACCGAGAGTTCCGCCGCGCCTGTGCGTACACATGTATATACCGACGGAATTCCTTTTCTCCTATTTCTCTTGTTCCCTTTTCCCCCGTTCTCTCTGTCGATCGAATCTACCCGGCGAGCACGAGCTTTGATCGATCGATATCATCTCCGTACAACGTTCGTCCCGTCCCTGCATCAATCGATCGACGCGTGTTTCAGCATGGAAATTCAGCGCTGCACGAAGCGTCCTGGCGAGGATACAGCAGGACCGTGGCTGCCCTGGCGAAGGCCCTGGGGACCCAAAGGGCTCCTCTGCACGCGAGGAATCTCGCTGGATTCGCGCCGCTGCACCTCGCCTGCCAAAATGGTCACAACCAAAGCTGTCGCGAACTCCTGCTGGCTGGTTGCAATCCCGACCTTCAAAACAACGTGAGTAATAGGCCTCTCCTCTGCCTTTCTCCGCCAGTTCTTACCTCGGGGCCTTTTAACGGGACGTTAAATACGACCTGCCCAGTCGACACAGTTTCGTGCTGGTCTCTTCGGCCTTTTTGGAATTGTTGACGAAGAGTGCGCCGTATCTCTTGTTCGTCCGGATCGCTTCGATCGTATCCACTGCACGCTCGTGGGTGTCAGCGATGGCGACGTGATCGATGCCCTATCGGGGAAACGAGGATTACGTTTCGAGAATCGTTTCGAAAATTCAAGAAAATTCGAGATTCTCAGACCTTTCGATGATTTGCTTCCAGTACGGAGACACACCGTTGCACACGTCCGCCAGGTACGGCCACGCCGGAGTAACGAGGATCTTAATCTCGGCCCTTTGTCGGGTCTCCGATCAGAACAAGGTAAGCAAAACGGTCTTGTTCATTTTCAAAGATAAACCATCGCTCGCCATTTCCCTCGGGCCTATCGTACAAATCCTGCCAAACTTAGAACGGCGACACTGCCCTCCACATCGCCGCTGCCATGGGACGTCGAAAGCTGACGAGGATCCTCCTAGAAGCTGGCTGCGATCGCAGCCTCCGCAACAAGCAGGGGGAGACCGCGAAGGACATAGCGCGACGCAAGAATCTGACAGAGATATTGGAGATAATTGGCAAAGCGCGGAGCAAGAGTAGGACGCGTAGCAAGGGCCGCGAGGAGGACACTGCAACTGCAACTGCAACTGGAACGGGAACGGCAACACCAGCAGCAGTAACAGCGGTAACAGCAGTAACAGCAGCAGCAGCAGCAGCAGCAGCAGCAACAGGATCAGCAGCGGCGACGGCGAGTGCAACCGTGGACAAGGTCGACGGGAAGAGTGGCAACAAGGGCGAGAAGAAACGAGAGAAGACCGGTAGTGGCACCAGCGGGAGCAGGGACAGTTGCACGAAGAAGGAGAAAAAGAAGCACAAATCGTCTGGCAAGCAGAACAAGGTCCACTTCGAGAAGGCCGTGATGGGCAGGCAGTGGTCCCCGTACGGTTGCCATTACTATCCAGATCCGGAAGCGTTCCCCCAGCCGCGTTTGGACTCCCTTCCGCCGGATCCATTGGGTCGCGGTGAGCAGTACTACCTGGACTTGGCAGGGAACATCAGGAAAGGACCAGTCGGCGTGGGATACACCTGCTACTGCGCGCCGTTCTTCAGACACATGGAGGACAAACTGGAAAGGGACAAAGCGGAGTTAAAGGCGCATATAGATCAGGCTCACGAGCGATTAGATTTGAAGGTGGCGAATTTAGAAAGGAGAACCAGGGGACAGATCACGGAGCTGACCAGGTGTGTCGCAGCAGAGAGGTCCAGGTGCGACGAGAGGCACACGCATCTTCAGCAACGACTGTCGCGCGGTGGTCGAGGAAGGCACAGCGAAAGACCGGCCAAAGTTACGCTGGCTAACGACCAGTCGTTCCCACCAGCTCGTGCTAGATCCTTGGAGGATCTACTGGACGACAGGCCGCACGACAGAAGCTTCGAGATTCCGGGGGAAACGCCTGTTCATCGTGGCAGCTTGGACGACCTTGACATTCCGGCTATACCGCGATTGAGCAAGTCTATGAGAGACCTTCCGTCCGGTTCTGGTGTCTCGAGATCGACGCTGAGGGTGCTCGATGTGCCCGCCAGGTTGAACGAAACGTTCGACGGGGTGATCAAACAGGATCGCAGCTCTCCGTTAGGCGCAGCCTCGTCGCCTTCGATAGGATCCAGGCAGCAGGTTCATCAAACACGCGTGAGTGTGTAATTGGAATTCTTTCTCTCTTCGTTTTCTTCTTCGTTAGGCTAAGAGGCTAGGGAAGTGTTGATTAAGCTGCGAGACTCTAATGACATCTTGCTCGAGAGGGGAACATGGGCTGGGCGTCGCGTTTACGAGCGTAGATCTGATCTCCTGTAGCGTGGCGTGCTTAGGTCTGGTTGTAATGGACAGTTTAATGGCATGAAATTGGAGACGACAACAGTTCTTTCTTTTTCTATTTCTCTTCTTTAAGGGGAGTCGACGAACCTTTTTGGCTCCTGGAGTGAACGGTGGGATATCGTTATATGTATAATAGAATGAACACTATAAACAGATGTCATGTATAATACTGTTACGTATAATATTGCCAATTATTTGTGGTAATGGCGGAGTGGCAGAGATTATTTTAGCAAATGTTAAACATTTCTTCGACAAATTGTCATCAGGATCCGTCGTCGCGAGATCATGGCGTCAACTCGTGCCAAGATGAGGGCAACGCGATGCGGAAGAACGAGGACACCTCGAACGAGTGGAAGTCTTCTGGAAGGCGCAGCGTACACGAGATGATCAAACGATTTCAACAGGTACCTGGCATGCATAATGGATGGCGAAGTACGCGTTCCGGAAGTAGTGAACCCACCAGTCCGGAGCACAGTCAGTGTTCCCAAAATCAAAGGGTGCAACCACAGGGAGGCGTAGCGAACAGCTGGAGGGGCGAAGGTAATTTTTATGAAATGTTTCACATATACGTATGATTATAAATTGCAAGTATACCCGTCTATGAATACGCATTTTAATTGCACAATTTTCAGCGAGTTACGGTTATTGTGGATAATTTTGATAAAAAAATCATTTCGCCGAAATACAGGAAACGATAGCGAGAGCAGCGACGGGGACGAGGACGAGCAACCGCAGGCACTAAATGGAGGGCTCTCTGCAAAAGGAGTGATATCAGAGCATGTGCATTACAACAGCATCGCCAGGATGCCATATAGGTCTCGTAATGCGGTTTATAGCCCAACACCGCCTTTGCATGACGCACACAATGATTCTGGATACAGTACTCGTATGTACGGTTCAAGCAAAGGTGCTTCGCCTTCGTTATCAGGTAAAATTGTGCTGGCCCAACGTTCAACTTCTCGCAAGATTCTTACGTTACTAAACACTTCATCGGTTCTTAATTTATTAATTTACTAGAAACTAAACTAATATCGGTGTATTCGTAAAGAATTATCTGTTTCATTTGCTGCGTTTGTTTTATTTCCTTGCTTTACTTCTGTTACTACTGCTTTTGCACTTATTTTCTTTTTTGTAAGGAAGTATTTATTATTAATTTCTTTTGACTGTTTGCTAGGTCAACTGGAATGCGACGTGATTCTTCCGGTCACAGCAAACGCATTCCCAAGTGGAGAACAACTGGCTGCACTACTGGAACAACCAAGAAACCACGATCTCACGGTCTATGAACGTGGTACCGACAATTGCGTCATTAACATTGGAACCGCGAGTCTTGTTTAATACGTATAAGGCATCATTTGGAAACGAATTCTCGTGTACTTCCAAAGACATCGACGTCTCGCATAAATTAACGATAGCCGTTCTGCTGTTAAGATACTTGAGAAAAATATGTATAAATTTTTGTTACTCTGTTCAGTTAGGAGATCCCTCTGTACAAAACGATTCTCATTTCGAAGACAAGAAAATTATTGTTTTGTAAATAATATATAGATTTGCGTTCAATCGTTATAGTTGTTAGGACTGATGACTTTTCTCCTTAGCAATGTATTTATTATCGAAGAGTGTTTTGTTTATAAATAGAGAGCGCTAGATAGAAAAGAATTGTACGTGCATCACAGAGTATACATTATAGAGGAGGAGTAGAATAAGACGCGCGATATGCTACAGATAATTTTTTTTTCTCCTTAACCAGCATGTATCGATTTAAAAAAAAAAAACCAGTAATGTCACCTTTATACCCGGAAACATTATGTACCTATAGATTGCCATGTATTAAAGAATTAGGTTAAATTATGTGTCTATTTATTATAATACATGTATCATAGCATGTATACATGCTTTGTTTTTCACTCACAGTACTATTATATCATTAGTAAATACGTAGGATTAATTTTCTACGATTTGTAATTAGATTTTACTTCTCGTTCCAAAACTGAATGTATTGTGCAACGATTAAGCGTGATTAAATAACAAAGGAAATCTTCGACAATTACTTACTACTTTATTTAAGCGCATGACGACACTGCATATTCTGTTATCGATGAGTGATACAGAGGCTTTCCCATTAATATTTGTGAATTAGCGTCTTCGATCTCTACAACGATGTAATCACCGTTCTTTATTGCCCTCTTTTCCTCCGAACTCTCTCCTGTGCGTATGTCCAAAGATGGAATTATTACTCGTGTGTTACCGTCGTTTTTTCCTTTGAGAAATTCCGTTGACCTTCTACTGAGCTGAAATTTAAATATACATTTTTTTTGGTATCACAATTCTAACGTGATTGCGCAACAGTAAAACAAAATTGTCATACTCCTTCTACAAGCACAAGCTGCTGTTGTCCAATTTGTAATTTATTCACTTTTTCCACCTCAGTTCGGTACGTCGAAATCATTCGTTCAATTCGATCTTGTTTCACTTCAACTGGAACGTCATCTTTGTAACGACGATGTGCAGTAGTTTTCTGAAATTAATATCATGTACTTTAATATCTTCAAAATGTAACATGATATATAAATTTGTGGGATATCGATAAGAAAAATACGTTACCTCCCGCATGCTGTAGGAATAGAGGTAAGTTTTATTATATTTTACTAGTTCTAACAATGAAAGTGTATCTTGAAATTCCTCTTCTGTTTCCCCACAAAAACCAGCAATAAAATCGCTGGAAAGACATATATTTGGAACAATATCACGTATATGATACACCAAATCTATGTAAGCCTCTCTAGTGTATCCTCTTCTCATTCTCTCCAAGACACTGGAATTTCCACTTTGAGCGGGCATATGAATCTCCTTACAAATATTTGGCCTCTCTGCTATTAATTGTAAAACTTCGTCTGGAAAATCTTTAGGATGCGGCGATGTGAATCTGCAAAGGAATTTTCTATTAGAACTATACTCCGAAACAGTGATTCTTCCAAAGTATAAAAAAGTTCTTGATACCTTATTCTCATTTCCGGATTAACAAGAGAAACTTTATCTAATAAATCGCAAAATCGATAGCCACCCTTCTTGTTTTTATAAACGGTTCTAAAGCCCTTGGCCAGATTTGTTTCTGTATCACCAGCCGTATAAAATTCAGATAGAGATGTATCTCTGTAACTGTTCACGTTTTGTCCAAGAAGCACTACTTCTTTCACGCCGTCGTCAGACAAAGATTGAACCTCTTTGACTATACTATCGATTGGCCGCGATCTTTCCCTTCCTCGCGTAAACGGAACAATGCAGTAAGTGCACATGTTGTTGCAACCGCGCATTATTGTTCTACAAAATGATTAGATCAGTGAACATTTCATTAATGACAAACATGTATATAAATCATATGCTATGAAGCAGCGAAAATAAGAAATTACACAAATGCACTAGAGGAGTCTGGATTCAATCTGACTGGTGTGATATCCGCATACGTTTCATCGAATGATAGAACAACATTAATAGCAGTCTCATTATCTGGTACAGACAATAATCTTGGCAAATCCTTGTAACTATCTGGTCCAGCGATCACGTCCACAAGTTTTCCTCTCTCTAATATTTTATCTTTCAATCGTTCCGCCATGCATCCTAATGGATACATTCATTGTACAATAAATCTATAGAAAAGTAACAGTGTTTAAATATATGGTCGTACCTAGCAGGCCAATTTTTACGGAGTTTTTCCTCTTCTTTTTTCTTATACCATTTAAAATAGTCAACTTGCTCCATATCTTCTGCTCTGCTCTGTCTCGTATAGAACACGTAACCAGCAAAATTATGTTAGCTTCATCTACGGTTTCAGCTCTTTTATAACCGTGAGATTTTAGTATAGACCAAATCACCTCTGTGTCGTTTACATTCATCTGACATCCATAAACATCGAAAAAGACTGAAATAAAGAAAATCGTACAGCAAATAAGACAAGAGTCGCATATTTTCTGACAAATATATATTCTTAGTTTACCTTTTTGATCGTGGCCATGAATGTTTTTTATATATGGAATATTTGGTACAATAACAGGATCGCTGAGGATTTCATTCTCAGGTACCAGAAAGTCTTTGAACGAGGGTCCATTCTGCGCCAAATCTCTGAATTGTTTTAAATCGGCAGCGTTTCTTTCTACTTCTTTAGGTATCTCTAACTGAGTTACGGTTTTATGTATTGTTTGATGTTGTCGAAAGTTATAAAGAGCTTTACGATTACATTGTGTGGACCAAATTTTTGATAAAGTATGATACGTCTTGGAAGGTTTAATGTTTTTAAACGAATTTAGTACAGCTGTCCCATTCATATTTAACACTGTTCAATCGCAGGTTAGGAATGAAAATATTGACAAATAGGTTATGTAACGCGAAGTCAGCATAAGAGAAACTATTGACACTATACGTTGTCATTCAAACTTTCTTTATAAAATCCAATTATAAGCTTATTCTCTCATCAATTTTATTCACAAAATATAGAATCTCTTCGAATTAGAACGAAATTTGAATTGCAAAAATGCTTTAAGGTTAACCCACGTTTTGAACGTCAGCGACACTCAAATAATTATACAATTATCAGGCATACACACCTGTTAATCTAATATATAAGTTCGTTTCCTATTTTGTACAGCATTTATAGAAGGTATTTTTTTTTTAATCAAATAAGAGACAGTGTACTTTATACATATGTTTCATTATGTACTTATTATAAAAATTGAATATTGTGTTATTTAATGATGTGCAGCAGCTTTTCTCATCTGGACAAGGATGTTTCCAAGTTCTTCACGTTTCCTCTTAGCCCTGATATGTGTGCCCAGCTAGAAAATTACAATGCCCATTGTTTATCCGAACATATACAGAATTCTAATCACACACAAATTTATTGACAAGCTCACCCTCCTCTTCAGGAATTTCAGTGCACGCTTATCCTTGGAAACTTTCAACAATTCCATCGCACGCTTCTCATACGGCGCATGTCCGGTTACCTCACGGATTAAATCTCTGACAAACTTACTGTGCTTGGTTTGTCTCTGGAAATGTAAATATACAAATATTTAATACTAATCCTTTAATAGTGCAAATTATTTTTCTCACTCTAAATTTCAAAAATTTATGCAATTGTGTAGAATAAACGTGGACAACGATTAGACAGATACTACTACTTCGTCATAACATTAATGTTCCTATCATTATACCATGTACTTACTCCCTTTAATCTTGCTGGCAGTACACACACGGTCTTTTTCTTTTCATTCTTGTTTTTCGCCACACGGATCTTGGTGGTTTTGTGGCCTCTGTTGAGACCAACAGCTAATTCGTATCTCGGAGCCATCCTGCAAATACAATGACGTGAGTTTTACAGGTTAGGTCGCTAAAGGAAACAATATGAATCTACATATAAATTGCACGGTAATATTTAGTGGATTAACTTCCAATAACTTTCAACAATCCTTATTGTTACAAAGACATTATTATTTGAGTAAGATCCGATAAATATTTTGCGATTCAATTTAACACAAACCTTCACGGTTCCAATACAAGCATAAAAGGAAATACGATCTCGTTTTCATCAAAAGTTATCACCGCTCTTTACGCGCACGCGCAGTAAACGTCACTCTTGCCCAATTTACAAGTGAGCAACGAACAATTTGTAATTAATGAATAACACGCACCTGTATAAATGATTTTATTATGTATTTATAAAATTGAATTCTGGAAGAAAAATGTGTTAATTTCGTATTTATTGTACACCCTGAATATTAAATTCCTCATTACAGTTTTTTAAGAATGCCGTTCTCAACCGCGCTCGCCATTTACGACAACGAAACTCCATAAGGTGATTTGTCTATTTCTGTATCACGTCTGTGGCTGAATTTCAAAAATTTATGTCGAAGGGCGCCAAATTACTTACTTTCCCGAATATCTCGTTACGTTTTAACTCCGCTTATTCAGAGGAGATCGCTTTACCATGACATATAATTATGTAAATAAAATGTATGTAATACTCGTAGCATAGAGACGGTGAGATTTTATTGAACCTACAGTTCATCTTTTACAGACGAATGTAAAATTTGAATCTATTGTGCTCGTGAATAATACCGTGTAAGAAGACTTAGGAAAATATGGAGCCAAATGTAGACGAAACTGAATCATTTAATGAACTAGGAGCAGGCGATGTATGGAAGGATTTTCAATGCCCGAAATATATTTTCTGCACCTGTCCACAAACTGATAAGTTACCAATAGAAATATTTAAGTTTTACAAAGATTTCAAATCAACTGCTAATAGTAACTTAGAAAACTTGTGTAATCTCATATCTGATCCTGTAACAAGGACCAGTGTAATTCGTATAAGTAGACTTTTAAACGAGTATCTTCACGAAGTGGGAGATAGCGGTTATGTATCCTTTACTGAGTACACAATCGTCTATTTGTAATTTGTTACGAAATTAGAACTCGTATAATTTCTTAAATTCTTGTCCAAATATAAAATCGTGTTCAGTAATTCACCAAAGTACTTTCCTTAATAATATTTAGAAAGTTAAAGACCTACCATTGGTAACGAATGTATTGAAGTTTTTAGCTCAGAATGTCGGAGTAGTTAAAGAGTACAAGTTACATCTTGATAGAATGCTGGAGCTTTGTAATGTTCCACCGTTATTAGAAAAATCTTCTGAAAGGTTAATCCATTGCTGTGTAATAGAGCAATATTTCACATTATTAGGACATCTTCTGATGATCTTGCCAACCAAACAGCAAGCATCGAAAGTTCATAAGGCCTTTCATTCTCTTTTACTAAAACACAAAAAAAGAAACCTCGCTGCAATAAAGCTCGAGCATTGTTGTGATGCTGTGGAGAAGTCAGAATTACCAGTTATTGTTGTCAATTATCTGGAAAATTCTTCATTGGACAAATATTCAGATGCATTGGAATTGACTTTCTTAATTTCATCTGTCTCGTACATATGCTGTACGTATCACGAAATTAGCTTTAACGGTACAATTTAGATAATTATTTACTTCATTGTCCATTTATAATATATAAAGCTCGCAGAATGTTGGAAGCCAATGTACTTAACACTATACTCACTAGAATGAATCTACCTTACTCAACTGTATTATGTTGCATGCGTCCACCGGACTCATTGTTCTCTGATATGCAATTCAGCGATTATACTACTGTTTTAATATTGGATACATTAAAGAGCTTGTTGAAATGTATTATTAATCCCAATGATGTACCAATTAACTTGAGCAAGAAATTTAAATTTTCAAATTGTGCTTTGTGGTAATATAATTTCCAACATATGCAGCAGCCTTGCGGAATACAAAATGCATACTGAAACAAATTTGTGTTGCGCAGGGGTTTGTGTTATGCATTTAAATGTCACGTACTTTACGGATATACAAGAAATTTTAACATAAAAATCAGAAACGATATCGCTATGATTATATTGATAATATCCATTAGTTTCCCTTCTTGGAATCTTGTTAGTACCGGTATAGCGGAAACTGTTATCAAGTATTTAGTCGGAATGGAGTCTGAAACAGTAAGAGTATTTTCGGAGATGATCAAATTTGGCCGAACCAATGAAGATCTATACTTTGAAAAAATGTTGTTGCTGATTGTAATACAGTTGGCAGAAACTGATGCTTCTATTTACGTAATTGCTTTTACTTGTACACTACACTTTCATTACAAATTGCGTGACTCATTCTAATATCGTAGCACTTGCTTATGACAGTTAATGAAACGGGAAAAACTGATGTTCACTATACTTCAACTAGTTAATCCAAATACCATGAATGGAGAAAGCTCTTGGAGTGCATCTCAATTTTGGAATTTGTGGACCGATGCAATGAATGTTTTGTCTGTATTAACGTTAAAAATGCCAGAACAATTTCTCAAATATAATGGTAGCATCAGGTAGATGAAATTTCAGAGCCATATATAAATTTTTCTCCTCGTTGCCAGATATATTAACCAAATATTTACCCAGATTGTATATGCTATTGGAATGGTGTTTGAGTATAAAAATTGATATAAAAATAATGATGACCTGTACCAAGACAATTTGTACAATTATCAGGTACAACAACAAATACCTGCTTGAATCTTTTCGAGAACATGGCATTGTACTGTTATTAATAAGTTAGTTCCTTCTGTGCATATTATATTGTCACATTCTATATTTTTGCAGTTCTGCATTATTTGATAATTGTGTATATATATATGCTCACATTTAACGCATTGCAGGACTCATTAATTATACTTCGAAATCTAAAAAATTTACAATGGAGCAACAAAGGATATTAACGTTGGCATTTATGTCTGCTGAAAGTCTCATGAGAAAAAACAAATTTTATCAGGAACTGTATGGAGACTATAGCATTGCGCTTGTTATGAAGCTATTATTTCGGTGTTTTTATCAGAAAGATGAAGAATTTCAAGTAGATCAACGGTAGTATGGATTTACAATAATAATGGCAAGATATTCGAATATTATTTACATAAATAGATTTTATCAGTCTACTATTAGCAATTGGTGCATACATATGGGAATGTATAATATGGTGTCCCAAAATCCTTGAAAAGTTCATTGAATGCGGAGGAATATATATTATCCTTGATATTATTGAGACTACTCCTTACTATTGCTGCTGTCTATTTCTTGCCGTATTGACTGACATATGCGATAATTTTTTTTCTGCCCCATTTTTATGCACATGGCGTGCAAAGGACAAGAAAACTGGACTAATGTCCCTGTTAGCAAAGCTATGGAGGGAAGAAGAAATACGAATGAATGCTAGGAGATATACGGATAGTAATCTTGGAGGCGGGTGACAAATTATCAGCAGTAGATTTAAGATTGTTACAACGGTGATAGATACAGTTGTAAATGCAATTCTGTTCGGTCGTAGATAATCAAATGCCGCAAATGAGTAACAAGCAGTGGTTAGAGACTTATTCTATAAAGCTAACCAGAGATGCTAGTCCAGCAATAGAAGACATGATTGGTTCGGTCAGATCAAAAATATATAGCATTTGTAAGATAGTAGAAAGGGATAATGGCAGATACAAATTGGCAAAAGAACATTATAAAATGTTACATGCTGATCTTTCAATGGAAGATAGGGTAAGAATTGTTTAAAGACAAACACAGATTTTATGTTTTCCTAATATTGTTTGACATTATTCGGTGCATATAATTACCTTCTAGATTACGATATCTACAATAGAATTGTATTTCGCATTAAAATTAGGCCAGGTAGCCGTAGAAGTGGCGAAATATTTCGAACAAGTTGGTATGAACCTCCTTGGCATAGACAGTCAAGCATTGTTTTTAATGACCCAAAAATATAATTCAATGGGCTCAGTGACAAACGATAGGCAAAGTAGAATAACTAAATCTGTACAAGAAGACGAGGAGGTTGAAGAAAAGGACGAATATGCAAGGATTCGTGATTCTAGGCTTATTTTGGCCTTAGATGCATTTGACGAACTCGATTACATATATAGGACAATGGATAAATCGTACATGTTGAAGAGAAAAAATGAACAAGTGCTACAAGTTAATATGGCTTTGAATTTCCCGCCTAAATCAGAAGATGCGCATTGTCATAGAACATTTCAAGATAAAATTAGAGTTACGGTAAGCGTGAAATATTTTTTGTTTTTAGATCGTACTATCGGTATTATCCTTTTTTATATTGTTTCACGAGATATCCTTATATACTTGAATTACTCCGAATGATCTTTGTATAGGCCGTGTTCAATCAACACCAAACGATCAGCAGTGGTTTAAGACCAAATACAGATTTAAGTGAAATGATATTGAGACTCCCTCTTATTTCTCCCAGTGATTCTTATATCTCTGACAAAGCGTATGATTCTGAAATATCTTTGCCTTTATCTAGTGCCTGCTTCGCAAATATAGAGAAATTTGCAGAAAATGAGTAATTACGCGAGACTTAGGACGGTAAACCAAATCTTATTTCTTACGTCTGCTATTATTATTTTGAATAAATGTATATTATCGTCCTCAGAGATTACAGAAGTCTTCATTGCCGGCGCAAATAACATGCATAAATTGATAGAAATGTATACCAGTGGTGATTTAAGTACAAATAAAGGACTATTAACTTTGATCGAATAATACTGTGTTAAATGTATATGTAGTAGCTTTGCATTTCATTGCCACCGTATGGTGTTTTATGGGCTGTATTGTGCGTTATGTTGCATAGCTGCAGGCGCGCGTGACGTCATCTGTTCCCGGCGTGGTTCCGTTTGGCGCAGGTGAATTTGATAGGCGACTGCAGTCGATACGGTAATTATTCTATATTATCGGCCTATTTCTGAATAAATCTAACAGAAATATAATTCAAACGTCGCGTCGTACGACGTCAAAATAACTATTTTACATTTTCCTTTTCACCCTTAGATTGATCGATAAGATCGTTCGAGAGTTAGCAATGGCTTGATTGGTTTCGTCGCCACTATCTCGAAGTCTAGATACTATATTATCTAGAAAACCTAACGGAAACCAACCCAGGAGAGTGGGTGAAGAGCACGGCGACGAGCCAGTGAGAGCCAACATGCCGTTCCCGCCGCAAGCAATCGTAGTCGTTCTCGTTCGTCGGGTACCGGTTTAAAGACGTGTTGGAACAAAGTCCTCGATTACCCGTCTCACTTTCTCGGCTGCAATTCGTATCGTTTTTCGTTGACACTTGTGAGCATCGCGGTGAACTTTGTACGCGATAGTCGTGATACTTTCCATCAATCATATTTTCCCCAAACTTTCATGAATTTTCCTTCTTTAAAACATAGTTCGCACCGCCGCGTCTATACTTTTGCTTGACGCTCTTTCCGTCCTTATCTATCGTTTCTTGTGTCTTCTCTGTCCCGTTTTCCATACCCCCTCCCTTTGTTCATCCTTCCGTCATAGTCTCTCGTCGGTCGCGGGAGGCAGACGGTACACGAAGCGCACGGATTTATATTCGTGCAGCACAGGAGAGTTTTAGCAGCTTCGTAAATATGGCGTGTGAACGGTGGTGCTTTAACCGTGACTGTGACGGAGCTCCTCGACGATGGCTGTACATCCTGTTGCTGGCCTTCTGCGTGTTCGAGCATCTCGATTGGAGTTTTGCCGACAACGAGCTTGGTGAGTCTTTTCAACTTGTTGCACCTATTCCACGTTCTCGTTTCCGACCCCGTTCTCGAGGCGATGTTCCTCGCAGACTCGCGATAGAAAAGAAAAACGAAAAAAGGAAAACTGCTCACGGACTGTCTGCTCCGGAATCGAGCGAATAACGTACAATAGGGAAAGGGGAGATAAAGAGAAAAGAAACGCGTTTCAGGTACGAACGAGAAAACGAGTTTACGATTCTTCCTACGCGTACTACTACGCAATTTCACTACAAGTAAGCGTGTCTGTCGCCTTGTGTTAAAGAAACAACTCCCCCCTCGACATCGTCTTTTCTATTGTATTGTATACGTTTCTCGTCGGGCTAATTACCAAGGTGCCTCGTCTCGCGTAAAACTTTTACTAAGAATTCAGTTGTATACAAACATCCCGGTTTGTGCACGCATAATATTTATTTGTCAGCCGACTTGGTTGGTTCAATCAAATCGTTTGTCTTTTTCACGTTTTTCAATATTTCACACTACGTATTTGCAAGGTATATGTACAATTTCATCTGCATAGTACGCTTTTCACGGTAAATCTTCATTCCTATTTTTGCCCGGAACCATATCCGATGTCGTGCTTGCAGCTCCCACTACATAATACCATCATCATTATCAAATCCACGGCTATTTATTTGGCAAAAAAAAAAAAATTAATTATAGGCAAAAAGATTAAAAGCCAGCGTCCAATCGATAATAAGATCGATCGACGAGCGTCGGTGTGTATTTTTTCCGGTTTATGTATATCGTTCGATACCGTTCGATCGACCGCGTCGCCAATTTTTCGGAGTCGTTAACCTTTCTCGGTATACCTACGGTCATTCCGTCGGCCATTGGAAAAAATGGAATTGTGTACACGTTTTTTCAGAATACTTCTCAGAAAAACTTTCTATTTTAATAGGAACCTACATACATGCATACGTTTTATGAAAGCTATCGCCACCGGATCCAAAGGTGGGGAGGCTTCGATTTAGCAACAATAATAATAAGAACCAGCAAGTGAAACCTTCACCGTTTCGTTAGATCAGAGTCGACGCTATGTGCGGTCGCGAGAAAACAACAAACGGGAAGAAAACCGTTTCAACCCTGCATTGTATCGCGGATAAGCGTATACGAGAAAAGGGGAGAAGAAAAGGAGAGAGAGAGAGAAAAACACGTGCGTCGTGTGCGGTTTTCGTGCTCCGATTGGAGGATGGCTGGAATTTCTGAGATGACAGATCGAGAGGTTATCGAGGTCCGTTATCCTTGCCCGGTTTCTCGTGAACACACTCCGCGAATAATTTTATGTCGAGCGTAACTATTTATACCTAGCCTGACACGGGTTACTTTATCTTATTTTCCGCTGAAACTCCCCAGCACATTTCTTTAATGTTTACTATTCGATTAATCCGACATGACGGAAATACTGCGTCCTGCGTTATATTTTTCTGCGCCTTTCATTAATCGCCTTAAATCGAACGAGATATACGTGTCGTGTCTCTTTTCTTTCCTTCCTTTCCTTTTTTGTAAATACTCCTCTCTGCGGAATACCCCGTTCTTGGAATGAAACAACACGCGATAATTTCAATTCATACGTGCGTTTGTAAAGCGCACTTGTTCAGTGCCTCGATTTCCCCCCCCCCCCCCCCAGTAATGTAGTGTATGAATTTCAAAGATATGCGCGTAAGAAAATGATTGCTACCGAATAGTATTAATTCAGCGGGTAATCGTTAAGAAATTATGTAACAGACACACGGCGGAATTAATTTCCGTTCATTTCAATTGCAATCGGGGTGTAACGTCTTCTCTGTCCGACTGGTATTGTAAGTTTTTACTTGTTGCCCGTCATTCATTACCGATCGCGTTAGATTCGATCCGATCGGGAAAGGATGCCGAACGGTTTTATGTGTCGCAATGAAAAAGTCGTCGGTATCGAGCGACACGACACGTGCCTTCGTTAATAATTTCTGCATCCTCCGTCGTGCGACATTCAATATGCAGATGTTAAACAACGCGTCTGTAACTACGTAACAAGCAGCCGCGTTACCATCCTATCCTTACCTTCGTTTATTGCTTTTCCGCTCACCTGTTTCGCTCAGAGTTTCTAAACATTCGCGACCTATACATTTTTTTTTGCCCGCACTGGAGACAAGCAATCGTGGCACCGAGCATGAATCATCGGCTAATCCTTTATTTATTGTGTATCGCATTAAAATGCTATTAGCCGTTTCGCCTCGTTCCTAGGCAGCTTATATACTTAGTCGCCTCCATGGTTAGGCGATACTGCAATTATACTTGCCGGTTCACCTTGTAGTTGCTCTAAAAAAAAAAAACCATTAATAAACAGATGATTATTCCGTTGCTGTGCATACGTATTGTGTACAGATTCGAATCGCTGACAATTGTGTATACGCAATTTTCATTCGAGTGGCCACAAGATAGAATTGTATGCTCTCGTTACTGCAGAACGGCCAACGAAAGAATGACCCTGCCATCTAAGATTCTGGTAACACATGGCCGGATGCGAAATACTTCGTTTGGACCAACGTTTCATTTACGCAGGCAGCGTGGCTACATACGGGGTGTTCCATTGGTTATTTCAAACGTAGTCGTGTATCTCAGACATCGTAAGGTCTAGGTAACTTTCTCGCGGTACCTTATTACCCGTTGCTCCAAACACCATAACTTTTACTCGAAACATTTTCGCGTACAGTTTAAAGTAACGAAGGTGTTTCATTGCGTAGATCAGTGGCGAGCAACCTACCACTTTACGCGGCCAGCAATATCAACCCCTTCGCATCGGAGGACGAGATATCTCGTCGCGTGATTTCGTTCGTGACACGCTTTGTACGCGATATCTTGCAACGCAATGTCTTTCGTGCGATGCCACGCACGAAATGTCTCGCGAACGCTGTGCACGGAATATCTCGCATGCCTTTTTATTACAACGCGATATGTATATCTCGTCCTCCGATGCGAAGGGGTTAATTGCAGTACATGGTGAGCGTGGTTATATCACAGACGAGATATATGGACCGGCTAACCATGCAAAATGTGTTTCTTTCTTTCCCCGTATTCGTGGGACCCCGATGACCCCGTGGCAAGCCCCGTCTTCTGGAGTTCCCGGGGTGCCATCGCCATTTTTGATGAAAACATGATCGAAGTGTCGACCGTTTGCCAATGAATTATTTCATTGCAGCACGCAGCGTCGGATGAACGATTTTCTGTCGCGAGATATTTCGTGCACAGCATCGCACGAAAGACGTTGCGTCGCAAGATGTCTCGTCCTCCGATGCGATGGTGTTAAATACTCAAATATATTAATCAATTAATCGAATTTAAGACGTAAATTAGCCATCTATTATTTGATTTGAAGCAAACTTCTCTCCTGTTTTTGTCTTCGCGTGCCGGAGGGCAAAGTGTGGTCACTGGTATAGACGAAATAGCCGAGAATCCTGACAACAAATCGGTTTCGTAATCGTACAGGTTCACACGATAAACGTTCCGTTGCTCCATCGATTCTATTATTTCTTTTTTCCCTACCGTCCCCGAAAGCCCCTTCTTGTCCCTTCGCGAACGAACGGGACGTCTGCTCGATACGGGACGTAGTATTATTCGTCTCGGGTGTGTTTCGCGGGCACAATCAACGGCGGGGCTCATTACGCGCCTTCCGATCGGAACGGAGCGGTAGGGAAGGCGTAACGAGTGGCCACTCGTGTGAAGCAAGTCGGAATTGCCGGCACAAAGGGCTGTGAAACGTGTGCAATCCTCTCACCTCCGTTGGAAAAGCGGGAATGCGCTTTCCAAGCCGGCAGCCTTACTCCTCTCGATTGACCGCAACACGTTTTGCTCGTTTCAAGGCTGCGAGGGGCAATTAAGCGACAATGGCACTCCGCAGCGGTGCACACGGGTTTACCAGTGCAAAAAGATGCTCGCGTTCCGCTCCAATTGATGCTCGATCATGCGCCGCACGAGTTCAAGGGGAACGATTTTAAGTGCCGCCGCGGATAAGCCGTTGGCCGCTTTGGCCTTTGTTGGCGGATTTTCTTCTGTCTGTATAAATAAATACGTGTACGGGGTTGCGATAACAATCGCGCAGACTTTGTCGGCCGAGTGAGTAGAATTTCAACGGAGATAAGCTTAATGCAGAATGAACGATTCGCTCGTGTCCGATAACAATGTTTTCGTTATGGGTGGCATTGTCTTTCGTATTTACCTGTACGTGGTATCGAACGTACTTCGCCAGAGGTATAAATTATCTCAGTAGCGGGTATACGAAACGTAAAGAAATAACGTGAACGTAAAGGCCCTGCAGTGTTTGCTCGTTTCTTCTTTTTTTTTTATAGTTTATTGTACGACGGTCCGCGTACATAGGTATGCGCGTACATACAATACGTGTTCGTAGCTTCCTCGGGTATGTTTTGCCGGCCACGTTCTGGGAAAGCGAACGTAGTTTGTGCGCGCGTGCAAAGTACGCAATGCCGCGGCGTCTTTCATTTTCGCGTGTACGATTTCGCTTGCGAAATTCCTCCGTTGAACCGCAACGTAAATTGTTCGCGCGAGGATAACACGTAGTTAACGTTCGACATGCCGTACAGTAACTCATTCTTCGGCGTTATACCTTTAATTGCTTCGTTACCCTAGGCGGGGCGCGTAATAACGTTTCGTCGAAGGTGACTCGATTCATTTGCATTGTTCGAGGACCCGGTGCCGAACCTCTTCGGTTCACTTGCTCGCGTGTACACATGTACCCAGTGTCGCGTTGTTCGCATACCGATAACGTAACGGAGTCAGTCGATAGACGACAAGACGAACCGCGTGAATCATATCGCTCGTCGCAATTTCTATCAGCGCGAAAAGTTCAACGTTCTCCTCCAATTAGTCCGTCGGATTAACGCTTACGCTATTTCCGTTCGGTTCGGTACTAAAAATAGGAAACATCTGGTCTTCTTGGCAATACATGCTTCTAAATTCATATATCCAACGCGAATGAAGCCAACGTCTTAGCCCAGATCTCGTTTCTTCGATAACGCGAACAGCGTCGGCCCGATCGGTGCTCATTGACATGATTGTTTCTATCGTGAATATTAATGTCACGATAGTTAAAAGCATACGCGTGTACAGAAATCGATTATACACATATCGCACGGAAGTGCACCGGTTGCGTTTGCACGACGAACGTGATGCGGAAATGCAATTTTTAAACTTGCACGAGGCGGTGCCGCCCGACACGAGTAATTACGGACAAATCGATGATCAAAGGTGAGCGCGAAGGCAAGCGAACGTCCGCGAGTATGTGAGCCTCAGAAAATAATAGTTTCCAATATAAATAAGGCTGGTGCTATCGTGGAAATTGGGGGGGGGGGGGGGCCAATAATTGTCGCAAAAAAGAAAACTTCCCAGTAAGGCGAACAATTTATCGGACGGAAAATGTTTTCTTTTAATTACAAACTACGGTACAAAGTTGCACAAACTATCCTGCGCATTTCCGCCTGCGTTCCACGCTATCCACTTAAAACATATGTAGCTCTGTTTTAACTGTTTGTTCTTTTCGTTTCACGTAGCCAAACGTGTTCATTCCACGCGCTTCTTTTGCTCCGTTTGGGGAAACCCATCTGAAATAATAAATTTCCTCTCCGATTTTACGTCGACTCTCTCTCTTGTCGACTTTCGACATCGACTTTTAAAAGTACGGGCTAAAGCAAAGAGTACATAACGTGTTCCAAGTACATACATGCTCCATAAGATTGAACACTTTCTTCGCAAAAGATTTTCTTAACGAAATTAACAGCGGAAACTGAAAATCGCGATACTCTTATCTGTTGTGGAATCAGAAAAACACAGGCGAAGGAAGGAATTCTTCAGGCACATTTAATGCGACATACGCATACTGGGTGTTTCAGCTAGCTTGATCACCTCGAATAATTACTAAACGGTGCACATTGTTTAGAAATTTAAATGGCTTCGGGGGGCACATCTCGTGAAATACGTACGCACCACATTTGATTTTTTCACATTAAAACGACGCGCTTTCGTGATTAACGAAGTAATTCACTAATAAATAATGCCCCTCACCTTCCATACTCCGAAATGGATAACTAATATCTCGTTCGACTATTAAGTTTATCACATACGGTGGTCAATACTCCATCGATTCGCTAAATCTCCGAGACGCGATCCTCGAAGCCATTTAGCACTAAAACTACCGATAGGTCTCGGTGCCATTTAGAAAGTACACGTTCCACCGATAATGACCACGAGAAGTTTCATTCCGCAATTATCGAGGGTCATAAAATTGCTGCAAACAATGCCTGCGCGTTAACAATTTAGCAACGAGAAGTCTGCGAACCGGTCTTACCCATCTAACGCCGCGTACGCCGTCTAATAGTCGTTCGACGTTATCGGGCAAACTGAAGACACCCTGTATGCGGGCAAACAGCGCCAACGGACGGAAAGGGTGGTCGCAATGGGGCTGGTGGTGCACGCAACACGAATCGCGAGAAATAGCAAGAAAAACGCCGTCGTCGCAGCTTTGCCAGGCGGCAGCTTTGCACAGGGTAGTCCCGCGTTACTCGCAGCTGTTCAACGCACGTGTGCGTCCGTATATACGCGGTGTCTTCTCTTTTTTCCCCATCATTGCCGGGCGCAAAAGTACGAGGGAGCGTAACAGCTCGTCCGCGAGGCGAACACGAAGATGCGTACACGCGGCCGCGCGTATCCGGCTTCTCCGACGTATATCGCGTTCAATATGCCTGTAACACGACATAATCCTGTGTATCGTGTTCCACGGCGATCGGTGCAACGCACGTTACGAATATCAGCAACGCGGCCGCACTTTTCAGCAGCTTTCATTGGGGTAAATACTACACCTTCGCGGCGCACGGTGGGCCGCGACTGCCAATTATTTGTCGATTCTAATTCGAGGGTGTAGGTGACATTGCTGCACGATACTGGTCCGTACCCGAGACAAAGAAATTCATTTTTTGATTTGTTCGATTCATTTTTACAAACATCTTATCGAGGTGGTAATGAGAAAGTAACGTGACGTAAAAAGGTGTGACAATGTAGCGTTAAGAACTGTCGCTATAAAACGGCGTCACTTTTGACTGCGTCGCGAACCGGACAACTGCAGAGACAAAAGTTGCGGTATAAGAATTAATGGTTTAATTTAAATAACAAAAAAACGCAGCGTACGTGCGTTCGAAAAGGTTTGCTTCCTCTTCGAGACTCGACGAGTTTCTCCGTTTCGATGCAAATCGAACATTTCAAACCTGTTTCATTTGATTCTGTGCAGCGTGTGTATATGCTGCTTTGATAACAATGTTCCTTCTACGTTCGATCGGAAGGAAACACTTTCTACAGGTTCTTGTCCAAGTTGTAGGTTGCAGAGGCAAATGGAAAGGGCGACGATATCGAGAGGAGTGAATTTTTCATAGTTTATGTATATACTGGGTGTACCGGATAATTTGATTATCCCGGATAACTATTGAACGATACATTTGATGAAGATTGTAGGACACGGAATTCGAATGGCCTCGAGGGGCCCATCTCATTCGTTCAAACGGAGTGACGCACTTTTATAATCGTAAATCGATAGAGCATCGAATTCTGTGAAAAAAATGGACGGATCTTTATATGTTCCAAACGTAATAGTTAACAACTGACTCCTTTAGTAAATTATTTCGCGAATATCTCGTCAACTTGGTTTTGCACATAGAACGTCTGTCCATTTCTACTCTGAATTTGATGCTATACTGACTTGCGATACGAATAGCAGGTCGTACCATTGAAAAAGATGAAGGGGACCTCGAAATCACCAAAACGCCTCCGCCAACAAATAAGAGCAAACACCGTGCGAGATGGGCCCCTCGAAGCCATTTAAATTCCACGTTTTACGATTTTCATCGAGTATCGAATATTAAAATATCGTTCAATAGTTATTCGGGTAATCAAGCCAGCCGGGACACCCTTTATGTATACATATACGTACACCCACGTGCTCCATTTTATATGGCCATTAAGTCTTCCTTTCGCGGATGGCCCTCCTGATTGCACTTGATTGGACAGTGTCTTGCACACTCGTCGCTTCTAGAGTAGTGCGAATTATGGGTCAACCACATTGTTGATAAGTGTCGTATTAAATATCGAGCTTAATCAACCCTCTAGCGATGCCGCGTGCGCGTAACATTCGTTGCGACTACGTAGCACGACGTTGACCCCGTTTCGTGCACAATTAAGTACGGGGAAAATGAATCAGTCGCTCGTAGATAATGTTAATTACGCTCCGTAACGCAAACAGAAAACATTGCCGCCTATCGTCGTTTCTATTTCAATCCCCCCCCCCCCCCACCCCCCCGTAATTTCTTTACGATAAATCGGGATATTGCTCTTGGTTTCATTATAATCAATACCAATAACGTCAACAGTGAAATTGAAACGAGATGTCCACTTTACTCTTGTTATCATTATTATTATTGACCGGGTAAAAATCCTTTTCTACGTTACGTCATGATTATCTGTAGCGTGCAACACAGATCACAGATCACAGACAAGTCGCGGTGACTTTTCCCCGTCGTTGGCGAAATTTCTTATTAAATTTTCAACACTTGCACAGGTGAAAGCCCCGGGCCGGATCTAAAGCGGTCCGATCGATCGATTGCCCCTTTAGACGTTTGTGCAATATTGAAAAGGGTCGATCGATACGCATTTACTCCGTTCCGATTAAGCATAGAATTCGATTACGTGGTATCGCGAAACCACGAGTTCGTTGTACTCGCGGCCGAGCATCCGATAGTCGAAGGTGGTTGACTCGGGGCTGGCTTGATGCCTGAATACATACGTTGATAACGCTTGCTCGTAGGTGGACGACGAGACAGGTAAAATGCTTGCTATTGAACGGACGCATTGGGGCTTCTCTCGCCGGAAGCGCGACCGTGCCTTACCGCGAGCTCTTCCGCTTTTGCATACAGATATACATTAATGGAGCGAATCGTCTCGGTCAGTCACGCTTCCTCGTGTTTATTTTCAGCGGACATCGATATTGCCCTACCGTCGAACGAGTGGTCTGCATCGAGAAGTGACTTTTAGCCAAAAAGTGAAGTTTCTCGAATCGATGTCCAATGGACGAACTTTGTCCTTAATGTCCATTGGCCACGGAAATGAGAAAACGAATAAAGTTTAATAACAACCGTAGTTGCAACAGACAGTTGGAGTTTGGAAGTTTCGAAGATAGCATTTCCGGTGGAAAAAATTGCTTGTCTTGTTTAAGACGCCCCTACGATTCTGCTTAATATTTCCCCTCCAATTTTGTTTTAAATGAAAAGCGTACCCTTAAGTTCCTAATTACCGCTGTCAATTAAAAATTACTGCTCGCGACGCATTCAAAATGTTACAGTGAACGCGGCGAAGAATATTGTCCGTATGCGTACATGGTTGCATTCATCGTCAGAACTCCGTGACGCTTTTTTATCAAAAAAAACTATTAAATAAACATAAAGCGTATTACATTATGCACCATTCGAAACGATTACGGATTAATATTCCGCGCTCCAGGTTTCGCTTCGATATCTTCAAATGGTACAGAAGTTGTATCAGAGTGTCACGAAACTTCACGATTTAGACCACCCCGGGCCGTCTGGTTCTTTTGTCCGGTTCAAACGTAATTTACAACGCAGCACGAATTGTGCATACGATCGCGGATGAAAAGCTTTCAACGAACGACGGGAGAGGAAAGTTGCCTCGTTTGCGCGCAACGAAAAGAAACGAAACGGTTAATGTTACGATTAGCATTAACGAGCGGCGTCGTTCTCGTCATCGTCGGTGGTTGCCGATCTCGCGTTGACCGTCTGGCAGCCGCAAGTAAGCCGGCGCCAAATAATTCATAAGATAATTTCTATCGAACGAGATACGCGGCGCGCATCTTACTGCCAGCCCCGATACGGATTATTGCCTCAATTCTCCCGGGGAGCGAGTAAATTGCATTTAACGAACCGCTCTGCGATACGCCGTTAAAGGCGTCGCATCGCGTTTAACCGATCTATCGTTCGAGCGATTAGCGCCGAGCCAAAATTAAGGACCGCCCGCTATCGATTAATATGATCCTTCTGTTACACCATCGGGCGGTATCAATTTTTGATTGCCGCTTCGCTGTTTGCGAAATAACGCCGACGCCGGCGCCTGGTCTCGCTAATGAAAGCCGAGTGATCTCGAGGGAAGACAGACGACGATAAAACTCCGTTTGGAAGATGTCGTCGAATCGCTTAAGACGGATCGCTGTAGATCGTTGTTCTTTTCAAGCTTTCGTTTTTGTTGCAATAGTCGACAGTTCTTCTCGACTGTTTAGTACCGGTTAGTGTTTGCTACTGGGCTCGTCGGGCCTGGCGAGTTCCCTTTTTATATTTGGGAATGTGCCGGAAAGTCGTGAGTGGGCGATGCCCTGGGGCAGAATTTGTGTGTCAATCGCATACCCAGATATGTTGATGTGGAATTCGGAGAAGCGCACCCGTGGAAGGAATTCGGTAAGGAGACAGTCAAGGTGTAAGGTCTGTGAGGGCTGATAAGGAGATTCGTGGAAAGTGATACGGGAGAGTTGTTCGACAAAGTACAAGCGTAAGGTTAAACCAAGGCTGTGCACGCATACGTTCGCGGTCTCGATAAGCATTGCACGTTCTACACGTGGCACACATTCCGACACATTCGTCGCAATCACTTCTTTTGCTCGTCGATCGTTTGACAATATGCACGTTGCATACGCGTATACTTGCCCGTTCCTCAGCTTCGCTGATATTCACGTGTTCTCCAAACGGCTCTTGACCGATGCGCGATACGCAATCAAACGGGGAAAGTGTTTCGGCGAGCAAAATATGGGGTTTTGCTATCCGCTATCCGCGAATTCTTGTCCGCTTCTCGTGCTGATTGCCGGCGCGCGTGTTTCTAACACTAATTTTAGGGTAAAACCGTCGCATAATGATTGTGCACGTATTTATTCGTACTTCTCGCGTGCGCTACAATATTCCACAGAGCCCTCCGACGCTGCATAATTGCGGCTCAAAAGGTGAACTCGTCGGACTCGAAGGCCTGCTGTACGTCACCCCTAAATATGCGTCTTCTCCGCTCGCATATCGGCCTCTCGGTGATGTTTCCCAGATGGGCATACTAGGTGCCCCGAACCGCAGGTGAAAAATAAACAATCGTCATGCGGGGCCCGCGAACGAGGTGCGCGCGATTCATCGATTGAGCCTTGGAGGATATTTTCTTCTTACCTAGGAACGAGTTCGTCGGCTCGCGGCCGCGAAATCGGCCGTTGCAAAGGCCAAGAAGCTACTTCACTCGTTCAGATTTATTGTTGCGCGCTCGTGATCAATTGACGATAGTCATTGTCGGCGGCGTGGACGTTTATATGTTAGACCCGTATCACCCTATCGACCTGGTTAATGCCGAAAGGCGTTAGCAAATAGAATACAAATGGGCCTAGGTTGCACTCGTTTCTCTCGTTTCGTTGCCTACATTGGACGACAATGACTGCGGCAGGATAACAATACCAAGAGTGGGTAGCTCGTATTAGTTGGTCGAAAGTGGCACACACGTAGAACGACGATGCTTCTTCGTTTCTATTGCATTTCGATGACGCGCGCATCGATGGACTGCGTTAATTTTTCCGCAGGCCAACTTTCCTCAACGCTATTGTGGTAGTTGGAATTTTACTTGATAGGAAATATTGGGTATTTCATTCGCGTGCTGGACATTCGTCTTCCTCGTCGCTGTGACAATGACACGATGTCGGGACACCGGCTGGAACGTTTTGGTCCATTTATCTGCTTTCACCGCTCTCTCCCTCCGTAACAAATTGTGCTTTTTTACCGGATAATTGATGGTATTCCGACAGAGCCCTATCGGATTTTCTTTTGTTGACCGGTTATTCTTTCGCTTACATCGTATTACTAGGCCACGAAGTTGTAAAAGTGCGGCTGGACAGCGTTGTTTAAGAATTGATTTCAACGAAGAAATGGATACCTCTGCAGCGCTATGTGTAGCCGGTGTAACATTTCAATGAGAGTGAAATGTTAGAAAGCGGTAGTCCTTAAAGCGGTAATCCGAGAAAAAAAGCATCCACCTACCGGCGCCCGGTGTGTTTCAACACGTGAACGGTTCCTCCGTGAAATTCGTGTTCGCGTTCGCACGGATCGTCGCGTTACCAAGCGTTGCGATAAGATCATTCGCGTGCAGAATTTGACCGTGCCGTCGGTGCAGCGAGGGAAAAGAGCGGATGGCCGAATTCTAATTCTAAACGGAGGGCCAAGAATTGAATGAAACCTTCACCAGTGGCGCGTGAAAAAAAACATACTCGACGATAAACAAATTGCAATAATGCCCGAAGATTAGCCGGGGGACGCCGCAAAAAAGGCAACTCGAATGACCCCTGTGGCCAATTAGTACTAATTTAGCGCCCGATAAAGCATTTACTGTTCCGCATTAAGTTTTATCCGACCGGCGATGTTATCAGCCGACGCATGATGGTTTCAATTGAACATGCATACGCTTCGTACAGTGTGCACTGCGCGCACGCGTGCACGTTACACACATTAGCTACCCCTTTCGCAGTTTTATCGCTTTCGAGGATAAGAGGGCTCGTATGCTTCCGATACGCGCCGCTATTGTTTGCGCACGCGCTTCTTGTACCCGCCACAACCGATTCGCTACCCAAATACACGACGAACGGTGTACACGCTTCATATTTCGTGTCTGCTTCGCGTCTGGAATGCAATTAATACGCCAATTAGTCGTCCAGACTGATTGGCGTAGGTACTCGTCCAAGTTTAAGCGCGCTGTTGCTCCGCCCGTTGATTTGCGCGAACGGGAGGCAGCATAAATTCCGAAGAAAACTTGTGCCCGCAGGTGTATTGGACTTCAAAAGGACGCCGTTCATTTCAGCGAACCATGTCCTTGTGCTTACGTAAGCATCGTTCGAGCACATGTTACGCAAAGAAGTTAATCACCAGCCCGAGTCATTCCTTGCGAGCACAATTTTCTCTTCCGACGAATGCGTGGGAGTGCGTTGACTTCCACGGGCCCCGCGTTTCCGATTGTTCGACGACGATGCGAGAATTTTAAAACACAAAGAAAAAGCCAACGACACCCTTTGAAAATTGAACTCGATAAACGCGCAACGTTCGTAAAGTCGCGAGGAACGTGCGACTGCGCGACACGCTCGATCGGACCGACACGTTCGTGCGTTTCGGTCCACGGTAAAGGCTGGATAAACGCGAGAGAAGAGTGGCTGGATATGTGCAAGGCTGCTATACCTTCCAGCTGGGGGGGGGGGGTCCCCCTTGGCGGACCCCGACTCTCGGCGACGAAACGGTGTAATACGATCCGAACCGGGATGTCGGTGTGACTGATGCTAATTCAGCGATGAAACTCTGTTTATTTTTGACTGTCTCTCAATGAAACTTTTCCCAGCGCATTTGCGAGGTCTTTCTGATTAAAATGAGACCAAACACGGTTTGGTTTCGGTTAAATTTACCAAGTGTTTGAATTAATTATATTGGGCGACTATTTTAGCGTGATCTGCGAGGTCTGGCTAGCACAGCGCCGATTGCAAATCAGTTTCTTTGCGTAGTCGCGAGCCGCACAGTGAAGTTCTTTGATTATCGTCTGCGTTGAAGAGCCTGCGGCAATTCATCAACATTGTGGCTCGTGTTCTTCGCCTGACTAACCAGCCTTGATCCAGACAGAGTTTCAAACGAGGTGGAAGAAGATGCGCGTTCCGCGAGAGGATTTCAGTGGACGAAATCGACCTCTGTTTAATTCAACCGCGCCGTTGAAACGATTTCAACGGATAGGGGAACTTTCGCCGCGTTGCGTCAACAGGTGTATTAAACGTCATCGAACCGGAAACGCCGTTTAATTTGCTCCCAGATATCTAATTTCTTTGTTACGGGCGGTGCATTTCGTTAGAAAACGATTCCTCCGTTGACGCGTTGCTGTCAATGTGTTATTTCGTTCCTTCTCTGTTTGTCGGGTGTTTAGTCGACAGGTATGCACTCCGAAATTGTAGGGACGCTTCCCTTTCACTGTTCAGAGTGCCACGAAACTGACGGTCGCGTGAGTCGGTCGATTTCTTTCATCGTTCGTAGACGAACGCGACGAAACGTGACGCAACTTCGAATCGTTCAACCAGTATCAGAGGTAAAATCACCTCATTCGTCGTTCCCCTTTTCGTGCCATCGATTTCTTTCGAACGCACTCTTTCCCCTCGCCGAGGCAAAAAGTCGTCGACGAAAAGAATCCCCCGGAACGCAATTAGACAGTGATTTCACTCCAGATGGCAGTTGAATTGAAATTATTGTGCTTCATTTATCCAGCTTCATTTATCGGGCGTCGAAGGTTAAAGATCGAGGTAAGATCGCAGGCCCGCCATCGCAGACGACGTTACACGCACGCGTGTGTGTACATATACGTGTACGCGTGTCGTACCGAGGTTTCGTTTTTCTTGTTGGAAGCATACCGGAGGAACAATCGTCGCTTTCACCAAAAACTCCGACCCACGAGGGCCGTGAAATGCTCGAGGTCTTTGGCCCTCTCTTGTTCTCTCCTTCTCGTCTCTTGCACGTACTCGTCGGCTTCCCTCTATCGTTATATAGCTCTTCGTCAAAATTTTCCTTCGGTAGCCTCGCTGTCTGCTCGATGACCGTGCGCGATTTCTATTTCAGGAACGTTAAACGATAGAAATACATGTATACGGTGGAAAGCGATCGAAAAGCATGAGGAACTATAGATAATTGCTTTTTCGTCTTGGCTCTCTCTCTCTCTCCCTCTCTCCCTCTCTCTCTCTTTCTGTTGGAATCCTCGTAAATCGTCGCAGGATATTCACGATATTGGATATTCATCGTGTCGTTACGGTGCTCGTTGGCCTGAAAATCCTTCTGCCGTGTCGGCGTTTTCCAGCACGGTTCGTGTCGCTTTGCGAGGAACTTCTACGAGTTTTAAGCGACAAACGAAAAAGCGAGCCCCCTTTTTGCGCTGTTGAAAGGTGCCTTGTCGAGCTTCGATAATTGAAAGCCGAGACTATGTACAATATCGGTATCGCGATTATAAAAGTACTCGCCGATTCGCACAAATGAAAATCGTTAGAACCGTCTTCTAACCACATCGGTATAAACATTATTATTATTATTATTATTATTGTTAAACGGACTGATGCCCCCTTTTATAAATACACACAGGTAATCTGTCGCGGAATACAGAATAATGAACAAGGTGGTGACAATCGTGTACCTAATGTACTTAATATTAAATATATTTGAAAATAAAGCGACGGCGATGTAGGTCAGAGTACACGTTACCGTTTGGCCAGGTTTCGACCTTAGTAATCTGATTTAGAACGATTTCACCGGGGGTCAGATCGAGTCCACTCTCTCCGTCCGCTTGAATTGTATTTCGACGAGATTTCGCGATCGATCCTCGTCGTACAAAACATCGAGCATCATTTTCGACTCTTTTACCCCGAACAATTAAGAGTCCCCGCGGTTGCCGGGCCGCCGTTTCAGCCTCGCAATTAGCCAGGCGCGCCACGGGTTCCCGTGGGGGATTTTCACGGCCGTAAATCGGCCCCGCTATTTTTCTACGAGCGCAGCCGACGACCACAATTGCGGCACACACAGCGAACACGTACATACGTACGCGGCGTTTGGCAGGAGCGCCGGCAATTACGTTGGCCAACGCGAACGAATCATCGCGGTCGAACAGCCCTTTTATGCAGAACGACACGGGCCGTGAGACACGCGCGTTCTATTCGAACGACGATCGGACGGACGGGCGTACGGAACGTTTTGCGCGCTGATGGATTTTCGATCGAAAAGCAGACAGTTTTAGACGGCGTCTAGAACGGTGGTGGGCGGTCGTCGTCGATTCGGTGGGAGTGTAACGCAAGACAGGAAGGAAAAACACGGTTGCGGACCGTATTCGTGCACGCGCCGAGACCGTACTCGATGGTGAACATTTCCCACGTGTCATTGAACCGTTACGTTCACCACACGAACCAGAGGCACAATGGGCCACGGTTCTGTCGTTTCCACCGCGATTCGCCCGCCGATCGGTGGAAAGTGTTACGGATACGCGGCCCCGTGCTCTTCCTCCACTTGTTAACTCTTTCTGCGATCTGTGCTATCTCTAGAATGTTTCTCGCGACGGCTGTCCTCCAGCCCCGGCTGCGCCAAATTTGGGTGTCGGGTTCGCGCGATTCGCGACTGGCGGTTCGTATGTTGCGTCCACTTGAATTTCGGCCGCTCGTTCGCCGAATCGATTAACTCGCTGAAATGGCGAATTCGAGCGTCCTCGAATCGATCCTGTGACGTTAAACAGGGAAGTCATACCTGCAGCGGACTCTGTTAAATACCGCGGAACGCATTCGAACTTGAAATGTAAATTTAAAGCTTGTTGTGGAATACGTATCCGAACAATACGAAGTGGTAATGTCTTATTACCAGGGATGGGGTCGAGAATTGAAAAGTTGGTCCCCGAAACCATTTGTCAGTTCTCGCGGAGTTTTAGTTGGCGCGCTGGCAACAAGTTCGCCGCGTGTAACACGTTCCATTCTTCCTGATCTACATTTCCACGCCGTTTCGCGGAAGAATGCGCGACGCTGGTAGCGGAATGCGCGCGAGGCATCGTGGTCGTGGAAGACAACGTCAGGGTAACTGGAAATAAAAAAAAGGAACTCGATGCGCTCCTGACCTGCTCCTGGGCGTAGCTAACACAAAGGCAACCACTCTGGCTAACCTGTTTTAGGAGAGAACGTTGAGTAACTTTTACCTGGACTCCATCGGCTGGTCAAACACTCCGTCTGAGGAGTAGAATTTCAACCGCCGCTGAAACTTCTTCGAACCCTCCCCAAGATTCCGCCGTGCCACGAATGATCTGGTCGTATTTAATTTATTATTCAGAGGGCGCACAGGGGGCCGGATGGCTATTTGTACAGTGCATTAGTTTCACCTTTAGTTTGCAACTCTATTACCTTGGCGCCAAGACAATTATTATAGAAACAATACAAATTACTTTCAAGCGCAATGGATGCTTCGTATCCATGTACATTCCCTTAGGAGTAATTGCCTGCAAAAGAATGAAGTTGCAGGTGAAACTAATGCACCGTACCAATACTTTCTTGGCCCACCGTAGATACACGGTTTGCGCGGAACCTGTGACTACAACTTTGAACACCAGTAGAGCATGTGACAATCTGATGAAAATATGATTATTATTTTTTTGATTATTCAAAGTAGCGCCTTCTTGAGTTCGAATCGTCCGCCGTTTCGCGGGAAACGCTTACGTGCACGTGAAAAACAACGCGAGCAGTATAATTGCTTCTATACCCCGAACGTGACGTACCTGCACGCCACGCACACGTCCATCCTCGATTCGATAATTAACGTTCCGGTTTTTAGAGGGCACAGATATTTATAGATCGCTGTCCACGCAGGAAGCAAATTGCCGCACCATTCTTATTGTGCGCCGTGCGTACGCGTCGTCGATGCTGAACAGCGCGTAGGGAAACACGAATGTGAAGGAAATCGAAAGGAAGAGGCGAAGGGAGATACGTACATAGTTCCCCATTACGTAGGCAGTAGGCATCTTGTCACTTCCGGATGGTAGAATTTTACGTAACGTCCACCGGCATTGTCCTCATCGACAGTCGCGAACGTATAATTACATTGCCATCTTTTTCGAGTATAATACGTTGCGCCGTACCACGCCCTGTGAACTGTGCAATATCGATCATTGATTCGCAAAGAAAACGTAACTGTTTTCCAAGAAAGATATTTATTTACGTATTTAGGAAACTCTGCGTGGTACAGTACTCTCGTCGACCCTTACTCTTCGTCGTATCCATTGAACCCTTTTTCGTAAAGGGTGATTGATCTGCGGCCTTCGAGCCAGTGTTAACCGTTGGATGGCGAACGTGACTCACGTCGGTTTCGTCGATCGACGTTGCTATAAAGAGCTAAATATGCGGTAATGCAAAGCAGACAAATGAGTAATACGTGAACATAGATTCGGCGAAGTACGCCGACGCGATATTGTTCCTCGAGTCGCGAGGGACCAAGAAGCGCTGCTTTGAACGTCCAAAGGGACCACGTGAACCTTCCATGATAGAAAGGGGCTCTCGAAGCAGGTGTCGAGGTCTTTTGGTTCGAAAGGTCTATGCGCGCGGTTCGTTCTATTTTTAATAAAATCTCGTTGCGTTCAGAAAGCACGGTGTTCCTCGCTTCCCCTTCGATCCTGTAAACCCTCTGCGCAACAACGCTCCGCAACCGAGGATGCACCTTTTCGTCCACGCGTGCAATCGATTATTCCTGACGAACACTTTCGGATGCTTGTCCGAGCGATGCTACGGGTTTATACGAATTCTGGCGGTGAAGCTATTTTTATAGGGTGTCGCGTACGATACCGGGTGATCGTGAGTCACGTTTTAAAAACTGGTTCTCCTCGGGTTCTATGCGTTCACGTATTCGTCCGTACCTGTTGGTCGGACACGCGAATCGCAACGAAAGGGACTTGCGTACGATTCCGGTCGATGGACGAACGGCCTTGGTCGACAGAGAATATCGAGGAATGCCGTTTCTGAATTGAAATCGGTGCAAACGGTGTTGTTGTCATCGCCAACGGGCAGCGGGACAGTTTCGTTCTGCGAATTGGTCGGGCAACAGTTCGCCGACGAACGTTGCGGCACCTTCGAAGAGGTGTCCCAAGCACGGTAAGGGTGCAACGGGGAAGAATAGGCAAGCCAGTTTCTGTTGTCGCTGGGTGCTGAACGATTTTCTCTGCCCGAGACACCGTTCCGTGAAATTTCGGATTTGTCATTTTTTTCCCTGAGTTAATACTTAACGCATTTAAATGAAACTTAGGGAAAGGGTAGCTTCGTGCAAGCTCTCGTTCGCATAATTCTTTCAGAATCGTAGGCACATCATTCAGCGCGACGGGAAATCATTCATTTTTACGGTGGTGGTTTTTGGCAAGCAACAACCCTCGAGCGACACCCACCGAAAAATCGCTGACGATACTTCATTGGCTCAAGTAACATGTGCCATAGTTCCAAGAAGGTCGAATCGATGGAACATAGGTAAATAATAAAATAGAGGGTTCAGCGTACGTGCAGAGAACAATCACGCATCTGATTTTACGAACTTCAGTAGACAAAGTTTAATGGCTTTACCCTCGTGTTGCCCTAAAACGAGTGGGCAGAGATCTGAAATTTCACAGAACGGTGTCTGTGAAATCAGGCAAAGAACATTATTCGACACGGCGGCCCATTCTTACCATTCGGACCCCTTGATCTTCACTTTTGCAGAAGCGCCCAGTTATGCGATTCCAAGGTGTTATATCACGCTGCCCGAAGCCACGATGGTATATACAGTACGTACATGTATACGATCCGAAGAAAGGACGAAGAAGTCACATTCTAGCAAGTCCCGAGTCTCCCAAGGACGATCCACTCTGCGCACCCTGCTCCAACTGTGGCCGGGTCGATCACCCATCCCGCAGATCCGCTGCTTTCGACCGTTTCCTTTCCTCGAACGAATTTCCAGCGGCATTTCAGAGAGGCCTCGTTTCCCTGTTCGTTCAAATGATACCGCGTAATCCACCGTGAAACGTAATCTTGCCGATCTAATCCGGGGAATCCTATCTGTAACGATCGAACAATAAACGTGCACAAAGACTCGAGGGAGGGGGGGGGGGGATCGTGGAGCGTGAAACGGAGAACGTGGAAATCGATGCAGAATCGCGATACGACGCTAACTTTTCCAACGAGACGTCCAATCTAGCGTGAGAACGCGTATCGTAAGATGTTCGTGCTACGACGACATCGTAAACGTATAGACACGGCACGCCAGGTAAACCGATGTAGCGTTTTGAATCCGAGGAGCCAAGATAACAGCATCGACAAGACGTCGTCGCGCTGTTGCGCGATAACGTGCAGTTTGGCCGCGGAAATTCAACGCGAATTTCGCAGAGAATCGTGGCATGGTCGCTGGAAAATGTTCCCCGGAGCTTTCGAAAGGGGCCTACGATTTTCGCGAAACGTTCGTTACACGGGGAAACAGCGATGACGCGTGAGAAAAATGAAGATTATGCCTGAACGTTTGAAACTTTTACGTAACGAGTCCGGAGCGCGTAATTCGTTTTACGGGCGTGTATGTAATTGGTAACGATGCCTCCGGGATTGACCTTTAACCGAGGGAGCACGCAGATGCAACGCGAACGAGTCGCACCTGGCAAAAGTCGAACATCATTCTGTTAATTAACGGTAATTGACTAATAATACCGAGCTTTAGGACAGGCTGCACGGTAGCGTCGCTCGTACCAATGAGAATACTTCGCGCGTACATTAAACATATCCTTGAGTGGGAACTTTTTCATCTTCCGCATGCATATGTACACGCATACGTATATTTATGATCCCCGTCTCTCAGGTGGAACTGCGTCTCGCGATACCACGCTTCTATTTATATTTCCCCGCGAAGCGTTCGCGAAATCTCGCGAAATCTCGCGAAATCTCGCGAAAGATATGAAGACTCGATCGATCCGCGTTTCAGTTCGCTTTCCGGGCAACGGGGTAATCGTATTTTGCAAGGGCAGTTAAATTTGCCGTGTCGCGGGAAGGAAGTTGAGCAATTAATTGCAGTCACTTGCAGTGACAATCGTGCAAAAGTATTATTTTTGTTCATCATGAAAGAATCACGTAAAATTTCACATTGGTATTTATACTGTAGACTGGAAATTGATTTTCACCCAAATACCTTGTCTCATAATTGCACCGAGTCGATACTGCTCGCGATACGATTATGTACATCGACGTATATATACGTCGCACGTCGATTTCGAACTTTCAGTCCATCTCCTTTGTTATTCGTATCACGGTTGTCCACCGTACCCATTCGATTTCAACGTTAACGTTTATATTGAAGGTTTTACCATTTGTGGCGTCCGCTGTGCGTAGCATTGACATTGGCTGTTGGTTTCCGGCCGACAATCAGAGGTATTGTGTCACCGGACAACGACGATAGAGAAGGAGTGACAAAACGGAGAAAATCATATCACGGAATGCGTGGGTCTACTACCGCGTGTACGCAAGAAATCATCGGGACACCGCTGTTACGAAAAATTGGAGAATTTGTTTTCAACAAGTTTTGCGCGTCTGCGAAAAACGTGATCGCGTGGCACTCACGCGTATAGCTAATTACCGAACCTCTTCGTAATTCGTAACAGGTGTCCTATACAAAAAAATTCTTAGCGTCTGTCGTCGGCTTTAAAAATACAACCGCGACAAATCGTATCGGGTATTTGCAAATCGAATGAAACGTTGCACGTCGATTTTCATGGGGCGCTGGTTTCTGTAGATACCATACGTGTGCGAAGCGCCGGCGCCACCATAGTTCATGTGCACAGACCGGAATTGCTTATGGCGCTGACCGGATGCGTGAACGAAACGTTGAGGCATTCATTAATTGTGTCGAACGTTCCACTATTTATTATTATCAATCGAATACCCTTCTGTTCGCAATATTTTTTATTGCGACGCTCTACTGCAACTTGTTGAAACCAAATTCTACACGTTTTTACTATTCTTTATTTCCTGGTTTCGCGGTCATCGCCGGACTTCGGACACGAAGATGATTTCAACGATTTAGTAATTATCGTTCGTCATCCTAACAGTATAGATAGCCGCGGTGAAAAAGTTGCTGGAACTTGCCGCGAAAAAGTCAGGTGTTCCGTATGCTCTACAAATGTACCTGTTTGCACAGCTTACGATTAGATTAAGGTTGTACAGCTACGAGTTGAAGACTGGTAGTTGCAGATTCTATATCTCTTCCTTTATACTATAATGCACCGTTTTCGTCGAAAAGTTCATTCGTCAGTCACTATTTATATACATTTACTCGAAGGAATCAAAGAAAGGCAACTTATGAATTTCCCAGACACAATTGTAGCCGTAGCGAAGATTGACTCGCGTGACGTAAACAACTGGCAATCACGTATAAATTGATTAGTTGCGGGAATCGTCGGGCATTCAATTATTCAATTCCCTTAAAAAGATATGGCGCGAGGTCGGCGCCTGTGCTCGATACGCGACAATCGAGAATACGTACTTATCTTCGTCGAACCCGACAAACCAGCATCTCGTTCGTTCTGCTTTCGTCCCGTGCCAGCGCCCGAAACGCGCCAGGTGCATCCTTGTTTCACAATAGAGCACAGTGATCCACGTGCGGGCCAGAATTTGCAAACGATCAATTCCAGAAAATTCGTCAACACCATTAACTCCCCTTCTGCTAATTACGGCTGAAAAATTGTGCTGATTTATTAATAAGACAGCTCCCTCGCTGCCCAAGCCGATAATACCAGATCGCGAGACGCGATTCTAGCTTCGCTCGACTCGGTCTCTGCTCGAGGACCATGGAACATTCACGCGGCATGAATGGAAATCACGCGGGCCGGTCGATGCACGTCTCCCCTGCGAGCCTGAAGATTTATCGATTCCAGTCAAGGATATTCGACGGATCGATGTATAGACGTACATGGAATTCGACGACGCCGTGGATTCTGGCCGTCGAATCAATTTCGTTCAATTCCTCGAAGTTGTCCCGCGGTCGTGCTATTTTTAAGCGGCATTAATTCCGACGGTGCGCTATGGACAACAATACAATTGCGGAACGATCACCATTTGCACGCTGTTCTGTGGCTCTTGTTGCACGGGAACGTTAACGCTTACGTTAGCAACCGGGTACCCGTTTCTATATTTGCTTCGTGATAAAATATCGCAGACCCGTTCCAGATGTCGGTCCTTTCAACAATTTCACGTCGACTCGCGTTTCGCGAAAACGAATTCGTCGCGAAATATTTTAAACAGCCAGGCGTCGAGCTTCCTCGCCATTTTGGTTGCTAACGTGATGGTTAAACGGGCATTTGAAGAAGCTTCAGCCTCCGAGTATACTTAGACATTTCCCATTAACCGTACCTTAGCTTCTCCCTTTGCTTGCGTGCGATAATTAACCCTAGCCGAGCGTCAGACGCGGTTGAAACTTTTAAGGGGAAACGAAGTCCACGAGGACTCTCCGCGGGTATCGTATTGCTCAGTAGAAGGACCACGCATGTATGTACGTGTACAGCAAGGCGTTATCCGATCTCGCATAACCGAGGACGTCGCGGGAATTGAAAATTTCACTCCGATCGATTAATTCAACGCGCCCACGCGTCTGAACGCTATCTCTGCGTAGGCGTACGACATTGAATAGCCAAACTTGCGTAAACGATACCAGTGTCGTTTCATCGATGCCTCGTCCTCTTCGCAGCCCCGAAGGGGGTGTTGCTCGACGCCGCCGTTTTTCCGTTTTTCCGGAAGAAAAACGCATCTTCGTCGAGAAGCGTGCCGCGGTTACGCGTGCAGGGGCGAACGGGGCCCGAATAAATTGGCGTCTCTTTAGAGGCTTCGAGGGGGAACGGGCAACGATTGTGAGTTGAACGTTTAATCGAGGTAGGTTTCAGAGCATGAAAATTTATACTGACGTCAAGCTTCGTACATTCTCGATTATCTGTCGGATCGCCAATTATTGCTCTATCCGGTCGCGACGGTCTGTCACGACCGACTGGCATCCTGTTCTTCGACGCGCGTTCAGCTGCTTCTACTTTCGAGGCAAGAACAATAACAGGCTCGACGAAACATCCCGTCGTTCTGGGACGGGCAATTTCGGAAAGAGAGCTAAGCTCCGGTACGAAATATTCGTACGGTATCCACGATTGAAAGCTGTTCATTTCTGTATCTGAAATCGAGAAATTGTCGAAGTAGGGACTAATTCTTTGAAGAATGAAAGAGGAGAAGGCGTGTCGAAAGTGATCCTGTTTGTTGGAATGTGCGACTTTTTTGCCAATTGTCAAGAATTTATTAGAATATATACAAATAACTATTCCTAATTGCTTCGAAACTTCCAACTTTAACTGTCTGTTACACTTACGGTTTGTTATCAAACTTTATTCGTTTTCTCATCTCCGTGGTCCGTGGACATTAACACCGACAGATTTTGGTACCATTCAGATGGCACGCGTTAGCACAAATTAAGAACACGAAAGTCTTAACAGAAATATACAATTGTAAATCTGTCTTATCAAGCGTCATTATAAATTGCTACAGCGATACCCATGTATTAATAATTGTACGGCAAAGAGTCTGAAACAAGCCGTTCTCGTCTCTGTCCAGTCACGTCCAGCACGTTGAAATGCTTGCGCGGCCAGTGCATACCAGCGAAGCGGAGCAACAGTTAATGGGGAAACATTGGCATCGATGGTCGGAATTTATACCGATCTGGGCCACCGACTGTACGGCTTAATGCAGGCCCGCGTGTAAAACGTACCGAAGGACCCCTTTCATGAGCAGATCGTCGAGTACGCGTCGCGCAAATTGATCCGAATCGTTCCGTATCGCGTCACCGTAGCAATGGAAATTCGCGACAAAGCCACTTGCAGATCTCACTCGACCGCGATCCTATCCGCGGATCCCATCCGCGATCGAGCACCGAACGAACCAGCGCACGCTTTATCGCCAATTCCCCCAATTATTTTGCCCGGTTTCGAAAACGCACGGCACTCCCTCGCGCCGTTGCGTTCGCGGCGACAGCGGGTATCTGGGGTCGCGTTCCCTGCCGAAAGCGGCATTGCTTCGGCGAAAGTTATCGGTACGACGTTCGTCGGCCTATTTGCATGTTAGAAATAATATAATTATCTCTATAAGATTGTCAGGTTTATTGAAAGTATGCTCATTCGTTGGAGGTTCTGGGGTAAGCGCCATGGGGTTCATCGCAGTCCCCTTGCCAAAAAGCATTGCCTTCCCCACTCCGTGGCCAGATCCTCCAGAAACGGAATCCCTATTCTTTAGCAATGTGACGTCAGGTCACTTGCCATACTCAAAGTCTCTATCTCTTGTCTATAATAAACCATCCCTCGGCACTCGATAGCTAGAAGACCCAAGGTGGTCGCCAGCCATCGCCCGCCGACATGATGTTTGGTTCCATTCATTCGCTTCCCCATCCCAAATGATCCACATGGGGCATAGCACTTCGCCACCCGACTCCATTCCATTCTTTAAAAAAATACGCCGTTGCTAACATGCATGTATCGAAGTCGACGAAAATTTAATCCACGACCTCCCTAAATATTCGCAGATCGGTATCACTACGAGCTGGACGATTCCAGAGGACGATCGTCGGTCGACTACGGAGTCGTCAAGTTTTCCTTGGCGGCCGGCGACGATGCCCCCGTTGACGAGGACGGGTTCGACAGACGTCGTCGAGCCGTGGACGACAAACCGGTACCGCCGACGTTGCAAACGCCGCGGGAACAACCGCAGCAGCAGCAATTGGAGCAAAAGCAACAGCAGCAACAGCAACAACAGCAAACCCCGCCGCAGCAGCCGCAAATACAATCGCAGCCGCAGGCTCAAACGCAGCAACAGCAACCGCAATCGCAGGCCGCTGTGAACGCCTCGCAAACGGCGGGCAGCGTCGCAAATTTGACGGCGTACACGACGGAATCGCCTGTTGCATCGTCGTCTTCGCCGGTCGGAGGTATGGGGAAACTGGATAGTTCAACGCCTACGACGTCCATGGTGAAACAGGAGGCCTCGACGAAACCGTCGATGATTCTCGTTCGGAAGAATCCTCTGATCAAGGACTCGGTAAGGCTTTAGAGAGAAGGTGGAGCAGCATGGAATTGACGGATTAGACGCTTGAGGGTAGTCCGTAAACTACGTGGTCGATATGGAGGTGTTATGGGGAAAGGTAAAGCTAAGCTAAGCCACGTCTCTAAGTCTAAGAGTCACGTAGACTTTTTGCATGAGATTTTTGCCGATTTATGCCGATTTATGCCGATTTAAGAAAATATCAAGAAACGTACGTAATGTACACTTTGGGGGCGCGTTAAAATATGGCATACAGAGAGCCACGTAGTTTATGGACGAGTCCTTAACGGTTTCCATTGAAAGATATTCCTTTTTCACTAATTTCCCCCGGTTCTCGAAGGTTCCGTCAGCAAGCGGGCCCAACGCCACCAGCAACGCTACCAACGAATCCGCTGATAGCAACAAAAGCGCGATGAAAGGCCCGGAAACTGTGGTCGAGTCCACGGACGAGAAGGACGATTCCGATGGCAATATCGGGGACATATCCATAAGCAAGTTTTCGGACTTGACCAATCAGACTTTATCCAAGCACAATATCACAAAGACGGAGTACGACACGCATCAGTATTACAACAGCACGTTCATTATCGACGAGACAGTAGGGAAAAAGTACTGGGTCGACATAGATAATCATCCCGACTTGAAAGTCAACCATTTGCTCAGCCAGAGCCATCGCCGTGCCGCGGTAAGTGTATTATATTGTGCACCTGTTATCTCGAAACGAGGCAATTCGAACGTAATTAATGTTTCTTCGTTTGTGTTTCTCTTAACAGACAGTCAAATTGAAATTCGACTTCCCCTTTTACGGTCACAAAGTGCGTAACATCACCATCGCCACCGGCGGGTTCCTCTACACCGGTGAATATGTTCACAGTTGGCTCGCTGCCACGCAATACATTGCACCGCTGATGGCGAATTTTGATACACGCTTGTCAAACGATAGTTACGTAAAGTACGCGGACAATGGTAAGTAATGCAACGAGCGATCGACGAGGAAGAAATTCCTCGACGCGTTTAGAGAGGATTGCGATGTATGTAAGCCAAGGGTATGATTATTTGCAGGAACCGCGTTTACAGTCGTGTGGGAGAAGGTGGTTTTGCACGACAAACCGAACGCCGGCGAGTTCACTTTCCAGGTAACTTTGCATCAAAACGGCGACATCGTGTTCGTGTATTCGGAGATTCCACTGACGATCGAGAATATCGAAGACACGGCGCATCCTGTTAAAGTCGGGCTCAGCGACGCCTATATCATGGACAGAATAGTGTTCTGTGAGTAACCGACGCTATTTTATAATCGGCGTAGGAGATTAATCGGAACGCGTGCAGGCAGTAATCGACTGGTCTATTTTTTCCCTCACAGTTGATCGCAGAAAAACAATTTACGAGTATCATCGTGTAAACTTTAATCGACAGGACATTAAGAACTGGACAGTGATCTATCTGAATGCATTGCCTACGTGCTTAGAAATGGATAATTGCAGAGATTGCTTGACGAAGCTGAAGGGCTTCGATTGCAAATGGTGCTCGGAATTGAATCAGTGCAGCACCGGAACGTTCAGATCGCGACAAGATTGGTTGTTGAAAGGTTGCGACGTTCGAATGATTAAGGATGTTGATAATTGCCCGATACAAAGTACAACGTGCAAGGAGCACGATGATGAATATAATCACGTTTTACATTCAGAGGAGACTGTTACTGTCAGCGAGATGAATGCGAAACAGGAGAAACCTGAAACGAGTCTTTTGGAACGTTGTAAGATTTGAATTTTCTAGAGGAAGTGCAGCATGTATGGAATACCAGTTTGTTTAGGATGAATAGAAAATGACGGCAGAGGAAAGGAAGAAAGAAAACTGTATGCTATCGTAGAGAAACAAATCGACTATTATATCTACCACACTACCGTGTTAGATAAATATTCATTTTAGTCATAAAAATTACTACATTCCTAGTGTACACGCATTTCACATAATGAAGCAGTTCAAACATTTGTCTTTAATGTAATTTGCATTGCAGAAAAGTCGCACGGATTTGACATGGAACCTATTACAAATTACCTTCATCTACAGAAACCTACAATCTCGTGTCACACTTCATACTTTCGAAATATTTGCAAAGTTCACACGAACCCACAGGAATTAGTATGCAAGCGAATAGATTAAACGATTAACTTCAAAGTATTGACCATATGTTAACTATAAGATATGTTAGATTTTTTATTCTTCGGCAGATTAAGTCGAAAATATTGAAATTAAATAACATTAATGCTATTTCTTTTAGATATTTCCGTATTCCAAGTTATCAACAGTACTCCAAATATGCTGCTTTTTCTCTGCGTGTATGTTTCCCAATCGAATTGAATATTCAGTATAACAGCGCCTTTCATTTTCACTTTTAGCTCGGGATAACATGAACATGGGAGTTTCGGGAATTATCGGAATTCTCCTCGTAATTGGTTTAGTCGTGGGTTTAGTGGCGTGGGCTGCGTATGCATATCGCAATCCTCACAGCGCGTCTGGACAAATGTTAATCAGGGTAAGTAATTGTAATATTCTTATTGGTTTTGTTAATAAAGGCGAAGGAGCATTCGTAATAAATGTTGTTGCTCTTCTTTAAACAGTATCGACCAAGTCAATGGAGTTGGCGGAGAGGTGAAGCTCGTTATACGGCAGCAACGATTCATATGTGATGGCGTGTAATTGAAACGCAGTCAACAGTTAGTACAGACAACTGTCGGACCAAACTTCCTATTAAATGTACACTGTGTCAAGTCTGCAAGTTTATGTACGGAACAGTTTGCCTGCAATGACGCATATGTTGCTCCGTTAATTGCCATATATCAACGCATGGGACCCTATTTCTCGCTGTTAATCTGAAATAGGCATTTAATTATAATGAACACGTTTAGATTATATTGAAAGGAACGATTATCTGAAATTGTAAATTACCGTAAGGGTTTTTAACGCCAATTTGATGAAAAATGGCAATTAAATTACAAGTAACAAAAGTATGGGAAAACTTTTTTTCAAATGAGCTTCATTGTATAAACGGGTGTAAGCACAAAAACTTATTAAAGTTTTGAATTTTGTACAGTAATGTTAATATTATAGAAACACGTAAAAACGAGTTTGCACTTACTGTTCGATAGATATTGCCCGTGAAAATACTGAACTGATCCTTGCAACACACTTTTCTCATCAAAGTTAGTCATTGCATTGCGATATTCGAAATGTGAAATGTTTCTAGAGCGAATGACAAATAGTAAGAGGCAAACGGAGGTATTATTTTACTGACGCCGCAGAAATATTCGTAATGTTTTCTGAGTCAAGTAACCGTATTGTCTAACTACGGGCAAGAGATCCTTAGCCTGAATATCGAGCGTTTATGTGATTTTACTATCATGCGGTATACCTTGTTATTGTTTAAGAATTCGTTTTTTTATCGTTATATAAAGTACAGTAATTGTTTATAAATATATAAATATATATATGTACATGTATAACCTCTGCAACGTGAGGAGCAATATTTTAACAACCAATTTTATAGGATCAATGGTTCCAATCGTATACAAACTACAGTTCATTTTATATGGGAAAACAAAATTTTTCGGGTTATCGTTTGAAAATTATTGGAGGGTTTTACCACATAACAAATGATGAAAGCCTAGATTGTGTTTGTTCTCTGTTCGTTTATAGTACATTCCAAAAGTATGCAATTCTTGTATATACATATGTGCCTCAAAATACTATAAATTAATAAATGTTTGAACTGTAGTTTCATCTTTGAAATTTCAAATGGGCCTATATATATATGTACGTACTGTGTATTGTGTGTACATATATATATATATACGAAAAATATATAAATAATTATATAAATGTATTTTACGAAAAGTTTTTTAATACACAAGCACCTTAACTTAGTAACATGCATGAGAGAACAACAATGAAGAATTCATAACAATTGATAAAATCAGATCACGAGTGTATATAGTAGTACATTAAAGCAATATAATTTTTATATGACTGTAAGTATACTTAATGTTGAAAGGTGCCTTTGATCAACTTTCTGATCCATATATTGACAATAGGACATGTTAAACGTTCTTATTGCAATTGACGTGTATACAAATTTCTGATTGTTAATGAAAAACAATCGTTTGATTATTAAAATCATAATTAATTATGAAGCATTCAATTTTTAATGTATCATGTATTTGATCTACATTGTGATTCTCTAATTGACGTTTTATAATACATTTAAAAACGTTATCTGCACGTTACGAAAATATTTAGGGAGCAGGAAATATAGTTATTAAAACCACGATTAATTTTTCTTACATTATTGTGTACGATTTAACTCATAGTTTGTGATAATAAATATTATAATTATAGTAAAAAACAGATGTAGTTTTTTATGTGATCCATTTATTGATATGTAAGTCACAAAAAAAACCTGCAATTTATGTAATTTTGTGGAAAAAAAATGGTGTAAGAGTTTACCTGGGCGCATTTTAAAGAACGAGATCTCTACTGTAACAGCCCCAAGTTAAATTTCCTTATAGAATTGTGTGCATTATATATGTATATGATAAAGTATGATAAAATTTCTCTGTGCTCCTTGTAAGGAGGATACTTCAATCTTTAAATCCGTGAAGATGTTAGTTATGAAAAATATTTCCTAAGATCCGTACAGACGTTTGAACTTGCACCAAAACCGAAAAAGGTACCACCACTTTGCCATCATCTACGTGTGCAACAAATTTCTTTAAAGAAATTGAGCCAAGGGCTGTCAATGTAGAGACCCTACGCTTTAAAACAAGCCCAGGTGGATTGCCGAATGATTTTTTATTTTTTAAATGAATAAGCTTTCTTCTGGAATCTTATTGTATATTTGAATTTCAGTTATAAGATCAGTGCAAAACAAAATGGCAACCATCGCGAGGGGCATGTTACTTTCGAGATGCGTAAATAATGTAACAAAATTATTTACAAATTTATCGGTATTCCAGAATGCCAACCCAACTATAAATCCTGCATTTATTAAAAGGTTTCTATGATCCATTATTTTAATTATCCCGTAAAACCTTTTATTTCTGTTGTATTGTTATTTCTAATTCGGGGGTTATGTATCTCGTATATTCATGTACATTTGATCGACATACGTATTAAAACGAGATTTTCAATACAGTTAACATTTCTGCAAACTTAAAGCTCTTTTTAAATCGATATACAGTTTTCTGTTGTTTTATTGAATTCTTAATGCATGGCGTTATGTTTTCGAAACAAGGTTTTCTATGTAGTATACCAGCATTGATGGTTACAATTTGGCGCTTCTCGGCTCTAAAACAATTAATTATTTAAATTATTCAGCGTACAAAGTGTTCAGTGTGCCTTTGTTCATACTACGTCGAAACGAAACGACCTGATGGAATTTTTCGATGATGAAAAAAATTGGGGAAGTGAGAAAGTACGCGTTGGACGTTCTTGGGAGAAGGATGAATTGAGATTAAAAAGCAACGAGGAACTTCATAAGCTATGGTAAGATACATTTGTGAAGACGTATACAGTTACATTAACTAACAATTGTTATACTGTTATACTGAAACATGGCCAGGTTTGTTTTATTAAAAGAGCGTAATATGCTTTTAACGATGGAAGAAGCTCATAAACAAGAATGGAAATATTTTCCAAATCCTGAAAGAATTGATAAAGTTGAGGATAGTATGTCTAATTTGGAGACAGTTGTTCGTGAGAGGAACAAAGCTTACTACATGCTAGAAACTGGAACAAGTGGAGAAAGACCTGCGGAGCTGAAATATAATCCTCTAGGTATAATGTTGATTATATTTCATGCGCAAACTGGAAAATACTTAGAAATTGTGTGTTTATTAATATTGTATTTAAATTTTCTTTCACAGGTATGCGTGTTGTTCATCGGCATTGCCAATACCCAATACCAAAATTTATGAACCGAGCATGGTTCGAGAAGCATAAATTTGGCTATGGTGGATATGCTGTACGCAAATTTTTAAAACTCTACAGAGAGAAGCTTTGGAATGAGAAACGTAAATTGCGAAAGTTAGTATTGTGTCTATATAGGGAGAAAATATTTTCTAATCTTACTTCTCACTTTGTGACGGAAAACGTTAAAAACGTAATTTTATATTTTTAGTCGTCACAACAGTCGAGTGGCTAGCTTGATGCGAATTTTCCCCAACCTTGACTTAGAAGCTGCAAAGGAACAGTTTCCACTTGCAAATATAGATAAGTTGAAACAAAGTAAAAGGACAACTGGACATTTTCTGCGCGATTAAATTAATTTCCTCATAACGCAATCCCTTTCCATATTGTAAATACAGAGCACTAAAAATGAATGGGGAACGATCGTTATCATGTTAGAAATATGTACTTCGAAAATGAAAACACATAGTTTACGTATATTGTGAAATCAATAACGCTAACAGAAATTTAATAGAAATGAAATATACAAATAAGTTAACACTGTATAAAAGAATATATATAATACATAAACAAAAATTTCCAGATATGTATTACTATATTCATCTAAATATAATTCAAATTCGAATACATTATATTTTATTACAAGGAAAGGAAAAAAACGGAACGCGACCCATAGTTTTATTTTTCTGACTAGTTACAGTTGTATTTCAATTTTTATTTTCGGTTTATAAGTTTGAAGATCATACGCGGTGGCGATGATATTGTGCAAAATTTCCATGACGGTGACACTTAAAAAACATGCTTACACAGAGCATGTAAAATATGTAACGTTTTGTTCCTTTTTCACATATTTGAAAGTTAACATGGAGAATTAATTTTTCTGATTTTTCGTCACCAGATATAGGAAAACTTCGTATTACAATTGTATAGGTTTTCAGAAATTTTATTAATTTAGCACTTTAATTTGAATGTTTTATCACAATTTGCATGTAACTACGTGAAGTGACGCACATACGTATTATTCGAGTTTTATTCACAATTACGTAGGGACTACGTCGGTCCACGTAGTTCGAGTTAACGCAAATATGTACGATTTTAAAATGAAACTATATGAAATCGATTATTCAAAAATAATAAGATGTTAGAAGAAACTTCTTTGGTACATAAAAACGTTTCTCTTATTTTGTGGTACATAGGCAATATTTGAACAAATCTGCGTAATGCAGTAAAGTAACCTTAATATACTATTCGTGTTCTGAATTAAAAATTTTAGTTATTAAATAAAATCACCGCGCGATCAGTATTGATATTACATTCACTGATTAATTTTTACAGCTTTACGATTAAAAACGTAGTAATCAAAATTCTAATTGAAATCGCAATTCTGAAGCAACAAAACGTATGTCTTTATATAAAAACAGACATCCAAAATAAAATGAAATGCTGCATTACTATTATCATTATCAATATTATTGATAGGAATGTTAATTATGACATACACTTACATCGAAAAGCATTTTATAGATTATTCTTACTGCAGAAGCTGCGCTAGCTGTTACTGTCACTTTATCAGCATCTCATTTCAAACTATATTATTCGATATAGTTACGATAGTGCATTGACAAATGCAGATTAATCCGTACAATAAATGTGAATACAATAGACATTCATGTAACTGATATAGTGATTTTACGCACTCATCATTATATTACAATGCTGTGTTCCATTATCAATGACAGATATAGTAGCTTACGCTATTAAAAAGATATTGCACCATTTTATTCAATTAGCACATAGATATTACGTATCAATAAATATTTATATTTCATTTTATAATCAACCACTCCTCACTGGCTATCGAGGAACATAAGATGTTGATTTAGAGTAATTATTCTTTTATAATGTAAAACTTAATTTAATTGGATTGTTGCATACTTATGTTGCCTTAATTTCTGTTTGTTTTGTGGAATTTATATTACTGACAATAAGTATACCGATACGATAGCTATTATCTATCAATGGGTCTTACTATTCTAATCGATTACTGAAGGTAGTAAGTATCGCCATGCAAGCTCTAATTCCTTACTGGCATCCGAACAACGCCTATGAAGCTTATCTTCCGGCGGAAGCGTTACCATAGGAAATTCACCCTGCAAGAATATATATATTCATTTAAATAAGTATCGCTAACGGATGACAATAAATTTATTTTCCTATTATAATGTCAAGGAATAAAAAAAAAAAATTGTGTACCAGACTCGCGTCAGACCATAATGTTTCCAAAATTTCTCTGAAGGTACACAATTCGGTATAGTTTGTAAAGTATACGATCCAATCACCACTACTTTCGTGTACTTCCCGACATGCGAACTCCTGCAAGTGTGCCACGGTGAAATAATATGAAATCGTAATACTGCACAACATCAAGGTACGTTTAACTATTCTCATTTATTACATACCAGTATACACCAGGATTGTTGTGTTAAAGGTACTCTGAAGGCAGTAAGATCTTCTACAGAGGCACAGGAAAGGGTTTCTCCACGTTGTTTACCAGGAAATACTTCTTTCATGGCAACCAAGTGTTTAGTGGTTGTAATAAGGCTGCAGGGCAAAGGTTCCCTCTTTTCTGTCGCGTCAAACAACCCGGAAGCGCTCTGTACGAAGCTTTGCAGCCATTCAGATGCAACGTATTCATCTGGTGCGGCGAATTGAAATGCTTTGTTCGGCTTCAGAAGTATTTCGAACGTATGAGGCCGATGAGAGTTAGGAATCCTCCGACATCCTTGACAAAGACCACCTTTCAACGGGATGGCTCGTTTTGGTAATCGTTGACTTGCATCGGTAAACATATAAACAACGCCACCCTTAAGAACAAAGTACCCAGCTTCCCACGGGTTAGTTGGGGCATTGGGATGCAGTTGTTGATAAGTATGTGGTCTATACATAAGATCACCTTCTTTTGTTGGACCGCACGGCGTGCTAGGTGGTGACATATGTTCATCCTCCATATAAATAAGATTATAATGTTCGATTTTCTCATCCTGTAACATTAAAGCTATTGCTAATACGTTACAGTAAACTATCATTATATACAAACGATATTTACGTACAGGATGTACAGCGGTATCGCAAAGAATGGACTGCCTTAAAATATGCATATCTTCGTAACTTAATTCTTTGACTGCTGGAAGCCTCGGTTTTGTCGGAGACCGTCTCATAGCCATCTCTAAGTGGGCAATTAATTCTGAAGTAGTTTGGGAACTTCCCGTAGAAAATAGATACTGCATTTCGTAATCGGCATTAGATAATAGTATTGTTTGTGCATTTGGGCCAACCTGAAAAGTAGTTTTTTTTTGCTTTGAGAACATACTTTTTACAAACATAAACATTACACAAGCAGGACTTACCATAATAACATCTAATTCGTTATAAGGTATAACGAATTGATTACTATAAGTGTGGTCTATTTTTGAACCCGTTAAGTACAACGTTTTGTCTGTTAATAAAGCCATCATTGGTTTGCTTTCTCCATTCGTCATGTACGAACTCCTAACTTTGTATACTTTATACAGTTCCTCCGTTTTGTCTCGATAAATGTGTTTCTTAAATAATTCTCGCAACTTTAGGCTAACTTTCTCGCCGCTGAATTCTAGCTTCTCTGCCGCTACGTTCTCCTGTATTTCTCGATCAAGGTTGTCATTGAAGTCTTTGAAAGATTCGGAGCTCGTTTTTATACCTTTGATATACAACGGCTTCGTTTTCTGTGACTTTTTATTCCTCTTTACTTCGAATTTCCTCTCCGTAATGGATTTTAAAAATCTACTCAACAATGAAGTTTTTGACGGATTTTGCCTCAACGGTGGCGCCAATTTGGTACTGCTTTCGCCGGTTAATATCGACGTCATGTTGCGCTTCTTCGACGGTGAAGCCAAATGTCTGCTATTACGACGTTCATCCATATCTGACGCGGTGGTGCTATCTACGTCAGACAAATCGCTAGAACTGGTATACTTTTTTGAGCTAGACGGACAAGGCATTTGATCTTTCGATGGGGGATCTTCTACGATATTCCCATATTCCTTTTCAACAATATACGCTTCTTGTGCTTCGTTATCTTCTAATTCAATCTCCAGTTTCGGTCTAAGTGCTTTACCAGGATCCTCTTGGCCTTCAGGTGCGCCCCGCTCCGAAAGCGACAATCCACAAGCGCACGTACAATTACTTTCACACGGTAATTGTTCACAAGCCTTTGACAGTCCCTTCTTGTCACAATCACTCTCAAATACGCTCGACGACGAGGAATATGAATAGTAATCCGAATGCGCATTTCTGGTACTGACCGTCTTCTGTGCATATGGGGAATCCCCATGGGCGCACCAGCTATATCGTCCTTTCTGTGCGTCCTTTCTCTGAACCGAATTGGGCGTTAAGAAACTCATGGAAAAGTCAGCATAGTTCTCGTCGTCGTCGAGTTTCATAGTTTTTAAAATATCCTCGTGAAAGCTGACACGTTTTTTACTTTCTCCGCGTTTCTTTTTACGTTGCCTGCGTTGCACTATAGCCTCCGAGCTGGAAGACGACAAAATACCAGCGTCTGTCATATTAATAGTGTTCAAAATGCTGTATGGTGGTTCTATGTTCTCGCAATCTGAAATAGTCATGCTAAGCTCCAAAAGATTTGTGTCATTATTGATTACGTAAGAATTTCGAGGATCGATGTTTCTCTTAAAGCTGTAACTGCCATCGCTGTAATAGCTGCTTCTTTTATTCGATTCTTTAACGACATTATCAATTTTGTTATTGATTTTGTCCTCCTTTGAATCATCTAGACTCTTACTGTAGAATTCGTAGCCTTTTAAAGTGTCCAAGCTGGAACAGTTAAGCTCATTGTCATCGAGTTTTGCAGCCAGATTCTGATTCGCTATATCGCTTTTCGTCACCATCGCGGTTTGAAATTTCGTAACCATTCCGGGTGACGGCGTAGGCGTTTTTCCGTCTTCGCTCGAATCGCTAGAACTGAAATTTTTATTGTCCTCTATACAATTGCTCATCATTGCCTTGTACCTATTGTTTCGGTACCTCTGAGTTTCTTCCAGATGAAAATCATCCTGAAAACGTGAAATAAAATATAGATATATACGTGCTACACAAAGTAAAAATCACCTTGCTTACTACAGAAATTGTGATAGAAAAGTTTACCTCTTTGTAACTACTAGCGTCTGTCTCATTGGCGAGATCCATATCACTATCGAACGCTACTCCACTGTCACCAGGGGAAGCTAAGCTTGAGGAAACGCTAGATGATCTGAGATGCAATGACAATATAGTTCCAGAAGGGTTTACACTCATAGGTCTTTGTGGCATGTAATTGCAAATGTCCAGATACGTCACATCCTAAATGACACATCAATTTTATATTAATAATCATTGTTTTAACGAAAAACCAATTTGTTTTCCAAATATATATTTATCAATTCTTCACAGATTGTCAGAAGAAATTATAGATTTGAATGAAGTATTTTCCATTTGATTAAATTAATAATTATAATAACAAATGTAAGCGAGTCTATTTGAGAATTAAGTCGAGAAGGAATACACCATAAAAGTCAGGGCATTGGAATTGTTTGATAAACGTGCAGCTACAAATTGTTTATATAGGATTTTCCATGACCACACAGAGAAGGTAAAAAAAGATAGTGTTTATACGGATGATAACTTGCTTGCCCCCTTAGTTCTTAAAAACAGATTCATCACAACAACTGTTACTAAGTGACAGCAATAATATATTATTGAGATAATTGTAACCAGGGGGTGATACTGATATCAATATAGAGGAAGTAAAATAAAAAGTGCCAAACACACTCGTGCAAAGCACATGAAACTGCATTTGTATTTATAATGTGTTCAACCGTGACCATAAAATACAAAGGAACACGGAATAAAGAATGCTTGCTTTTTATGCAACAACACAAACTTTTGCGTTGATAAGTATAAATACATTAATCTAGATAGCAGATTTGGCAGGAGAATGGTAGGTATGCACAAATAAATTTACAAAGATTATACATACCAGCTGTAACGTAAAGGACACATTTTCTAGACCAGCGAGAAGATTAACTAGCTGGTTGGCTTTATCTACATCCCGAACAAGGGCATGTGGAAAGTATTGTTTCTTCAATGTCTTTGTATCTCTTAACAGGCAGGCTAAGTAGCTTTCGAAGCTACCTTCGCTAAGAGTATGGTAAAGCCATGCCCTGCCTAACAAGCATGATGGAGCATTATAATTTGCCCTTTCCTTTTACTTTACAAATTTATCGTATCGAGTTTAATGAAACCAATATGAATGTTCAATACATACCTTTTCCGATGGATGTTAATACATTTTGAAGGGCATGAATTACAACGACTGTGTCTTGATGACTAAGTTCACGAGCGGTGCCCCAATATCCGTGCCTTTCTATACGTAGCCCATGGCGTAAGGCTCGATCTAACCAATAGACCAGCCAAGAATCTCCATCTAAGACTACTGTACCATATAAACTTTGAGCGTAAACCTGGGAAACAAGTAAAATATTCTTTTATTCAATATACATTGTTTCATATATGTTTTCAACCCCTTAACAGTGTATTCCGAGCAAGGCTCAAGCAGAGCGTCAATTGCCAAACAATCTATCCCAATCTGTCCCCTCATACACGTTTGTTTTCAGTTCTCGTCTTTTTATATACCACAGCCCTAATTGCAATGTGGTATTGTGTACCCATGTTTCCAAATTTACCATACACGAATAGATTATTGAACGGGTGCAGAACATATTTTTAGCACTATATATCAATGTATACAAGCGTTGCAAAGAATAACAAAATTGTACATTTTTTTGGAGTGGACGTCCAAATTTTATTACACTGTTAAACGGTTAATGGAACGAACGATTATCTTACAAAATTAATATACAAAGCACCTTGGAACAATAGCAATAGGAGCGTAAATTATTGACGAAGCGTACAGTTATTATGTTGTTTCGTTAAAGCACGAAGGAATTTCTGGAAAATGAGAAAATCAAGATTTCATCAAGACGTATGAATGCACTAGACAGCAATGAACTGATACCCTTACGTGACAACTATAGAAACAAAGAGTTAAAAGCACATATGTATGTACATACGTCAATCGGGGAGCCACGAAGTAGAACGAAACGTTGAGTGAATCAGAAACGGGAAATCGTGAAGGGAGGAACACATGTACATATTTCTTGGATACAGGTTCGCGTTAAAAAACCATAAATATTATAAAACATCTATCGGTTGAACGTTTGACGCATAACCGACCGTATATGTGCGTGCCACTTGAATTTCAGCTGTTTCGTCGTGGTTAAGTAGTTCGAGAAAAGCATTTTATCTACGAGGAAAATCGAACGAAAGATTTGTTTAAGTGATAGATTTCATAATCACTGAACACTTGCAGAGGCTTTCATAAGAGAGCGGCGAGGGATCGTTAAATCGGTATATGTATATAAAAATTTCGCATTAGGAAGGTGCATATGCATGTATATATGTGTATAGACGTCGTATGGCCTTGATATACGGCTCTTATGCTGTAGCAGACAGCACTCACCAGTTTGACAGCTTTGGTCAATTCTTGAAGTATTCTTCCCTTAGACAGTACCTTATCGGTACAAAGGTCCATATCTTCTTGACTCGGCATCGCGATCGCTAATCTTACATGATTCTTATCGCCAGATAATAGAAATATTTCGCGCAGAGAGAAAAGAAAAGCCGAAAACAGGGAAGACGGACCGCAACTCCGATGCGACGTTCGTAAGAGTCACACTGAGGCAGATTCGCCGGGTAGACTCATTGATTTTAGTTGAGCGCAAGCCGCGCGCCAATATCAAATACCCCTTTATAATCTGTCTCCTCTCCACTTTTTTCTTTTTTTATTATTTGCCATGCACTTGTTGGCTTCTTATTAACTATCAAAGCCGATACGTGAACAGAATTGGCTACCAATTCGGATAACAAACAAATAAAGCGTATAAATGTATGCGTTCGATAAAACGTAACAAATATCTTGTTTTCTTTCTTATTCACCGCGTTTTAAGTAATCAGTTTAAAAGGTAGCTTTCATTCATTCACATTCAAGCAGCATTTATCACTAATAGCATTATAATGTTGCATATTAGCCGAATTTGAATTATAAAACTAGATTTTCAATTCGATGTGAATCATAATTCCACCATAATAATTTGTTAATTTGTTAACAATGAGCTACGTATTTATTTCAATAATACGAGACGATTTCAAGAAAAAGAAATTGTTACGACGCTAAGAAATTCCGGTTAATTCAAACTCAGCAACTCCAGCAGCATAATCGGCGAAAGAAACCGGCAAAAAAAGTCGTAAGATAAACTGCAAATAAGTTTTAAGTTGTCCAGCATTGAATACTCTTTAAGTATTGAATAACTGTTAAATCATGATATTATAAATGCGAATATTTAAACTTTAGCACCTGTTTCGTCGATAACATGTGAAACAATTTTGTCATTGTAACTTACCTACCGTACTATGTTATGCACTTGACTCAAATAATAGATAAAGCAGCTAATTTATCGTGCAAATAAGTAAACCATTCTCCTGCCCAATGATAAACGGGATGTGTGATTTTAATGGATCAATGCAATCTGTCATGGTAGGTCAAAGGTATACGCGTAACTATAATTTTTTGTATTTTAGTAGTAACAATCTAAGCTTTCTTTAAACGTGCTATATATCTTGCATTTACTTTTCCCTTGGAATTTGTGTTATTTTTAAATACAATGGAAATACACCAATCGAATACATAAATGTTTTAAATAAATTGACGCATTATCGCACCAAAAATGCGCGCATAGCGATAGTGTGTTAATCTATTTACATTTCTTGTAACGTACGATATAAAATTGGAAATTACTTAATCACAACTTATTATTACTTGAAATAGGATTAGAGCATTATAAATCAAAATGTTATTGAAAATTTAACTATATCGGGAATTAATAATTGTAAGTAATATACCCTTGACAGTTCACAATATAATGTTAAATATGCAAAATATAAAAAAATAACTTTTGCATTTACTTTTATATCTGGACGTTGTAATACGAGGAATATGTTCAGTATTAATAAAAATTAACGTTCTTACAGTGTCATCATATTGCTAGAAAAATTCTATACTTACTGCAATGGATAGCAAAAATGATAAGTGTGAACAGTTTAAATTTTGATTTACGTTGTTAATAAACAACTTCGATCATTCAGTTAGGAAATATTTTTCCCCTATTAAGTTGCAGTTCCCCCCAAAACGTACGATTCATTCGAACGGACCCGTATACACAACACTTTATGATTCATGCAATTTCAGAACCTGCAAAATGTTGCAGTGCTACTTTATAGAGATATAAAGAACATTCAGATGTAAAGTGAAAATGTAACGTTTAATATCACTTATATAAACATTATTCATATAATACAAACTTTCTGTCAGTGTACCTTATGACTAATTTTCTTACGATACGTTTACTATCGCGTAGAATTGTGGCGCCAAACGAATATACACGTAACTTCGTTTTCAATAATATTACATGCCTGGAATTAAATTTTAAAGAATTATCAAAGAAACATGACAATACCGAGATAATTTCTTATGGTTTCAAAATTATATCATTCTAAAGGCGTTATGTAATTCTTGTACGTCAACTATTTTACTAATATTTCATTGTATCGTTTATTGCTATGTTCCACCATTATTACATTTTATTTGGATATCTCTCAGTTGGAGAATTATGTCGGACCCTGGATTTCCGTTTGACGAGGAAACACTCTCCCCAGATATCTTCAACGATGTAGATAACGTGACAAATAACCCTGTAAATTCTGACGATTGTAAGATATTAATTAAACGATTCGAGTTTTGGAAAAATTATAATTACGTGTATACTGTATATATATATATATATATATATATATATATATACTACTTACATAGAGTCATTGCGTTCTTTCTAATATATATCGCTTGATTATATTTCATTTTATAAAGCACGCTCAATGTCCATTGATGTTCATGAACCAGAACCTTTAGACGATGTACCTGAATGGAAAGGCATGAGCATGAACGAGATACGTAAAGGCTTAGGTGTACATGACTGTCGAGAGTTACCACCTATTTGTCCTTCTTCGTCTCATGTTATATTAGTATCGGTGAGAGTTAAAACAATTCGTACCATTCCAATGGCATTATGTAAATTCTAATGTTTATGTTTGCACAAAATAGTTACCGTTGCCTGCTCATGGAACACCAAAACCACATCCGGTACAACAGATAGACAAGTGGTGCCAAGATTACATAAGGATGCCACATTCGAAACATAGTGTATATCCAATAGACGAGGTAAGCGAACCACAGCACCAGATATAAGATTCTATTTTAATGTAAATTTTATAGACTTTAAATTTACATTCGTATCCTATTATAGAATGGTAGTCGTCGCTGCCGTAACAGATGGGAAATAATACAGGAATCTTTACTTCAAAATTTCGTTTCAACCCACCAATTGGAAACTGCGATACTTTCTTATAATCATATATACGCACAGCGTTGGGATTTTACTGCGTTGCATCATTTCTTTTCCGAAGTAACATTTTCAATTGTGTACACCTTTTAAAATGTATATATATATGTACATATACTCTTTGAATACATTGATTATATGACCAATTCCAAACTAAAGGTAGTGGATGAAGAAGAAACAAATATTTTCTTCGAAGTGTTGATGCCGAAAATGGTTCAGCTTGCTTTGCAACTACCTGTTTTGATAACTGGTCCAGTGCCTCTTTTGAAACGTCACACTAACGGAACCATCAGTCTTAGCCAGTTACAGATAGCTTCTTTGCTGGCTAATGCATTTTTCTGCACATTTCCAAGGCGCAACTCCACTAATCCTCAGTCTGAATATGGAAGATATCCATACATCAATTTCAATAGGTACATTGATATACAATTACAGCCTTAACCAGTGTAAAGCAAACTTAATGATAACCATTAATAGCATATTAAGAAAAATTACATTTCGGTAATTGGTACCAGGCTGAATTAACCATAGATAATTAAGCAATTGTATGTATTTAATATAGTAATGTATACATTTACATAGGTTGTTTTCAGCATATAAAGAAGGAAAATGGAATAAATGTGAATCGGTGATGGAAAAAATGAAATGTATATTCCATTACTTCAGGAGGGTAACATCTAAAGGTGGGTACGTTTACGATACACGCAAGTAGAACAAATACATTATTTATTACGATTTTTCCATAGAGCAGCCCCAGAAGGTGTGGTAACAATTCAACGACGATACATCCCAAAGGCAGATTGTCCGAAATGGGATGAACAAGTGCAAAAGCTACCACCTTTACATATTACAAGTAAAGGGACAATAGAGACAGAGGGAAATGGTCTTTTGCAAGTGGATTTTGCCAACAAGTAATAGAAATTAGTATTAAATTGAAGAAACTTAGTATTAAATTGAAGAAATTGTTTTTAAAATCTTTTTTAGGTACGTAGGTGGTGGCGTTCTTGGTCTAGGATGCGTGCAAGAAGAAATTAGGTTTGTAATATGTCCCGAATTAATGGTAACGATGCTTGTTACCGAGGAACTAGACGATACCGAAGCATTAATTGTGGGAGGGGTTGAAAGATATAGTAAGTACAAGGGGTATAGTAATAGTTTCAAGTGGATGGGAGACTATGTCGATGAAACGCCTAAAGACAGCAGTGGAAGACGATTGACGTCTATCGTTGCGATCGATGCTCTTTATTTTACGCATCCACAGTCACAATTCAGTATTAATAACATTACGAGAGAACTTAACAAGGTTAAAAGTTGATTACTATATATTAAAGTACAGATTGATTAATGGTATGGAATTCAGTAACATTATTTTTTCATAGGCATATGTCGGATTTGTGGGATGCGAAGGCAGCAAAGCGAATTTACCGGCTGTGGCAACTGGAAATTGGGGATGTGGAGCTTTCCGTGGAAATCCAAAATTAAAAGTTTTATTACAGTTGATGGCTGTAGCTGTAACAGATCGCTCTATGGTTTATTTCACGTTTGGTGACACAAGTTTACGAGATGATATCGCCGAAATGTATATGCACTTTATAAAACACGAAACAAATATAGGTAATTACACTGTATCGAAACATTTCTATATTATTCAAAATTATTACGTATAAAAAGATACATTTCGTTATCTCTTTTCAGCTCACATATTTTCGTTGTTAGTACAGTATCAGGAGTTCGCTCCAACCGGAAGCATAGACTTCTATCGTTTTTTATATAATCGAAGTAAAATAAAACCACTCTCTCAATATTTAAATAAGGGGGGCATGCATACTAAAATTTCTATAACAAAGGAAGTTGTTTTTAGAAGAAGCAAAAGTGTTAATAATGGTGAGAAACGATCCTTTCATTTGGATCTTAAAAAACAACCAGAAACAGAAGAAGAAGAAAGGATACAAGGATGGCTAACTAGTAACGATGAAGACATTAGGGGCAGAACGAAATCGGATATTTTAAAAGAAGAATATGTAGATATTAAAAGAATAACAGAGAACGAACAAATTCAAAACAAAGATGGTGTACACAAAAAAGAGCAACAAGTTGAAGATAGCGATAGTACAGAAAAAAGGAGGAAACAGAATTTATGGAAACTTTTGGAGGACGCAACACCGAATAAATCAATTCCCGAGCATCGATTATCTGGTCTTGAACTATTAGATGCGAAGCAGGAGTTAGTCTCACCTCACACGGATAATAGCAACGATTCGCCGCAAGATGAAAACCATAAATCAATGACTATAGTTTCCCATGGTACATGCAAATCTGTTCGAACACCAAGCGAGAATTTTATGTCACCAAGTAGTAAACACGATTCACCAACTAAAAAAACTGGGCAAAGAAAAATTTCAGATTTTTTTCAACGAACAAATTAAGAATACTTACAATTAGATATTTAATATTGAAAATTTCTTTTATTGAAACAAATTTTGACACTGGACTTTCTAACTATACCTACTTTGTATATAATGTAATAACGAGAATAAATAAAAATATAATTAATTTTGCAAATATTCCTATTACTAACGTATTAGCTAGTATAAAATTACGCTCCTAAGTACAATTTTAGGTTCTTTGTGCTATTTAAATGGTTCTTTATTATCTTTAATTTATTATACATTATACATTGAATAAGAATAAAAATGTAATCATTTTTCCCTGCAAATAGACATCAGATATTAACTAAATTTAAAGGACTTGTAGATCTGTGATTACACACAGTCACGTGATACTTATCGACGTATCGCGTTGGCTGTGGACCGAAGAAATCGTCGAATACGAAGATGGCCGCTGCCACTGAAATATTAAATACTCCCATTGAAAGAGCAATTTTGCAAAAGAAAATGTAGAATTTTCTCGCTTGTAACGCGTTTCAGGTAACAATTAAATAATTGTTTGTGAATACGGTGCATGTTCGTGTGAGCGATGTTCGAGTATTGTCAGAATCGTGGGCGGTTACAGAGAGAATCTTTGCAACTTCACTTTAACTTGACATTTTGACAGGACGTAGACGTAAATATTGAACTGAGCGTTCAATGAAGAATAGTGTCACTGATTGATAGTGCAACAGTTATCATGGCAGGAGCTCGGAAAAATTGACTGATGTGTGTGATAAATTGAGAAATTACATTTCTACTTGTCCTTCTTACACAACAATGTGCCATTTTCAACATTTTATATGCACTTCGATATGTTAACACATTGGAAAACAGTATGACAAGTCACAGAAACGAATTGTTTAATCGCGTGTATCAACGTTTGAATAGGATAAAATTCTTGATTAAAAGTCTCGTTTATTGTTTGGCGAATACTCGCGATAGTACAATACGAGTTTGAACATTTTATAGTTTTTAATAGTTACGCTATATATATATCAACGCACACTTACGGTATTTTTTACGTATACAAGACTATGTCGACTTTGGCCGACAATTTAGTAATTAGTAAATTGAAAAGACAATTAACTAATCTTTTGATCACAAAATTTGTGTAAGTGCAATCGTGAATAACAAAAATTATTGACCCATAGCTTTAAACTTCATGGATGTTATGCATATATATACGTATACTTGCATATTTATGTTTCACAATGTTAGAATTTCTGCATAAATTATTTCAAGTGTTTGCTATTGTAAATGCAATAACTTTCTGTGCACATTTAGCATATGATGAATACATAACATTTATTATATCAAATATAATGACAAGAAAAATCGATTATATAAATCTTCATAGTGTTATGCATTATTAAAAGAAATGTTGATTTTTCTTCAATAAACTATATAAAATGTAGAAATATAGATGCAAAATATGTATCAAATATGAACGATGTAAGTTACATATATTATTAATGTCATATCTTATTGAATTTTTATATATACAGTGGAGTATCCTATAATGAACCCTCTTACAACGTATAATTTTTCTGACTAAATCGATGCACTTACAATGAACAAACAGTTCGGCAAAAGAAGTCGAATTGATAGCTTCTCACCTTCCACTCCTTTATAATTTTGTTCAACATTTGCACGTGTGTACAATGTATAAAATTTAAATACAATACATTAAATTTACAATATATGTATATTTGCATGTTCTTTTCTTTTATTGTAGAGGTTTTCAAGTTATAGAGGCTTGACTGTATATGTATTCTAAAACGAACAATGTTTTAGATGGAATTGGCTCATTATGACATACCTCACTGTATTAGTTTTAAAATATATATTTTTCAATACTAACATTGTGCATTTTTAGCAAACATTAATTATGAACATAATGCGTAAACTACGAGGAGGTACCGGTGTTGGAGGTATGGGTTCCAACAGTACCGGTGGCCTGGATGATTGTACCGGAGCTACAAATTCTCAACATACTGCTCTGGGTCTTATGCACCTTAAGAAACTTTTTTCCGAATATACCCATCCTCCGCAACCCCTTTCAGAACCTGAATCTAACGATAAACTATATAATATGTTGCCATTATTTTGTAAAGTAAGTGTTCTTGTATTAATCTCTGTTATATGCATATTGGACGAACAAATTGAATTATTCATTTAAATGGATTACTTCTTAGGTATTCGGGTCTGGTCCAACAGGAGATATGAGTGAAAAATTTTGGGACATTTTGGCATTTACAAAGCAAGTGTCCAAATTAATGGTGTTTGAAATCAGCCGAAGGGCGAGCAATCAGAGTACGGAAACTGCAAGTTGTGCCATTGTAAAGTTTTTAGAAATTGAAAATAGTGAAGAATCGAGTAACGGCTGGATGCTATTGTCCGCGTTAAATTTGCTTGCAGCGGGCGATACTTTAGTAATACAGGTATATACTTCAACTCATTTCGTGTACAACGTAATGTACACGAAATATAGGTCTCGGAGGCCGACGTTAGTAACGGTGTCCTGTGAAACCATGTTAGTAACGAAGGGTTAATGTCGTTTATATTAATTCTCACATGATTCTCCCTTCAGGCAATGACAGCAGCTGCTGTTCCATCAACATTAGTAAAATGTCTATATCTATTTTTCGATTTGCCCGAAATGCTAGAAGATGAAGCCGATATCGCGGATCCAAATAGTGAATTCACTCCAAAACAGCGTCGAATTCTGTTACAAAAAATATTTGTTCAGGTATATTTATTTTGAACGTATCCACTTGCTACAGTAAATTTCTTAACGAAGGAATTCATTGACTTTTAATTTGCAGCTATTGGTGAGATTATGTAGTCATCTTTATCCAGCAGAAGAACTTGCACGCAAAGATGATCTTACTTTATTATTCTCAGCAATAACTAGTTGGTGCCCGCACTATAATGTAATGTGGCGCAAAAGCGCGGCTGAGGTATTAATGACCTTATCTCGGCATGGACTTACCGAAAATGTAGTCAGCTACATTCATAGTAAGTATATCGTTTAAATGATTTTTGTTAACTTTCCAAATGCAATGCAATATTACAATTCTTATTATTATTTCCAATTGTAGCTAAAGGATGTATAGCATTATGTGTCGATAATATGCAACGTGTACCTGAGCTGGCGCCATTGGAAGTGGTAGAAATGTTTGTCACAGTATTTTGCTTTTTAAAAGACTCTACCGACGTGTCTCAAACTCTGTTGGACGATTTCCGTGGTTGTCAAGGATATATCTTTTTGTCCGAATTTTTGTTAAAGTAAGAATTAGGAATGATTCTCGAATTTCGCTAATACTATTTGCTACAAATTTTACAGATCTCTTATAATTTATAGACATGCTCCGCCAAGATTAGAACAAGATAGCAGAGCTGAAGCACAGGATGCAATTCGTAATTTAGTGCTTATGTTGGCGTCTTTAACAATGTGTGGTCATACAGAGTTGAAGCCGAGTCAAGCTAGTATGGGATCTCTGTTTCAAATGCTTGGCTTCACTTTACCTCAACCAAGTAACAGGGGTACAAATATTTTCGTATATAATTGTTAATTGGTTACAAATGCATTTGCATATACAGAAAATTAATTTTTTTATTAGACCCTATTTTAATATATTATTATTTTTCTAGGAGGAAGCGTTAGAAATATTCAAGCATTCCAAGTATTACAGTCTGTGTTTGTAAAGTCCAATTCTCCCCTTTTATGTTGTACAATTCTCGATGCAATATCTAGCGTATACCACAGTGACAATGCTAATTATTTTATACTTGAAGGGCAGAATACATTATCTCAGTTTGCAGAAAAGATACACTTGAAAAATCGCGATATACAAGAAAAGTTCTTTCAGCTCCTAGAATTCATAGTATTTCAACTTAATTTCGTGCCTTGCAAGGAACTCATATCCTTATCTATACTACTCAAAACAAATAATTCGACCACCTGCAGCATCCTATGCATGGATACACTCCTTAATATACTCAGGTAATAATATAATATTTTGTATATGTCAATTACGCGGCTCGTTTTTACTGACAAAGGTATTTCTTTCAGACATAATAATATATTTAAAGATGTATACAGAGAAGTGGGTATGTTAGAAGTATTTGTGACGTGTCTCCATCGTTATGCAACATTGCTAAAAGACAAACAAGCTGCACAGGATCAAGGATCAGGTATGGCTACGTTAATATTTTGTATTTACATTAGTTTAACTTTTTTAGCATAACGAAAGGAAAATAGAAGGGACTCTTTTTTCAGAATATAAAATCTGCCCGGAAGACGAACGATTAGGTGCCTTGGTAATGGAAGCCTTGACGACATTATTGGCAGGCAATGTTCAGAATGCCAATGTCTTTAGGGAATGTGGTGGAGCACGTTGCGCTCACAATCTCGTGCCCTATATGGATTGTCGTTATCAAGCACTCGGTATTGTTAGAGAATTGATACTTAGCGCAGGAGGAGACGATGATATGGCTACGTTACTAGGTGTCATGCATTCAGCACCTTCGAACGCCTTAGTGTTAAAGACACATATATTAAAAGTTCGTTTCCTTTTTTTCCTTTGCGATTCTTAATGTCAATCAATCGTTGAGGTTCTTACCTGCTGTTGCAATTTTTTCAGTCCTTGTTGGCTTGCTTGAGAGATTCTCATCGAACTAGAACTGTTTTTCGAAAAGTGGGCGGATTCGTCTATGTGATGTCCGTTCTAGTGTCTTTGGAAGGTCAATTAGGCACGCAGAGATCAGAGAGTGCAGAACCCTGCAACGATATAATAACAAGAACTCCACAGGAAGAAGGACAGCTACTAACTCTCTTGCATGTTGTGTTTCACACAATAAGTACAGCTATGAGGTTTGAGCCAGCGAACGCAAAATTCTTCCATCATGAGGTTCGTGTTTAAGCGTTGTAATCATTTTTCTTTATAAGGTACTTGTCTGGCGTTATGTATTTTTATACGACAATCATTTTGCAGATATGTCAATCGAGTTTGTGCGACACATTAAGACTTCTTGGATGTTTTTCGACACAGATGAAGATTACGGAAATAGATATAATTCCAACTGCAAATTATCACAACATGTTATCATCGTTATTTACAGGAAGTGTACTAGAACCTGTATTCCCAGATATTGCACCAAAGACATTAGCATATGGATGTTTGTTACTTCGACTTCTGTACGATGTAGCACTCGACTCTTTTGATAAACCAAATTTGGCAGGTTTAGGCATGAGATCTCCGAGTCATAAGCAAAACAGTGTCGAGGTGATTTATCAAATTTAATTTACAATGTACGATAGCTTAATGCATTTAATTACTGACTCAAATATTCTATATTACAATTATTTTTAGCAGCAAAAGTCCTTCGATTCTCCGGGAAGCGGAAAGAGAAGCGTTATAAACTCCCTGAACCTTAGCCCGCCTACTCCTGAACCGATTGTAGTTCATCCTGGCATAGTCGTCGGAATGTTACATTTACTCCCATCAATCTCAGAACTTTCCAATCCACAAATGGCTTTAGCTTTGCAACTATATGTAGCCGAAATTATCAAAAGCTTAGTCCGCTCAGAGAGAAATCAGCAGATAATGTGCGACGCTGGCATGGCGGGTGAATTATTATCCGTGGGTAGAATTGCTCTGCAGGATGAAACGCATCCTCTTCATCAACCATTGCAGTACATTATTGAAAGGCTCGCAGCGCAATCTTTGGAGCCACGTGATCTAAGGTGAAACCCACTACAAATTTATCGTAAAGCTAGCTGTATGTGTGATACACGCATATCCTTTAATTTCAGAGAATTTTTGCGTCTGGGCGATCCGTTGTGTTGCATTTCACTCGACGATATCGAGCCAAGTAAACATCGGGGTGGGCCTGTGCCTCTGACGCGTATTAAGACTTTGGTATCGATGACCACGCCAAAAGATTTTCGTGCTCACGGTTCTTGCACTCTACCACCTTTCGTAGAACTTGATATGAGCGCGGAAGGATTTGCATGTCTATATCTACCTAGTGTTGCACCGCAAAGTACAACTCCGCCTACAGTTGTAGCCGCTGATAGCAGCGTGCTTGGTGGTATCGGTTCAGGTAAATCTTCAGAACCTTTGGAAAGTTACCAAGAAGACAATGAACAGGCGACATTTTCACTATGTCAATCATTTTTAGGTGATAGATTATTTCCCCCGCAAACTGGCTTAACATATAGTACATGGATATGCGTTGATAAATTCAGCGATCCTAGAACTGATCCTCACTGCGTGCGATTATTGACGTTGGTGCGTATTTCGCAATCGGCAAGAGATTTAATTTGCCTGACTGCTGTGTTAAGCGCAAGAGATAAAGCTATTATTGTATCTACGCAAGAAACCCCGATGCCGCAAAGTAACGGTTTTGTTTTATGATTATTTGTTCCTTAAGGCGTCATTGAAAATTGATCTAATTGAAATTATTATTAATGTTCACTAAGATGTAGGCGAATGGGAACCAGAAGGGACCGGTGATTGCGGTGCAAGAGTTTGGTGTCCCGATTTGCTCCACGAAGGACAATGGCATCATATAGCTATAGTATTAAATAGAGCTGTTTTGAAAAATTCAAGTTTTTCATTATACTTGGACGGTCAACATATTCACAGTCAAAAGCTTCATTATATTACGCAAGTTCCTGGTGGTGGAGCAGCGAATTTAACAGTGGCGTCGCCAGTCTATGGTTACATCGGTACACCGCCTTGCTGGCGGCGATATTCCAGGCTTACTTGGAAGCAAGGCCCGTGCCATTTAGTGGAGGAGGTATTCAACTCGCAAAATATAGCAACGTTGTTTAAATTGGGCCCGCATTACATGGGAAGTTTACAAGCTCCACAGGTGGCAGGTATGTTCATCGTGTGTAGCTTTTGTTCAAGATGTATACGCTTTATCGCTGAATTGAATTCTATTGCAGGACAAGAACCTTTAACATCTCTCCTTGCGGAAGAAAAGGTTGTTTTCGGTTTAAATGCTAAAGCAATGTCTCAATTAACATTGGCTAAAATCAGAAAGGTTTACAGTCGGGCCGATAATAAATCTATCGCTAAACAAGTATGAATACATAATACCATTGATAAATCTGTTTCTCGTATATTATATGATTAAATCATGTTATTATTTGCCAGCTTGGTATGTCGTCACACGAAAATGCCACACCTATCCGAGTTCTTCATAATTCGGCGGGACACCTTAGCGGGCCAGCACGAGCTTTGGGCGGTGTAGTCGTCGGATATCTTGGTGTTCGAGTATTTAGTCCGCGACCCGTAGCTACAATGATCGACAATGTAGGAGGATGTTCAGTGTTATTAGGTAAAATCTGCCGAGGATCGTATAACTTTAAATATATTTACGTCTTCTTCCGGGAGAAATTTCAGATAATAATGTGTGTCTTATTTAAATAGGATTAATAGCTATGGCTCAAGACGTAGAATCTTTATACGCAGCAGTGAAAGCATTGGTTTGCGTTGTAAGATCTAATCAAGCTGCCCAGCAAGAAATGGATCGTCGAAGGGGATATCAAACATTGGCCATGCTGCTAAGGAGAAAATGTCCACTACTAAATAGTCATATTTTGCATCTTACTTTTAGCCTCGTAGGTACAGTGGACAGTGGCAGAGAGACTAGCGCGATACCTAACGTTATGGCATTTCAAGATCTGTTGTGCGATTTACAAGTACGATCCTCCTATTATTAATAAATATTTCGTATTTGGTAGTAAAAATGATTACCAAGCTTCGAACGGTTCTTAGGTTTGGCACGAGGCACCCGGCGAACTCTTACGATCGCTTTTGGAACATTTGTATGAATTAATAGCAGAGTCAAGCGAAAAGAGAACGAACTTGCGTTTAATGAGGGATTTGCAATTGGTACACAAGTTGCTGCATATTTTAAGTGATGTAAAACAAGGCAGTACACGACAGATCTTGCTCGCATTGCTTAATATTTTATTAAGTCAGCCTAGGCAACCTGATTTACTTTGGTAATTTTTCATTGCCCACAAGATACAGGTACATCCCGTATTCGCATTTATCACAGCATTTCTTTATTTATAGGTTTGGGCAATTTATTGTAGCCACATTGCCCCAATGCTCGGAGAAACATTTAATTCTTCGGGAAAGCGAGGGAAATAAAGAGGGGGAAGGCGAGCACATCCTATTACGAAATCGTTGTTTGCAACTTTTGCATTCATTATTATTTAATGGACCGAAAGTCAACGCGAAGTAAGTAAAATAAATAATTTGGAAGTACAAATACATTCATGATTGTTCGAATTTTATAATATCTTTTCAGTATGTGCGACGAATTGGGCAAGGTATTGGGTTTAGATTGGATATTATTGTTCCTTCAATCGGGCCTTCACAGTACCACTGTTATATGGGGATTACGAATATTAGTAGCCATTAGTTCTGTGCCACCGATATTGCAAAAATTCAAGGAGGGAACTAGTAATGGTAGTTGGCTACGACACACAGATCACAATAAAATGGCATTGGCCCTTGGTATGTACATAAAAGACCTTAAACTTTGATAAAATCAGCAAACTATTCATTAATAAGATTTATGCTTCTCTCGCCTCTTCTCTCACCTTTAGGTTGTCACCAGCAAATGCCAGGTGGCGAAAGTAAACCTCCGGGTCTTCATGTACCAGGGTTTCAACATTTAGCCTGGCTATTACCACAACACGTAGACCTTGTTCCAGAGTTGTATTTCCTTTTTATTGCCCTTATGATGGGACAGCCCGTGAAGTTGTTACCTACTGATTCGAAAGTCATCTTAAAGGTTCAGTATCTTAACCACATATTCATATTTCGCATATTCTGCAATATTTGAGTTTAACATAAATGTTCGTGTTTTGCAAAACCAGCTTGATTTGGACAATGTATGGAATTTCTTGTTCGGCGTTCCTGCAAACCATACGCTATCCTCTTTCGCAAGTAGAATCAATCTTTGCCCTGAGGCCGTAGTTACTCTACTAGCAATGGTACGAACGATGCTGAATAATTACTCTATCAAGTGAGTTTCACGTGTTATATTCACCTTTCCTTGTATGACCCTAAAGAGAATGTTACATTGCTGCCGATTACGTGAAACGACTGATTAATTTGCACAACTTTTCTTTAACAGCCCTGAATCTTTGCCTGATTGGTTGAGCGATTATCCCGTGACAATAATACAATTCCTGTTCTTCCTGTATCATAATTTCACCGACTTTATGCAAGTGTTTATGTCCGCGGAAGTGTTGGGCGCGCTGGCTGGCACTTTGTTTCCAAAAACTGCAAGTTCTAGCCAAGATAGCAGTGGGGCTAGTACTCCAGCAGACGAGGTGAAATTTTAAACTTGACGAAAAATGATTTGTTCATCGGAGGGAAAATTTAACATTAATAAGATTCTGTGATTTCAGCAAGAACCAGTATTAGTAAGGTCCCCATCAAAAGATGTAGGCTTAACGAATCATCCGGCAAAAAAGTTTGTCATGGATTTTCTGCGAGTTATCGTGGTCGATTCTCTTTCTTTGCCGGTCAGTGCAAAATCTCCACCAGCTATTGATTTAGTTTTGGAAGCATGGCCTGAGTACGCGTCGACGGGACAGCAAACTCGTTATCAAACGGAAATTCTATCCATTTTAATGGAGCACCTGTTGGCCGCAGACGTTCTAATTGGGGAGCAAGCAGCATTACCCGTTGTCCCCGGTGGATCAGTGAACAATATAACTAGTAATGTATGTTACGTTGCAGCCCGAATTGTTGATAAATTGTGGCAAGGTGAATTTATAAATTTTGTCTGCATGTTTTACTTTTAATAGTCAACTCGATAGCGTCAAGTGTGTATCATTATCTCGTATAATAACTTACAGGTGCATTGACAAAAGATCCCCACGAGGTGTTTGATTTTATTGTAAAGTTAATCGGCCAGGCAAAACGACGGCCAGGTGCTGTTAGCATGGAAGGGCTTCATCACTGTTTAAATAGAACAATTTTATTTTTACTATCTCGAGCAACGGATTCAATCGCCGATCAAATGGCAGTATTAGAAGCATTGCATAAGCTTACCACCCACAGGTAAAGTGGTCAACCTTTCGGAATAACGTAGCAAAGTTTGTACGAAATTCAATGGAGATGTGTCTTTCTTTTTTATAGATTACTAGTTTTTGGTGCCGGTAATCATGAATTAGATTTCATCGGTTGCTTGACTCACTGTTTACTGCAGCTGACAGCCGATATAAAAATTATGCTCGACACTAACGCAAAAAGTACGTGGAACATTAATCTGCAAGTAGAAGCCAGCGATGATAGATTAACGTCCCATCAGGGCCACAATTTGATGGCAGTCGCCGCAACAAGAGTTTGGGAAGAGCTATATGTTTGTAAAAAGCCCGCTATAGAAGAAGTATTTAAAATTACTCTTCTAGCACCTGTAGCTAATGAACGGGCCCCCGAACTGCCAGTAGTAAGGGATCAAGTACACGAAGCGGCAACTAGGCTTTGGTTGAATTATGTCGTCTTGGAGAGGAAAGCTTCGTATAAAGTTCCGTGGGAACTTCATAATCAAATACAATCGGTAAGGATTTATTCCAATTTTTGCCGACTTAATATTCAACAGGGTGTATAAAAAAAGTTGAATTCTATTTTAGAAAATACAAAAGGTAACAGGAGGTTTAACGAGACTGGCGAGTCGAACAAAAGTTAGAAAGGAGGAATCTATACGCGTTAGGTTGAGATTACATCAGAATACTGTGGCACAGTGGACTGAGCAACATGTTGCTTTAGTCCGTGAACTTGCAGCAGCGAAACGTTTACAATACATACAAACCAATCAACATACCCAGCGATATGTGTATCAGGTAAGACGATTATTGAGAGGAGAAAGTATGATTTCCAACGATCGTATTAACGTTGCGATATCTTTTATAGGAGTGGTTACAAACTGAAACTGAATTAACGAGGGAACGTGGCTTGTGGGGGCCACCGACGCCTACTAGGCTTGACAAATGGATGTTAGATATGACCGAGGGTCCATGCAGAATGAGAAAGAAGATGATGAAAAATGAACTTTTTTATATACATTATCCTTACCGGCCTGAATTAGAGCATCCTGATAATGTGAGTTATATCGACCAAACGGAATGGGACTTACAATTAACGAATAAGTAATATTCTACGTGTTTGTTATTTTTCGCAGAAACAATTAAAGTACAAAGTTGCAACCAGTATTGACAGTAAGGATTACTATTTGAAGCAACTTGGCAATTCATCCGGCATGTTTGAACGAGAACGCGATCCGGTTATCGATGACACTCCATTGAATGTCAATGACACTTCAACGGAAAGTGAGCCTCCCATGGTACCTTGTACATTGGAACGACATGCTAGCGAGCCAGATGAAGCAACGGAAGACAATGAACAAGAAGAGGAGAATAATCAGACTGTTCCAGACAATCAAACTTTAATACGTCTGTTGGAGGAACACGAAAAAGTTTGTTTTCACCTTTTATCGTGTATGAGTATTGTTACACCGTGTACAGTATCCGAGAATTTTTATACTTTCAGATAAGTCACATGTTCAGGTGTGCCAGAATCCAAGGTTTAGATACAACTGAAGGTTTATTGCTATTTGGGAAAGAACATTTTTACGTAGTTGACGGATTCACGCTGTTAAAATCCAGAGAGATAAGGGACATCGAAAGTTTACCTGATGCTTACGAACCAATTTTACCATCGCCAGGGTCTCCTAGAAGATCCAGAGCCATGAGGCAATGCTCGAAATTCAATTACGAAGACATTAGGTAATAAGTCTTCGTGTACCATGCATAATTATACTACAGTGATAGTAACAATTTTCGTTTTGCGTCTTTTACTACAGAGAAGTACATAAAAGGAGATACTTGTTACAACCAATGGCGTTAGAGGTGTTTAGCGGAGATGGTAGAAATTATTTGTTAGCGTTTCCACGCAAAGTAAGGAACAAAGTTTATCAAAGATTTATGACATTCGCAACGGCGATCGCTGATAGTGCTCAGCAGTCGGTCGCTGGTCAGAAGAGAACAGCGAACGTTGAGCAAGCAACCGGTTTACTTTCGAATTTAATAGGTGAAACTTCAGTCACGCAACGATGGGTGGTTGGTATTTCAAATGATATTCACACATGTACATCAACTACCCTTACCGGTATTTAGGAAAATATCAATCTTTTTCAGAGAGGCGAAATATCAAACTTCCAATATCTCATGCATCTTAATACTTTAGCGGGTCGTAGCTACAACGACTTAATGCAGTATCCAATATTTCCATGGATACTAGCCGATTACGATAGCGAAGAATTGGACCTTACCGATTCGGCGACGTTCAGAGATTTTAGCAAACCTATGGGCGCACAGAGTTCAGAACGATTATTGCAATTCAAAAAGAGGTATATCCAATCAATTCTCATACTCCAAATGGATCGAATGAATAAATAATCTAGCAAAGTAACATTAAATATAGGTATAAAGAATGGGATGATCCGCATGGTGAAACACCCCCCTATCATTATGGGACGCATTATTCTTCTGCAATGATAGTCTGCTCTTATCTAGTGAGGATGGAACCGTTTACTCAACATTTCCTTCGATTACAGGTTCGTATCAGCAGACCGTTTCACCAATTTCTATTGCGACATTAGTTAATTATTACAACATGTAAAATATTCATATTCTTTGTAGGGTGGTCACTTCGATTTGGCCGACAGAATGTTTAATAGTATTAAAGAAGCGTGGCTTTCCGCGTCCAAACACAACATGGCGGATGTGAAAGAGCTTATACCAGAATTTTTTTATCTTCCTGAATTTCTGGTCAATTCTAATCACTTTGATTTAGGCAAGTATCAGGCGCTCGCGACGTTAAGATAATTATCTGGATTAACGCTGGAATATTATTCTTAGGCTCTAAACAGAGCGGTGTACAATTGGGAGACATCGTATTGCCTCCATGGGCGAAGCAAGATCCTCGAGAATTTATACGCGTTCACCGGCTTGCTTTGGAATGTGATTATGTGTCGCAACATCTCCATCAATGGATAGATCTAATATTTGGTTGCAAACAAAACGGTGCAGCCGCAGTGGATGCCGTGAATGTATTCCACCATTTATTTTACGAGGGCAACGTGGATATTTACAAGTGAGATTTACTGTGTACAATAATTTATTATGACGTTTTCACTGTTTAATTGTGGTTATTTTATTGCACCGTTTTAGTATCGACGATCCGCTGAAAAAGAATGCTACAATCGGGTTTATCAATAATTTCGGTCAAATACCGAAGCAGCTGTTCAAAAAATCGCATCCAGCTAAAAAGATGACCCAAAGAACTAGCGTTATCGATCCTGGACCAATTACGCCAGGTTTAAGCATAACTGTGTCTGACAAATTGTTCTTCCATAATCTTGACAACTTAAAACCGTCGCTTCAGCCTATCAAAGGTTTGGTACATTTTTATGGTTTCACAATATATTTGTTGTCCACAGTCTTGCAATACACTTGGCTGTTTCTCTCGCAGAATTAAAGGGCCCGGTTGGACAGATATTGCATGTAGATAAAGCGGTGTTAGCCGTGGAACAAAATAAGACGCTTATCCCTCCGACGTATAACAAGTACGTCGCATGGGGCTTTGCGGATCATTCCCTTAGGATAGGAAACTATGACAGCGATAAAGCGATATTTGTCTGCGAAGCTATGATACAGAGTGGCGGGGAAATTGTCGCTTGCGTTTGTCCGTCTTCCAAATCAATAGTGACTGCTGGCACAAGCTCTGTAAGGTTTTATTCCCTTTATATCTCTTTCTCATCGGGCATCTCTCCACGAACCAATATATTATTCGACAGGTTGTAACTGTTTGGGAATACACTAAAAGGCAACTGTCCATTAAACAATGTTTGTACGGCCATACGGATGCTGTAACATGTTTATCGTCGAGTCCAGCATACAATGTGATTGTATCGGGATCTCGAGATGGTACAGCAATTATATGGGACCTCTCCCGCTGTTTATTTGTTCGCCAACTTCGGGGACACGCTGGGCCCGTAGCTGCAGTCGCCATAAATGAATTGACAGTATGTTTGACGAATATTTCAAATCGACTTAAGCGAACTAATTTAAATGGTTCAAACGTTATTCAATCTCTCACAGGGGGATATAGCTACATGTGCAGCTACCTGGTTACACGTATGGAGCATTAACGGGGAAGAGCTCGCTAGTGTTAATACTTGTGTTGGTCGTGCTGATAGAATGCAACAAATTTTGTGCGTCGCTTTTAGCCAAACTCACGAGTGGGATTCGCAAAATGTTATTATGACAGGATCAACCGATGGTGTAGCACGTGTAAGCATAATATCGCTGATTGTAACATTAAAGGAATGTTTCGTTAAAAATACAAAAGAAATGTTATGCTTCGATAGATGTGGTCCATGGATTACGTACAAGTGCCTGCGGAAGAGGAGAAACCAGAAGAAGTTGTCCCTGTTAAAGAAAAAACTACGAAAGCAAATAAAAATGAAAGTCGGAATGAAAGCACGAAAAAGCGGGTGCACGAATTGGTTAAGCAGATGAGCATTTCTGCCGAAGGCTCAAATATGCTTGCGAAGAGTGGTTCAGAAAGTAGTCTCTCGGAACCCGAAAATTCGAAAGAAGCATCGAGACTGCACGAAGAGAAAGAAGAATGCTCGGATAATGAGTCGAGCAATGGTTCTAGCAACAAACCATCGCCGCAGAACAATAACACACCTACTATCGTACTTCGAAGAAAGAGTCGTGGAAATCCCATGTTTCGTAAAAGCGAAGGCGGCGGACGGGCTGATAGCGAGGGTACTCAAACAAGGTAACACTGCATACACTTCGTTTTTTTCTTAAACATTTACTTTCTTCAGTTTATTTTTCGTTACAGTGATAAATATATATAAAATGTACTTACATTATTTTATAGTGAAACAACTAATAATTCTGGTGATTCTGAGGGGGCCCTGCGAGCCAGCAAAAGTGATACTAGTTTAACAGACAGTTTTGTTATGGTTACCGAAGCCGATACGAAACCGAAAAAAATTAATCCACAAAATATCTTGAGGGACGGTTTCAAGTGGCAACGGCAATTAGTATTTAGAAGTAAACTAACGATGCATACTGCGTATGATCGCAAGGATAACGCGGAACCAGCGTCCATTACGGCCCTCGCAGTGTCAAGGTAAAATAAAATATTTATTAATTTGCATCGTATGCAAGATTTAGTACACGCGATAAATACAAGGAACACGTACAATAAAATTATATTTCAGAGATCACAGGACGGTCTATGTGGGGGATACGAGGGGAAGGGTATTCTCGTGGAGTGTGTGTGAGCAACCGGGACGTACCGTAGCCGATCACTGGCTTAAAGATGAAGGAGCAGATTCTTGCGTCGGTTGTGGAGTTAGGTTTAATCTTTACGAAAGAAGACATCACTGTCGCAACTGCGGACAAGTATTCTGTTCAAAGTAAGTTGCTGCGATATATTATGATAATTAACTCGAACCTCATTTTTTCTTTCATTATATAAATTCATTCGTTTCTTTCTCGCACTGACACAAGTTGTATCCCCTTAACCATTTTCTCTACTTTTACACGCAGATGCAGCCGATTTGAATCGAAAATATCGAGGCTCGGTATTTTGAAACCTGTTAGAGTTTGTCAAGGTTGTTATTCGTCATTACGCTCTCAGCATTCCACTGAGAGTAGCTCTTAAGTATAACAGCGTGTTGTATTGGTTTCGTATGATTTATCGATTTCTAGAACGGGCACAGCGAGAATGTACATAATCATCGGTATCCCTTAATGTCTCTATCCGGATGTTCACGCAAAAGAAACGGAGCGTGCGTTTCCTTTCTTTTTTCGCATCTCGTGTGATACTTTCTCTCGTAACTATTGTTTTCTACTTGATGGCAGGCCATACAATCGCTGCATTCCTATTGTTCTTGAGTTTCAATACTTTTGTGCTACACAACTGAGATGATTCTGTGTTGTCGTTTCTTCCATAAGTAAACGCTTCATATAACGATACATTCCTGTCGATACCACTACATACATTGTTTCTGCACACTATTCAATGCTATAATGGACTACGGTATTTCCTAACAATTTATCGGCCTTGTTACACTTTATCGACAGGTTTGCACTGAAAGAATTTTGAATGTCAGTATTTAAAAACATGACATCACATTGTCAAACGTCTAATTGATAAAGCACACATTTGCAAAACATCGTCATCGTTTCCGTTTCCAACATTTTTATTCTCAAACATTTCTAACACTTTTTTTTACGTCAGATGCGTTTATACTTTATATAAGAAAGAACGATGTGTACAGTCGGGTTCTGTATCACGTATTTAATTTATACACCGAGCTTACCTTTTTAAAGACAAAGATCGTATTGAAATCATTGTATGTATTATTGTGTATAGCGACACTTATATTTAATACGCGTAGTCTGTGATTTTTTTTCCTACTTTTAATTTACTGAGTTTATGTTGAATAAATTTTATTCAACAGTAATCATTAATAATTATACATAGAATATTGTACTATTTATGCGATTAATTTCCCCGTCATAGAACTTACATTGTTTCTCGTAATTGACTATATATTGAATAATAATTATTATTATTTATTTTAAACGATAGCGAAAAGTAATACAAGATGTCAATACTGTTAGTGGGAAAATATTAGAATTAATGTTTCCGGATTAATCCAAAAACAATATCTATACCGCGTATTATTCATATTGCTCCCCTTTTGTATGTATTGCATTTCATCTATAATTACTATTTGATAAAATATTTCTTTCTGTTATCTTTTTTACAACAGTATCATGTATATAATAGTACGCGGTGTAACTTATTCTAAGAACCAGCAGTGGTATATAATTTATTACTGTATCATCAGAGGCAGGTCTTATTTTTCCATTCCAGAAATAAAAGATAGGAATAGTCTGGAAACTCAACAATACATGTATTACTATTCGAGGAGAAAAAAAAAAAGATATGTAACTGCAGTGCACCCTTTGTGACAGCTGCCTCTACTGCTATAAAATTCATAACTTTATAATAGACAATACCTTAATTACGTAAAAGTGTTATTTATTGTAAAACAGTTACAATACCATAGACTCTAAAACCAGCAGTAATATTGTAAGCAATGTAATTGTGGAATACGGTTGTTTGTTCACAAGCAGATGTACTACGAACATTGTGAACGTAATCTTTAATATTGATAAGAACAAACACTGGTAGAGTTACGAAAGTGTTCTTGGATTGTTATCTTATAGAGTTCTGAAAATGGTGGGAAATTGCGACAGCAAAATTATTTCACGGCTACAAAGAATCCATGAATATTGATGAAACATACGAGGATTAGTATAAATATGGTGGTCGCGGAATTAAAAAAAGAAAAAAAAAGTTGTCTCCCCTTTATGAGTAACGAATTCTACCATTTGTATTCTCTATCGATACACTTCCACTTTTCTAAAGGCACAAATTTTATAATGGAACAAGAATAAGAGATAGCGCGACAACTAAAAAACTGAGAATGATGAAATAAACACAGCTTAAACATGCTGCGGTATATTGTTTCAATATGGTACTATTAAAATACCATTGTTACTAGTCAAATTCAACGCGAGCACAATGCTGATAAGCATTCTTTCAAAAAGTATGCTTTTTGATGCAAAAGTTAAAACTGGATATGCTGAGAACGGTGTGGGTTGAATCATAATACTTGGTTCTCTTTAATTATGCAGTTGCATAAAAGGGTTACCACGTATTTTATGCAAATAATATCTGTGTGTCATTATTACATGCCAGTTCTAATAAAACATTGCCAATTATCTTTACTTTTGTACTCCTACTTACATACATAAAAGGCAAAATCTTATATTTAATTCTACAATGGAATTGGAATGTTTGCTATTAACATTGAATAGCAAATGTAAATATTAATTTTGGACAGGATTTCATACTGTTATCTTTTCCTCGTATTGTCTGAGTGATATATGTATACATATATGGCTTTGAATGGCACAGATGGCTTTGAAAAACTAAGATAATTAGTAACAGAGAAAGCTTTAGTTGAGAAGCATATTGTTTTGCTAATTGCAAGAGGAATTACCAATCTAACTAATTATATGCAATTGAAACTAAGTTATTATTTTATAATACACAAAAGTAACTAATTTCTAGTCACGCGCATATTGGGTGCATTTAATAGTTTATCTTTCATCCTATCAAATTTTATTTCGCAATTTTGAACAGTATTATTATCAAGCGAATTAAATTGCGTCGGTGTCTGTATGTCATATGTATTATAAAATAAGTACTTTATATACAATTTATTGTGCATTTTATTACAAAGCATGGAAATGATTTTAAATGGTATTCTAAATTATGCTGTTGTTATGCTAAATATTAAATGAACAGAAAGTTAAATGCTAAACGTATATGTATTTGTATATTACATTACTCATACATATTATCGATTGAATTTCATTAACGCTATGTAATGCAAAAATAAAACTAGTTACACCATTTTTGACAATATTGCTTTAATCTCATGTATGTACAATGGCTGGCTTTATTTTTTTCAATACAACTCTAATTTGCCCTCTTTCTCAATTCCGATGCTGTATTAATTTCGGACGGAAATTATTTAATATATATACAAATTGTAATTCATCATATATCCTTTGAAGAGACTGTCGAAATATCATTTTGTTACAATATATCAAATTGTATTTTCCTAAAAATTTCCTTAACCATTTGGAAAAACTGAACCGCAGCTAATTATTACAAAGTTTACATAATTACAGTAGATCAATTAAACATGTGCGTCTTATAATTTGATCCTAAATTGTACATACATAGGAGTGTACAAAAAAGTACTGAAAAGTATTAAGTACGTAGAAATGTAAGATAAGTAAAAGTTAGAAAACAATGTGCGGAAAATTCTAGTAACAATGTTTAGTACGGGTATATATATATATAATTCTGTGCGTATGGGTGTATACGTTTCCCACCCGCGCATCGAAATTACAGCCATGTATACATACATACAATCATCATCGTATATATAATTATATATATGTATACGTATTATATGTATACATATTGTATGTAGCTAGTTCTATTGTACTATTAGTTAGTATTTGAAGAACATTGTATAGTAGATTCTGATGGTATAATTATATTGAATGGGCCAAAGTTCTAACAAACTTACTTTATTATCAAACTTACCAAACTCGTAGATATGAAAAAAAAGTATGTAATGCACTATACTTGCTGATGTCTTTAATGCAAACATGATAATTCGAGCAAGTAACTGACAATCACAGTCTATACTTTTTTACAACAGGCCGTATGTTTCTTTATTCTAAGTGGATGGAATTTCCTTTTGCATTTATCGCACGAAACAAGCTGAGACTGGTATTCCTCCCAGTTTACTTCAGGTTCGTTCAGCTCTAAAATAGTAAGAAAATGATATGAATTATCGTGTTCATGGAGAATATTTTAGTCAGTGAATTAAATGGCCGATATGTCAATTATAATTATTACCTGCAACCGTTTCAGATTCTCCCTTCATGGTATTAGGAGAAGCGGAAAATGTCGTATTAAAGGTATTAGAGAACATTGTTTCATTGTCGCTACTAGGAATAGGTGTTCTACGTAATTCATGTTTGGGTTTCATGGGGTCAAAATCACCATTGTTACCCTGCAAAAATTAAACGGATATTATACACGCTTATTGGATACTTTAGATGGAAAACTGAACTAGTTTGCTCACATCAGGGGAGGACCCATTTCTTGTTGGAGTTTGCATTTCATGCGAATCGATTTCTCTTTGTTCAGACAGATCCAGGGACACATTTGCTTCTTTATTTAGCGTTGCTCGTGCATTGTCATTTATTGAGATGGGATTACTTTTTTCTGTGAACACATAGAATAAGAACTAACTATAATTACAAAATTTTGTATAACCACCTTTGTACACTTTTAATTAACTTCCTTACCATTTAAATCAATATCGTTAGTCGTTTGTGTTTTCAGAATTTTACTTTTTTTAAATCCTTTTCGATCACGTCTTAAAGAAACCGTACGATGTTTTGCGTCTTGAACATAATTATTTGCTCGCATCTCTTTTTCTTCGATTTCCTCTTCATTTGTAGAAATTCCTATAGAGCTACATACTTTTAATGTTTCAGTTTCTGTCGACATATCCTTTCTCCTTTGTTTCTCTTCGTCAGGGATGGTTCTGTCCTTTCTTGCATGCTTAGAACTGTTCACGTCGATATTGTTCTGCTTGTCTGTACCTGTCTTTGGTTTTGTTACTTTCTGCCCCCTTTTCTCAAGCTTCTTAGATCTTTTTGTTATGCTTTTGCTTTCATAATCTTTGTTTCCCTCTTTGTCGGACCCGAATATTAACTTTTTAGAGCTACCAAAATGGATCGGCGTGGCACAAAATTGTTCAATATTAACAGTAGCAGCTGGTATCGCAACATCAGGACTGAACAGTCCTTTGCGTGTCTTAGCATCCGCCAAATGTTTATTCACAATCTCTCGATTCTCTATATGTTTGTGACTCTGCTCGCTATGATTCAAGTTTTCCTTATTTTGATCTATGTTGCTATTTTCCTATAAAATCGTACTTCGTACACAGTGGAATATACATTTTATAAAACCGATGCAATAAAAAACAGAAAATTTCACTCACCTTATTTTGACAAATATCGCTATTGCATTTACACCATTCTCCGCACCGAGCATCCTTTTTGACACAGCCACATATTTTATTGGAACATTTTCCTTTGCAATTGCAGCTTCGTGTTGCTGCCTTACTGTTTTTCGTCTGTAGACTCTGGTTTTCCAAACTTTTGTTCTTTATCTCTGTATCTTTTAGAGTTTCATCTACATTATTTGGACTCGTAGATTTTAGGGTGGTGAAGGGATTTTCAATATTATATTTTCTCAAATGATCAACCTCAATTTGAAGAAGCTTCACTTGTTCCTGCAAGCGTGCTATCTCTAACATATTATCGGTGTCTTTAGTTTGTGTTGCCGCATTTCTCCGTTTTCTGAAACATATTTTCCATGATTAAATTCTATAGCGAAGGGGAAAATAAGTAAACGAATTTCTGAATTGTGCTTGATGAACGAGATTGAATTACTTATAGCTTATTCGATAAAGAAACAGATATTATGTTATATTAAAGTTATGCGTAAAAGTGACAGGCTTATATGGTTCGGTGAGTGTCAAATTTAAATGGCATTTCATATTTGTGGAATAAACGTAGAAGCACTCAAGCAAATAAATTACATACGTTTTAGCATGTACAGACTGTAGCATTTTATGTATTAAAAAATGCTAGATTGTTATAATTGATCAACGAAAAGCTCAATACTTGAACGCGACACGACGTACGTATCCAAGCTGCTGGTGGTTGACGACGGTTTACATTTAAATTTTGATCATGGTGGTAAAAGGACGATGGAGTACTACTTTACCTTCACGGCGGTGTTGTCCCAGTATACACATTTGCTTTTATAAATGTAGATTTATTATATATGACCCTTCTCATTAGTTTAAACATTGTATTCTAATGGGACGAAAAATTAATGGAAACTTCCATGAATGTCCTTACGGACTACGTATGGTACATTTTGTTTGGTTTTGTAAATTAGCGCCTTTTAAAACAAATGGTGCTGCCATCAATGCACACGTGCCCGAAATTTCTAGTGCCTCTACCATACCTGCTTTATCTGTTGCCTACAGTCAAAACTACAGTGCAGAAATGGGAGAGGCACGAGTAGTTTCAAACACTTCTTTATAGATGATGATACTAAAGACTACTATCGGTACAGGGCAAGGATACCAGTAGGCTTCAAGTACTTTATCATTTATGGTGTTGTGCGTTTGTCAAAATTTGCTTATATACCTTTTTATGTATAAAATTAAGTTAATAGTACTTGAAAACCATTTCGTCTTGTCAATCTAATATCAATACAGGGTAATAAATACACTAGTAGTAGTATGATTCTTTAGTTCGACACCAGAAGCCAGAAATTTGGATTTAGTGTACGTATAACCTAACATTACAGTGTTATCCAACCTCGCACTCTTACGCACGTCTCTTTCACTCTTCCTTTCATACCTTCTCTACTTTACCTACTGCCCTATTTCTACCTAACCGTCTTTTTATTGCGCATCTATTATATATCTTGCTGTTTCGAATTCTTATGCTTTCATTTCTTATTCCACAAAACAGATCCTCTATCGTACACCCATAGCTGTTTCCATACATTCTCATAATAAATGTTGCGATGTCATAAATATGTATCTGTACAGACCATGTCTTGTAATCTGTTTTCTCTCACATTATATATTCCACTTTTCATTGCTTCCATATCTTACCTGTGTTATTGATTGCTGAACCTCTTTCCTATTTAATCCTTCCCTCATTTCTCTTTTGTTTTCTCTGATGTATATCTATTATATATTCTATTTTATATTCAGTTTATTCGGTAGGTCTTGTATAAACTTTAATATTACTTTTATTACAAGTTCTACTGAATCTGCTAAATATAAAACGATACATATAATAAATAATTTACATTACACAATTGCTTTAATTAGTATTAGATTATTTTTGTTTATAGTATTTTTTAATTATATAAACGTCAGTTTAGAATTGATGCAACATTTAGTTGTACGATGTATTGTAAATAGTTATAAAAGAATAGTTAATAAGGATTAGCTTGTAAATTGAATTCCAACATTCTTGTAACTTGTATCTTCATTGATAAGTTGAAATAAAGGTTTAATGAAAAGAATTGCACTGCCCTTTTTATTTTCATACCTTACCAATCCTTGAAAGAACCTAAGTCCAATTCCTTATACAAGAAGTACCGTGGACGAACTTTAAGTGCAAAGTCCTGAAGCGAGAAACTTATAAAAATTGCCCTATACGTTATTAAACTTGACAGCAGAAAATTCTCAATCATTTTCATCACTCTTCATATCATCAAATCTTCATATCTTCATATCTTGTAAATCGAGCTTTCAGAAAATTCAACAAAGTTGCAAACAACGCCTTGCGTGAACGTAACAAAGTTGCAAACAGCGCCTCGCGTGAAAGTAACAAAGTTGCAAACAACGCCTTGCGCGAAAGTAACAAAGTCGCAAACGACGCCTTGCGCGAAAGTAACAAAGTTGCAAATTTCCTATCGAAAAAATTTTGCAACTTTGTTACATTTTACGCAACATTGTTGCAAAAATTCTCGAGAAAGTAGTTGCAACTTTGTTGCAATTTGGCGCAACAATGTGCAAATCTTGTTGCGTTTTCGCGAGGCGATGATTGCAAATTTGTTGCGTTTTGGCGACGCGTTGTTTACAACTGAATTGCATTTTTATGAAGAGTTGTTTGCAACTTTGTTGCATTTTTTGTGTTGCGTTATTTGCAATTATCTTATATTTTCCCGAGGCGCTGGTCACAAATTGGTTGCGTTTTCGCGAGGTGTCATTTGCAACCGTATTTCATTTTCGCTAGGCTTTTTTTGCAACCTGGTTGAATTTTGGTGAGGTATACCTGGTTGCAATATGTTTAGTAATGTTGAGGTGTATTTTTACAAGTTCACCGCTTGTGAACTTTGCATTTAAAGTTCCTGCACGGTAGAACTTGTTTAAGGAATTGGAATAGGGTCTTTTAAGGATTGGTAAGGTGTGAAAGTAAAAAGAGCAGTGGAATTCTTTTCATTGAAAATTTATTTAAACTAATCAATGATGTTACAAAAATATTGAAATTCATTATAAACTATTCTTTAACGTTAATTTACTATATAATCTACAGATAAAACTTATATTATATGCAGAAGCTTGTAAATTCAAATTACAGCAACTGTGTGACTTGTGCATATGTAAATTATTTATTATATCTTTCATTTTATATTCAGCACATTCAGTAGAACTTGTAGTAAAAGTTAAAGTTTATAGAAGATCTACCGAATTAACTGAATACAAAATAAAATATATAATACATATACATAACAGTTAATTAAACAATTGATCTAAATTAAACTTATGGGTTATAAACTATTTCTATACAGATTACATATATTATATTACATATGTTATATTACATATATTATAATACATATTTTATATTACACTTATATCTGTCTTCATTGCGTAAACCTTACAATCCCATAAAATCAATGTAATATAACTAAAAGTATGTGGGAAGAGTTATTCTTTCTTCTTTCTTGCTTTTATGCACGATGAGAAGTGTTGGTCAATGCTCCTTACACTTTGCCTGCGAAACCTGCACACACCAAAAATATATTAGCAAGTATGTAACAGCAGAGAGAAAGATTGTTAAGGGATATTTAAAGGAAAAAGAAAGAAGGGAAGGCCAAACCACAAGCATAAGAAAAATAGAGGATTATTTAAAAAGAAATGGAATGGTGGTGTAAGAATGAATTTGACAAGAGTGGAAGTAAAGGAATTGATGGAGCCATAAACGAAGAGACTATGAAATGCAACAGCTGAAGGGAGGCAGAAAAATAGAAGGATCAAAATATAATCAAACGTTTAAATATATTAGACATTAGACGATCAACACTACTAATCTACTCGTATGGCTGGTTTATCTGAACTCATTACTCTGCCATATCTACACTTAAGATAAGTAAGAGGCGCGATTAGTTTTAAGGAGTTCTGTATAGATGGCAATAGCATAGCAGGCGCGAGTAGTTTTAAGGAGTCTTGTATAGATGGCGATACCCTAGCAGGTGCGAGTAGTTTCAAGGAGTTTTGTATAGATGGCTAAACCGTAGCAGGCACTGTAGTTAAGGCAGACACCCGCGTAGTTTCAAGCATACCTTTACATATATTAATTAATGAAATAGAATATATACATGGATATTTCATTTATAGAAAAGAAGGCTCCTTGAGGAACAAGGAAATGTAATTCTCAAGGCAAAACATATATGAATTATCTTCCTAAAGAATTATCTCTGGAGTGTCAGAAAACAGAATAAAATAATATATTTAATCCGCAATAAATTAAATCCATGTACTATTCTCGGACAATAAACAATTACATTACGACAATAAACATACCAAAAAAGGAACATTTAGAAGAATCTAAACTCATACATTGTAAACGAAAAGCGATTTTAGTACAAGAAATTAATATTCCCTACTATTAAACGTATTATTATTTTGGCGGTATTTAATTTAATTATGACACAATTAGGTACGCAACTGTTAACAAACGAAATTATGAATAACATGCTCTCGCACGCATAGTCCACACGCCGATACTTTTATACTTTCAATTTCGAATGAAGAACGATCCAATTCGATTGCCAATATCTGTGCAAAAAATAAAATAAAGTTACAAATATTCCCACTGCTACATGTTCCTATTGTACAGGGAGCGCCAATATCTCCCGGCCACGCTGACGAAAATTAAGCTTGTGTATTACAGTGTACCACAGATCGCGGTGCGTAATCCTAATTCACTAAACCGATCTCTGCGTATTTTCTGGGGAAAAAATACGACGAGACATTGATTAGGAGCGAGGACTCGATTCCTTCTTTCTTTCAACCGTGGTGTCTGAAGCTGCACGATTAGATAAGACCCCGGTTCATAGTGCGTCCGAGATGCAGAACGCATAAGAGACCAAGGGATCCGAGGACCGGCCTCAGTTAAAGTTGCGTGTGCACACCGGCGAATTCGTTGGAAAATCGCGAGCCAGTTTTCAATCGGGAGTTCAACGCGCGACTGGCGAGTAGCGTGCACGTGCCAAGTAAATAAATCTCTCCTCGAATCTGCTCTAAACTGCGAATAATCACGCACACCTCTACTTCCATGTGACATATCGCCAATTGTTTTCTTATCCGGGTGTACCTCGTACGGAAGAGAAAATTCGAATCTGCGTTCCACTATATCAAGATCGAACTATGAATTCGTGCTCCAAGAGAAAATCCATTAACACCGCGGACTCGGATTGACCATAATTCTCCAAGGCTCTGAAAGGATTCTGTGCAAAGAGAAAGAAAGTAGTGATTCGCAATGCCAGCCTGTACCAGTGAAAGCGTCACGAGGTTTTGGTCCTCTAGTCCACCAACATCAAGGAGTAACAGCGCGTCTCCGCCTATACCTAGTTCGCCTTTGTCCACCTCGCCGTCTTCAACGTCGCCGATATCAACGTTAAATCGATCGTTCTTGAACATCTCGAGTGCCTCGAACGTATCGAATGTCTCGTACTCGCCGGATACATCGTCCACGCCTACAGTGATATTTGCACCGAGACGTTTGAAACAACAACAGCAGCAGCAAAGGTTACAGCTGAACTATCAAGCCCAGCCGACACAAGGACAGAATCACAATCGAAACGATTCCATATTGCTAAAACTCTTAATCGCGTACATAAACCTGCTATTTGGAATACTTCGGGGTATTATCAGTGTAATAAACTGTGCGATTTGGGCACCGGCCCTGTGGATCTCCATTTGGGTTTACATATTATGGGTAATATTCCAGTTTCCACTGACCGCTTTCAAGTGGTTTTTGAAAGTGCTGTTCACGACGGCAGCAGAGAGAATTCGTACGAAACGCTGCGTCCTTATCAGCGGCGGTAGCACGGTGCAAGCGGTGCACCTTGCGAGAAATTTCTACAAGGCCGGCGCGAGGGTCGTGATCTGCGAAATGGAAGGTCTGTTCGCCCTGGCCAAGTTCTCCACAGCGTGTTCCAAGTTCTACACGATCCCCAGGCCCGGTCCTGGGAACGCGATTCAGTACGTGAAAGCGTTGAAGAACATCGTTCAGAAAGAGAAGGCTCTGTATTACATTCCGGTCAGCGCCTGCAACACCGCTTACTACGATGCACTAGCGAAACCTTACTTGGAGGTACTGGGCTGTGAGTGTTTCGTGCCTAGTGCCAGTGAAGTGACAACACTGGACGATCCTCTGGAGCTTCTGCAGAGATGTCGCGCGCTGGGCCTACCAACGCCGCCCCACACCGTTCTACAATCGATGCAAGACGTTTTCAGGTTGTACGAGGAAAATGCTTTCGCTAATGGCCGACACTTGATGGTGGCCGCAGGGCCTATGGGGATGAACGATCGCGGTAAGATAGTTCTACCCCCGACGGCGAGAGAGCTCAGGAACCATAATTACGAGATTAGCGAGAATAAACCATGGATAGTGTTCCGCGATCCCAGCGGTAAGCATTACATAACTTGCACCACGGTGAAGGGATCGAAGGTAGCGGCGAACGTGACGTGCTTAGTGGACGAGAAGTTGGGCCTGATTCCCGAGGAGAGACCGGAGGTGGTCCAGTGGCTCGACAGATTTTTCGCCGGCACATTTGGCGGCACGATCAGCGGACACCTGACTTTCAGATTGGCCGTGACGGAGGAAGGAGAACTGGTGCCGATTGGCTGTCGGGTAGGCGTCAGCTTGCCTTACATTTGTCACACAGGAATACACCCTCGATTGGTGTGGAAACCCTGCAGACATTTCTCCAGGCAGAACTCCGGCACCCTGAACACTCCGGACCAATACTTGCTGCCGGATCAAGCGGTCGTCAAGGCATCGAAACGACCAACCGCGGAGATCATGCCCAATCTGATGGGAACGGTGCTGGACAAACGGGAAACTCTATTCACTTATTGGGATCCGTTGCCGTACTGCGCCTACTGTCATCTTCAGCTGCCGTTCAGACGGCTCGCGGGTATGATTCGAGCACAGCCTGCGCAGCATAATCCACCTTTGGCGGTGGTGCAGTAGGATTTAAGTAAAGTATCGCCAACATTGCCCGACAGACTTTAATGCTGCGGGTATGTGTTCCAAAGCAGCCGCGGCGGACGGCGCGTGAACAGCGTCACGGCGAAGGGAAATCGAGATCGAGGAAGCGTCACCAAGCGTCGAAGGGGATCCAAGTAGCTCGATCCAATGATCGTTCGAAGATCGCTCGCGCGTCTCTTCGACAGAGGACGGAGTTCGCGTAGCCTCGCGCGGGCCGCCAGTATTCAGAAGTGGAAAATGAATCGAGCCGCAGGAACGAAAGGAGGAGGTCTCGTGCGAGAAGGGAGCGCGAAGGCTGTTAAAGGTCAAGTTCGTTTTTATCGTTGATAAGTTGGGCCTGGAATCGCAACGGGAGCTGGCGGCGGGCGAAGATGAAAAAGAAAAGAAAACATTGCACGGTCGAATCACGTGCTATTGTCGCTGGATGCGACACTTTTGCGCGCCGCGATTAACGTATGTTCCTATCTTGGTAGACTGGTACAGTGGCAAGGGAAGCAAGTTGATATTTCTTGGCTCGCGAGCGTGCGACATTATTGCGTACCGTCGCGTGTAAATAGTAGCGTGTTATCGGTTCAATGATAGTGTGTATCACGCTTATTCACTCGACGCGCAACAGTTTTCTCGCGTTTAATTCGGATTTCCATCATTTTTTTTTGTTTGTTTTTCGCGAGTATTTTTGCATCACCCCGCGCGGACAATTGGACTTTGAACCACGACTACTACACGCAGATAAGCGGATAGACGCACGACGCATACGCGCATATATTTACCTACACGTAGTTGATGTGAAACAATTTTATATTTAATTACTGAAACTTCGTTTGCGTTAAGCTGTTTAAGCTGTGAATAATGTTAACTATACTACAATATGTATATGTACTAAGTGGATGCGTTATGGCGATTCCCGAGGACGATTCTTCGAATCTATAAATATGTTCATTTATGAGCAGACAGTCCTGCGAACTTTTCTGCTATTTTACATGGATACCAAGGATTTGTAAAGTTTCTGTATTTATAGTATTCGATATTTTATAAGAAGTCTAACATTCAGACTCGTGTAAATATTAGCGAGTATATTACGTAAAGAGCGAAAAGTGTCAATAAAAAATTGTGCAAATCGGGACGCTTTCCAAATTGATTCTCTCCAACCCTTTTTGCTTAACGAACGGATACCGGATGGGAATGGGAATTTTGCAGCTTGCACGAACCAGAACGACCAACGTTCCCTTCGCCGATTCCATATTCGTATTTACGATCAATTAAATATCATTAGCGTAATTGATTCAACTCCGTGCGGTCACGGCATCGTAACAGAGAGGACCAACGATTACAAAATATCTAGTATATTGTCGTCTTTGGACGATAGGGTTACGTCTTGTCAATAGACTCATCGATCTGTGCATAATTATGTCTGATAGAGCAGTAGCAACAAACAAGTTGTACAGCAGCCACGGGAACGAGTTTAATCGCATCTCGCGACTGTATTGGTGGCAGTGCAAATAATGTTCGTTATAGTTGAGAGGGTGACCTGGGGGCACCGCAGTTTGACGGACTTTGTTAGGCTGGGGTCGTCCGGTTCGAGAGATGCGGCCGGTACTATCGCGCATCTGTGTTTCTCATTTCTTCTCTCACATTTCCCTTCCTCTTCGTTCCGGGCGAATCTTTATCGCCGACAGCTGTTGTCAACTGCCTGGACGAGCGTACAATTTCGCCGCAAATATCTCTGCCTCGCCTTCGTCCCTTTTACGTGAAAACTGTCCGACGAAAAATTTGTCAACAGTGAAACGATCAACTGTGATACATAGAGAATTATTATACGTTTTTCTGCAGCAACGATTTTCCTGGGACGCGATGTAGTATTCGGATCGTAGATGATTTTCGCGATCGCGTGACAGTTTCCTCGTGTAACAGGATCATGATAGATCAATGGCGATCGTAAATAACAATGTCGTACGACAGGTGAAATGGGAGTCGTCATTTTGACGATGAAATCGGACGAAGTTTTGGAGATTCGAAGACGCACAGGGCGAGTGTGTAACGCAATCTTATCATGCGATAATATTGAAATGCAGTTCCTTGACGACGCCCGGGGGGAATAAATCAATAGGTAAACAGCTCCATTCTTTTTTTTTCATATTTCATCCAACGAAGAGACGAAACCAGCATGATTCCTTTGCCAGGAGTTATATAAATTCCAACGATGTTCTATCTACCCGATAAACTCGGTTCTTTAAATTTTACAACCAAGTAATAGCAACATGGAACACAGAAGACTGTATCAAATAGTTTCTTTTCGAGAAGATGGGATAAGTGTCTAAGTCTTGGAAATTTTTCGTAAATCTGTCTATCGTTGCGTAATCTCGCAGACCTTCACCGAATCGAATCGTATCGTGAATTGTATTCCTGTACCCGACCTCGTGTAAGAGCAGGATAATTCGTAACGAGTTATTTCGGAATCGGGTTGTAAATTTTTTGTTTTTCTGTCGACCTCTGATATCGAACGCAGGCCTCGTGCATACATACATCATTTCTACAGTATCACTATCGATTCGTTAATTATACACCGACCGGCCTCTAAAGTATAATGTACAGCACGATACGATTAGATTTCCCCAAGATTAATGCACGTGTATATTTCATAAGATGAAGTAGAATTTGCTAAAAAGCCAATTTGGCAAGCGCGAAATAAAGTTAGCGAACTGCTTGTCAGCAACCGCTTCTCACTATTTTCTCATACAAGCCTGCCGAAGCATTTTCGTTGTGGCTACGTTATAGTTGAGTGGCACGGTAAAAGGCGCCTCAAAGGCCCTTAACTCGATTTGTTTGCGAGTAACAAGAAGGATAGTCATTTTCTTCGGTAACGCGTGCCACGTGGTTCCAGGCACGGTTCTGTGAGAACAGATTCACCTGACCCCGCATACCAATGGTGGTCCGTTTACTGCCGCCACTTACACCTCACTGCCAATTTTCGAACGACAAGAAGGCATTAACATAACGATACGGTCAAACGAGATTATTTCATGGAACCCATTGTGTTCAATAATTTTGTCAAACGAACGGATTCGCTAGCGATGAATTTTGTCATAAAAACGAAATGCCGGTTCTGTTTCCAATTGCATAAAAGACGGCAACATAATACAACACGAAATTTGTCAACTTGTTTTGTCCGAATAAAAAGATATCTCTGAGCAACGTAACAAGTCATTATTCGTAAACTTCAATATTTACGGTATTATCGTGGTGTGGCAACTGCCACAAGCGGCGCCGAGAGTGATAATCCAATTAATAACAAGGTTTCCCAATTATTCCATTAACTCGAAATTTAACAAAGCGTTAACTCGTTCAGCCTTTACAACATCGCCATGACTGTACGCTGTCTTATCTTGGCAGCGACGGGAAGCTCGAGGCCCGGTCTGACCGCTGCCGGGTCATACTACTGAAGCCGAACAACTCCAGTAGTATATCTTATCTACGTATACGCGTACGCCGTGGTATTATGTAAACACGAAGCGCGTGTTATTTCAAGCGCACGATCAGCATCTTTTCGCTGCATCAATTTTTACACGCGCAGCGTAATCCGCATTAAAAGCATAACCGCTGAAACGATGTATTTATATCGTCGGAGATGTGCAACATCATTGCCGATTTCACGACGTTGACGATAGAACTGGTCGAAATAACAGAGCCGGCGAACACGACGTAAGATACCAGCTTGGCAGATATCTAATCTCGACGCTGAAGAAGCGGCCGTCGGAGTGCAACGAGAGTAAATATTGTAAGCGGAATGGGGGAAGTTTCGGTGTATCGATGTATCGGCTATTAATACGGTTTGGCTGTTAGCGCCACACGCAGCATCGTGCTTTATTCGATAATGAACGGTGTTTTCCAATTTCTTATTGCTTCCGCTGATTCACCGGGCAGTCATCGAAAAGGGGGAATGAAGCTGCTCGTGTTCTGCCTTCTCTTCCACCAGCTCGTCGCCGTGGTCTACAAAAATGAACAGTGCCAACGAGGAACGGACGAGCAACTGATCTGGGAGTACGACGTCAGACGATCGTACAGGATCGGTGCATATCAGGTGCGTGCGATTGTGTTTCGTGTCGACGACTCCTGTATCCATGACAATGTTGTATCGTTAACGTCTATCATCGCGGAGATTAATCAATTAATGTTTCGTGCAATGCACTTTCTCTCATCTTTAAATTGCGCGAGAATGTATTGCGAATATTGACACCGTCTCGCGTTGCTGCCTTCCCTCTGGATAATCTTGAAAATTGCACGGCTTGCAGGAAAACGAAGGAAACGAACAGAATGAACAGAAACGGCAGATGCAATATTGGTGTTTTCAATTCGATATTTTCCTGCCCGCAGGAAGTCGAGGCGGAGTATGGGTCAACGGGCGTGACCATCACGTGCATTGGAGTCGATTCCCTGTCCGATGAAAACAACGAGGCCATGTGGGTTACGTCCGGCGGAATAGGGCACAACTTTATCAAGATTAAGTGCAGGTCGAAGTACTCCAGGGGACTTCATTACCGCGTCTACGTTTACGGCAAGCCGCACACCAACGGCAACGTGAATTCATTCTAATCGTTACTTTCGATTGTACATAGACGATGCGACGAGAAGTTGACTTTTAATAAATTTACTGTAAGCAAGACTTCGAAGCGACTTATTTTACAAACGGCGAGGCCCGAGGTATCGCGGTTCGGTTCGCGCAGCTGGAATGTCCTGGAATGTCGTGACCGGACTGATTGGCTGCAATAAAACTTTCCTAGGAAGGCACCGGAAGATCGAGAAACCGTTACGCCAAAGGGTACCAGCCGCAGATTTCCTCCGACCGCAAGTTCGACGAATAATAAATCGCGAGGAACATTTGCTGCTGTGCGGCAGTCCAATTGCGACGAAAAGAAACGAAACGGATAATTATTCGTTATCAAAGCAGACAAGTTCGTTTCTGTTTTTACCACCGAGCTGCAAATGTTTACACCCGTCGATCCTACGCGAACTCTCGACAGCAAGGAAGAGATCGGTTCCGCGAGGACTCGCTGCGAATACATTTCGCCAGAAATTCCGCGGGACAGGCCGCGATACGATGAAACAATTTCTCGATGGCCTAAAAACTGCGATCTCGTAAATTACGCGGTGTACATAGGAAGCCGGTCTATCGCGAGAGCCGTTAATGGGCGTCGTTAACCGACAAATCTAAGTTTACGACGGGAACATCTAGGTCCGGTCGTTGCTGGATCGGGCAGCCAGGTAGCTCGCGCAGACACCCCAAGGCACGCGATCGGGATCGGGCGGTAGGAGCATCGCGACGCCGATGCCGACGCCAGGGGCCAGCGTCGGCGATGACGGCGCTGCGTTTCAGTGAAGGCCAGCCGTTCGAGCGCGTCGAACGCGTAGTCAAACCTCGTCGGGCGTCGTCAGGCCCTGAAGAAACCGTATCGCCGCCGACCATCCTCCGTCATCGAACTTCGCTCTCTCTCTCGTCTCCTTTTTAATCATCGCAGACACCCGTCTTTTCCGCCACGACAAACCGCTCGAAGATGTCACGGGTGAGTTGCGTCGCGGCAAATAAACGCGGCTCTAACGGACCTACGTTTGTCTGTTCGCCGCTTGTTCGCCGCTTGTTCGCTCGTTCTCTTTGGCACAAAAATCGCTAACGCGTATCGCACCATCCGACCGGTCCAGTTGCTCGTCGATCTGGAATTATCCGCGCGGTTCGACAAATCGACGGGACGATCGCTCCAAGATTTCTGTCTCCGCGATGCACGGAGGGAAATTAATCGTGGAGTGCAGCACTCGATAGGGCTCGCCACGCAATCAGAAAATCTTCGATCGTACCGAGGGATCTCCAGGCGCAATAAACTCGCCTTGGAGAAACGAGATAATTATCGTTGCTGGTTAACTAGTTTCGCAGCGGCGCGGATTGATTGACTCCTTCCATTAACTCGTGTTCCGGGCAACGCTATGGAGAATCGAGTAAACGAACTCGACACCGGCACTCTCGGGACTACCGCCGTGCCGCGGGATAATGATCTCTGACCTATAATTGTCTATCATTAACTACCTACAATTACCGGGCCAGTCTGCACGCAGCAATTAACTTTCCCTCGCGCAACAAATTTTACGGGAAAATTAACCTTCCAAACTTGTGGAGCCGCTTCTGCTCCGCTGAGCGTGGAGGATCGATCCATCGTAATGATTTTCCGTACTCGATTAATTACGAATATTTGTGCAGCTGTTGTCGCGGGCCATTTTTTTTCCATTCATCGATTTTCGTGCGGTGAGACATTCGGGGCCATTAAAAAGTCTCGCGTCCGGTACGCTTATGAATAAATAAAAATCGTGGCCACTGGGTTGACCAGTGGCCACTTCGCACAGCCGTGACGCATCCTCGAGGGGGGTAGCACGTGCACAGTCGAATACGGTAATTCGGTCGGGCTTCGGCGTTAGGGTTGTTTCTGGGCACGTGTCACCCAACACCCCCGTCGAGGTGACTTCGATTGTCGTGTACCGACTAGATTATCGGTAAGTGTCGCACGTTTCCTTAAGCTCCACACCGGAACCTCGTACTACAGCGATAGAGTATATTGTGGAGAAAAAAAAATACGGAATTAAGTGGCAGATGCGTGGCGTGTCACAAAAAGAATTCTACTTAACCAGTAAATTATGCGTACGTGAAGCGGGTTCTCCACACGCAATCCGTTGCACATATGTCGTCCTCGCGAACGGTCGATACTGCGTAACGTAATCATTTTAAACGCACCCCTTGCCAGAAGTAGCCATCTATCCTTTACTTAAAACCATTTCGTTCCGCTTCAATCGTACAATGCTCTCACGAAAACGATCTTTGAACGGACATTTTTCTTGCGACGCTCCTTGTCCTTTGGTGCTGTTAAGTATCGACAGAAAATATTTTGCCTATCGTTAAAAGTGAAGCTAGAACCTGCGGCCGATTGGTCAGCGATCAGCAAGTATATACTTTTGTCATCGTCGATGGCTCCAAGTCGTGATTATTCTTTTCGAAACAAGGACGCAAGAAGCGAGAGGATTGGCCAATCAGTTTGCACTTAAATCGCTTGCAGCCGAACAGCGTTTTTCATTACGCTTTCGCAATCATTTCTCTTGAACCGGAGGAACGATGAACATTGACCGTGGCAATTTCCTCGACTCTGCAAGACTTTGTCGCGTCTCGCTGTCTTTATTAAATTAACGACCTGCCGATAGAGAAATGTTATTAATTTCTCGCGGCGATGTGTCATTAATGTAACGGGCGCACTCGCCTCCTCAATGACGGCGAAGACGTAAGAACACGCAACCTTCGATCCGTGGAATAATACAATTTATGCTCGAGATAATCGGGCGCATTCGATAATACCCGTTGGTAAGGCCCATTCTAGAATTTGCCTCGATAGTCTGGCCCTGGCAAACCGAAAAACCCGGGCACCGGTTAGAAAAAAATTCAGCATTCGTTACTCCGTCATTGGGCATTTAAAGGAGGTCACGATTGCAGTAACTTGACGCATCATCTCAATCTAAAAATTGCTGCGAGTTGCTGTCGAGGATCAATTACAAAGTTCCGTCTCGGAACACAAGAGTTCCCTTAATTTTTAGACCCACTTTACTCAAATACATCACACCTGAGCCTACAAAGAGGATGCACAATTCAGCCAATTTTTACTTCCGAAGGCTTAACTTTTTGCGGATAGTACTGCGTCTTTCAAAATCGACGCATGTAGACTACTAAAGGACGATTTTTGACACCCTTTTGGTTTAGGTGCACAACCAGCAGGAGATAATGTAAATTCTCACGGTTACGATTATGTGTATCGCAACGTTACTTATGTGTAGACTAGGGATGTTTATGCGGAATAAATATGCAAAAAGCATATGACATTTATGCACGAAAAATATATAACGTTAATAATACATTTTGCGATTATTGTGACATACCACAAGAAAGATATATACAGGGCTAATAACATATGCAACAAGTTATTGCATATACGTATAACTAATAAAAAATATATCTCCAGAATTCTCTAATCATGAAACATATTTCTGCCCGGGTCCTAATGCTCTATCCGTTTTCTATAAACGTGTGCATTTGCATAAACATCCGGGGTCTACTTAAATGTTACCATTGAACATTAAGGGCCTTAGCCCGTGAAGTCGAATGAAATAAATCGTTAATACGATCCGATGGCGAAACCGCCCACGGAATCTAGTATCCAGCTGGACATTGTCCATTGATAATTTCCGTTATTTCCGATGATTTAGGTATGTACATCGCTTGTTGCCCCCGCGAACGCCTAGATCGTCGTTTCTTATCTCAAAGCGCGCGTTTATGATGTAACTATATGTTCGGTAACACTTTTGTGCGGCTGCTAAATTCTAGTTTATGGCTAGAGCGATTAAGTAATTGCATTATTGGCCGAGCACTTATCCCACGCGAATGTCAATGTCCAAATGGAAGTGTGCAGATAATTTATTCTCGTCGGATTTCGTGACCCGGCGAAGAAGTGAACCTTTGTCGCGCGATAATAATAATTATTCGAGTCTCCCATTATTGTGCGAGTGCAAGTCGTCCGATCGAATCGTCGATTGACTCGTTTACCTGGTTCAACGTATTCGCGTCCTCCTTGCCACCTTAAATTTCCTGCATTTCTCGCAAATCAACGCGAAAATCAAACGAACGAAATTATTTCGCCCCGTTTCTTCGATATAGACGAGTCGACGCGCGCGGCCAAGTTTTAACGCGAATTGATATTAATTGGCGAAAGTTTCAACAACGGCGCTGGACTGCGAATCGATACCGATGTTCGAAGCTCGTTCCCATGGTCAAGGACAAGTACGAGGGTCCCTTTGCGAAACTATGCGACCGTGAATTCTCGCGCAACGAGCCCGGATTCCCTCACGCTATGCCCATTCGATACACTTACGGGCGAAGTTGGATGGAACTCGTAGAAATTTCCGACCGCGCTATCGTCCAATGTTGCCTCCTTTTCCGATAATTAATTGCCCGATAACGTGCATTTACTTTAACCTAAATAAACTCTCGTCCGCGCGAACAAAAATGATCGAGCATCAATCGTTGCACAGCAGTTCCCGTCCCTTCCACTCGGCAAAACGACTGACTCATTGTCACAATTATTCGCGGCTTCGAGACGCCATTCTTTAATAACAATGCACGTTCCCCGGGGAGAAAACGATCGAGGGGACGGGGCTCGCTGGAAAAGTGTTGGCCGACTAATGAAGATGCGTGCGCCAGCAATCGGGGCGCAACGATAGCGCCGAAGAGGGCGACTCCTCTTTATCATTTCAATTACCGGAACGCATTGTCGAAGATGAGCCGTTTGTGTCGCTGCCCCGCGCGTTGCTGTTATCGCGGCCGATGGCAACGAGCACGCATGAAAACAGCCTCGAATACGCAATTCGCAATCGCAGTGAATGCAACGGAACGGTTACCTTCAACTTTGCTCGGCGTGTGCAACGACGGGAGGCAACATCGCGATGAGGATGAAGAGAAAGGAGATGAACAAGGAAAGCGGTAAAACTACCGTAGAAATACGGCGAAAAGCTACGCGCGTAATAGCACAGCGCTATTATCGCCGACGGGATAACGTGAGAAAAGAGGGAGGCGTATGATGGAAGAGGTGAAGTCTCATTGACCCACGGAACCGCTGTCTGCAAAAACTCATTTAGATAGGAACGTGTACAGTTTAATCCGGTTTGTTCGTTCCCTTCGTCGCTTTGACACGGTTCAAACTCCACCACGACCGTCTACGATTACGGATTTAATAATTTCGTCGCGATCGAGCAACCGTCTTCGCGGCTGCACGGTGCTCGGAAAGGTGGCGCGATTTCATTTCTCTCAGAAGACGGAAGCTTTGCGAGGTTCGCTGCGAAACCCGATTTTTTCGGGCAACAGTCGATTCTCAAGAAAAAATTTTGGCGAAATATTATAGTCACGACCCTGACTTCGGTTCAACCTGCTTCAACGTTAAAATCTTTACGAATTTCAATAAATGAACGCCGAAGAGTCCTCGTTCTGGGGTATCAAAAATGATCTGACCAATATGTTTCTGACAAGAAGATGTTTCAGATAAATGTTAATCAGCATTCAGCCTTCTACGAATTTCAATATAAAAAAATTCGTAAGATATTTTCTTTTACAAGAAATTCAAGGTCCCCACAATTTTTACACGTTATTATATATTTCTGACTTTGTAATGTTATACCTGACACCAAGACGAATTCAACGAGCTACCGTACTGTCGCCTTAAATCTTGAAGTGCCGCTAAAATAATTATGGCCACGAACAACGGGTGTTCAGGCCACTGTGCACCGTTTGCATCGCGTCCGATACCCGCTCAATGGTAGACCCATTCTACTTGCTTCCATCCTCAACGAACGACCGCAGCTAGTTGAGGGGAACAAACGATTGAAACTATTCCATTGGAACGTCTATCGTCGATAATCGGATAATTAGACAATTGGAACAGTCCGATGGTTGGTCAGAGCGCGGATTTATTTGTAAAAGGTCGTTCGTATTCGATGAATTCTGTTGAACCGCGGTTCCCTGATGTCGTGCAATTACAACGCGGCCGAGTTTCAAACTGGATATCGTTTTCGGCCAGGACACGTGATCGAAAGCGGATTGTAAATTGTCGAGTTTTCGAAACTTTTAGGCGGCGTTCAACACGCGCGTGGATAATTGTTATTACTATCGGAAGCGAGAGATCGAATGTACCCGACGCGGTTTATCTTGTCGTGATTATTAGTCCAGCTGTGTGATTCTCAGGGGGTTTTGCTCCAACGACGGCTTCTATGCCGCGTGCAACTCGTACATTGAACTTTTCAGACCGATTCGCACGCGGGATAGATCCCGTTGATGTAGCGATAGTAGCGAGATCATTTTTTTCACAAATTCGATTAACAGTTTACGTAACTTCCCATTTTATTACGGAACGCACTCGATCGCGATGGAAGAATTGATTATCCAATTGTATGTGGACGAATTTTTTGGCGGAATCTTAGGCGTTGGGAAAGCATTGGCAAGTAGCAACGATGGATACCGATTCACCGCGGACACCGTTCAATTACGATCCAAGAAAAATGATAGGGTGGTCTCCAGTCAACGAGCAATGTTCCCAACTTTGCCTCTCGATCGGTTGAAACCCTCCACCGATTGAAAGTCATGTGTACGAAGTCGTAGAAAAGTTGGAACGGCGTATTCGAGGGTTGATATTCTCGCGAGGAGCCAGTTTGGCCACATTCATATCGATTGGTGCCATTCGGTGCCTGGTAGAGAGTCGTGCTTCTTCTACTTCCATTCGCACAGATACCGGATACGACAAAGCTTTAACGAAAGAGGCAAATCGAGAGGCACGACTACGTTCGACCGGGCCCTCCTTGTCCATTCCATATGCAATCAAGATACTCGTAATTCCTAAGAACCCCTCGCTACACCTGCTAATCTGTAATGCGAATACACGGGCGAAGGGATTTTTCAAAATCGTCTTGCTTAGGGGTCGGTGCGTAACATTGCGAAAAAGGAAGGGAAATCTCGAGTTCTGTAACACTTGCGCGTGGAAAAGTTCATTCTCTTATCGATAGCGATATTTTTGCGGAGAATTTGTTTATTGCTCTTGTGAAGAGATTAAGCTGACCTAGTGTAACCGTAAATGAGTTGAAGTACGTGCCGCAAAACACGAGTCATATGTTGTGAATGTCTTCCCCTTCACGCCGTTCAATACTTCAGCTTTTTTCTTTCTTTCTTTTCCTACGCACTGTTCCAATTTACGGTTTGCTGGAATAATTTATGGAGGGGCTTTCATGTCAACGATTACGCATGGAAATTGTTTTGCATCGGCATACTTTAGATTCCCATTATGCAAACGTTAACTGTGAACAATTCTCTTCACTATAAGAAGTACGATATCAATTCTATTTTAAGCGTTGCAACAATATGTTCCAGCCATTGTCCAAAGGTATTTCTCAATTATCAACAAGAGGACAGATGGAAAGGCGGCGACCACCGTTTCTCAGAGGTCCTAGTAAGCCGAAAGAGGTATTGTAAATTATCTTCTTTTGCCTAATTGCCATTGCATCTCTTGATTGTATCTCTCGAAATATAATATTTGAGAAACCTGTACGTATACTATTGTATTTATGATGTCGCGTGCATTTTATGCCAAAAACGATTTACTAAGATAAATCGCGGAAAAATAGTGTCAATGATAAAGGATAATTTTAATCTAGATAAAGGGGGATTAAATTCATATTTTCCAATTGCTTAGCAACCGTAATTACTGTTAGCTCGTATTTATTTGCTAGATAACTTCATTTACCAAACAGTAATTTTGCCATGCGTGTTTCTGATGCATTCAAAAATTCGGCGGTCGCGTGTAGTCATAGTTGACCGCGTCACCGAATGCATACTATAGATATGGCTTCCCAAGCAACAGTAAACAATAAACAGAAACATAACCTAAACGATGAATGCACAATTTTACGCTTTATTAAAAACCCGCACTATTTCTTTATGATGCAATAAAAAACAAAAATTTAGGAAGCAATGGAATATGTGCGATAATGGTGATTAATATTAATAGCAATAAGTAACCGATGCTTCAGAAAATTTGTACATACATATTTATTTTTACGTGTAAGTTATTGCAAAGTTAATTCCTTGGTGCGATTTTATTCAATTTCAAACCGACTATCGTAATACAAAGATTTTCCAGTTCAATTAAATTGTTGCTATACGGTCGTATTTAGAATGATATGCTACACAGCGAATGGGCAATATTTCCGTAGGTAGACAAAAATATAGGGGGTAAAATGGATTCTACGGCCAGTATAATTAGCGGTACAGGAGATCGTTTGAGCGATGAAGATCTTTCGCCAGACATATTGGTCAGACAAAATTATGAGCTGCGTCATCGCCTTGAAGAAGAAGCGGCCAATTACAAAAGACGTTTAGACACATACAGACAAGCGCAGCAACATCAGGCAGCTCTTGTTTCTCGTTTGCAAGCTAAAGTAGGTTTCCCAATATGTATGTGAATGAACGATTGATCTTAACAAGAGTGTATTAACAATTCACATTTCTAGGTACTACAGTATAAGCAAAGATGTTCAGAACTCGAAAATCAAATGACAGAATCTCCTACGTACGACACTAGCAAAGTAGCGAATCCTACATCTTCAACAACATCCGCTTTGGATGCGGCTCACCAAACATTGAGGGAAATGCGCGAGGAACAAATTCACGATTTAGATACCGCTGTGAAAAAGCTTGGCGATGAACGTAAAAGGTACCTGATTGGAAAGATACTTCTTTCCAAAATTCAATGATTCTTGCAACAAATGTTTAACTATCATTCTACTCGGCCAGATGCGAAAAACTGTTACAAATAAATACTACACTGAAAGATCAACTGGACGAATCACATCAAACGAATGAAGCACTTACGAATGACCTGCAAAAATTAAGTAACGAATGGGATATATTAAGGGAAGAATTGGCGATCAAGGAAGAAGAATGGCGAGAGGAAGAACAAGCTTTTAATGAATATTATACTTCGGAACATAATAGATTATTAAATCTTTGGCGCGACGTTGTCTCTGTGAAACGATTATTCGCAGACATCAAATCCAGCACAGAAAGAGATTTATTAAAAATGAAGAACAGCATTATTTCTACTTTTAATGACGTCTCATCGGCTTGTAATAGTACAGGATTCGCCATAAGAATGCAGTCAGCTATGCAGCCAATGGTATGCTTATACTTTTACAGGATTAAGAATTGTATATGATGTAATCATATATGTACGTTGCGTTCCTATTCTGTTTAGATATCTCATCAAGCTCAACAAGCACAGGAACAGGTGGCAACAGACTTAAAAACAGAATTGGGAGCAATTAGACAGCAGTACAGCGTAGCCCAAAATGAAATTCGTGTAAAAGAAGAGAAAATCAATCAACTTATTCGTGATGTTCACAGTTTGGTAAATATAAAGAAGAAACTGATATAAATAAATTCCAGTAACAATAAATTTCTCCCGTATCTATATGGTATGTTCAGGAAGAAAGATGCGGAGAAGCAGAGGCAGAAATGCATCGAAATACACGGTTGCAAGATGACATAGAAATTTTACAATCTGCATTGAGGGACATAGCTCATGCTGTAATTCAAGATGCGGAGAGTCGTGAAATGGAATCCACTCAAGCCCCTCCACATCTTCATTTATCTCCTACTGGACCAATCCCTCAAAGATCACCAAAAAGAGGCACCAGAGGCAACACTATTCCAGCCTTTGCCGAAAGTACCATCAGTGCTGTGCAAGCAGCTCTACATAAATATCAATTGACTATACACGAGCTTCAGGTGTGAAGATTTTATATCATGTGTTTTGGTAAATTCTTAAACCAAAGTATTCATCGTGTAATAGCAAACCCAATTATGTTATTAATAACCAGCATCGAATTTTGATTGCATTAGGTAAAATTACAAACAAATAAGGAACAGTTACATACAGCTCGTAGACAATGCGAAAGCGCCGAAGAGAACGTTAAAACTTTAGAAAGAAGAGCGGAGGAACTGATTAACGAACTGGATGCTGCACGGTCAAACTGTTCGCAACTTGTTCAAGAGAAAGATATGTTACAAAAAAGTCACGACACTGTGAGGATAGAGAAAAATGCACTGGACAAAAGTAGAGTGGAAGTTAACAGTATGGTGCGATATATTTTCTTCTCGAGAAGTATATACGTGTACCTTTTGTCGTATGCATCAATAACCAAAACAAAAACAATACATATATGTGTGTATCTTTGTAGATGGAAAATTTGAACAGCGATTGCGAAAAGATGCAGAAGGCTAACAACAAGTTGCAGAAGCTGTGCGACAATTTGGAAGATGAAAAGTTGTATCTTCAAAGCGAGCTCAGTAGAGTGTCCAAAGACGTAGAATTACGGTATGTTACGTGGAAACCATATCTCTTTGGTGTTATTAACTGATGTACTAAAAAGTTACATTATTAGGGAGTTAAATTTGCGTTCGGAAGAAGACAGATGCAGTAAAATGAGAGAGGAACTGTTAACTTTGCGAGAAGAATTAAGTAAGACGTACCTCGCAAAAGATATGTTGGAACAGCAGAAACTGGAAACAGATGGGTTGATATCACAAATCGAAAAGAGCAAAGGTGATTTATCGATAATCGTTGCTCCGTGCTTGCGGAATTTTGCTTCATTCCAGTTTAACGTTGCATTGATTGAATTGTTATTTAGGCGACTTGGAACTGGACCTGGAACGCGTACTATTGGAGAAATCAGATGTGCAAGAGGTTCTGATAAAATTGGAAACAGTTTGTAGCAATCATGAAAAGGAAAAGGAACGATTGCACGAAGAACTAAAGAAGGTAACGTTTAACAAAGTGAACGTAGACGTTTTCAATATGCATTGCGAGGTATATGTTTTACTAATCGCAGGTAACAGATGAAAAAAATAAATTGGCAAACCAATGTGCCGATCAGCAGGGAGATTTGGGTTCCTTGCGAAAGGAATTACTTCAGACGGAGCAAACTAGGCTCGACTTGGAATCGGAGAAAGTAACCCTGAACGAGAAAGTAAAGTTTATGGAAATTGAGAAGGAAAAGATCGAGATAGAACTGGCACAAGCTACGCGTGAACGTGGTGATTTGAGTAATCAGCTGTCAGTTTTGGCACGGAAGAAAGAGTCGTTAAATGAAGAATTAATGAGGCTTAGGCAAAGATTGGAACAGGCGAACGAAATGAACGGCAGAATAAACCGAAATTTGGAGGATCTTGTAAAAGATAACGAAGAAAAACAAGTAATTATTATAAAGCATTATTAAAAAGATTTGTTAATTGCTTATAAATATTATTTAGGATCGTTCCCCTTTGCGTAGGTACTATTGGAAACTAATGAGAAAGAGGTGCAGAGACTGCAGGAGCAAGTTGCATCAATGCGAAGCGAGAAAGAGACCTTGGAAGGCGTTTTGTTTGATACACAAACTAATTTGGAAAATATGCATATAAAAAAGACGCAACTGGAAAAGGAACAAAAAGAATTATTAATAAAACAAGAAAGTTTGAAGGGACAGGTCGAAAGATTGGTGAAAGAATTGGAGAACAGCGAGAAACGGGCGCAAGAGATAAAGCAAACTTTAACGCAACAAAGCGGCGATCAAGAAGCCGAATTCCACCAAATAGTTTCGAACATAAAAAAACATAATGAAGATAGCGTAAAAAAATTGAATGAAGAAAAGGTATTACGTTTAGTAATACAGGCATGGGAATTATAATCTAGAAATTATTATATTAACTCGGTTCATTTTTCAGGATCAAATAAAAATAAATCTAGAAAAACGACTTCAACAATCTTTATTGCAACTTTCCGGCGAGAAAGATAACGAGATAAATCAATTGCAGCAAAGGATAGAAGAAATGCAGCAGCACATAGAAAATTTGTGTCAGCAGCACGAAGAAGTACTTCTTCGAGCAGAAAATGATAAACAGCAAGCCCTTCTGATAGGTAATTTTTATGCGAACAATAAGAAACATTTCGAATCGCTATTATAAAATTGTTTAACAAATGGGTGCATCGATCATTGTTTTTGCAGCGCATCACGATCAACAGGCATTGATGGAAAAACTTGAAGGCGTTCTGCGTGAAATGGAAGAAGAGAAGAACAATGTTGAACGTGTGAAACGAGAAGCCGCAGCGCGCGCAGAGCAAGAGCGTAACAATTCGAATCAATGGCGCGATGAATTGAATCGTCTTAAAACGAAACTCGACGAAAGCAAATTGAAAGCAGACGAAGAAAAAATTAAGTTGGATTTAAAAATTGAAGAGCTTTGGAAAGAACGCGAATCAGCACAAAGAGAATCAGAAGAATTACAAGTCCAGTTGCATATGACGGAAGACAGGGTTGACAGTTTGCAAAATCAATTGCACGACACTATTCGAAAGCTTAAAGATGGTATTTTTTTACATTTACCTTCCATATTCGTATATTAATGCACATTAATTATCATTCTTACGGTGACGAGTATAATGTTACAGCCGAAAATGTTAACGAAACATTGCGGAAGGAATTAGTGGATACCAGAAGACAATTAGCCGACTCTACCTACGAGAAGGACAAGTATAACAGTAGCAATAAGGAATTGCGCGAGCATGTGAAACGTATCGAAAGTGAAAAGAGAGAACAGAGTAGAACATTGGAAGAATCGTATCAAAAAATAGCAGGTAATGTATAATATTACAATGATAAATTATTCCCCGCTCTTATGTAATATCTATGAATGCCTGTGTACGTGTTTTGAAGCGCTGGAAGATATGAAAGTAAATGTAGACGCAGAGAGATCTCGCCTTCAAACACAGTTACGTGAGATGGAACGTGAAATTCTGCAGCTGCAAAAGCAAGTGAACTTTACGCGGGATGAATTGCAAAAATCGCAACAGAATAATGCTCAGGCTCACAACGACGAAAAGGAACTGCAAGCTCGACTAACAAACGAAACCGAAGAAAGGGAACGTTTACAGTTGCAACTGCATCAAGTAAAGAAACAGGTACGAAGCACACCAGACGTATTGAGATCGGTTCTTAATGATTATTTCTAAGCAGTTGGTCGACGTGGACAATAGCCTGAAGGTAACGAGACAAGAGCTTGGGAGATTACGTTCACGTACGGATGAGGAGGATGAACGGTGGAGAACTAGAGACCAAGAATTGGTAGTTCGACTTGAGGATAGTCGATGTCGCGAAAGGAAACTCGAAGACCAAAAACATAATTTGGAAGTGTGTTTGGCTGATGCGTCTCAACAGATCCAAGAGCTTAAGGTAAAATAATAACAAACGTTTTCGCAGAGAAATGATATTAAGTAATGCAAAATTAATTAGGCACGTCTTGGAGGGTCGGAAGGGCGAGTTCGTGCTTTAGATGCTCAATTATCGCAATTGGAAATGGCAAAGAAAGATATCGAACAAAAGTTGTGTAGCGTGGCATCAACGTTACGTCGAATCGCTGGCATCCAACTGGATGGTAGCGTTAATATGCCCTTTAAATTAATGAGTCCTTCGAGAAGATGGAGCCCAGCGAGAGGTACATGATTTATTAGTATTCATTTCTTACATTCATATACGTTCTTTACCAATCAAATGTTAACTTTATAATCCAGCTCAAGATCATATTGACTCTAGCCGAGATGCAATACTTGACGTGGATCCTGAAGCAGTTAGAAAGGGTGTGCGATCTCTCATGCAACAAGTAGCTCAAATTGAACGTGAAAGGGTAATTACACTGGTGACCAGTTTAATCGACAGTTATTAATTGTTTTCCATGTACATTTTAGGACGATTGTAACACGGAATTGTGTAGTTTGAAAAAACAACTGACAGAAACTCAAGAGGTTCAGAATAAGTCCGATATGCAGATAAACACTTTATTAACGAATATGAGAATTCTTCAGGATGAAAAGAATTCATTGGAAGTGAAACTTTCGCAAAAGCAGAGTGGCTACGATATGCAGGTACATTTCACGTGTAATATATTTGATACTTTGCTCGATGCTGATAAGTATGTTGTTCTAGTTAAATGCTTTGCAACAAAAGACGGAGGAGTGTGAGCAATTGCGAGAGAAAATGACCAATCTCGAATTAATGATCAGTAGCAGCTCTGAAGAGAAAGTACAATACGAAGTAAAGACACTCTACATATATTCTTGAAATAACACACTTCCCTTCTAACATTGCGTAATCAATCGTTTTGCAGGAAAAATTGGACAGATTGAAACATGCATTGAACAAAGTAGAAAATGAAAAACGCAATCTACAAGAGGAACTTGGCAGAAGCGAGTCCCGTGCTACAAAGTTAGAATTGCAAAGAATGTCATTGGAAGGCGATCTTCAGAGATTGCAAATGATGTTCCAAGAGAAAGATGCAAATATTCATGTATAATTTTTTGCATGATTTTTAATCTGGCATTGGGTAACAATGAAGTACTACTTTGATTCATTTTTCAGAAACTGCAAGAACGAAACGATATGCAATGTAGAGCAATGGCAAGTTTAGAGGAACGTTGCGCATCGTTGAAATCTACGGTGGAGCAATTAAATATTGCATTAGAAAAAGCATCTAATACGGAAAGCGAATTAAAGAATGAAATTAATTCATTGCAACACAGCATCATGGAATTGACAGCCACCTTGCAGGCTTCGAATGAAAAGAACAAACAGGTAGGAACATAGAAACTTGAACGTGGAACACAAATCATTGCTCAATATATTTCAGGTTCAAAAACAGCTCTCAAATGCTGAAAACGAGCGCAGGATTTTATCGGAACGCGTGGAGTCTTTGCAACAATCTTTAAGCGATCTTAAGCATACAAATCAGACGTTAACAGAACAAATAACTCGCTTGCAAAATGAATTGGCAAACAATGAAGTACAACGTTGCGCCTTAGAGTCTCAATTAAGATTGGTTACTTACCCTCAAGAAGAAAGTACGAACAAAGGCGAAGAAATATTACGCCAGTTGCAAACGGCACAGAGGGAAAGAAGTGAAATGAGAGGGAAGGTGGAGGCCTTGAATGATAAAGTAAATATTTGTACTAAATAGCTACAAGAAGTGGATGATAACTTTTGATATTTTAGGTGAAATTATTGGAAGCCGATAAACGCAATTTAGAACGACAATTAGCATTGTTCAAGTCTACGAACCGCAGCAAAAGCTACGAACGTCCAGAAAAGGCACACGTCGAATTGCTAGGCACAAGTTTCGATACAGATCATTACGACCAAGAAAACAGAGAGTTGAGATTAAAAGTTCGCAGATTAGAAACACAACTCGCAGAGAAAGAAGCTGAGCTGATAAGAGTAAAATCAAGCTACGGGCATACGCATTCGATATACGATTTTAGCCGTGATCGAGCTGGAGAAATCGAGAGGCTTAGAGCGGCTCAATTGCAAGCTGAAAAATTATTGGAGGCCAGAGAACAGAGTCATCGTCAACAGGTTTTACGTTTGGAAAATCAGGTATCTTTCTTGAACACTACATTTTTTTAATATCGTGACTATTTGTGTTTGAACGGATATGTGAATAACAGATACAACTGTTACGGGAGCAACTTAATCAAGAAATAAAACGCCGACAATTGTACGTGTTGCGAAGTTCAAGAGCTGGCCGAGAAATGCAGCAACTAAGACAGGCTTTAGGTGATTCTTTAAGAACTGTAGCCCAAGATCCGTCTTTAGATGCAGTGTTATTAGAACACGAAGCTCGAAAGTTGGATTCTACTTTGACAAGTACTACCAGTTTACCACCATCACTAGCTTTACCTACTCCGTCGTCTTACGATCGATCATCCACTCCAGTACAGCTCAAATAAATTACAACATTATTTCAGACTGAATCGGATATGGAAACTGCCAATTTACATTCAACCATTTTTACGAGGAGAGTAGCATGTAATAATTCTTCCATATATGGGAACATGATATAACATATCTTACGCTAGTCACAAACGTACTTAAGATTTATTACCAAAAGTTTCGTTTTGTTGGAAACCAATACTTAATGTGTTATTCACATAAGTGAGTAACCGGACTTGATAGTATTAAGGTGAAAGATATCATCACATGTTTTATACAAATTTCTACTGGTTTCACGGTTAGCAAAAGTTTGAAATTTTTAGCATTGGTCATAGAATAATCATAATATTCCACGTATCTCGATCAAACTTCTTCTGACACAGCAAAACCACTGCTGATACGATAGAATAATTTTGATATCAATGATATTTTTCCCCCTTTTATTAAATTCTATTAGACTGCATTAGTTTTGCCATGTGTCTAATCTAATTCAAATCCGTCCATAAATTACAATATTAGCTGTTTATTGCAGTTCTGTATATAAGTTACTAATTTAATTTATTGTAATATCGTATTCCTATTGCAAGGCGATGCATATTCGGATTGCCAAGCGTATGCTTATGATCCGTATAATGGAAGGCACATTCAGAGTACATTATAATGGCAAGAATAATGCTATCTTTAGTCTCGTCCCGAGACCAAAGAGAATCACAAAACAAAAGCATTGTAGAGGTACGCTTGCGATTGTTTGATAGATGATTAAAAATCTAATGCCGCATAGAGCGTAGAGAATGGTATATTGTTGTAAAAATGATTACTAAAAATACCGTGCATAGTTGGCAAGTGGATTGGGTCTATTCTTTATTGATAAGAATATAGACAACTAATCCGGTAAAAATACTTGGCTGGCTCAATTGAGCTGTCCTGCTTGCGGATCATAGAGAATTACAGTACTCGTAAACCTATTATTTATTTCACCTTTGGGCAGATTTTTGCAAAATTGGAGTATCTCATTACGTTGGTACTTCATTGTTCACAAATTACTACCAATAGATTTTAATAGCTCCATCACGAGAGTAATTATTAATCATTTCATCGTTAGATACTAATAACATCTAGTGGCACTATATTTTAAGAAACACAAGTTACCATTGTGCAAATTTATATATACCAGACACAAAAGGATCAAATGAAAAAATATGTCCATTCCAATTGACAATTTATATACAACAGGAAAGAGCTTATATACGATGCTAGTCACGACAAAATTGTTAATCATTTTAATATCATCATAATATACAATATATACCAACACACATACGTTAATCGATGTACACTTTTGTAGAAATAAATATACATATATATATATATATATATGTAATAAATATTAAAACATTGCCCTTTTTCCGAGTTTTCAAATAATAATAAAAAGGGGGCTATACATACTTAAGCAAAAGAGATACAACAATGATGTATGATAGAGAATACTGATGTGGAAGAGATGAAGAGAAGCAAATTGTAGCTACTAGCACGATTTTATTTATAACATAATTCGAAAATGATGTGACAGGTAATATCGAGATCCCGAGTCATACAACTTTGAAATTGCTAAGGAATAAGGAAAGCAAGTGTAAAGAAATGTAGCATTAAAAAAGTAGAAAAATGCTATGCCAGTTCGTAATTTCAGAAACGAGTGTAGCTACACAAGTGCCTCACATTCACAGTTACAAAAGAAGTGCACTGCGGAACTGCAGTACTTCTAATTTGGGAGAGTAATAGAAAAATAAACAACCGCGTCCAAGGAGCAGCAAAAATTCGGGGTTAATGCACTCGCTCTAATGAAAAATAAAAATACATCCAGAGCCTGTGACGTTTCGAACTTTTTATTTAATACCGCGGTGGGCACCGAATGAACTAAAATGAATGTGACTCACTATTTGCAGATCATCATCGATAAGTATGGAACTGTTTGCTCAATTGTAGGTTAGGCAGCTCTCTGTCCCTCGGTGCCAAACGAAAAACCTCCTCCCGATACGACTGTCATGAATCGACTGAGCGGTCGCTCTAGGACGCCGCCTTATATTGGATCGCTGTTTGCGCCCGAATGACATGCGCAGTGGAGCGCGGGCAGTGGCGCGAAAGTCCAAATGACTTGGCGCGTTAACGTAAGGATCCTACAGGGACGCCTGACATTTTCCTCTTTCGAATATGCCCGAAAGCTTCGGTCTGCATGATAATTCGCACCCGCCTGGCACTCGCCGTCGTTTGTTTTAGAGTCCACCGGAATATTGCGGTTACTTGCACATCTCTATCTCGTAAAGGTAAGAAAGCTCGTATCCACTTATCGTAAAGCGCTTAGCTCAATCCCACCGACAAATTCCATAACGAAGCGAGTGCATGGGATTCTTTCTAAAAGTGGAGCACTTTTATGCGAAAGTAACGGCTATCCAATAAGAATCGAACGCGTTAGTTAATCTCGTTTCCGTTTTCCTTCATAATTGCTTAAATTGCCGGAAAAGTTTAAGCGAAGCTGCGGCGACGCAGGCGCGCTACAGGATGCACGCTGCGCCACTACCGCTGTGTTAGGTAAGGTTAGATTAGATTCCACATCGTTTTCCAACCCCCTCATGTTCAGTGCACCCCAAGCTATCACTGCGGTCGGTAGGTCCCACCTGTCCATTTGCCATCGGCAAATGCACGCGCATACATAGCACACACGCGCGCATCAGTGTATTTGTTTATACATTCGTCTGGCCCTGTCTTTTGTTAAACTGCACATTGATTAACGCATCGATGCGAAAATTCCTGCACTTTGTTTATCAGATCAGTGAGCAACGACCAGATGAGAGCAGGAAATTGTCACCTTGAATCGTAGTTCCAACAATTCGAATTTACACAGAATTGCTGATTAAAATTCCTGAACTCTCGGGTACTCCCGTTCTTGATAGATCAAGGACCGTATTAACATATCGATGTGAAAATGCATACGAAACTTTAGCTAGACTAAAAAAGAACTTGAAAAGTGTATAGCGACGGTGGTTGTGGCAGTGGCCGTGAACATTGTTACCACCAAACATCCTCGGCGGAACCAGTAACTCAGGGTGAGTCGCCTAATTTGTATATTACAAAATCATGCGAGACCGACGCAATTAATTGAAGCTTTATCACGCGAAGGCTTTCGTACATTTCATCGAAACCGAATTGAATTATAGATATTTATCGAGATTGTACGGCACATCCACTTTAAGGGTCAATTAATACAACGTTTGGGCACAATGAATCGCGTTCGTACCTCCACGCGAAACAAAAATCACGCTTACAGCCCCGTCCAACGTGCAATTACGTTTCAATCACGGGTTGGTTAACCCCACGTTTGTAACCGCGATAAGGAAAAGTCAAACAAAGCACTAGGGAAAATCGTGTTTAATTCGTACGTACGTACGTACACCGACGCATTTCACATCCGTGATACAAACAACCGGCGGTTTCGATGCACAATGCGGTCGGCCCTATTAACGACAATTCGCGGTACTAAAAAGATGCATAGTAAATGAGGCCAGGAGCTTTAAAAAAAACCACGGTCGGAAGCAGAAAAGGACAGCAAAAAATATGGACGTAGGAGAGACGAGGATAAAAAGAAAAAGGGAAGCAGCACAGTTCAGAGTAAATTGATATAAAAAAAATGCCTCGGTTCTGGGCTGCAAGTGCAATGCGCGCGGATGAATACGATGAGACAGCTGCATATCCGTGGCCACGCAGGTGTAAGTGACATCTACGAATAACTGGAGATGACGCGCAGGCGCTTCCACCTGTAGATACGTTGGTGTACGCGAGGCTAAATGCTAGATTTATTCGTCAGTGGTACAGAGCGGCGCCGGAGTACGCGGATCAATAGAATTGCATTTTTTATTTTCCTTTATTTTTTTCATAAGAGAACGCATCCCCCGCGAAACAGTTTTTGTTATTTCAACTCGACTATCGGGGTTAGAGAATCGTGCAAGGCACACGAGCGCGTGTATAGTCTGCGGGGCAGTAACTAGCGACGAGAAGATCGATAAGATTACGTATCTCATTGTCTAAGATAACGTATTCTAATATTACTTCCTCTATTTTTTACGAAGCTAGTCTTGAGGAAAATCAACCCCCTGCCGGATAGATAATATGTACCCTGCAATTTTTCCTCGGAGATGTCGTTTCTTCTTATTCTTTGTTACTTCAACGATCTTTATCGACGAAGAAGTTACTCCAGAGGAGTAACGTTAAGGGTAATGTCCCTCCGTGATTCTTTCGTATGACATCGAGCAAAAATACACGTTCCCCAAGACTTGTCAGTTGTGCGACGAGTGAAGGGAAGCACCCTTCCACGGAAACGATCCATATCCGGTAGCGAACAGAATTTATTCAGGCACAGTGGCGATATTCGGGATCTAAAAAAACAATCGGATCCCCTCTCGGCCAAAAAATATTTGTTCCGGAGAGAACTGTACAGCGTTTCGTTCGCTGAAGTGAAAATTACATTTGCCGCGGAATAAAATAAAGCCGAAACAACGTGGATCGATGTTGGCGCGTTTCCCCCTTCGAAATGTAGACGGTTGTTTAATCGAAACCGCTGACGTTTTTATTTGCCAACACGATAAGATATGTGTGTATCTGCGTCTAGTACGAATTGCGAGGAGAAGGAGGATTGATCCATGGCAATTTATAAAAGATATTCAACTAGAACGAAAAGATACCGCGATGTCTGGCACATGGCTGGTTATTCTACTGAACACGAACTCGCTTGAAATTCGTAAGGCCTGTATGCGATCTGCTGTTTACTTTCAAATCGATCAATAGGATTATCTATCGATGTATGCCCTTACGAGATCGTGCAGGATAGTTGAACCATTTTACGCTCATCTTCATATTTTGAACCTTGCCGTCCCTGACTCCGTAAATCGAATACGCAACGGAGCGAATTGTTCTTGCAATCCGTTAAACTTGTTTGCCGGAGCAACTACATCCTATGAAAATGCTTCTGCGGGACTCGCATGAATACCGAGCGCGACATGTCCTGCATGCATTTAATAGCGGCGCACCGTTTATTAAAATGTCTTTGCACTCTAATGGGACCTGGCCCCTGTTTGCGTATTCAAATGAACGAATAAAGGAACAAAGAAACAAAGAAAGAAAGAATGAGAGAATATGCGAACGAAAATCCGAGCAATCTTATTTAAACAGTTTCGCGTGCCCGGCACCCGCAGTTACAGCTACAATATTGTCCGCTTCGCCGACACGTTTCCACCCCCCTGTTATTATGCTCATTGCTGTCCTGGTCGTTTTCATTATTCGTATTATCGCGTCCCATGCACGTTGTCGTACCCCATTAATATCTCGACCGCCAACAGCGCCATTAACATTAGCATTTTTATGATTATTAACGTTTCGTAAGCGTTATTATTTTAAGACCGCGTAACGCCCGGCGACGAGAAAATAGAAGCAGAGCTCATCGCCGTGCCCCGTTATGAATTGCATTACCTTTTCAAAACACCCGCGTATTATATGCATACGCGTAAAGGGGCGCATGCAAAACGGCCACCCCGTTCACCTCTCTCTCTCTCTCTTTCTCTCTCTGTGTGTGTCTGTGTGTGTGTCCCGCACGCGTGAAATGCGCAACACGGGATAAAAGGAAACAGGGGAACGCGTGTAGGCGTGCGATGGTCGCCGTCGGGTCAAAAGTTCAGAACTTTTGTCATGTGCCTGCATATGTATGCAGCTGAACTAGTCGTATTGATCTCGAGCGAGTGAGCGAACAAAGTTCTTGGAGATTTAACGAGAGGCTCTTCGCCGATGAGCTGCTTTCCAAACAATACTGCGTGTGCACTGCCAGGGAGTACGAATGAGCACGCTTCTACTCGAAGGTAACATTGTGCGCGGCGTGCACTACCTGCTCGCATCACGTCGCTCACCCATTTTGCTGCTAACCCGTTCTCCCTTCTTTTTTTTCTCTATTTTTTCCACCCAGTCTTTGAGTGACTACTATCGCCACTCTCCCTCTCTCTCTCTCTCTCCCACACACCCACACACCCACACACCCACACACGCGCGCACACTCTACGCTATTATCGCCAGCTTTTTGCTCGCCTTCGAAGCACGATCCATGTGCATAATGTCTACCACGCTTTTACCTGTCCTCGCGACCTCCGAAACGGGCCGGAAATGTCGCCGTCGCGGTTTGCCGTTCCTCTCTTTTCTAGTCGCGCTTTAATGCACTCCCTAATGTCTCCTTTGATCACTGCGCGGATCTGGCAGTTTTTGCTCACTCTCGCTAGATTAAACGGCGAACCGTTGCTTCGAATGTCCGCCACTTCTACCGCGACGATCCTTCCCCACCTTTGATTCCCTGGCAATGGTCTACTTGTCTGCTTCCTTTGACGGTGGACAGTAGCCGGAGATGTTCTATGATGCTAGGAACACGGAAATGGCTTTTCTACCGAAGACGGATCGGGAGTACCTGCACGCGAATAGTATAATGAAGTATAATGAAAAGAGCGCGGCGGTACGTTCTATCGATGCACGCGCAGATAGGCAGATTTCGAATACAAATTATCCGCAGCACCGAAGTCTCGCTGAAACTTTCCTCGCTGCGAGCGTTGCCGAAAAACGTTGACCGTTGCCAAAAGGGAAAGAGAAAAGAGACGAGGGAGGGAAAAGTGACGCAGTGGACAGGCCTGGTTGTTTAATACGCGGCCGAGAGAAGAAACGAGAGGAAACGAAGGAAATCCAATTTTTCAAGTCATATCGGATCGGCGAACGACCCTTTCGCATGTACGCGATACAAATTTATTCGACTGCCTCGGGGCGGCGGTAAAAGACACATCAGAGCACCGCACAGACAGAATGTGTCTTATCGATCCGTTCTATTGCGATGGTCATAACAAATTCATGGAGGAAAATACTCGGTGATACCGGGGAGGATGTGCATGGCGCCGCGAGAAGCGTAAACGCTGATTTCGCCCCGTTATCGTTAATCGATACGCGTGGCTAAAATTACCGAAAAAGCATAGACAGGGATGCGGCGTAATTGGGACTGTAAGCGAGCCGATTCGACGAGTAGCAGTGCGAGTTATTCGTCGCGGTTATATCAACCCCTTGACTTACTCCGACGAGTCCGACGAGTCTGACTCGTGATAAAAATGTTGGGCCAAGCACGAATGTCGCAGCTTCCGCGGCGGCATCGAATTTGGGCCGTACTGTAGAGATTACCTATTGCGTACCTCGAAGGAACGGAATGGAGGTCGGGTCTTCCACCGGTTGGGCCCGGGTTTCGTCGAGCTAAATGGTACGACAAAGGCGGTTAACCACGCCGGGGGTATTTTTAATGGAAACTCCGTTACCTGGATATTGTAAGCGGTATTTTAATTCGATCGGCGGTTTATTTTAATTCCGTCACTCGGAAATTATTTGAACAAATCTGCCCAGCGACTAATAATACTCCTCGTTAGCCGTGAAATTGAATGCTCGTCGATTCTCGTTCCCATCGGTAGCCTGTCCTCCATTCGAAAGTGTTGCGCGGCGCAAAGCCGTTGAAAAAATGACCCGAGGCTCGTTACTATTGTTCATTTATCGTCCCGGAATACCCGTCGAAGATAAAAATACGTAGTCCAGCGGCCTGTGGCGACGACGTCCGTGCCGTATGCACGGAAAAACAATGTTCGGTCCGGCTATAAATATGAAACCGAGCTATAACTACGCTCGGCCGTCGTATCATACTTATGGAAACTCGTGGTGTATTTCTGCTCGACTTTACGACGGCCCGTTTCGCACGGCTCCGTGTACATTTTTCTCCCTCTGCGTAAAAATAAACGTGTTCCGCGGTGCAGTAATCCGCAGCGTAGGTGAGCAATATCGCAAGGCCAACATAGGTGAGGGCATGAACGCGCGGTATTTATAAAGCGCGTAATCTGTGTAACGATACCTATCGCGTGGCCAATGCGAATCGGGGAAATATTCGACGATACCAAACACGGCGGTCCACGTGTTCCCATTTGCGTGTACAACGTGCAGCAAGCGTGCAACAATTAGTGCACCGTTAAAGCTTCAGTTGCCGTTACCGAATCGATTATTAATTCCCAACTATTCCGCGAACAATGCCGCATCGTTTCGCGCCGGAGTTCGCCGAGTGAAAGTGGTCACCCTGTTTGGCCATCGATACGCGATCGGTTCGATGATAATTTCGCCCGAGGAATATTCGCGGGATATTCTGCAGAACAAGTGAATTATCTAGAGCCGTCGCGTGTACGCGTCGGATGCACGTCAGTGCACGCTGAACTAAACGCCACGCCCGATTCAACCCTTTGAGCACTGCCGGCGCGTGTACGCGTTCAGGGATGGAAGTTCGTGTTGGCCCGGTGGCGGACACACGCGCAACACATTCGCAGGAAGAAGTTTGTCGACCGCGGAGGAGCGTCTCCCCGTTTCGTTGCACCGCGTTCCCCGCGACGAAAGGGTCGAAATTCTCGCAATCGCGGTGAACATTGATTGAGCGTCGCTGCGGGAAGACGGGGTTGTCGATCCTGGTGAAGTTCTCCGACGAATTTGAGTCGCCTTCGAGGGCACGGCGTTGCTCGTTGCACGGGACAAAGGGTCAGCCGAAAACAACGGTGCTGCGCGTATATAGGTGTAGCTTAAGCACCGGACAAAGACGGTTCATTACTGCAGCATTCATTGCGAGCCTTCTGAAACGGCTGAAACGGCTGAAACGGCTGAAACGGCACGTCACTGCAGCATCAACAATTAATGCGGGTGAAACGAGGCCGCTTTCGGACAACTCTTTCAGACTATTCGGATGAATCGGAGAACGCGATGCGTAGCACGCCGCGTTATTGTATATTCGAAAATGCTTTTAGGGCGTTCGTCGGGTAACGTATATAAGGTATCGGATAAATAGCGTTCTACGTCCTGCCAGTATTTGGAGCTGGCAAACGGTGAACCGTGTTTAAAGTTTGTTGTCAGCTCAGCACCGACGGTTGTGTATATTACAACGGGAAATTCGCGAAGTTCCCCTGGCAAGCGTGTAAGCCTTGCTACGTTCCATTTGCGAATGCGATTTGCATTGTGAGGCGAAATTCCACGAGGACGTTCCGTTCATTTTTGTTTCGCATACAGTGCGCAGCGCCCGGTCAAAGTATTCTATCTGGCGCGTTAAAATGCCGTGTCCCATCTACGAGAATGCCCGGTTTAAAGTCGATAAACGTGTTTTATTGCCGCTATTCGTGTTTACCAGTTGTTCAATTTCACTGATCGCCGGCCCCATTATGAAAGCGCGCGAGCAGGCATTAATTCCAGACAAATATGTATGGATACGCGTTGGAAACGCGTAGCTGAAACTATTTGCACGCGCGCACAGACATTATACGCGTTTCGTGTTCGTGAATACCTCTGAGTTAGCCAGGGTTCCATAAAAAAAAAATAAAGAAAAAAGAGAGAGAGAAAGAAACACGTGCCGAGTAAACCTACAGCGAGTAGCAACGAGAATAATACGCTGAGCCTCGAAAATGGATAAATCCCTGCGATAAATATAAAAAAGATATAAACAAAAAAAATCCCCTTGCAAACAGAGAAAACAACATTTCGCCCATCGGTCACTCCATTCCCATTTTAACGACGATTTAACGAGTCAACGAGCGAGCCCGATCGGCGCAGATCACGGAAATCCGTTCCAGGTGTCCGCGTCGCCGATAATGTTTCAATCTCGTCGATGCCCCCAAAGGCTGTCCGTGCCGTCCCCTTTTTTCGCGAACGTTCGATCGACCGCCTCCTTCCTCGGCGTTCTCAGATCGTAAGCCAAGCCGAGGCGGGCCATCAGCTCTATGAAGCCGGTGCTAGGATTCAGGCCGTACGCTCCGATCTCCGCGGCCTTGTAGTCCCAGGGGAACGAATGATGGTAATTATGCCAACCTTCGCCAAGCGCGACGAACGACACGACCGGATTCTCCGTCGGCATCACCCTCCTGCGGTGAAGCGGAAAAGCGGGTGAAATCGGGCGTGAAGAAGGGGCCGCGGTCGCGACGATTTTAATCGACGCGGGCCACGTCGCGAAAACTTACCTGTTGTACGGCCGATTACCCCACATGTGGGCCACGCTGTTCACGGAAAATGTGCAGTGCAGCAACACCACGTAGCGAATGATCACCGCGTGAATGCTTACGCGCCACGTTTCGTTCCACGCGTACACCGGCAACAATATCGGCAGGACGAAGCACAACGAGATCATAATGATCTCGTAATACCTGCAACGAGAGAGGCGAAAGTTTGCAAATAAGCGCGATACCCGTTGCGATTCACGCGAATGAGATCTTGGAGGAGTTCCATGGCCGGAGGTTCAATGCCGTATGTGCCGTTCGAGGCCATTCATTCGCCAGTTCGTGCCCTTTCGGCGAGGCGAGTCGGCATTTCGTTTTGACACATTATCGTTATCCAGCGTTGCGAATGGCCGACGCACGGCATTAATTACGGTAATATTTCGTGGGAATAATTGTAATGAATCGAAGCAATCTAATTTAGAAAAGGGGACCTCGTTAGATGCAGGTCGCCGGCAAATGATTTGAGAATGCTTTTCTGTTCCCGCGCGCGCGCGCGCGCGCAGAGAAAGTTGCGCAGGTTTTGCGAACGTTTAGTTGGAGATATCCTACCTGTCGAAGAATGTTATTACTGGATCCGTGGCTATATCGCTCATATCGATTTTACTGCCGTACTTCTTCACGGCCGGATGCCGTCTAACCATTAGCCAGCCGATGTGCGAGAAGAAAAAGCCACGAGTCGCGTCATGCGGATCTGCGCTCGTTTCTGTGTACCTGTGGTGCGTTCTGTGATCTCGTATCCATTTATAAAAGTGCGTCTGATAAAACGAAACACGTATATAAGATCGTTAGCCCCGTTTCGTCGGCACGGCGGGGCGAATAGAAGGAGGCTGCCGAGTGCGAACTCACCTGGCCGGCCATGCAGTACAGGTAAGCCAAAAAGATTCGCAGGGGAACCTTGGCGGAGTAACTTTTGTGTGCCCACAGTCGATGGGCCCCTGCAGTGATTCCGAAACCAGACACAATGCCGTACGCTGCACCTGGTCACAAGAATCGTGTAACACCGAAGATGTGAAATTTTGTTGAAGAACGTAGAAAGAAATAAAAGAAAAGAAGAAGAAGAAGAAGAAGAAGAAGAAGAAGAAGAAGAAGAAGTAAAATCGTTTCGCGGATAGCAAATGTTTATAAAGCCAACGGCAGATCCTGTCGAGCTGTACGGATAAAGATAGAAGGGGGACGAAGGAAATTTAAAGAGAGTCGAATTTCCGGAACGAAGTCGATACGGGGGACTTCGATATGTACTCACTCCAAATCCACGTCCACAGCTTGGCCTCTCGATAGCCAGTGGCGAACTTGTAAACGGCGACGACATGAAGCACAGCGAGAACAATCACGTTCTGCCATATTATCGGTTGTCGGGCAGGGGTTAGCTTGCCCGGAAGTGATAGCGGCTCCACGTCTTCCTCCAAGCTCTGAACGGGGACTTTCTTCTCCTCGTACTGAGTCACCGTCGCGCTATACATCCTCGAGGGTGGAGGTCGCCCAATTGTTGCTCTCAATTTCAAAACCGATCGCTCTTTCGCGTCAGGGCTCGAGGGCGGCAAGGGTCTTCGTTGCTTCCGCTGAAATTTCACGGACGTCCGTTACCCGGTCGAATATCCGTTAATTCAATATAATACGTCCATACTGTGCTCCGATTACCATAACGCGACTGCAATTAGTTGATTAACGTTATTAACCATTTAAGCGGACGTAGCGATCCTCAATTACATCTGCGAGGTAAAAGCGGTAATCGCATCGGCGTGAGTGGTATCGCATCGGTCCTCGCTTCTTTCTCGCAAAAACGATAAAAACGGGCGTTATTGCTCTCGCTGGCATAATCCGTTCGATGAACGAGATTCGCCGAGCCTAAGAGGGAATTGCCCAACTTTTTTTAACGACGCAGTCGGCGATTTTAATTAAACCGATCGCAGCGTTCCGTGGAATTATTCAGCCGCGTGGAAATATATTTTCTCGTTCGATTCTATCAACGGCGAAGATCGACGGAAATTCACGAAACTGCGAGTAAAGCGCGTTCGTAATTGTCCGTTAATCCAGCCGAGCACGAAGGTAAATCGGCAAGTGGTGGATCCTCGATGCAGCGCGACCGCCGGAAAATAAACAGCGCTTTCTACGTCGCGCTACTTACCTGCCTCGCTACTATCCTACTATCCTAAGTAGCCGCGTTGAGCGCCGATAAGCAACGAGAGATGACGTCGGACGGTGTCGTTGATTGAACGCTATCATTCGTCCGCGTTCGCGAGAGAATATCTTCCCATCACCGACACCCCCAATGGCCTGTTTTACTTTTCGGCTCGCCGACAAATCCGCCATTCATCGGCTCAACGATGTCCGCGACGATTCGCTTGCACCGTGCAATTATTTGCCTGGGATGCCTTTAATCGGGCAAACGAATTTGCCAAAGTATCGCGGAAGTAACGTTCTGGTCGACGCGCAGAACCTTGCTCGGAGTTTCGCGATTCAATCAGAAGTTTAATGCATTCGAAAACGATTTCGTGCCGGGCGAATTAGTTTACAGGGGGATTAGTTGGCAACGGAGAGAACGGGACAGAAGGTGCGTAGCTCTTTGTCGTTCCTTGTTATCGCTTTACGACGAATCAGCACGGGCGAGAGAAAAAGGTGATTAACGGTCCCGGTTGTTGGAACGCGATCGCGATACGATGGAGCAGGTGTCCGACTTTGCATTAATAATTGGATAAAATCGACGACGCGCCAGCGACCCAGCGACCGTGGTATCTGATCGCGGTACAAAATCGCACGCACGACATCCGCAACTTCCGAACGGACACGATGCACGGTGGTCCGGATTGAAGAATTGGCTGTTCGTCTGCTAGAAAATCGATTTCCCCGAATCGATATTTACGAAACGTATATCAGTTACCAAGTATCCACTGCTTTCGATAGTAGCGAAATTAATAAAATTTATCGAAAATTATGATTGGCACTGGAACTACCAAGCAAGTCGAACTGACTTGTTTCAGATTTCTTTCTCCAAAATTATTAACATATAGGTAACGTCGTAGCGATTTATGATGACGTTTAACAATGCTTTTAACAAGAATGACAACTGGATGTCTCTATTAAATGTTCATTCGACGTCTTTCGCGTTCTTAATCTGTCTAACGCGTGCTATCTAAACGGTACCAAGATCTATCGGTAGTTCTAGTGTTAAAGATCGACATCGTATGGGTACGCATTTTTCGAGCAGAAAATTAAAATCCCCCGAGATTCAATTTTACGTTGGCCATGAATGAAAACTTGAACGCGTTCACCTGCAATTACGTGACTGCGCACACGTTGTCGCAAAAAAACGGACACCGACTATCACCAATCTGTCGAGCAAATGAGCGTTTCTCGGCGGACAGAAATCACCGAGAATACATCGCCGCTTCTTACAATCTTGTACTCGGGAATTTATCTGTACGTTCGGTCGCTGATCGCTCAGCTCGTTAATCGGCTGCGCGCATTTTTCCCCGCGATCTATGCCCCGTGTAGAGTCTTTCGAAACTCGATGAAACAGTAATTTGCAGCGCAGCACACGTAGCGAGCGTCAAACCGGGACAGTCGTGCTCCCTCTCTATCATAAAATCTTGTCAGCCGACACGACGACAATTTCCGCCGCGCTTTCTTCGCCGGATCGTAAAATTTCGCTGGAAGATCCGTGGCCAGGTGTGTGCATGCACCTTGCGAGATCGACCACGCGTGTACGATGGACCGACGAACGACAGGAATCGTCCAACTGGCGCCGCGCAATCTCGCACGTTCGTACGTCGAAATTAACGGCCGTGTTCGCGTTGTTCATTGCAACGTGACGGTTTCTGCTCTGTGATATCGGCGACGATAACGTCGCTGATAAGCTGAATGGAATTTTCAGCGCCAGCTCGGCGAGCAGGGGTCGGGAGAAGATTTTTCGGGGAAAAAGTAAAGTTCGATCTTACCCGTTGTCCGCGTGGGAAATATTATGCGAAAATATTATTTTCCGGCTGCGCCCTTTAGAAAAGATTCCTCGCCCCGCGGTTAAGACTGTGTCAATTTTAGGAATTGCGCAAACACTTGTAACGGTGTGTCCTTCTCGAGACCGGCGGTCAATATTTGCCTAAAGCACTTCGAATTCGAATAGAATCTCGGCCGCGTATTTATGCAATTTCTTGGAGCGGTTTGCTCGCTGGTCGAAAAACTAAATGACACGTTTCCGTTAATCTGTACATTAACTGTCTACATTGAACCAAGCGAATTACACATACGCGGATGTTAAATCCGAGGCACGATCGCTTCAAGTTGCGGATAACGCCGTGCAACAAAGCCGAGGGCGACGCTTTGTAATTAACTTCATCTGCTAATGACGCCTCCGCGATTCGCGTGTCCGTAGGGCGTTAATGGCGGGGGTTACAGGAGGAATTACAGTTGGGGAAATGCGTCGCGAAACTCCACGGACCTGCGTCGATTATGGAAAACAAGAATCGAAAGGAGATCTGCCGGTCGCAGGCGAAAGCAAAAGTTCTAAGAGAACGTGCTTCGCGCCAGTTAGGAGGGAATTACATTCTTGTGCAGTCGCGTCTCCCCGATATCGAAATAAAAAGATTGATCGCGAGAGAAAGCTGGAAATTGGTGTTTCTTGTGCGGTGCACATTTTTCATTACACGGTCCGCGATTTTGAAAGTAAAAGTAACGTATCCGTGCTAACGTTGAGAAGATTAGTGGAAAACCCGCTACGATTCGTTCCATCGCGATGAAGAGGAACACCATTTAATTGATAATGTCGCGCAAACGACTTCGGCCGAACCGGTCAGCTGTTCGAGCGAGTCGCGTCGATCGTTCGATCGAGCAGGTCGTTTATCTTCGACAACGTTTACGGGGAAGATAAGTTTCATTTGCTTTATTCAAGTGCGACCCATATTACTATCGCCGTGATATTGGCCGAGGCTGAGAATAGTCGATTCGCGCAATCGTGTTTATGTTAAGCGATTAATGGGGCACGCTGGTAAAGCGAATTTCGATCGTTTTCGTGAACGAATGTCGAATGCCGGGTAACGTCGAAAAATTTTGTCCCGGATATTGCATTCTATCGTACTTTCGAGCATTGGTCGCCGCGCAGGAAATGGATCCTGCGGGTCAAGTGAACGCGAAGCGCGTTGAAAAAACGAAATTCGAAACGGTTCGCGCGGCGAGATTTTGTTATCCTGCGATTGTCGGTACTCGGGATGATTCGCGAAGACGGTTGGAACAGGAAACGCGTTCGAGTCATTGAAGGAATCGATTGCAATATTTCTCGAGACTGGTAAAACTTTCTACCCGAAATCAAGCCCAACTCGAACTGTTTCGAACCGGTACAAGCGGTTCCCAAAATAAGATTCTCCGCTTCAGATACGCGTTTGAGTAGCAACGGGGCAGCCCGATGCAAGCACAGGTTAGCAAACACTTTAGTTCGAGTTGTAATCTTTCAGAGCTCCAACATTGTCGAAAATGCTCGCAGTTGCGTGTAACATCGAGGCCACGAGCTTTGTGGCCCCGTCCCGTATATTGCCGAACGTGGCCGAAAATTTCTCGAGTGCTTCGAATTGTTTCTCCAACGCGTTGCAACGTCTACGCTGCCCCAACATGAATGCGACGGATTATCTAAGAACGGTTTAATGTTCTCGACGCAGGAAGAAAATAAATTCGTCGAGATAGCGTCGGACAATTGAGCCGGGAAACTTGTGGGAAGAAAATTGAACTGCACAAAATCATATCGTTTCTGGGGCAAGGACAAATATAAGTAGAATAAGATGCCGCATCGACGGGCGGGCTTCTGCAGTAACCAGCAATTCAATACGTCTATTGCACAATCGATGAGACAAGCACACACGCGGATATCGCTCCTATATCACGTAGCGACTTTGATGAGCAAATTAGGATTCTAACTGGTCTGCCAGCGCACAGACTCGACTAGCTAATTACCTGGAATACCTGACAATTACGTCTAAAACAGGGCTGTTACTCGTACCGTCCCTTTCAATTATCCAAGTTATGATGCCTGTAAATCCAACGAACTGTTTTCTATTCCCAGATGCGACGGTGCATTTAGTTAATCCGAGTTGGTGGCCGATGGTTCTTGTTTGAAACAGTCTCGCCGCCGTGCAGTTCGTTTCGCCGTTTCATTTCACGCGCCATGTATCCGCGTGCATTCACGTCCCCCGGTGATTTACTAGATCCAAGTATCACGAATGCGTAAAGTGATCCAATTTCGCCAATTACGCGACGCTTCGATCATTGTGTCTGGCCATTCGGATCATTCGTCAAATGTTAATAGCCGCGCGCCGGCTTATCAAATCCGAAGCCGATGGGCCGCTGCGTTAACCGCCTCGAATTATTATCAACGTATATACCTGGATGTAATTTGCTGGATACATCGTAATGGAGCATCATCTATCGATTATCGATAATTACCAAAGACGTTACTATGTTTTCGACGTAACCCACCGGTACGCGGTACAGTTTACATCGGAGGGTAGTTTAAAACCATTATGCAACGAAGCTACGCGATTAAACGGCCGTTTCAAAGCGATCCGCTAAAATGATTTATACCGCGGCAAGCCGTCAGCCACGTTCGACTGCACGCGTGTCCGCATACGCGCGGTACGTGCTACGCGGCTAACGACAAATTCTGCGAACGCCGATCCGTTTTTCTTTTTCCCTCGTTTTTTATTAACCCGACACCTTAATTGCGCGTCAATCGCCGCAGCTAATTACTGTTACCTCGCCCGAAAACCCCGTAATACCGACGTTATCTGACCTAGAACCGCTGAAAACGTTCCACGGCGTGTACGCGACGTTCCTCGTCGCGAAACGAACGATAGCCGGCCAACACGTCGCGCACGCCGCGCCGGTGTGCTTAAGTATCAGTAATCGATACATCTTGTCTGCGCCGATGTCACCGCGAGCACCAAAGCTGGGGTAAAATCGAGGACGGTCGGGTTGCTCGCCGCGTACCATCCACTCACCTGTTTTGTCCTCGGACTAGCGGCCACTTGGGGGCGGGCTGGTCCCAGTGAAAACACCGCGGCACGGATATCAACGTCGACAGACGCGTACGACGTGGCTCGTTGAAAACGTGTCACGGCGATTCCCTTCACGGCTAAACATTTATAAAGTGCATACCCCCTAATACCCTCGAATATCGATACGGAAAGCGCAACGCTGGAAGGGGATCGACCGGCGACCGTTACCAGTAAACCATAGTTTCTAGTCATGGCGGTGGGTCTCTCGGTGGAAAACAGGGAGGAAAAGAGTCTCTCTGGCTGTTCCAACCCCTACTCCTCCTTTCTCCTCGATCGCCTGTAATCTCGTTCCCCAGAGTCCTATCCGCGTCCTGGCGTGCACACGGTGGGTTCCGCGACGTTGTGTGTCGTTGTCCCGTGTGCGCACACTTGCTCTCGTCTGGACGAGCCCGTGTACACGGAACAACGCGTATCGGGGTTTCGTGTATTTCCCTTTACGGCGAAACCATTTCGCATCCCACTTATTCTCGCCGAACTATCGCCCTCGTGCACTCCCCTTCTATTTTGATCCCTCGCTATTTATCTAAACGTCGGCACAGCCGCGGGAAGAAAGTGCTGTCCGCATTTCCGACTATGATTGAGCGTGATTCTGCCGAGATTGCCGCAGTCAAATTCGAAAGGGACGCGCTGCGAGTGCGTTTAATCACGCGGCCAGATTTTCGGACGTCGGCGGATTTATTTATCTGGAATCTCGTTTCTCCGGCATCTGGCCGGCAACTGGCCGATGTTTCTTTGCCACTCGAAACGGAATGGAATGCATTTAACGCGCCACTCGAGTGTACGGCGAATTTGGAAAAGAAATGTCCAAATTGACTTGGCAAATTGAACGAAGTTTTGTAGCGCAATCGCTGAAAATGTGTATTACGGGTTGTAACGTAATTACAGCTCGGTTGTGGAAGAAGCGCGGCCCGAGGAAGAAGGTCATTTTATATAGAGGGAGCGTTCCACGCTAATCTACGTAAAATGTTTCACTTGAATCGCCCGTGGAAAAAACTTTATTCCAGTGGACTTTCGACTTCGCCCGTCCGGCCCGGCTCGCGTCTACTTTTACGTTGCGGTAAATTAAAAACGGATGCACGAGAAAATTCGAGTATCCGCCAAAAACGACTGCCGCATGAAATTCAAGAGAAGCATATTACATCGAGCGTGGCGGGACATCGAACGCGCACCCGTGCATGAAATCCTCCCTTTTTTTCTCACGTCTGTTTCGCAAATATCAATATCGTCGTAAGCGCGACACGTGAAAGAGCACACCGATTTCACTTCCTTCGTGTTTCCGTTACTTTCACAAAATACACCTTCCAGCGCCGTCCAGATAAGAGATCTGATCTCCAAACAGAAATTGCCGGTTTGCTGCCCAACCAGGAGATTCTGCCGAAGATACGGTAAATTAAGAATTCAGCAATATGTATTTATCTGAAATTGATATGTTCGATACTGTGTGCGTTTATGGATACCGGAGCCTCTGTAACGTTAATAGGTCTGTCCAGCAAGGAAATACCCAGATACCCCGAACTTTTAATTACAAATCACGTTACTGTATTCGTACGTTACTGCCATTAACATTGCTTCGGATCAGACGCCGCAAACCACATGGAAATTCATTAGCGGCATTGAATACCTGTTCGTCGGCACTAGCGCGAATCTCCCCGCGTCTTTACGTTTATCATTTATTGTTGTCTAATTAACGGGGGTCTACGAACGCGTAAAAACATCTACTTTCACCGGGCCGCAATTCTTTTCACCGCGTTCAATCATTTCCCCGGATTATTTCGACGAGAAATTACGCCTCCCTTTCGGCACACATCCTGCCCAACTTGCCCGGCTCGAAATGTCCATTCGCATTCGCAATGTCCCGCGAACGTAAATCTCCGTTTACGACCGTCGTTAAATATTTTTAAGTACTGTACACCCAGTTATGCGCGCATTCCTTCAATGTTGTTTAACGGTGGACGTATTTTTAATGCGATTAGTTGCAATCTTTATTCGCTTTTACGAGCTGCATCAAACGGACGAGTTTGTACGCGGAATTCTAAAGCCCTCCCCTTGGGCGCATACGTTTAGCACTGACAATGAAACGCGACAGCAAATATTGCGCACGGTCAGCCAAGGCTTTCTCGCGTAAAACTCGGCGAACCCCTTTACCGAGAGGGTCGTAAGAATCTCGGGAATTTTTTCGGCTCAGGGCGAAAAAAAATTCGCAGCTTCTTTCATACAGAATGCACGAGAAACACGGTCGTGGCGTATAATTAATTGATGCAGGATTTTGTAGCAATTAAGCAGTCGAAGTGCCTCGGTCCAAAATTGATGGCGCATCGACGTTTCCAACGTTCTAGACTTTCCCCGAAATATTACCTGAAATATTAGGCTACCACCTTCCCGATCGTACCGCGGCAATGAGGCAAACGCGCGATAAAAATGTACAAGCACTGATTTATTCATTGACAGTGATCACGTTAACCAATTTGAACGTTCAACGAAACATCGACGGTGAAATTTTAGAGCGGCGTCGACCGTTCCGACCGTTGAAGAAGCATTTCCCACGGGGTTCGATTCCCGTAAAAAATCTCGAGGAAGCGAGATGATTTCCCCGGCAAAAACTTGCGGGACTGACGACAGGGAGCTCCATTTTCGCGAACCCTCTTCCGGCTGCCCCGCGACGTAAGATCCTCGACTCACTTCGGGCCCGAATCTTCTCATAATGCCGGCGACGATAAAATACTCTCCCGCCAGCAAATCGAAATTCGTACGCGAACGCGCACGCACGCAGCGATCCCGCAATCAAAATGCAAAACTCTCTTTCAATTCCATGGCATATCGGAATATTCGTGCTGAAAAACTGCAAGCGCGTAACCCGGCGCGGAGAATTCCGCCAAAGACGTCTCTCGGTTCGTCTTGCAGCCGTCGAACACCCCGCGACACCGGTCCGGATTATTCTCCGTTTCGTGCACACGGCGAAGAAAAATTCCCCTCGCCCTCCAGCGGCTCGTTCCCGTGAATCGAATAAGTAATTCCCGAGCACGAGCGCGCACCCTCGACCACCGGAGTGTACCGCCGTCGATTCCACCGCGTCCGCACAAACCGCCCTCGTCCCCTGCAAGCGCGTAAAACTACGCCCGGCAGTTCGGCGAATCGCCCAATCGTAAGGGACGAATGGATCATAAAGCACGATGGGACACGGGCCCCGTGATTGCCTCCGGATGATCTAGCTGGAACAATAGTAAAACTTGGCCCGCGTCTGGCGATGACTACGCCTTTGAACCGGGCCGATACCCTTTTCCATGCAAATTCTCCGTGGGTTTCGCTTGGCGTGCGCGTCTAGCACGACGACGGAAGGCAGCAAATCGTTGCTTGATTGGAACAAGCGGAAGGCGGGGCGTAATTGCAGGGCGGACGACACGGGCACACGCAGACGGTCTGCGGGCAAACTTTTTTCGGTTGCTCGCCGATCGGCGGAACATCTGGTCGATTTTTTCGCATTTCCTTCATCAGAGCCAGTAATCTCTGGACCTCCGCCTGTAATCTCGCCACCATGGCCCTGTCTATATCGGAGCGAGATTTTTTCTTGCGTCTCCCTCTTCCCGTGCCCACCCCTATATCCTGTTCCATCTTGCACTCGCAGATCAGTTTGTCCGGGTCGAGCGGCGGCAGAATCGTCGTGCTACCCCAGCGTAGGGATTCGACGATCGCGGTGTTCAACTCGCGGAACTGGTACCGGTAATGCTCGTCGGTTTCCTCGCGGGCGTAGAACGCCTTCTGTATGCTCATGGCTTTCGCGTGCATCTCGGTTATGACGCACCTGTCCAGGTAGCTGATGCGTATGTAGAGCTCGACGGTCGAGCTGGTCGTGCTCAGTTTGTCGTTGAGCAGAGCGAACGTGCCACGCGTGGACCTGCAACGATTTAGACAAATCGTCTTTTAAAAAGCTTTCGCAATTTTTTGTCCGCCTTCGAATTTCCGTCTCATCGATTCGCGGATCGCGTCACCCGATCGTAACTGCGTTGGTCGTCGGCACGGCCGGGTAAGCGCGTTCGTCATCGTCGGGCAAACGTTCCTCGGCTAATTCGTGCAGTTTAACGAGATTAAACAAAGACCGGCCGAAAATAGCGGCGCGAAGCGTTTTCGGAGTGGCAAAAGGGTTCCGGCCGATACGGGTCAGACAACCCGGCCGGCTTCCGATACAGGCGAACACGGGTTCGTTCGAAACGGCGCAAGGGGGAGGGACGGTAACTTGGCGGCGGGGATTTTTAAATTACATTAGCAAGCCCGCGGTAACATTTGCTACCCGGTAATCCGTTTCGTCGGCGAATTTGCATAAACGCCTGGTCCGCGTATTTAAATTCATTCACCTTGATATAGGTTCCCGCTGCAGGTCCCTGGAAAAGTAACCCTCGAGCTCCTTCCGCTCGGCGAGATCCTTGATAATGCCGTTAAGCAGATCGTCCACCCTAATAAGGGTGAAGCCGAAGTTCCTCTGCGGCTCGAGCTCGAAGTACTTCGATATACCCCTGTAGACGGACAGCTGAAGATCCACCCCGGACATTTTCTGCTCGAGCACAGCCTCTGGCACGGAGAACAGAACGGATCTGCCGCCGTGGAAGTGCTCGGTCTCGTAGTTGGAACCCCGATAGGTTTGATAATCGCGTCGGTTCGGCATCATGATCGTCCACTCGTCGTCCAGCATTCGAAACATTATGATCGTCTTTTTCATGAGGGCCGCGTCGAACACGTCGATCCATGGCATATACAACTGTACGGTCGCGTAAATGCGTTACAACGAAACGTATACATCTGTTATGCCCCGGCATTTCTGCGGACTTGCACAGAAATATACAGAATCGGTGTGATCGTTTATCAATTCGAGCAAACAATCGAACCGATCGCGTCTATCTCAGGGGACACGGTGTTGCTTGTGAAATGCACTGTGCGTTCCGCTCGAAAGTTAATGCGATTTTACGACGCTCGAACGGATATTTGTCAATCGACTAACCCGATGTAAGTGCACCGCGGCGCAGAAACTTCCGACGGACGACATCAAACGAGAAACATCGAAACGCGCCGGATGTCGTTAACGTCGCGGCGATTCGAAACGAGCGAGCTGCAATTGCGTACCTTCTCCACGACTATTTCCAGCAGCATGAGCCGCGAATCGTGCGATACGATCAACGCCGACATCGTGCGACCCTTTTACGCCTCTTCCAACGATTTCCCGGGAACCTCTCGTGTTATTCGATTCATCGATGATAAGCCATCGAGACGGGTAGAGGACCGAAGAATGTTTTTGCTTGTTACGAACTATTTCCCTATGTGAATGCCGAAGTTTGAGGTTGGAGCGTGTCGCGCTTTCCAATTCTGCGACATCGCTACCCCCCTACCCCCTCGCGGCAAACCATCGCGTACCCCATGGCCGTGGTATCGGGTGCCCCCCACCCTCCCCCCTTTCGAGATATAAATTTTATCTCGTTCCAACTATCCGCTAACTTCATTTCCCTGTCCTCCCGGAATAATAAACCGAACGAGCCCGTACACCGCGGCCGCTTCTAATCGCGGCTCGGGAATAAATGTTCGGAGGGCGAGTTCGGGAAACTGTTATCGGGGACGGGATCGCGGAACAAATGGATTTTCCCGAGGAACCGCCGAGATACATACTTCGAAGTTCGCCCCATCAATCTTTCAATCTCTGCGTTTCTCTTTTCCTCTTCGTTGCGGCATGTCGCGCGGTTTCTTTCTACTCGTCGGTCGTATCGACGGGAACTCGCGGCATCGATAATGTCCGGCTGGAATAAAGCCGCGAGTGTCGTTCCGAGCTGTGCCCCCGGCCACTTCGCGCTTGAACTTCCGAGTTGTTTGCCGCGCGTTCGAGGCACTCGGGAACCAGTTTCCGTCTGCCGTTACGCGGCTGGAAACGCCGTTTAAAAATACTTCGAGGTGGATATCGAGGGTCGGGCGTGACGCGGCGGGAAACGAGACGGCCAGAAGCGAAAACGGAGAAGGGCAACGATAAAGATGGATAGGGAACAATCGTGGCAGGATTCGGTAGGAACGAGAGCAATTTGTAGGCACGACGAGTGCGCGAAAACGAGGGCGAGATATATTGGCCGTGGCAGGGGTGCAATCTTGGCCGAAAAGTGGTGGTGTAAATCGGTTACGGCCGGGCATCCGGCGGATCTTTGGCGTGGAGATGCGTCGTAAACGCACCCTTGTGCAACGGACGAAGTGCGTGCAGCGTAGCACCCGCGAAACGCAGAAGCTGAACGTCGTTTGGCACGTCCCTGTTATCGTCGATCTGTCTGCGACCCGAGGAGATTCCCAACGACTCGCGTTATTTCCAGACAAATTAATGCATTTACGCGTGGATGTATATATATTGGATATCGGATCGTCCCATAAGTTCGCGCCGCGAATGGGTTCATGGTTTGGCGAGGAGCTTTGTGTTTTGAGTTTCCTCCAGCCGACCAACGCTGTGCTCGGATGGTAGAATCGAAAGAAGCAGTAAGTGTGACGAAAACTCGTGGACCGGTACATCGTGGTTGTTCGTCACGATAATGCAAAAGAAATTACGTGAATTTGGTTGGCAAATTTTATTATATCAACCATTTTCTCAGCCGGAAGAACAATTTGATAATGCCCGCGTCCCTGGAAACAAACATTTAAAAGTATTTTAACGAAAGAACCTTTTTTTATAACGTTTTTCCATAAACTTTAAAGGTACGTTTCATGCATTAATTTAAACAGCGAACCAAAAAGGGGCACGAACCTACGGGACGAACTAATACGTACCAAGATACTGTTATAGAATTTCGAATAATGTCTCGGGAAGGGAACGAACCTGAGGATTTACGCAGGATGATATCCAATTCGAGGCCTGACGAAAAATGAAATACAACGTTATCCACCCCTATTTTTCACGCTGCTCCATCCCCCCGGTTATCGCGTCGCTGAAAAGACCGACTCCCTCCTCTTCTTGGAATGATGCACAGCGATAACGGATTCGTCAATCTAGACGGGCGGCACCTCTCGCCGGTCTTGATCGATTAAATAGCCTCGCTAACATCACAGAAAAGAACTAAGGGCGTGGGGCTCGCGAGTGACGCTATCTGACGGTTTTAATCGGCCGGCCATAAATCGCCCTTTCAGCGAGCTGCCGTTCTCGCGATCGTTCAACGCTCGAAAAAGCGAAATATAAATCGCTGACACGGTGAATCCAGTCTCGACGCGACGGTCGGAAAATGGAACGCGTTTCCCCGACCGATTGAACCTGAATTAAATTGGACCGTCCTGATTACGCGAATTCGGACCGAGGGACGTCAGCGTCGAAGACGAGCCGTATTTAACGTCGATTCTTCGGGATCGAACCGACGGGGAACTTAAAACGGAGAGGATTAGACGACGGATCGGATGGAATGTGGGGCACGATCGGCTCGTCAAACTTGCAAGACACTCGCGCGTATTATAGCAGCCTCTGCCGTTTGTGAAACCTACCATCTGCTTCGACGCGACAGATGGTCAATAATCCGCGCAACGGTCGGTATTAATAGTTTTACATTCTTCCGTATGTCCGCGAGATTCGTTAACATTTTTATAGTTACTGTCATTCCAATGACTACGTGGTCGTGTATGCGTTAAGAAGTTGTTTTAGCTCTCGCGACCGCAGCCTGTACAAGAATCCTTGGCAAAAGCGTCGGTGGCGGGGACGCCTACGTCAACACGTCCCTTTTTAACCATTTTAGGGTTCGCCCTAAGGGAAAGACATGCACATGGCCCGTCTCAACCGTTCCAACCGTTCGAATATTCTGACGTTACGGTTTGCATTCGAATTTGTGGATTCGCGATGTTTGCCGCGCGTCGGCCGTTTGGCAGATTGCACGCAGAAATGATAGCCGCAGCATGGCGTTACAAGTTTCAGCCGCGTGCTGCTGATTATCCGACCGAACTGAATGCGTGGTTACGTGTACACGTATGAAACGTACGGATATTGTCGAACTGGGCAATTGACCCAAATATCGCGAACGCGACGAGAACGCGTCAAACGTTTGTGATCATGCACCGCAGAATTAAATCGACAGATTTAAACGTTGCATTCGTCTGCATTTCGAAATACTATCCGCCGCATCTTCGTTTCTTTCTTTTTTTTCTTTTTTCGCCGAACGAAATATCGTTCACCGACAAATCGTGACTCGCGTTTGATCGAGGGGAAGCTTCCGGTCCAAAGGCCAAACGTCACGATTGTCTTCGATCACGTGCGAGCCTGCCAGCGTTTCACGATGAGAGAGCAAAACATCGGAACGTTCGTCATGTCCGTCGTGCCCCATCGATCGGAGCAATTAGAGTGATTGCAAGTTCCGCCGGCACTTGACCCATCTTTGGCGATTCATGCATCCAAACATCGGGCGGCCGACGCACTTAGCGGCTCTTAAATCCGTAAATAATGATAACGATGGCCGCGTAACGCGATAACGGGGGAATTTTTTCTCCGTGACCCTCGTAATTAAGCGAGTTGCCGTGAATTTTCGTCCCGTCCGAAATGATATAATCAGAGGGAAGTAACGATACAGCGAGGAGGAGAATCGAACGGCGCGCGCGGAAGTAATAAAAGTAATACCTCGCGCTGTAATAAACTATCCGTGAACGAATCCACGGTCCGCGGAACATGTTTTTTTTTTCAGCCACGATCGAGAGAAAGGCCGGTGATTTGTGCGCTAATTTAATCCCTCAGCGATAAAATAAGTTTCCTCTAACGACGTACACGGGTGCATGTCACGGGGGCGAAAAAGCGAACGCAAACAGAATTGTTCGATTCGCCAGATTTTCTATAAAATATGCAAACGACAAACGAATATTTGTCAGACGAATGAAACGAAATATTTTCGTACCCCCTCGGCCCGTCGTAATTTTGACTTCGGGAGGACACGCGTTGCAAATTCGATACTTCATACACACGAAATGGTTAAAAGGTACGATAATTGCCAGGAATGCTTAAGAGCGCAGCTATAAGCAATCACTGCGGGCCGTGCCGATAAAACAATTATCTACGAACGACCTGCGAGACGACGGGCGATACCCCGCAGACTCCGGAAGCGATTCTGGAAACAGAAACTCGAATAGAACCCGCATTCTCCCATTATCTTCGCACGCGATAAACCATTTCTCCTTCTTCCCTTCCCGTCGTGTTTCCCCCGCCCCTTTGCATTTCCTCTTACACAACCGTCCTGGCGAGGAAAAAAGAAATATCAGCCACCCTCGCCGCACCCTCCTTCAACTCGCAGTTCGCCGTTTCTCATTCCTCGAATAATCACAGGGCCGCGCGGCTCGTCCTCCGGCGGCTGGGCTCTTTAAACGGAGACAAAGATACGGGATGCAAATTGGAAACACCGGCGACTTTCGTGATTAAGCCGTCGGATGAAAAAAGGATTCCTCGATCTAGCAGAAGCGGAAGAGAAGTTGGCGTGCGCAACGCGGACCCGACGAAAGATTGAATCGTTTCTCGCCGGGGCGAGAATCCCCGTCGAAAACCGTACGAACGATCGCCCCCGGTTCGAACCGCGGCCACCGCGTCGAACGAATTGAACCCAACCCGGTTTCTACGTTCCGTAATTTACCGCGAGGCGAGATCGCGTGAAATCGCGTATAGGTCGCTGCTCGTCGACGGGGAATCGGTTACCGTCTATCCGGATTGACTCTTCGATAAGGGCCAGGCACGCGGGTACCGTCGCTCAATCGAACCGCGAAAATTCCACGGCTGAGAGATAGGAAGTCGCTGTTCAACTTTTTCAATCGCGTTTCCATTATCTCGCGGGGAAACCGTGGTTTCGCCGTGGGGTTGGTAAAACTCGCCGGATAGTCGAATGCTAAACCGAGCGAAAAGGGCCCCCCGTACTTCGCCGAACGATCGAGTCGCGGGGAATCTTCGCCGATTCACGGACAACTGCCCGAAAAATCGAACGACCCGGCAACCCCCTTGGTTCAGACGCGTGCACAACTTTTCGGGGCGGTCGCGCGAAAGGCGCGCGTCAGGCACTGGAAGCTCGAGAGTCGAATCGCGGCGAGATCGATCGGCTATCGCTATAAGCACGTTCGAATGGCTTGTGCTCTCCCGTCGCCCGGAGAAAGTAATAAGAATCTCCTCTCTCCGGGCAGGAGGATCGGCGGGAAGATTTAGAGCGAGCCGGCCGTTCGGCGTATAAACGTTCCTCGAACGCGCTGCCGGTTTAAACGGATCGCGCGTTTCCGGCCAATAACGATATATACTTCCGCCTTTATCAGCGCTGTTTGTCTCCGTATTGAGAAGCTCGAATGAATTTAGAAAGGGCGGGACGCTGAGTCGAGATCGATCTTTGCTTTTCTGGCCCGGCGTCGGGACAGCCGATTTACGGCTTGCGAACCTGGGACCGTCGTCGGATTTATCTTTTCGCTCGCGAGCGCGGATTAAAACGGGTTAAATAAAGAATCGCGTATCGCCGGGGGAAGCACCGTCGAGGAAAATTCATTTCTCACCGAACGGTATTATGGCGTGTACGTGAGAACAATTTTCTATCCACCCTGAAAGGTTCTGTCCGCCTCTCGCGGACGCAATCCGTCACGGAGACACTTAGGTCGCGAAACGTCCGAATAAATGGCTTCCATCTGGCCGAATAATCGCGGCGGCGAAAATGACTGGATTCGATCGATGGACGGACACGAATAAGGGTCGTGTGGTACGTGCGAGGGGAGGAAACGTGTACGTACGTAGAACGATGTCAACCCCTTCGTACCCATGGACGAGATATCTGGCGACTCGATTAACACCTACCGTCAATGGTTTAACGCCACGGACGAATATGTTTGCGCGGCCAAACTCTTACGACCAAACGGAAGAAATAAATGCAATTTTTATTAATCCGCTGAAGTTAATTGCATTTACTTTCCGCGCGATATGTATTGCTTTCGTTTATTAACGGATTTGAGAACCCTCCGGTATACGTGCGTTGAAATACGCGCAGACCAGTAGTACCGTGTACAGAAAAACGAAGAAGAAAAACGAACGAAATCAGATAAAATGGGGCAAAGTGAGTGGACAGAAAAATAACAGAAATAGCACGCAAGACCGGGAGAAAATTAATGATTATTCGCAGCGGTTAGGACCGCGAGTGTTCGAACGCTAAATGAGAAGCCACGAAAAAATTCGGATCGTTGCAGAAATTTGTTCGCGTTTGTGCATAAACGATTTAAGCAATTAAATTTCCCGTGAAGGGTCCGGCGAGTGTTCCCCTGGAATAAAGTATGTATGCGTTGAGAGGCGAGACATAACTCGAAGCATTGTGTTATGCGTGAAGCAACATTACACTTCTCACAACAATATCGTGCTTCCCTTGCGTTTCCCGTTTTCTTTGCATACGACGTAACGTTTCGTTGGGTATTGTTGCGGGGAAGCATCTGAACTTCAGACGAGGGGGATCTTTTATACAACACTTTGTTCCTCGATCTTTATGCGGTGCGCAATGTCCTTTTAACGAACCGCGAGCGATGTCTTCTTTCGTTCGCAAATAACCACGAGGGACTCATAGATTGATGCATCTAACAAATGCAAAAAGTACGTTCCTATACCACTTTATGCTCTTACGTAAAGAAGAACATCTTTCGAGGACTTGATCCACGCCGCCCATGTCGAACCGTTAATCTATCTACCCGCGAGTTATCTCGTCCATGGCCACGAAGGGGTCAAGTATCCAACGTCGAGCGGTGAAAAAAGTTCCGCGTTAAATGTTACTTTTAAAGTACGCCGCGACGCGTACATTCGGATCACCGCAGGTCGGACCAGAAATCCAAAGGCTGCATGTGCGTAAACATTGCCCAAAGTGCTCCATCGTAAAATCGAAACGATCGAAGCCGTTCGTTCTATGATTTCATCGCTTCCGCGACGATCGAGCGTCGCAAAAGCGATAATCCGTCGCGACGCGTCTCCCTGAAAACATTTCGAACGCTTCAACGGCGTTTGAAATGATTCCCGCGTACCTGAAGCGCACTTTCGCTGCGGAACGACAGGCTGACTGGCAGTTTTAATTATTACGCGCGCCGTGCCCGCTGACACGGCGTCTTCATTTTTCACGCACGATACACGTAGCCTCGCGCTCGCGGTAAACGGGTCACGCGAATGAAACTGTTACTCGAATCGCCTTTGCGATAAAGCGATTAGAAACGGGTACCCGGAGCGTGCACGTTCTTTCCGTAACGGTGTCACGCGTGCATCGAGCATGCACGCGTTGCCGATCCATCTGCTAACCCGCGTGACAGCCAATATCTCGACGTCCCCCGCGGCAAGGAAACTCTGTAGCGCTACCGGGGTCGCAATGGGCTCGGCGTTTGTTCGCGCGATTTATAGAAACGACGCTGAAACGCAAGAAAATCGACGACCGCCGGCTGCGGAAGCGAGAGATCGCGTATAAATATCGTTGCGAGCAATTAAGTTCCGGATAGGTAATTAAAGACCGGAACGATCTGGCGCGGCGGATTGTCGGTTGGCAAGGAGGCGTTCAAATTCGAGAAACACGGTTTCACCTCGGCGAATCGTGAGGGATCCTAATCGAGGAGGATCTTGCTCGTCGGCTAATTGAAAACCGGCCGCCACGAACCCTGGAAACATTTATTTGCCAGCCCTCCGACCGCCGCGCTGGATAAAACTGAACGAATCCACGGCCGCTGTTCGCGTTTCGCGTAACCGCCCGGTTCGATCGTTTATTGGAACAAAAGGTGGCGAGCCGGTTTCTTTATTCGCCGCGCCGCGTTCGCGCTGGAAACGCGGGTCCATTGGATCGTCAAGTATCGAACCGTCTACTGCCGTCGAAGTATCCCCGTGTTTCGGCCGTTTCGATATATCCAGGCGAAATCGTTGCGATACACGCGCCGCCGTAAATCATCGGTGGATCATTCGAACGCGTGTTTTTATTCGCCGCGCGACAACCCACGCCCCGGACTGGAATTCGAGCCGATCGATTTCACTGCCGTCCGCGAAACGTTTCCATTAATGTGTCTTGCTTTTGTTACAGATGAGACGAAAATCTGAAATTGCCGCGCTTTACCTGCTGCTGCTGTCGATCACCTCCACCTACGTGGTATCCGTCGCCGGTCACAAGGTGAATATCAAAGCATGCATTACGCGACACCCCGCTCGGCATAAGTGTCACGTGGCCGGGTATGCGACAGAGGAATGTTCGTCGCGAATAATGGAAGCAGAAAGAACGGCATAGAAATTGCGCGATCACGCGAAATCGTTTTCCCCCCGCGATAACTTATACGATTGCATGTCGAGCCACGTTCGTCTGCCACGAAGACGCACAATATTTCTGCGGACAGATTTATGGATCAACTTTGGTGCACCCTCTGAAAACCTTTTTCCCGCATCGCCGACGCGCCGCGCCGTTTCGCTCTTCAGAGAGCACGAAGCTGTCGAAGAAGGCAGACAGACGGGACGAGGATGCATGCAAGAAATTGTTCGGGGTAGGAAACAGGATGGATGGGGGCCAACTTTGTGGAATTCATACTTCGGTTTCTCGCTTCTTCCTTCTTTTTGGTTTTTTAAGGTAGACGTTAATTTGCTCAGAGACGAGGCAGAATTTCTAGGAAGCATTTAAATGAATCGAAAATGGGATGGAACACGCATGGTTGATAAACACTGTCGATTGCAATGGAAGTTCCACAAAGGGACGGGCGAAGAGTCGTTTGAAACGTCGAAGCCACCCTCTCGGACCAGTGAACCGATGTACACCGACGTTACGCGTCTGACAACTTCTTTTCAGGGAAAAAACCGGCATAACTGGCTCCTTACAATGCATCCCGGACCGCTGTGACCCAGTTTCAGCAAACAGGAATAATCGATCAAACCTAAATACAATTTGCTAAAATAGCGTGCATTCTCTATGGGGCGAAGTTATTCGCAACGCGACCCGGAATTCTGAATAAACGAATTCGCAGAACGTGCGACGATATTCTTAGCCCTCGAGTTAAACAGTTTCCGTGGAACTGTTTTTTTAAATAATATCAGCGCGAGTCGTGAAACCGGCCCCGACCATTCTGCTCCCGCTGGGAACGAGACCGAACCATCCCAAAATTCGTCGCGAATCGACCTGGCTCAGCCAAGGGTGGTTAAAAACCCAGCCCAATCATATCTGTGCGATTGGCAATACCGCGTTGCTATTTAGAACGATTCCGAGGCGCGAAAGACATGTGCTTGAAGCTAAGCACTTGACAAGATGGCGTGAAAGGAGGGTCGCGTGTGTCCCAAACGAGTGGCAGCAAACGAGAACTAGAATGAGAGAGTAACTAAGATTGATAGGATATACAGGGTGGACGATGCACGCGCGAAGCAGAGCAAAGAGAATCGTAGTCAGAGCCGAGTTAATACACGACGCGAGAGCTGTACAGAGACTCATAGTCGAGAGAGCCGGCGAGGTGTAACTTCCACGCCGTTTAAACTCCTTCTTTAATTCTTTCAGTTTATAACAAACTCAGTTGCCGTTACGTAGAAACAATTGCTCAACAATGTTCCAAATGCGCAACAAGATATTCCCAATAAAACCCGGCACGCGTGCCGCATCTCGCCGCTGCAAACCGCACGAACCCGCTGTAAACCTGCTGCGACCGTGCATGCAGAATCGCAGCGCGGACATCTGACGTGCCAGTCATCTGGAGTGCGTGTGCCGGCCGTTCCGCTAATGTTGACCGGAAGTGTTTGCCCTGATGCATGTGCAGCAGCAACGCCGGACACCACTTGTCCCGTGGATCGCGTAACGCTGCAGCCCAACATAATTGTCGGCGTGCCAGAATTTGCCCGGCGCATAGGTGGCTGGATCGGTGCCGGCGTTTGTCCTTGCGCATTTGCTCGTGCACGCCGAGGGTAATTCGCCGGGCGCCCTGAAGTGGATTTGATTGCGCCGACGACCATGATAAATGTAAATGCAAATAACGTCTGACAACCGAATTCAACCGCTGCGAACCGGCTGATTTCCATGCCGGTTGTTCTTCTGATTTCGATCCCGACGATGCTCTCGAGCACCCGCGCGTTTCGCGCGATTACGTTGCGAAACTTTCGACCGAAACTGGACGCTTAGATGCTTGCAGAAACTTTGTTCAGACGCGGATGATTTTGTTTTTAAGCGACGCCCCATATTCGGAGAGGATCTCGACGACCCGCTGTATCGTATCGTTCTGTTTAGTAAAACGGTGAATCGATGCGATCGGTGTGTCGTCAATTTTGACGGGCGAACGTTGGCCCGACGCGAATCGATGAGCCCTTCAACTGCAGAATCATTTCTGCGGGAACATGTTTTCGATAGGTTCGACCGTTTGCGAGATGTCCGACCATTGGCGTTCGAACGTAACACCCTGTATGCACGTCCTAGTGTACACTTCGTTATTGCTAACGCTCGTAACACTTGCTCCGCAATGATACGTACAAGCTAGCCTGCTGTTAGGTCGTCCCGTAAGTCGTGTCGTTTTTAAGGGACGACCTGGTGCAGTAGAATGTCCTATCTGCATTTCGGAACAAAACGTGGTGCATAGAACATCATAAACTGGTGAAACCATTTGAAAAAGGAATCGGGATAAATAAATTTGGCCCAGCTTTATCCCGATATTGATTGGAAAAGAATTGAGAAATGCTGTATAAGACGTTTCAACTAACGAGGGCAGCACGGCGCCATCAATTAATCTTCGTCGTCGTTCAAGAATTCCGCTGCGAACACTGCGCGTTGCCCCTCTGGCGTTTAATTATCTCGTAGGGGATAACGGCAAGGTAAATTCGTACATAAACTTGCAGCTCCCTTTCGCGGCGAAGAACATTCTTTGCCAGCCAGCTCGTTCTATCAACCTTACTTTCCGATGAACGTTCCGAGCGTCCGCCTGCCTGTGTACAACTCCATTGTCTACTACAGCTTCTCCTCGACGCAGCATTGAAAGTTTCTTTAACTCGATGTAACGTTGCTAGAGTAAAATCCAGATCCTCCTCGGCGATTTGTCGCGGCCTGAATAGCGCTGTCGAAAAATTTGAAGCTGGCGGGCTGTAATACAATCAATGAGAACGGCTCGCCGACGGCGTCAATCGATAGGCCAAAATAACGCGTCACTACGCGTCGTGGCACAAGTTTCGGTGCCATGAAAATCACCTGGCCGTAATCGAACACGAGTACGCAGCGTCGAGCGGGTCGCGATACTTGCCAAGGGGAATCGTCTGGCTGTAACGCGGCGATCGGTTTAATAAAGCCGCGTGCAAGTAACGGGAACGGCTTGAAAGCTGGACAAAGCAATTTGAAGGACGCCCAGTTATCCAGCCAAATAGGTACATCCGCGGGACACGAGGCGCAGTTTGGCTGACAAATTAACGGGGAAGACGCATCGTTGAACGAATTCAGGTAAACTAACGGGGGCTGTTAAGCGTTGCTGTTAAATTCAACTGGCAATCATTTATTTCGCAATACAATTACGCTGGACGGAAGTGTCCTAACGCTTCGCCGTATCGCGGCGACGTGAAACGAACGGACGGAAGAATGTTTAGGGGATGCCGGTTAATTGCGAGCGCATCATTTCACGGTGGACCACGTGACCGTGACGGAGCGTCTTGAAGTTTAATGATTGTTAAAGGGGCGTGTTCGCATCTAGCCGGTCTAAATTAATTCTTAAAGTTCGAAGAGTTGTTCCTCCGGTAATTTCGGGCAGCAATTGATAACAGCCGTTCCGCGGACGAACAATTTTAGGCGACGCTAATGGAGACACGGGGCGCCGCGGTGTCCCCATAAATTTTACCACGGGGACGAACGGGTCCTGAAGCTACTCATATTTCCCGATGTCAGCTTCGCATATTAACCCCCGCTGGACATCACAGTACGTATCCGGTGTGCGCGACGATCATTTTGAAATCTTCGCGAAGCAATTCGTTTTTTTTTTTCTTCTTTTCTTCTTTTCCCCTTTCACATGCGACGACGACGAAGACCGGCCAAGCTATAATCTATCGAGCACCGCGGGCATGAAAAATCGACACAGGTGAGGAGCACGATATATCCGTTCCGTTCTCCGACACGTTTGCCTCCCAATACTTGCTACTTCGTCATCTTTCGTACGGACGGAGAGACTGAGAGAAAGAATTATTTAACGTGAAATATTGGAGACAGTCTACGGGCTCGCGGAACAGTTCCCGTTTACCATTCGTAACCACTTGCAATTCAAATTTGAGGGGAAATTTCGAGAGAAATACCTAAACCTTTGATAAAGCGGCAAGGTACGAAGCAATCTTCTCCTCGAAACATCTTTCGCGCGGCATTATTAAGGAGATTAATTTGCATAGCGGATGATGTTTCGCATCGGCGGCGGTTCGAGCGCAAAAGAAATTACTTCGCAAAGAAAGTCGACTAATGGCGCTTCTTATTTTCTCGCCGGGTTCGGTGTTCCGGCGAGCAACGGAGAGAGGCGCGTCGCGAACGAGCCGCCCGAATCGAAACTTATCGAAGAACGGACACGCCGCACTATATATTCCTGGTGCGTCCTCGATCGTCCGCGCAGAGGGTGTCTGGTCTGATTTTCGTTAACGATGCGCTTCTTTTCAGAGCCCGATCGTGCCTAATCTGAACTGGCCGATCGATCGGACGTGTTAGCGACACCCGAGACACCGTCTTGACCCTCCGGCGCCTTTAACCCAGTTTTCCTTTCGCCGTTCTTACGTATGCATTTTTCGATCCTTTCAGCACTCGAGGCGGCATCGAGATTTTACAGTGGCCGAGAGCTACGATGCGTCATCGTCCAACAGTGACAGCCTCTCGATGACGATACCGCCGACGATCGATCGATCCCCGCTTCACGAAGAGTCATACCTTCCTGAAAGTAAGCGATAGTTGATCCGTAGGCGTGTCACGAACTCGCGCCAGGAGATTCTTTGTGTCTTTCTCTTTTTCCAATAAATTCTCCAATAAATCGTTTCGACCACTGCTTCTAAAAGTACACACCGCGCGCAAAACATTCCAGCGGTCGTTGAATTTATGCAAACGCATTCTAACGGTCTGGCCTAATAATAATTTGATCGCTCGCTGTATTTCCTTTCGTCCCGAGCGATAGACGGGCGAAAAATTGAGATGCGAGAAAATCGGTCGGCGCTCCGGAAGAAATTAATGAACGCAATTAACACGGTCTACGCGTTTGATGCGACCCGCCAACAATTAAAAAGACCCGGCCATTCACGCGATATGCACCGTGAACGTTTCACTCGCGGCCGCGAATTCTCCAAGGCGAACTCCTCGTTAGTCATTCAACGCCGTGAACCTGGTTTCCTTCTGACGTTGAGCGTTCCGTAATTAAATCGTTATCGCGATTAATGCATTATTTTCGGCGCACAGTGGCGCTTATTACGAGTCGGGCCCTTTAAAATGTGAAACGAGGAATGGACAACGAGAACGAAGATCGTTCTCACCTTTTAGACGAACGTTTCCGGCTGGTTCGAGTTCGCGGATGTTTGCAAGCACCGTGGCTCGAGAATGATGCAGACCACGGCGATGATAATCAACGCGTCGACGATTCGCACGACCGCGGTGATCCTCGCGATTACTTTTACCCACCGCGCTCTCGTCCCTCTGGTCTTACAATTCTTCCGCGGGAAGGTTCCTCTCAGACCAAGCGATACGCCGCGAGAATCAAATACAAAACGAGACCGACGACTAATATCGTCGTGACGATGTAAAATATCGCGCACATCGCGCCGCGAACTTAACATCTCGAAGGGGGCAGTTTCGCCGCGACTTTCGACCAGCCCCAAACTTCTGGCGTAACGCTTGATTTTCTTTTCTTCGCAATTAATTTCGAGTCTGTCCATTTGAAATCGCGCACAACGGGCGTGTCGAGTAACTAATAACTGTGCCGCTGCAACAGTTATCGATTGCCATCGTAGCGATTGTCGCGATACCACGGGATCGAAGAATAATTCAATTTGTAGAAACTTTAATTGCGCGACGCTTTGTCGCGAAGTTTATTAAACTGTACGCTGATTAATTGCGATTCGTTCCGCTGCACTCGCATGAAATATTTGCCCCGTTGCCGGTTGCTGCGACCGGTTCGAGGAGCATTTTCGTTCGTCGACGTTCAATCAAAAATTCACCGTTTCCGCTTCTGATAAATTAACGCGTGTCCAACGTTCCCGGCCGAACGGCCCGTTCTGTAATTCTTTGTTCAATACGCTTCTGCCCCCTTCTGTTTCACGAGAGGACCCGAAACCGTAATGGACCGGAGTTCCTCTTGATAAAATATTCGACGGTCTCTTTGACGAAGGAAAGACAGAAACGCCGCGACTATACGTATTCCGCGACCGTCGAGAAGGAAAAAGAAGAATGTGCACGCCCTGTCCCCGGAAGGTTTGAATAATTCCAGTCCCGATTTAGTCCCTTTAAGAATTACAATGGACTCGTCCGTGAACCGGTACACAGCAGATAGGAAAAGCAAATCGAGACTGTATTTGCCGAATCTGTCGCTCGAGGATGGCTCGAGGATGGCTCGAGGATGGCTCGAGGATGGCTCTCGGTGTTGCTCGAGGCCCAGAGCGGAATCGTGTGACGATTCTCTTATTTCTATCGCAGGTCCACGGACGATCGATGCCTGCGCGGAAAAATATTGCGGGATCGGCAAAGAGTGCGAGCTCTCGCCGAACACCACCGTCGCCCTTTGCGTTTGCACGCGAAAATGCCCGCGAAGGCATCGACCCGTTTGCGCGAGCAACGGAAAGATCTACGCGAATCACTGCGAGCTTCACAGAGCCGCCTGCCACGCCGGGTCCTGGTTGAGGAGGAGCAGACTGATGCGATGTCTACATCACGGTAAAATTACTTTATTATTCGTCAAAATCGTCTCCTACGCCATTGAATGTCGGCACGAGTTCGTTCGTCTAGCCCGCCGGTTACGAATTACGCGAATGGAACAAGCTCGGGCGAGACTAAATGAAATTCGTGTCCGCGTTTCAATTACCGATCTTCGCCGCAGATCTCGAGAACGCGCACGTTCGACGAACCCTGCACGTGAACAGAACGTCATCTAAAGCGAGCAAGATCGCCTCTTATCCGAAAGGCTGGGAGCGAAAGAAGGAGGACCTGACGGATAACCTGATACCGGAGAGGAACGAGTCCGACTCGAAGGAGTGCTCGAATCAAGAGTACGAAATAATGAAGGTAGGTCCCAGCGATGGCGTGTTTGCCTTTTCGCGAAAAAGCGTAGACCGGTCGAACGAATGAAAATGAACGCCGCTCCTTCTGCCCTCGCAGGATAATTTGCTGCTCTACAACCATGCGAGATTAATATCCCAAGGCAACCACAGCAAGGAGTACCTCGTCAGTATAATGTTTTCCCATTACGATCGTAATAACGATGGCAATTTGGAACGGGAAGAACTGGAACAGGTGGATTTTCCTTCCTACTTGAACGACGGATTCGCTGTCGTCGTGTTTATTACTATCTGTCACGGTTCACGCGATAAACAACGGGATTTCAGATCGCGGAGAACGAGGACCTGGAGGAATTGTGCAGGGGTTGCAATTTGGGGCACATGATAAGCTACGACGACACCGATGGCGATGGAAAGTTGAACGTGAACGAATTTTACATGGCGTTCAGCAAACTGTACAGTGAGTGCTCGTTCGTTGAAACGTTACGTGCTGCTTTCGTTCCAGGGTGAAAGTGAAAGCAGCCAAATCTTGGATCGATGGTATCGTTTCCTCCAGACGCTTCATCGAGATATTGCTCTAATAACTTCCTATAAGAACTACGACGCGCGAGTATATTATAAATTCCATAATCGGGATCTATCCATTGCAGGTGTCTCGGTGGTGTCGCTGGATAAATCCCTGGAGGTGAATCATATATCGGCGAGGGTGGGCGACAACGTTGAGATTAAGTGCGACGTTACGGGCACACCGCCGCCGCCGTTAGTGTGGCGGCGCAACGGGGCCGATTTAGAAACGCTAAATGAACCGGAGGTACAACCGTTAATACACCGTTTCACGATTCCGTAATTAACGCAGTCGAACCATAGGTTCCGGCGATAATCATCGATCCCTCCGTTCGCAGATTCGGGTCTTCAACGACGGTAGCCTCTATCTAACGAAAGTTCAGCTCATACACGCCGGGAATTATACATGTCACGCAGTTCGGAATCAGGACGTTGTTCAGACCCACGTGCTGACTATACACAGTAAGCTCGTTGGTAAATTGCGTGTCTCTTTAAGACAGGAATAATTTCGTCTTTCTCAATCGCTCTCGTTCGTAGCTATTCCCGAGGTGAAGGTAATACCGCGGTTCCAAGCGAAACGTTTGAAGGAGGAGGCGAGCGTGAGGTGCCACGTGGCCGGCGAACCTCTGCCGCGAGTGCAGTGGTTGAAAAACGACGAGCCCCTGAACCACGATCAACCTGAAAAGTACGATCTAATTGGAAACGGTACCAAGTTGGTCATCAAGAACGTGGATTACGCCGACACTGGTGCTTACATGTGTCAAGCCAGCAGCGTAGGTGGCGTGACCAGGGACATCAGTAGTCTGGTGGTTCAGGAGCAACCTACCCCAAGTGAGTCGTTCGTTGCACCGCATCTGCGACGAAAGCATTTGAGGGGAATTTCTTTCGTTATGAAACACACCGGGCATCTAAATAAAAATAAGTCATTTATTAGTTACATAGAGAAATTAATGGGAATCGCGTTTTATCCAGCAACCGAGAACGAAGAGCGAAAGTTCTTCTCCTTTCACAAGTGGGGCATATTGGTGTACGAGCCGTCCGCGTGTCGGCCACGGCACGAAATTCGTTCTACGGATGTTATACCTGGTACGCAGGTAAGATCAACGACGTCATTACACGACATGTACATCGCACGAATTGCTTTAGGCTTTTCTTCGAGATAATTATCGCGGTGGTACGTTGTCGTTGCGAACAATTCCGTCGAACACTTATCAGCGAGCACGGCCAGTAGTTACGAACAATATATTGACTGTATTGCATTTTTATCCATTTTTTTTCCCATCTTTTTATTGTATTCCGCGATTTAGGAATATGTGTGCGGAGTTCAGGGTGTTCCTTGCTCGTGGGGACGTGCGATCAATGTCGCGAATCGGTATGTATACGTAAGCCAACCGGACAAAGATCGTGTGCTCGTCATCAGCGAGATACAAATGGTTATAGTAGACGTGAGTAAAATCTAATTTTCTATACTAATTATATACTATAATTCATTTGCAGTTGTTACCATTGGAAATGAAACTTGCATCGTTCTTTTCCCAGGTGGTACCGACAGATAAATATCCCGTTCAACTATGGTACGTGCCCTCCCTCGATCAAGTATGGATATTAAATTGGAGAAACGAAAGGGACATCGGCGTAAAAACGGTACAGGTGATCGAGGATGCGTCCCAAAAGAAGAAGCATCGAGCTATTCGACCGGAACCGATCGATGCGCAATTCGATATCATTCAAAACATTTATATCCCCGAGCCGCAAGTAAGATTCCCAATGATTAAGGGTTGTCATTTTTCTCCTCTCCCTTTTATCGTATAAATGCCGCTGCATTACCCCATGATCATTCTAGGACATTGACAATACGTTCAAGTACGGCTACGTCAGTCATACAAATCAGCGCAACATGTATAAACTCGATTTGAAAAACATGAAGTACACGCGCAGCGCCGATTTAAGCTCCTACAATTGCGTTCCAATGAATGTTCAATTTTCAGTCCTCTGTGAGTAATTTCCCTTCGCAATTTTGTGCCCTGAATGATGCAGTTTATAAATGTACACGCATCCTGTTGCTGTTTCGATTTTAGACGGATTCGTAGTAATTGAATGCCTCGAACCAGTTACCAACCGACCAACCGGGCAATTATTGTTGGATTATTTAACCGACACGGTGCTTGCACACAAACCAAATCTTTTAGGAAGGCCAACTATTTCTCCCGATTCTCGTCATCTTGTCACGTTGGACAAGCAAGATACAGGTGTAACGCTAGTCGTGCAGGAGATATCACGTAATTGAAACCAGCTTTATTTTTCTTTCGTTCTAAGAACGAGAAGCGCTACTCCTTCAAAAAGAAAAAAAAAACTGAAACGTCGGAAAACAATTTCGTTTCTTTTCAGCTGACGGCCTGAAGTTCGCGTTCGACGTTAAAACAACATTGAACATCAGCGATATCGCACTCTATCCGTCGCAAACAACCCATGGCTATGATATTTATGCGTCATCGATCGACAAGGAAAATATCCTTTTCCTCGACGTGTCTACTGGTAATCCGGACATTTATTTTTTTTATCAGACTTTCGACGACCCCGTGCCCCGAATTGAAAGACCAATTTCCTGTTACAGGCAAAGTGGAAATGATAACGGGGGTGGGCAAAGCAACGCCGCCCAATTTAACAAAATGGGGAAACCCGAACAGGCCGATCGTACAGAGTGGGATATTTGGTAAATACATGGTCAGTCCGTCGAACGATGCGCTTTTCGTTTTGAACGGGGAAACTAGAACAATAAATTGCGAGATTGGCGGTCTCGTGCATCCCGGGGCGGTGGTATGGTTCACGGTGTCTTTACACTAACTGAACGAAATTTGAACAACGATCGAAGGCGCGCATACATAGTATAAAGTGTAGCAGCGAAGCGCAGTGGGGGAAGAGTGATATGGAACAAGTATCGTGTACATCCACCATTCGTGTGAAACAAAAAAAAAAAGAAGTAGAGTAATCGTAGATTCTTTTTAGGCTAGAAGAAGAAATGGTTGAACAGAGTTTGGAGAATTATATTCTAAACATCAACACACCATTATTTCGTGGTTATCGTTAAAGTATTTAAAAAAAAAAAAAGTTTCCGAGTACCGCTCCTCAATAATTAATGGCGTATTTTTGACACCATCGAGCGAATAAACGTGTTTGATCGTTACAATGCGGATATTTATCGCGAAACATTTATCAATAAGATTTTTAATGTACATACCAAAGAACGTCTTTTACATATACATATATATTTAAAATACCTCGTCGTTACCCTATCGGTGGCCTTAGTTTCTCGCGATTTTGCATATCTCCACCTTTGTACTTGTATATCTCTCTCTTTCAAATAAATTTTCGATGGCTATAAAGATACAATTACACTCTTTCAGATAATAATTAGAATGTTACATCACACCGAATACGAACTGCAAATTGTCGGAACGTCGACATATCTGAGGAATTTCGAAATTTGATGTCTGTTATTTGTAACAGCGTGCATGGTTTTTCTTTTTTTTTTAATAAAGCAAAGTCAAGAGTCGTTAATATGGAACGATGCATTCGTCGATGACTTGTTTATGTGCTGGTTATTCAATTAAATAGAACACGAGGAAAAATTACAAAAATCATGTACGTCGAATCAACACATAATACAATACAATCTCTTTGTGGCTAACGAATTAATTTTTATCGAAAATTTGGAATAATCTCATCTGTTTTATCATTTTCACAATAACTCGCACGGCAAAGACATATAATACTATCAATCGGGCCACGAATAGCACGCATAACGAAGGGTATGATGATCGTGTATTATAACGCACGCGTGTGGATACGAGCGCAATATAACAAGTAAAATTAATATCTTGTAATAAAATTACAACAAAACTAATTTAATAAATAATCTGCAAATACAACGGGTTTTCTTTTGTCTTGCTACAATGTACATGCAGATTACAAACGTCTTAGCAGTCTTGTATCCGTTCGGATAGAGAAGGAAATCATGATACAGTAAATGGTTACACACCGTCGTTAACGATCGTATTTTTAAGTGTCTTCTAGTCCGTAACGTTCGCCTTTATTCCCTAATAAATTACGTCTGTTCGAAACCTCAAAGTCTACGTTTAATCACCTACTGTACAAATCCGACGTACGTTTACGCACTATCTGGTATATAAATACGTTTAGTTCATCCCAAGTAACTAACTGGTACCACGCACCAGCAGCTGTTTCTCACGTTAAACGCCTGTTAATGATCCGGCGTAGTACACAATCTTTCTCAACTAAATACACAGTCACCCATAAAACGCACTGGTTTACCGATAGTGATATTCGACAGCCAATTAATGTCCACGGATATACCGGGCACGCTGTATCGTCTGTAAGATAATTAGCAGGGATTCGAGAACAGCGAGAAATCGGATAATTGCAAGGAGGGACACGAGACACGGAGGCGGGCCGTGGGCGAATTACTAGGAAAAATAGATCGTGAGATTTGTGAGCAGTTGTCCGTTCGATGTGACGTAGTACGATGAACACATCAGCGAAAAAACTCTTACACTTCTCTCTCTCAATTTCCCATATCCTATTCCCTTCCCCACTCTTTGTATCTCACTGGCACTAACCATTCGCCAGTTTCTTTGTTCCAGCACTGGTTATATATTGCACGATTTTAAGTTTGTCCCTTGCCGGCTGTAAAAAAGTATGTAAGCGTTGCTGAAATCTTCATCCTGTGGTTTCTGTCTGCTTGTAATTTCATCGTTGTAGTAGTACCACATATCGGTACGAGGATTTTTTGCGTACGCTGTGTAGTGCCCAGCCGATACCCCTGCAACATTGTGAGATGAATCAGTGACGGTGCACGGCGCTTAATTTTGTTATGCGTAAATAAATGAACGATGCACATACCACCGAAATGACAAACGCAAGCGTAAAGATCGTACACATGTTGATCTACGCTCAAACCGACCAAAGGGAATGTGACTTTATCGTCCAACTTCATACTGGTGCATTCGTAAAATACAAATCTGTAATTCGTATATGAAATCGTAATTATCGCATGTGACGTGCAAACTCGTTTGCACTTTATATTAAATCTCGTATGCAATGAAAATAAAGAGGGAGACGTACCGTTTCAGATACACTATGAGGAACTTGGGATATCGATGAACTGTAAGTGTTTTTGTGGCGCATCGATTCCGTTCACACTTTGGACAAAACCAAGGGTTGTGTTCGTCTAACGTTTCGCTAAAAAAGTCACATGAATGTAACGTGTGAAACGCCTGAGAAATTCAGCAGTCGTAATTTCAATCGGTCACATTAAAGTATACCTTTGACTAAATGCTTGAAGACAGTCGTACAAAGACAAAGGATGATGAGACCTCTGTTTGCTAACACTGACATGATCAATTGGGGCTGCAATCTTAGGAACGTACTCCGTATAACGCACAGCTAGAGTATCACCATTACACAAGACTACCATGCCCGTCTCAGGTACGCTGCAGCCTGTGCAGTGCTTAGTATAGATGCAACGAGAACAATGATGTCCCTGAAAAAGTGCAATCTTTATTTGTTGCCCCATTTTTGTTGTTCAGTTATTTGCGAACAGATTAATCGTCGCAAACGATACGATAGCAGATTACTAGCGATCTCACCTGCCCCGTAACAAAATGGAGAGTGTAATTTCCTTCTTGTGCAACATTTCTTTTGACTATTTCGTGCAAGTCTTTAGCGTTTACCCTCGAAGGCAGTCTTACTAAATACGGATAACCAAAGAGTTTGGTTCCTTTACGATTATTTGTCATTTCGTTCGCTGTATCCTGCCGCAACACCAATGGTACATTTAAGATTCTAACTGCAGGCCTGGGCCTGCCTGTTTGATCTATTTTAATAAAAGAGGATGTAGTTATGTACGTTTTACACATTGGACACGGGTGCGATTCTTCCGTTTGGCTCTTGAAATAACCCTGCAAAATGAAAAATAAATAAATTACAAATGTAGTAACAATATTCAGACGAATAATGATATTCCAATTTTAACGATGCTCAAAAGATACAGTGAAAAATACACTGATTTTACGATATAGTACCCTCAGTACATGGCAGCCTCAGATTAGTCTGAATTGAGTTTCAGAACATAAATTGTCTGACTTGCGGATTGTACTCAAATAGCGAATCATATGGGTTTCCATCTTCTCGTTCCCAAACGCCTCTACTTCGAACGAAGTTTCCTGGGCTAATTAGTCATGAAAAGCTATTTCTGGTTCCCATACGTATCCCTATGATACCGTCCGGCTAGAACGTTCGCTGATTTAATCTCAGACCTTCCCGAGGTGAGACAGTGGTAACTGTGTACCTTGCTCGCACACCCCTACCGCTAGATTGAAGCTGCCATTTTCATCATTGGGTTTTTCTATTAAAATGTTGCCAAATGTAAATGTTGCCAGGAACGATGGAAGAAGTTACAGAAAAGAAGACAAAAGTTTGAACGTTTCATACCTCGTGTATCGTATCTAAAAAATAAAACACCACCAATATAAAGATTAATAACAAACGGTCTTATTTACCTCGATACACGCATCACACATGACAAAGTTGCAATCATTTCCGCTGTGCCTCTTCAGGTCTCCGTCCAATTCCTCGAGGCATATTGTGCATGGAATTTCTTCTCCCATAACTGTACACTTCTGACAGGAATCGGCCTCTGTTACACGATCTCCACCACCATCCGGCACTGAAGTGTACGCATCGGGTGGCTCCGTAAGTTCAAATGCATATATAGATCGATTCGTATCATTGAGGTGTCTCAAGAGTGTATTGTCATCCTTAAATGTAAAACGTTGATGTATAATCCAACAGTGGCATTTCCGTCTAGTTTGTTAAGCTACATCAAACGTGATATATAATTTTCGATACCTACGGTGCAAGGGTAGAATATAATCGGGAACCGATATCAACGATGAGCCAACAATAAGAAATTGAATAGCAAAAGTTAAATTATAAACGCAGGAAAATACAGAATGAAAGAAAGGGAATCTGTTTGATGAAATGTAGCCTCGTAACTAACTCTTGCCGTTACGAGAGTGTTCTTCCACAAGATTTGCTTTTGGAGGGCAGTATCAACGATTATCGAAACTACTCGATAAGCCGCTTTCTTCACCCTCCATAATCGTATTAATAATAAAAGACCCACGCACCGTTTCTTTGTCATGATATAAAATAAAACAGAACTTTATTCCTACCGAAGGCAAGGAACTTGACACATCCTTCAAAATCAGTATTATATGTAAAATAAATATATTGTTAACCACCTATTTTTACTGAGCGATACGATTATCCAAATGTTTACTAAATCGGTAGATTTGTATAAAAATAATATAGCACCACAGTAAGTTGACCACAATCGAATGGGAGTTTCTTGAAATGTATGTACATGCTGTATTCAAATGAGAAAGACTGCATTGAAACGCGTCTATCACGGATATAATACATAGATTTTTTTTTCATGTACTTACCAGAATCTTTGATATATGATTTTCTAAAACTTCGGCAAGCGCAATGTTTCCCGTTGCAATGTTTTCTTTCCCAAGTGTTTTCAACAATTCTTCTTTCAATTTCCCAATGCGTGATTGTTTGTTCAACGAAACAACGCACTTTACAGGCTGATCCCCGTTTGCAGGAACATATGTAACATTTAGTTGCCTTTCCATTGCATGAGGTAGCGGTACTGATAAATACATAAAAGGTTCATACGTTACAGAAACATGGTTACATACTGCACAAACAACCTACAAAAAAGAGAAAAAAATTATGCACCTACAGCTACGATAAACTGTATTTAATTATCATTATGTGTCAGCAGAATGAGACTTGCTTCGCGTGCTTTTAAAAGCAAGGTGGAATTGGCAACTGAATTTCAGTATAGGAGGTATTTTACGGTAAAAACCAATTATCCGAGGCAATTACCCCAACGTTAAGTCTCCAAAGTTATGTAAAGCATGACGCGACCTAATTTACCTTGCTCTTAAACTGTCCTTGAAACGTATCGACGATGATACTCCTATTGAATTTCAAATGTTTCGCCCAATGTTTCTCGGCTTCAATTTCATCTTCCGCGTCTATAGCACCATTACCGCAACTTTGCGGAACCCGAGCACATTGAGAACCAATGCCCTCTTGACCCTCGTGTTTGTGATTCTTCTCCTGATCATCGAGCCTCATACGCTTCACGTTACATTTTTCTAAACCGTTGTCATACTCTATATCGGAACCACTCGACGCATATTCTATGCTGCAATTGACTTTTTGTACATTCACTTCCTTTATCCTCTTCACGCTGACACTTTTGTTATCAAAGTCATGATTCTCAATTAGATTCGAATTGTCCAAAGGCATTCTACGTATATTTTCCTTCGGGAACTTCTGAGAATCGTAATGGATCTCATTGTTACATTCCTGTTGCGCTACTAGAAAGTTCGCATTGCTGGTTTTCGCTTCCTTATGAATATCATAAAGACCTCGATACTTTGGAACAGTTTTCGAAAGTTCGATCAGCGTGTCTAGCCTCAACGAAGGCGTAACATTGTTCTCATTCTTTTCGTCGACCTTGTTATGAATAAAGGTACTTGATTTTGCCTCGACAGTTTCATCAGAATCGAGCGTTTCCTCATCGTCGTCTCCATCATTTAAAGGCGATCCCCGCGGAGAATTTGCAATACTATCTATTTCTCCTATCGGCGAACCTAAATCTGAACAAATACGAATGAAATATAATGTAACGTGATTATTGTCAATTAATGTGAATGTCAGAAATATTTTTACCCCTTGGTGAACCTGCCATTGTAACATTGGGACTGTTTGGACATTCCATTGACGGTAAGCAACCATACATTTCCAATAAATCGGAATTGCAATTTGTATTACTAGCGGCAGTGACGGGGGACATTGCTTTCCCATTTGAATTCTCGACTGAATTTATTGTGTTGGCAGTGGTTGTAGATGAGGGAGTCTGACAATTTTTCGTACACTTTGCCGTATTCATTTGTTCGTGCAAGGAGTCCAATAACAGCGCAAGAAATTCTTGACAATCGTGCTGTTGGTTATCGTTCTTATTAATTATTACAAATCTTCGCCGACAATTTATGTAATTCCGCAAAGGCATTCCAATGTTACCTGTCTATAATCCTTGAACTGTGAATGATAAGCCCCTAACGTTTGTTTAAATTCTGTAGGCCTTAGGACACTGTATTTTCCAGACCACATTTTACCAAGAAGCACACTAAAATGTGCCATCAACGATCCAGGAGGGGGAATTTTTCCCCCCCTCTGCTGTAAATCCAAAAAATGTCCCAGGACAGGTGGTGTTGCAGTTAAACATTGCAAACCAGCAGCCATAAAGCAGGTATTACCAAGATTACGAAGGCCACATACTCCAGCGCGTAAAACTATGTCTTCTATGGAATATATAAGATGAAATAAAATATCCTGTTATTTGATAAATTTAATGAACAAATTATTTTCACCAGAAACACAGGTGTTTCATCAAATTAATATAATTCTTTACTTTTGTATGCGGAAGTAGACCGAAGTTCATACGCACCCATTGGCGAATCATCTTGCGAATCTCCGCCTTCTGAGAACAAGTTATTTAGAGCCGGAGTACCGGGTGGTAAAAATGGGCCGTGCTCTATGCCAGTGCCATTGTCGCCGATGGGATCGGCACCGACATCCGTGAAATCATTTAAACCAGGTGGCGGCGGAAGTGGAATAGGATAATCTGACGTGGAACCATTTGCCTCGGTCCTATAATAAACATCGTATTAATAAGAAAATCGATCTTACATAAGTGTACCATTTATGCAAGTAATATTGTTTGTACCATGTATCTTCTATTCCCATATTAACTTCCGACGAAAGTAATTTGTCTTCTTGAAGAGTTAGAGTGTGATTCAAAGAAGACGTCAGTGGGCTAAGACCAGTAGAATCCAACACCTCTGATATCTCTGCGACTTCGGGCAGATAAAAAATTTCAGACGATCCAATCATTGAAATATTTTCTACTTCTGAGACATCCACCTTATTGTCCATTCAGATAATAAAATACCGAATATTATCTAAAAAAAAAAAAAAAAAAATGTAGTCAGAAAAAAATCGATCAATACTTATTTATAAAAATCGACATTACAATTATATAGTTCACTCTAAGGCAAATGCATTCGATCTAAATTTATTATGCACAAATGAACAAAGCTAACAAAGGTTTAGATACAACGACCACCAAATTTTTCAATTATTACTTTTGATATACATTTATGGTATACAAATAGTAAATACATAACGAAATATTCGAATAGAAAATTTTCAACGATACATTATAAAAATATTCATAAGAACTATAAAGTGTTTGTAAAATTTATTTGTTTGATTTGTTTTCCCTCTAATTTTTTATGGTACAACATATATAACCCACCTATGGTTCATTCGCTATAAAACTAACGCTAGTTAAATATAAAAGCTATATGTTCATCTGAACGTTATTTTAAACTAAAATTCGACAAATCGTGTTGAAATTGCACGTAATCATCAAACAATAGTAAAATCATCCTAACCTAAGATGTCCGACACGATTACAGCGATTTCTTTGGCGTCCTATTCTTACAAGGCGGTAAACTCCTCGGGGAACAATTATTATTGGTACCTGGACTTTTTTGCTTTTATAGAAGTTCGATTGTGTTATATTGGTTAGCACACTGATCAATATGGAAGAAACTGAATTCTGTAGAATATAAAAGTACAACTAGACCTTGTCCGTTCAAATCGTAATCATCCTGCAACGTCATAATTGCACAAATTTGACTTTAGTGTGTACATAAAAGCGCAACTACATACTTCACGGTTATTACCGTTGTACTAAAAAAAATAATAAAAACAATATCCACCTACTTTGCAGAAGGTCCACTTTCTTCTTCTTGAAATATCTATACCGCCATTGCAGTAAACGGCATGGTCAATGGATGCGCTAGAAAAGGAAGATTCGCTTACGGCGCTTCACAGGAAGTTGGCATATTTTTCAATTTGCGATACATACTTCCTGCTTTCTAGGGACATCCTATTTACCCGCCCAAAATCGAGAAAAATTATCTTCATTATATTTTACGGATAGAAAACTTCTTGTCTCTACGGAAACATCTTTAAGCCACGAAAAAGAATATATATCGACATTTCTTGTTAAAAGATTGCATACTTCTCCGTAAAGAATATATGTACATCAGTTATATGCCTACATTATATGCTAATAACAATCTGTAGAAAGTATTAGGAGTCGATCGCATATAATTTTCTGAATAACAGTATTAAACAATATCTTAATTATTATATATTATAGAATAATATATTTTGTAAAAAGATCGCTCCCTTTTCTTATCTCATGAAAATACTCTATTGTACAGTCTGTGCAAGAATATCGTTCGCACTACCAGAACACGTAGAATCAGGTGTACCAGTAGAAACACGACCCTAGCATGCAGCCAGGTGGAGCACGGGAAAAATGCGCTTGAAATTATTCTGCCGCAAGCTGCTCAGCAACGCTTCTATAAGCGGCTAATAATTAATATTTAAAATACGTAGATACTTGTTTGTGTGCTCACTACTGAGTACAAATCGTACAATGCTTTGGCTATAATTTCTCGCCGTGTTGCCTTAAAAATCGCATTTAATGAAAAGGAGGCTTTTCACAGATATTTACCGGTTCCCCTCCATGCGTTCAACGAACCAATCGCGTTGCATGAAATTTAAATTCAAATGAAAAGCGAAAGAGTCGGTCTTTCAAAAGTCGGTTGGAACAACGAGCTGTGGACATGTACTATGAAAGTTGTCGGAAAAATATTGTTTGATAGATAGACCCAATGTTGTCATAAGATAGTGTTTACTAATTTTGTGGTAACTGAACGCAAATAGTAAGTGAAAATGTCGGACAGCATTAAGGTTGCTATTAAAGTGAGACCCTTGATTAAACGTGAAAAGGATGATAATCTACCGATACAATGGACAGTTCAAGGAAATGCCATCGTTTCCACCGATCCGGAGATGAAAAGGCGCGGAGATGGAGGATTCTGCTTTGGTACGCGTACATTTCTCCAGCATTCATCGAGCCCTGATATTGCTGTCTGCATTCGAATTAATTGAAATCATTCTTTGTCAGCTTGCACAAATGTTTGTTTTGGCAATTCATCCCCTAATGTAAATAACGTTATCTTTGCAGATCATATATTTGATATGAAATCATCCAATTTAGAGGTGTTTAATACTGTGGTGCAACCTATAGTTAATGCTGCCGTAAATGGCTTCAACGGTACAGTGTTCGCGTATGGTCAAACAAGTTCCGGTAAAACTTTTACTATGATGGGCACAACCGAAGAACCTGGGATTTTGCCGCTGGCTATAGAACATATGTTTGATGCTATTACCGATACCGCTGGCCGTGAATTTTTGTTGAGGTATAATATTTATTGTCTTCTGTAAATTATCTTTGGTACTGTCGTCTTTCTTCTTATGCGGTAAATATGTTCCAAAAGAAACTCATTGCGCTTTGCAATACATTTGCATGAAATATATACTACATAAAGAAAGACTCGCCTGTATATGGGTGGTACATGTTAGTCGTATGGGCATACAAAAAATTATTCTTTGTTTTTAGAGTGTCCTATTTGGAAATATATAATGAAAGAGTTAACGATCTTTTAAACAAAAGTGGAACCGATTTGAAAATAAAGGAGGATGCTACTGGTCAGGTCTTTTTACAATGTAAAGAAGAGATCACAAATAGTCCAGAGAGTGTGTTATGTATAATGAAGAGGGGGGACAAACATAGAAGAGTAGGAGAAACTAATATGAACGAACGCAGTAGCAGAAGTCATACTATCTTCAGAATTGTAAGTATATACGAGAGTTAGAGCTGCATCTATAATATATCAATGTATTTACTTTTAGACAATTGAAAGCAGAGAAGCTGGTGGTGATTCGGATTGTGCTGTACAAGTGTCCCAATTGAATTTGGTAGATCTTGCCGGCTCAGAGAGAGCTAGACAAACAGGAGCTACTGGAGAAAGATTTAAGGAGGGAAGACATATTAACATGTCTCTGACTACATTAGGTTTAGTAATTATGCAATTGAGTGAATCACAGGACGGTCAGAAACATGTTAATTTTCGTGACAGTAAATTAACAAGATTGCTCCAGACATCGTTAGGTGGTAATGCCATGACTGCGATAATCTGTGCAGTAACACCAGCTGCTTTAGAAGAGACTCAGTGCACATTATCGTTAGTATAATTATTATCATTCTAGCAATGCTTTACACTTGTGCCATTCGTTCTTGTTGTAGTTCTAAAATCCATTTGTAATTTTAGTTTTGCATGCCGGGCCAAGAGTGTGAAGAACAAACCGCAGATTAATGAAGTTATGTCGGATGCAACGCTTTTGAAACGTTACGCGAAACAATTGACCAAGCTTCAGCAAGAACTAGAGGTTTTTAATATGACTTTTTACAGTAATTCGTCTCAGCTTCTTTCTTACCCTTCTTGCGTTTGAACCAAAAACATATTTACCATTTTAGAAAGTCAAGAATGTAAACCGTATAGCTGAAGTTCAGGAAATGGAGTCGAAATTGCAAGAAAAGGATCGTATCAATCAATTGCTCGAAGAGCGCATAGAATTACTAAAGACACGGATTGTTTCTGGCGATAGCACAAGCAGAGATGAATCGTTCAAAAATAAATCTAAACGAAGACAGACATGGGGAGGGCCTGGAATGTCTAACCAACATTTGCCTATTTTCCAACATAAAGCTGGCCTTCCAACAATAAAAGAAGTATCGTTTGAAAAATCGCACAGGAAAAGCGTCATTCAATCTATGGACATAATGAATCAAAGTACACTTACGACAAATTAAAAATGTACATACTTGACAATTCATTTTTCAACGACTTCAATGGTTTTTTTTACCTTATTTATTACAGCATTTCAAACAGCTTTCACTGATTTTGAATTAGAACTATTTGAAAGCGAAAGGGACCGCGACTCGAGGGAAAATGCGAGCGACAGCGAGGAAGAAGCCTCCGTGACGAAACGTAAGAATCGTGTTACATTTAGAGATGATGTACTGGCAATTAGATCGAAGAACGGTAGTTTCGATGGAACACCAGAAAAGTGTAACAGTGCTACACAAACGGCGAGGTAATTCATAATTCATAAACTTTTGTCTACTAACTGTTGTCTAACAAATAAAAAACTGTCACAGCCACCTGGTTTCACCTTCTACGCCGAAACATGTATTACGGCGACACATCACAAATTTAACGAGAGAGTTTGTGGAACTTCGTGAATTTACAACTTTGGAAAAGCAAATCATTTGCGAAGAAAATCAATTTCGTGCACATGTGAGTATGAATTACAAATCTATTATACGCATTGTCAGAAAACCACTTGGTATACGTGATTAATTATTAATTACATATTATAATGTTGAACTTTACATTTAAAGGAAAAGGAGGGACAAAATGATACGGAAGAAACCCACCAACAACAATGTGATGCAGAATATACCCCGGATGTAAAGGAACGGCTTGGAAATCTGGGTCTTGCAGAAGAAAAAAATACAAGTAATATAATTACTGAATTGTGTCGCAAGTTGCATGAAATTGAGGAACAGAATGTTGCAGAAAAAGAAACAAATCGCAAAACAATGAAACAATTCTTAGGGTTGGAAAAACAAGTGGAAAATGTTACCTCTGAAAGAAATGAATTTGAGTACATGAGTTGCCAATTACGTACAGAGTTAAAGAAGAAGACAACGGAACTGGAGTTAAAGAATATGTCGGAGGAAAGTATAAAACAAGAAGAATTGAAAAAAATATCTGAACTGGAAAAGCAAGTCATGGACATTACCTCAGGAAAAAGTAAGCTCGAACGCATTAATTCTGAGTTACTTGCAGAATCAACGAAAAAGATTGCAGATCTGCAACAGCAAGTTGAATATGTCACTTCTGAAAGAAAAGAGTTAGAGCACATGCGGCGGGAGTTATATGTACAATTAAATGAAAAGTCTTTAGAGTTAGAGAAATTAAAAAATGATTCCGAAGGGGAAAATAATAAGACTATTAATGACAGAATCACAAACCTAGAAGGAGAAATTGAACATTTAACTTGCGAAAAGAATGAAGTCGAACGCCAGAACGAAGGGTTGCGGGCCGAATTAAAACAAATGTCCGAAGAATTTGAGCAGAAAATTGCTGCGGAACAGGCAGAGAAACGAGAGGCTACTGAGAAATTGGGTGAATTAGAAAAACGTGTGAAGGAAATTATAGAACAGAAAGAAGAACACGAGCGCGTCAGTGTCGAGTCGAATGAAAAAATTGCGGACTTGGAATTGAAAGTTGAATCTGAGCGTGCTGTAAGTGAGGAAGCAATGAGGAGACTTTCAGAACTTGAAGCACATATTGCAACTATGGCATCAGAGAAAAGCGAACTGGAACATATTAATCAAGAATTGAAGCTCAAATTGAATCAGGTAACTACTGAAGTAAATCCAGAAACAACTTCGGACAAGATTGAAGGACAGGAGACAACGGAAATGATTGTTGAAGAAGCGGAGAATGGAAATACAACATCCACGAAGGATGAAACAGAATGTATTATTACTGAACTCCGTGCTGAATTGAATCAAAAAGCTTCTGAACTAGAATTGCAGCAAACTGAAAGTCGAAAAGCAGTGGAGAAAATCACTGAATTGAATAATCAACTTGAAACAGTTATGTCCGAGCGGAATCAATTTGAACATATTAATAATCAATTAAATACCGAATTGAATGAGAAAATTGCTGAATTGAAATCAAATACAATACAAGAGCAAACTGTAACTTCAGAAGTCTTGAGTAATATTCCTGAAACTGAAGTACATACGGAGAATATTATTCCCGAGAATAATGAAGATAACCGAGCTAACGAATTTGACGATGGAACAAATCAAAATAATTCCGAATTAAACGCGGCAAGTGAGCAGAATTATATCAGCGAAAATACTAATTTAAAAACTTATATAGAGAACTTACAAGTGGTCATGGCCAAACTTCAAACTGAGAACGATGATTTAAAGGATCAGTTAGGAAACCAATCAATTCTGTCCTACTCCAAAGTTAATGACAGCAATGCAGATGCTTCGTATCTTATTGTAAATATGGAAGCGGAAAAAAGCCTGCTAGAAGAAAATCTTCAATTGAAGAGTCAAGAACTGGACGATATAAAGAATGACGTTCGAAGCCTTAAAACAGATATAAAGAAATTGCAAGAAACTATTTACTTGTTAACAACTGAAAACATGGAAATGCATACTACATTAACCACCGAGCAGGATAATGCCAAACAAGCGGAACTTAATCTTCAGAAAACAATTGACGAACTTTTCGCGCGTATTTCTGAAGTGACAAACGAAAAAATTACATTAGAAAGCGATTTGGCGAGTTTGAAGGACCAAATGGAGTCCATTCGTACAAAAGTATCAACAACTCACGATGAAGAGCAGATATTTGCATCGTATCAATGTAAAATCGATAAATTAACTGCAGAGAACATTGAATTGTCCACTTGTATCGCAGAAAGAAATAAAGAGCTTGAAAACATCAAAGAGAGTAAATCGCTTTTGTACGATCATGAATGCATCTATAAAGAAAAAGTAGCTACCCTTGCAGAGGAGAACAAGTGTCTGTCGTCAGAAACTGTCGAGCTTTCCACAGACTTAATGGAGAAAATAGAAGAAAACGATGCGTTAAAGGAGCAATGCGACATATTAAAAAGTAAAGTAGAGAAATCTTTGGCGATGAATGAAAATGTTACCGAAACCGACCTACAATATTTAAAAACAGAAAATTGTGTTTTGCAAAGAGAAATTGCGGAATTGAAAACGAAGGTATCGATATTGTCCGAGGAAAACGCCAAATATTCTAACAGCCTGTTGGAGGCTATGGAAAATCTTGATTCTACTCGTAATGAGAAATCAAATAACACAAGCTTACGCTTATCGATGATACTTAATAATAGTACAGAATTGTGCAAAACTAAACCAGATATCTCGGAAGGAGAAAACCGCGAGGCGCTGACAAATCAAGTAGTAACTTTGCAAAATAAAATTGTGCATCTCGAATGCTTAAATAAAAAGCTTAGCGAACTGAAACTAACTTCCTGTGGACAGTGCGCCCATTTAAGAAATCTCAACGAAAGTCGTAGATCTCTTAAGCTAGAAACCAAGATGTTGAATCGAAAGTTAGAAGACCTGCAACGAAAGTTAGATAAAAAATGTGCGGTCACTGAAAGTTTAAAAGGGGAAATCACTCAAGAGGTATATTTGAGCGAGCAAGATTCACCCGCCAATGTTAGCTTTGTAGATGAAGTGAATGTTAGCGTAATTGAGGGCACAGTTCAGAACTTGAGCGACGAACTGCAAACATTAAAGACTGATTACGAAAAATTGTCTGTTCTATACGAGGACAAGTGCAATGAATTGGAGCAACTTCAAAGTGGCGTGACTAAAGATACATCCAGCTCTAACGACGACTCTCCGCCGAGGAAAAGCACAAGCAAAAGTAGGAACAGAATAGAACAGATTCAAAACTACACTGACCAACTGAGGAATGATTTGGATGAATTGAAGAAAGACAGTACGAACTTCGCCGATACCCTTAAGGAATATAAGATTGAAAAGACCAATTTATTAGAAGAGATCACCAGTTTGAAGGATACTAATGAGGAACTCCAACAGAAGGTGTCGAGCAACGAAATTGCTGCAACAAATAAAATACAAATTCTTGAAAGTGAATTAAACAGTATGAGCAAGCAGATCGAAGGATTTTCTAACCGAGAAAAAGAATTCGAGAATCACAGACTGATGTTAGAGGTAGAATTAGAGAGTATAAAAACCGAGCAACAAAGCAAAAATGCCTTGATTACTGAACTGAATGAACATATTTCCTGTTTGGAAAATGAGATACATTTAGTCACGAGTCAGAAAAATGAGTCAACTAATTTACAGTCATCTGAATGCGAAATGGAAGAATTGCAGTATCTAAGGAAGCAATGCGAGGAATTGAAAACCGAAAAAGTGCAAAGCAACGAATCGGAGCAGCGCAATATGTTGAAGATCAAAGAAATGGAAGCATATATAAATGAGCTGCAAATAAATGTAACGAATCGAGAGACTGTCTGTAGAGATTTCCAACAGAAAGGTATCTATTTGGAAGGGATTTTGCAAGAAAAGGAACAAGAAAAACATATACTTATCGAAAAGTTACAAGCAGCTGAAATGGAAGTGGTTGAAATTAAAAATAATTTAGAAATTAAATATAAAAACGAGTTCGACTCGATGTACCAGCAATATCAGGAACACATCAAAGAGTATGAAAATAACATGCAAAAATTAAACGAGACGTTAAATAAATATATTGACGAGAATTTGAAACTGAAGGAAGATCTCACTACCTTGAGAAATATTAAAGAGAAGTGCAATGTAATAATGTCCGACAACGAGCGTGCATCTGATCATCATAAGATATTAATCGACGCTAATAAGAAGCTTGGCGAGGAGTTAAACGATATCACAAACTGTTTGCTCAAAGAGCTCAGATCACTTAAGTATAACGTAAACTCCACAGATCTTTCAAGCAAACCTGTAACTGAAATCTTTACAGTTTTACTCCAAACGCTTGTATCTAAAGAGGAAGAAATAATTAAAACTGTACGAGGAGCATACGAAAAGGACCGACAAAAATTGGAGGAAGAAAACAAACAGTGTATCGATGCAGAGAAACGTGCGACTACATGGAGCAAAGAGTTGGAGGCAGAAATTGAAAAACTCCAATCAGAAATAACGGAGCGAGAGCGGGCCGACAACGAATACAAAAATAAGATCACACAGTTGGAATATCTTTTAAGGGAAAGCACACACGAGAAGGAAATGTTCAGAGAAAAAATGGAGGCCTTAGAAACGGATTTCAATACCTTACAAGCTGAACTCGATACGCATTGCAAGGTAGACAGTAACAAGGAGGAAGCAATCATTGTGGCCCAGAAAAGAGAAAGGGAGGCACAGAAAATCTTGAAAAACAAGGAAGAAGAATTGGAGTCAAAATTAAAATCTGACAAAGGTGTGTACGAACAGAGAATAAATGATCTCATTCACGCCATAGAATCCTACAAGGCAAAAAATGTAGAGTTAAACAGTACTATCGAGGGACTTGAGGCTAATGAAGAGCAGTTGAAGAAAATTATAGAAGCGAAGTCGACAGAAATAAAAAGGAACAATCAAAATGTAGAAAAAATTAATGCTGAATTGGAGCAAGTAACGCAAGCATATAACGAAGTGAGTCAAGAGGCGGATCAAAAGAATTCTCATATTGCAGAAATTACAGAAATTTTAAAAAACAAATGCGACACGTTATCCGAATACAAATCGAAGCTTGAAACGATTGTGCCCGAATATGAAATGTTGAAGGAGTGTGTGAAAGACAAAAAATTGATCATAGAAAGATGTAAAGAAGAAATAGAGGCACTGAAAAAGGAGAGAGAAGAACAATTGGTAGTTATTAAGGACAAGTTAAATTCAGAAGAAATAATAAATGCTGGATTAAGTAAGCAGTTAAATGAATTGAACAACAGGAACATTTCTCTAATAGAAGAATTGACTGATTTGAAAGAAAAATACGAAGAACTTGAACAACAAAATGCTAAACTCGAGAGGAAAATACGAAACAGTACCAGCAGGATAAAAGCCGAAGCAGAAATTGAGGAGTTAAACGAATTGAATCAGATATTGAAAAACAATTTCGAAGGTGCCAGCAATCGCGTGACGGACTTGCAGGAAACTAAAAATCAAACTCTAAAAGAGTTAGTAGATTTAAAGGGCAAGTATGAAGTTGTATCCCAAGAAAATAATGAATTGAAAAAGACACTCTCTTCATACAAATCGAAACATTCGTCAAGTTTATTCGCGGATGAAGGGAAATACGATGCTCTGCTTCAAGAGAAGAATAGGATCGCTTTAGAATTAGAAGGGAAAAAATTAGTGCTCGATCAAAAAGATAAACAATTAAAAGATTATGCGAATCAAATAAAAGAGTTGACCAATAAAAATAAAGAATTGGATCAGGAATTGGACGACTACGCGGATGTAATTAGAGAACGCGATTCCGAAATTTCGAAGTTGGAGGACAAATTGTATTCTCGTTTAACGGAAAATGTACACATCACTGAATTAGAAGAGAAGTTACGAACTTTCGGCGAGGAAAATGGGAAACTTCGAGACCAGGTTGAAGGTCTGAAAATGCGGCTGCAAATGGACGCGGAAGAGATTAAAACGGAAAGCGAAAAGATTATACGCACCTTGAAGAAAGAAAACTTGGAATTGCAAAAGAAAATTAGCGAGAACAAAAAGCAGATAGAAATGAAAGTGTCCAATGATAGTAATATACTTAAGGAAATACATATCAACCAAATGAAGGGTACGGAATTAGAAAGCAATTTGCATTCGCGTTTAAAAGAGAATGAATTGCCTGGGGATATAAAACAAAAGATGGAATTCTTAGTGATGGAGAATAGTCGACTTAGAAATGAAATTAGGGAACTTCAAATGAGATCGAGGCTCGATATGCCCAACGAAAGGAGTATATTGATGGATTGTGTAAAGAAGGATTCCAGAAATCTAACATTTGATAAAGTGTATAAGGAGTATGAAGAAAAATGTGAGCAGTTGAAGAAGAAGATCCGTGAGTTGGAGTTGCAGCTGGTATCGAAGAATGGAAAAATCGCAACATTGGAAATACAAATTCAAAGTGAAAATTTCCCTTACCAAAGAAAATGTAAAGAACTTGAAGAACTTATACTCGTTTACCGTAATAAGGTATGTGGCAAGCTGTAATAATAATAAAACATTTACATCGACAAACTTATTCTTATGTACAACTTTTACGTATAGAATGCAGAATTGAGCGCGGACGTAAGGAAACTGCAAAGAACAGTGAATGATGTTAATGCATGGGAGTGCGATATCTGTAGACGGTGGCGTGTAAATAGGAAGGACCAAGCCTGTCAAACAATACCGAATAACACAGTTCGTCTCTGCAGTACTAGCAGTGGAGTTGTTGAGGTGATTGAAAATATTGTAACAAGGTATACATTTTTATCGAATGTATCACTCTAATACTCGAATTGTTTCCTTTTTTGTTTCATAGGATCATGTAAAGATTCAGAAATTGGAGAAGGAGAAGTCATTGCTGAAGGATTTATGCCGCTCCCGATCTCGGCAAATAAAAGAATTAGAGGGAAGATTATCTTGTTTCGAGAAGGAATGAAGTATTATAAGATAGATCTAATATTACGTACTACAGTAGTCATATTAACTATGGGAAAAAGTTACACGTCATAGAAGCAAATGTGCTTTTATAAAGCACAAATTCACTTTATACGTAGACACTGTGCAATGCACTCGTATTTTTAACAATTAGCAGTAAAAAGCATTATCCTATAATTATTGTATTATATGTCTATATATTTATTACAAAAAACGAAAATAATAGCGGATGAATTGACATTGGTACTTTTTTTATTTTCAAATCTGTGAACCAAATTAAACATTTTGTCGAAGAAATAATTCTCGCACAGTAGATCATACATAATAAGTAGTAGAATGGAATACATCTATTATCCATAATTGTACAAAACTATTACTATTATTAAAAAATGTGTTCAATCTATGTAAATATTTTACAAAATTATGGGTTTCTATCATATAATTGCTCTCCATTAATACAATTTTTTACGAATTTTACGACTCTCTAATCTTTTGTTTTTTTACCTTGTACTTCGGTGCAAACTTGTGAGGCCTCTTTTCTCCAACTTTCCTCTGAAACAAATCTGCGACAAAAGAAAAATGTTAGCGGATCAAATTGTCTTACGCCTATAAGATTTTATTTACCTCTATCTGGTTCTTGCCCTACTTCATCGCGATAATATTGCGCATCATCATCTTCCGCTACATTAGTTATTTCTACTGACTCTTTTGCAATTTTTCGTAGCAACGTTTCGCCTTCCCTCTTTTTCTGTATTCCTTTCAACGATTTTTCTTTATGCTCTCGTTTCTGCAACTCTTTCTTTGTTTTGTTATCTTCCTGTACTTTTTTCCTCTTCTCTTTTAGTTTCTTCCTTTCCTCTCGCCTTTTCTTTATCACTAATTTCTCTTCTTCTGATTTCTGAACGTACTCGTGATAAAGTACTTCACCATCCATAAGTCCGTCTTCCACTTTGATTAACTATGTGTATTGTAATAAAAATGGTTAAAGATCATTCATCATTGTTTCGCAAGTGAAATGGAAATATCTCAAACCTCTAGAGTTAATCTGGGTCCTAATTCAGAAAGTCTAACAGCACTTTTACTGTTCGCATGATTACCACGCGAAGACAATTTTTGTGGTAACGTGATATGATTCGTAGGATCGTCTTCAGCTTCGCTTTCCGATACCGTTCCTTTGGTTACGAACTCGGAAAAGTCCTCGCATTTAGATAAATTTGGTATTTTAGCTTGAACTAATTTCTTAACGCTCCTTGACAAACCAACGGGCACCACTCTAATAGCATAATGCCTGAGGTCAATGGTTTTCGACGTTGGATTATAATTTAAACACAGGCATCTACGAATTGTACTTAAATTAACCTGTTCAACGAATGAAGAATCATTTATATAATAAAAGCATTTATCATCATTTCAATGCTTGAAGCTTTTCAAACTTACGGAAGTCAAATTTATTGTTGGAAACATGTTTTGAAACATAGAGGCGATAAGCTTCAACTGCATGCCCTCGCCGCTAAAATTGTTCAGCACAACTAAAGGAGAATTCTTAAATAATTCTTCGTATACCATTTGCTTTTTTAGCAACGATATTACATCCTTTGCTAAAGAGAAGCTGTGTACTTTGAAAGTGAGCGTTGGTCCCCGTGGTAGCCTGTTAAACAATTGTTTCTGTCAGTTATTATTTAAGATTTATAATAATTTAGGAATGCATATTTTAATAAGGTGAAACGTATTTATTACCTGCAAAGTTTAAAATACATTCCCTGCTCCGTTTTTGTAAAAATGCATATATGCGAGACGTGGAGTACACTAGCCACAGATATAAAGTCCTTAATACTGTTCCTTTTCCTCTCTTTTAAAGACGCAGCCGTATAAGGCTCCATAATTTTACGAAAATCCTTAGTAAGTTCGGCAATATGCTCTCCAGGTAATCCACGGTGAATAACAAACGAGTGAGGCGCTTTTACTACATCTGGATTCTCCTCTAAATTCATCTGCTTGTTTCGTTTTACGCAACGGCCCTGTATAATGTTTATACAAAGATAAATAAAGTATTGCTTCATTTATTATCATTATTTATAGTCTAAGTCACCCTGTTTATTAAAGAACATGGTTATGTTCGCAGACTAAAACAATAAATGTTATGCTGTTTGATTTGTAATTTTTACAAGGCTTGTGATTTTCGAATCTGTTAAATCACTTGTAATTGAAATAATCCAACGATAAATAATTACCTTCTTGTGGCGTCCCATGGTTTTCTCTTTGCTTTGAGGTTAGAACTATATCACGTGTACACAACACGGTGTATCGTATACACTGTTGTTATGTTGCCGTCACTGTTGAAGCAGGTTAGGCACAATGGCATCGTACAAAAATTTTGTCTCAAATGAAAACCAGTACCGTTCTCTCCACAGCAAATATTTAATAAATAACTTTAACGCCTACTTAAATTTAGTAAATGTGGATAAAAACTGTGCTGCTGTTATTATAATATTTAAACACAGCATTGCGAAGTCTTATTCAACTTTGCAATGCAGCGCATCGTTTACCGCAAAGATTGGAACACTTCAACTTGCCTTTTAATAATTTAATGCAGACTCGAAGACTTCGAAAAACGATTACAGATAATGTTAAAAACTCCTTCGGTGTCTATTTTCCACAGAAGCGGGGTATAATCGATGTTTTTATTTTCGGCTTAACTCTTTTATATGATGCATAACGAAAATCCATTCAACTTCTGGAAACTACTTATTATACAATTCTATTTTCCCCATGCCTCGTTCTGTTTCACGTTGCATTGTTTTCCAGTTGAGATCTACAGCCGCCTAAGGAGTATGTGTACAATAAGAGATCGCGAAACCATCCAACTTCCCTTCTCATTCCATTATGAATCCTGGAAATGACTACGGTTGTTCACAGTGTGGAAGGATTCATTGTTTGGAAGCGCGGGAACTTTGGTGCAACTTGTTAAGCGAAGAAAACTCTTCTCACGGTGCAAAGTTCACGGCCAGCGCGTCGATCTTTATCTACCTAGCCGTGTCCGGGGACCCCTCCAGTCGTTACACGCTAAAATTACGTCGCCAATAACGAGGATATAAAGTCTTCGAATAATCTCGCCACCACCTCCTTGCCTTTCTTTACCCCTATAATTTTCTCAACGCTGGTACAGCCGTTATGGATCTCGCGTCATTTTTCTATAATATACAATACAACACGAACGATATCCACCATATCGGCGAGCAAACTACCGTAAGAAATCTATTTATATTGCTATGATCATTATTTTATAGCGCCACGATGAAATAATATTTTGGAGTTCGCTATGATTCTAATACCTTATCGATAGAGCATGTATACATGTTCACCGCCTCTTCGTTCCACATCGTTGACCTCGTATATGTTACTTCGGTGCCAAATAGAAACTGTATGACTCCTTGAAGTGCGAGACAAAGAATGCAAGATTAATCTTTACGAATGCAATGTTTCGGCGCAGACGAGATATAGGATTAGACAAGACATCTTATGGACTTTCGCGGCCCAGCTTGACTGATTATGAGATACCGACTCAGAAATCCCACGCTGATTTGTGCGTCCTCTGCTTATGAACTGTTCAGTGATCGCTTGAGGAGCTATTATTTTCTGAAGTAGTGATGGGGACAGGATTCATGCGATTGCGTGAACATATGGAAATGCTATGGAGGGGATCAGGGAAACAATTTCTACAAACGAGATATATTAATTCTTGTATCTCGTCGCTGTCTGTGTCAAAAGCACCGACGAGATATAGCAATAAACGAATCGGCCAATGTCTTTTTTCGGCCCGAATTCCCGGGCTAGTTGTCTATTCCTAAAATCGCAGCCTATTCGCTCGACGCTTTTGTCATGTATTTAACAATTGTATCGCAAAAGAATAATTGATAGAATTGGTAAATGTATGACAAACGACATCGATTGCCCAGGTCTCACCACGAGGAGGTTGCTGCGAATGGAGACCCGCGGGGCCACGGCCGCGCCCCATCCACCATCTATTTACAAATATTATTAATTGCAAATTTACGAACGAAGTATTAAGATAAAAGAATTTAACGAAAGCTGAAGATAAAAATTCTATTAAAACTCAATCAACGAAAAAATCAAGATTACAATATCAATTAGAATATACATTGTTTAAGTAAGTAAAATGTATTAAAATAGATACATGGGACGAAACCTGAAAATAAAAATTCTGTTGCACCTATTGAAGTAAAAGATAAAGATTATAATGCACATTAGCTCAGAGTTAGTTTAAGCAAATAGGATGTATTCAAATGATTAGTTACGGCGAAAGCTGAAAATAAAAATTCTGTTAGACCTGACATAAACTAAAGATTAAAGATTATAATATAAATTAGCATTCACGTAGTTCAAATAAATCCACATATACTTAAGGTAAATTAAATCTTAACTTAACACATCCTACCTGACTAAAAAGCTAATTTTATTTTGAAATTGATTTAATTTAGATATATGATCAATCTTAAAGTTCTTTCGAGGAAGTTCCGATCATGCATCTGAAACACACGAAAACATCAATAAGTAATCAAATAAAGTAAGGGGAAAGGTTTATTTCTTCTTCTTTCACAAAAATCGTGATGCTCCAATCTGAAACATATCAAAGTTTATAAGAATGTAGTGATATTTGTTAGGTATGAGAGCCCGATTGTTTCTACCATTTCCATTGAATCATATGATTTCCTTCGATTTATTTGATCCATGCAGCATCCCATTTGAGCTTCTGATTACATACATGTTGCAATTTACTTGACGTAGTATTCTCTTATATTGACATCTTCTTTAACTTAAGAATTCTGTAACAAACTTATTTATGAGATTAGTAACTGTGAAAAAATAGTGCAGTAGTACAAAGGGAGTTCTTCCAAAATACAAATATGCTGAACAATAATTATGAATTACAAATAGAAACATTTACTTGGATACTAAGATGAAACAATTCGTTTTTAGTGTTAATAAAAAGATGAGAGGCAAAAGAGAATAATAAATAGACAGAAGGGCATTCTACTATTAATTATCGTCCACTTGTTATAAGTCCGATTGAAAACAGCATGTGGATTGTCTCTTACTGCGTTACTTGCAAAGTCAATCGCGTATGGTGCTTCGTTACCTCTCATTTAGTATTTCGTAAATATTAAAAAAAAAATAGTAATTCACTGCACCAATCATGTTTAATTTGCAACGCTAATAACGGAGAAGTCATGGTAGTCGCATCCAAGTCTACCATCGAAGTAATCACCTCCTGCAGCTTTAATAGGTGCCTTTGGTGACTCAGGAACCTATTTGGGCATTTCATTGTGATCGCAACGCTACTTAAAAACCGCGATCATTTATCATCGCAGCACTAAATGAAAATCTAAGAAAAATATTTGCGATGCAAAAACATCGCGGTACTGAAAATGCTAATTAAAACCTGTGTAGAAGAGGGACACGAAAATTATTATCGCAACGCTAAAAGCAAGTATATATCAGAAGTATAATTTAATATAAAATGTACTCCAATTGAAACCACGATATACTTAATCGCAACTCTAGTTGCAATCGCGATTTGATTTTATTCGCAACTCTAATGCAAACCGCTTTCAATCGTGCGCAACGCTAATAAAAATCGCGATTTGCCCAATACGATGATGAGTGCTGGAAACAATAAACTACAACTACAGCATGCAAAAGCGAGCATGGTGACAAAATAGTAACAAAGAATGGCTATCCATCCAAAGGATGCAGAGCCATTGGTAGTTGCCCTCTTGAGCGACAGTTTGTCGGGCCCCTTCGGCTTTTAGCCTCTTCTTTTCTTCGGGCGCGATGCCCGCTGAAACTTAGTCTAGGCTCGAGACTCTATTCGCAAACAAACAAAAAAATAAAATAAAAGTCTAAGCCGCGTAGCTAAACGGAACACACGTGGACGAATCACGACCAAATACAGTCGTAAAAATTGCGATTACAGAAAATCGTAAAGATTACGATTAAAATTGTAATCGATCTTCGCCTACACGCGCCGCCTCGAGCACAATGTAGCACGTTCGTTTCGAAGCCAAATCGCGACCACGACCGTGAAAAATTCGAGAAATCGGTAGGCAAAGCCAGAGGCGAACGCATTTTCGTTCGCGCCACGGCTTCACCGTCGACTTTTCAAATCAGATTTCCTGAAACAGGTTGAACACGCGAAATGTTGCCTACCCGACCAGAGACTGTGTCAACCTGCCCGGCCCTACCTACTTATATCTATCAGGCACACCTGAAGGTATACTACCTATCCTACCTAGACCTATATTTAAAAAATGGCAAAGCATTCACACAAACACACCTCATTCCACGATTCCCAATCAAACACCCGGGTGCAAGAGCCTACACTAGAGAGACGTCCCGGGACGCCCCCGACACCCGAGCTTGGCATACAATCATTCACACTCTAAGGGTACGTACCAATTCCTGAAATCGGCTGACAAAGGCTAGCGACCATTGCGTAAATGTGCGTAAACATATATGCTTGTGCATTACTTTCGTATAAAATAGTGATTGTTCAAATATATTGTGCATGTTCTTTCAACTAAATACACTTGGTTTGTATAGTACTCGATTCGTTATCATATTTTCATGATTCGTTCATAAGTTCATAATTCAATGAATGTATTTGCAATTGTAAAACGTATTGGTAAATACGTTTTTAATTTGTTATCAAATTCCCGAACCGACGCAATTCCACAGCCTAACCACATACACACAAAATGTGGAAAATACGTCGTGCACGGTACACTAGCAAATGTCAGCCGCCAAACATTGTTATTAATTTAGAAACCATATGATCATCGTGCATTGCCTTTCACTCACCCAAGTAGCACCTGGGCACGTGAGTGAGTTCTTGGCAATGAACACGGAAGGGATTAAACCTGAAAATCCTGATCTAAAAAGATGATTAGTACACACAAAATTGCAATTGATAATAGTATATTTTATTTTCAATCTATTTAAAAATGACTCGACTTTGTAATTTATGAAATATGAACTCGACAATCGGTGATAGATAATTTATTTATTAAAGAAAATGACTGTCATGGAAACGGAATTTACTGGAATAAGTAATACAATTACGAAATTAGTTAGCTGATAAAATGACAAGCTATTAAATAAGCCTCGGGTGATTCCCTAATCGAAGCAAATTGTTCAAGTTAATTACTTCGATTTGAAAATCTGCCCGTATACAAAGCGCCTTCTTGTACATAATGTGTAATAAATTTTATACGAAAACGACTCGACTATAGCATATAATAAATAATAGTAAAAGCTATCATTTATTTATTTTAATACATGATTACTGTAATCATGAAACACTTGCAGTAACGAAGTCGGAGGGTATCCGACTTCTGCACTGCTCAACAGTGAAAAAAAATTTCAATTGATTATAAATTTAATATGTATATACAATTGTTCAATGTATTTATTCATGTCGTCATATATTTTTATCCAAGTAGAGGAACCTACATGAACAGTACTTATTTTATCAAATATTTATTTGAATACAAAATATTTTTATGGTTCTTAATTTCTTTTATATTAAAAAACGCGGAGTACAAGAAGGCAGATCTAACCTCATCTAAGAAATAATACGCACAAAAATAATGGCCGTCTCTATGCTCGCAAAACTACTAAAAAATACAACCAGTCACCCGTGCCGCTTCGGACCAATCGTCCTACGGCATGATTGGGGACCGGAGGAACCAAAACGCATGCGACTCACCGACTCGTTGACTGGAAAAATAGGGGAAGTACTCGTGGAAGACGCCAGGAACATCACCGAGGCAGCTCAGTCGTCGGGAAGGTTGCAAACTGTAACTAAACAAGAAAGCAAAGAAGATTAAAATCTACTGCTAAATCTACAGAATTTAATTCTTCACAGAAAACCCAGAATCGTTTAAGAGATACTTACATTTCTCACTTTACCAGTGTCGCATAAAACATCCCCTTCAGTGATGCATTGACTATTCCGATAGCGAATACAAGAAAAAAAATAAAAGTCTATGTACGGGATCGCAAATTATATCGGCGAACAAATGAGGATGCTACTTTCGCGATTGAAATAATTGAAAAGAAGCGCCGGTGCTCTGACAATAGTATTACCAACAAGTACTCGATCAACACTGACTTTAAAATCGCGTGTAGCTAAAGTGTGAACGAAAATTTAAGCAGAGCCACATGCTCTGAAAAAGCTACAAAAACGTCGAAGCAAGTATTGACTCTACCGACCGCATTGCGCGCGGTCTCAAAATTTTCGAGTGTTTGTTATCAATGACATTTGTTAAAAATAAATATGCGCGAAAAATATGTGAATATGTATTAGAAATATATAAGTATGCATTATAAATATGTAAATGTGCATTGAAAATGTGGAACAATGCATTAAAAATAGGCAGATGTGCATTAGAAATATATATTAAATATATATTAAAAATATGAAAGTATGCATTAAAAATATACAAATATACAAGGAAAATATACCAGATTGACAATGCAATAACAAATGCAATAAGTTATTGTATATGTTTTTAAATATAAAACATAAAAACATATGCATTATGCAAAAAGAGCAAAAAGTGCAAAATAAAATATCCTATTCCAATTGCAATTACTTAATTGTAATTGGTATAGAAAATCTAATTGTTTTTATAAATATCTTAACTGCGATTGTTTCATCTTAGTATGAATCGCACATAATAAAAAACCAATATGAAAATATATGATAATTAAAATGCTCACAAACACAAGCCTTGGCTGTATTCAATTATCAGACATCATTGTAGATATTATCTTACTCTGTTCCATATAACCAACTCTCTCCTAACTCCTGTAGCAAATAATACAAAGGGAATTAAACAAGTGCAGGAAAGTAATCGTAATTGTGATATACTAAAGCAATAATTCTGTAGGAAATGTGAATATTCGATTTGCAAATGTATAGGCACACAATATTAACAAAAGATTTGCTATGGAAGCAATATTATGTGAAGTGGTAATTAGAATCGTATTAAATAAACAGCAGCGGTAATAGAGTGTAAATAATTCTGGCATAGTTATTATGAACGCACCTTACTTAGATGTCTTTCACACGTGTTGTCAGCACGGCGTCAAATAGTAGAATGAGAAGCCTCGCTATTGTCCATTCCCGTTAGGCTATGTTCGATATCCGATTAAAGTAAACACCATTTTTGTTTATGATGGCTTACGTTTTCTAGAAATATTTCAACGCATATGTTAGTTGATAAGTATCTTTTTTTGTTCGGCGATAAATTGTCGATATTTCTCAGGAAACACAAGCTTCCCGACCACCGACGGAAACAACAAAGAAATACTCGAAAATAATTGCTTGAATTAATTTACTCCTTATTTGCAACACTAACCTATATCATGCAAGTATTGTACGTCGTATGAATTATAATTTATTAAAGACATATTGCTAGAAGTCTACTTATTTGAAACAAGAAATTTGAAGAAAGCTTACCTGTCAGCGAGAAGTTGATTTGACAATATGGCGCGGTCTCAGTTCGGTCCTGCGCATTCCCGCGCAGTCGCGACAAGTTCGAACGCGTTCCGCCAATCCTGATTCGAAGCAAACGAAAGGAACGCCATGGATCAGAATCGAACTGAAATTGGGGATAAATGTATTAATAATCATCAATATTATAATAATATTGCTAGAAACTACAGAATATGCTGCAAGATAATGCAATTCTGAGCTGAGATACATATACGCATACGTAAAAGATAATACGTATGTATATGCATTCTCGAGTCGATTTGAAAATGCACGCCACGCGGTGTGATTCCGTACACTGCACAATATTTTCTTCATTTCTTTCGTAATATTGATTAATATCAAGAAAGAAACTGCAGAAAACTTGGAGGACAGGGAAATGAAAACAATGCGTATATCGTTTCCTGTTTTTGACAATATATTAGACTATGTGACATACCTTAATTCGCCGGACACTCTGAGCACGTCTATTCACTACGAGATCCCGTGGGCGAAAGAGGCAGATTTTTGAAATAGTTTGCGCTAATTGGCTGGAGCCGGGTGGGTGGTGGGAGGTATTGTTCTTTCTTTAAGGCGGGTGTTTTTCGAACATCGTGTCGAACTGCGTATTTTCTGTTACAAGTATTACAGAATGGATATTAGCCGAATAGAGCACGGAACGGAAGGGTTAAAAGATTTTCAATTAACATTAATCGTTTCATATCGTTTGTCGCCTTTCATTGCAGCAAAGAACAAAAGAACTCTTTAAAATTATTTATTTCTCGGATCGTTTTCCATAATCTGTTGGTAACCGTTGCGAGTGACACGAAAATGGTAATGGGACCCGGGCTCCCAGAAATGCTGGGCGAAAAAATACATTGGATGCCTTGTCTATTCCTATATCTCGTCCGTGGTTTCGGTTCACGAGAACTCCCGTCTATAAAAGATCGTATATAAACCGTTTACCTTTTACCCTCAGGAGATCACAGTCTGCAGAGTGAAAGACAAAAGTGCTTTATTGTATTTCCGCTTGGATCTTTTTGCAGGTTACGCTTTGAGCGTAGTGATTCGTCAACGGCGACGAGGATAATAGTCGCAGTACGTACTTACGGCTGCACCGGCTGCGCCGAGGTAACGTTCGCCATATGCCAAGGTGGAAACCGGCCGTGATTTTTGTCGGCATCGTTGCCGCAAGGAAATCGAAAAACAGACAGACCAGCCTGTTCCTTCGCTGTCTAGCAGTTAATGTCAGGCTTTTCTAACATTTATGTAAAACTGTTATCATTTCTATAATTTTAAGTACACTGTCGATCAAATATAAACATTTAACGCGTAACAAAGAAAAAACAGAAAAAAGAAAAACAGCCGGGGTTCAGGAAAAGTATTAGTAGAATAAGAAAGTTAAAGTCACAAGTTCATTAGAAAACGAAAAAAACATATGGGCATATGTATTTTAAATGTAATACAATCTTTTTATACATGACACCAAGTACAGGGCTTTGGTCGTCAAATAAATTAGAATGTCTTTGTGGCGGAAGTCAAAAAATTACATAGTACGAAAATGATTCGTAATTAAATACTACGTAAGTAGTAACTTTAGGATGAGCAATATAGAAAATAAAACATATAACTGTGTACACTTTATTCCCTCTTGGAGGCACTATTAGACTTTGAAGAAGTGGTACTACTTGTATCAGATGATGTCAAACAACAAGTACTACTTGAACATGTGCTCGATGTGCTCGATGTACTCGATGTACTCGATGTACTCGAAAGATCAACGTTGAAATTCGCGTTAGGAAGTTCGAAACTATTTGAAATGACAAATTTAACACCATCTGTCTGGTAAGATAGAGAAGTTACGCTGCTATCGCTAAGATTTGTACATTTTACTCCAGGCGGAAGTTCTGGTTCAATGTTATTGTAATTAAACGTTCTCGTACCGTACATCTCGCTAATAATTGGCTTGGCTTTCAATTTCTCTTTCTTCAATTGGGTCTGGTTTCCTTCGTTTGTACGCTTATTCCTTCTGTTTTTTGCAATCACTTTTTCCAATAAACCAACCGAATTAATTTTTCGCATACGAGTTGCACAATAATTTTTGACGATGCCACTTTCTTTTGCTTGAACAGAGGAAGCTGTGCGTATTGGCCGTCCGTTCCTCCTTTCAAGCGTCGAATCATTTTTTGGCGCAGATAATTTGATTTTGGAAGGATTGGATAGGTTAGCCGATGAATCCGGACACGTAGAAATTTCTACTTTCTTAGATTTGTCATTTTGTCCAAATGGGTCTCTAAAAAGTTTCAAACGAGAGCGAAAACGCAATTCAGAGAAATTATTGGCGGAAAAAGAATTGAGAATGTAATTATACTCGTTATCATTCGGATAGTCAAAGGTTATAGTGAAACAAAAGAATCTCGAAAAAATTTCGTAATTTTTGCGAGCTATTTTCATACAGAATCTTCCTTTGGAATTCTCTGATTCATCGTCATCTTCACTTTCCGATGATACTCCGATCGGTGGATCGTCTAGATCAGACGTCAAATTGTTACGGTATATGCTCTGTAGAAACATTGCCTTGTTTTATCATCATTATAATAATTCCTTAGATAAACAAGATTTCTGCACTTTTACAAAATGTAAGTTAGGAGACTACGTTTATCATCAAAAGTAATCCGATATTTCTCGTATTAATACCGTTTTACGGTACATTCAACGAGTTATTAAGACACCGATTCGTCTGAAAAGGCGTACATAGAACTGAATTCTATCAGCGTTACAATAGTTCAAACAAAATACGTGTGCATTTACCGATTGTTTATCATAGGAGTTCAGTGGCACGTATTTTGATACGGGTCTAATCCATGTACGGCAGCGGGTTCTCAGGTTGAAGAAATACTTTTTGCCGGGATAGGTTGTGGATTCAGATTCGATCCAGTCATGAGTTTCTCGAAAATTCCCGAATTCCCATTCTCTAACACTATTGCCGTGCACGCTGTCGGATATGATATTGTAGGAATCGCACGAGTTCATAATCGTCAGCTTCAAGAAAATAACTATGCAAACTAAACGCAAGCACCACCCCTACCGCGACACGAACTAGTCGCATTGAACAGAGGAAACTGGACGAGGCGCCATCTTAAATCCCATAAAGTACGAAACGAAACAATAGATAAAGAGATTTTATTGGAATTCATTTTATCGATCTAATGACGCGTCTGTCATGGCGGAATCGCGGGTAAGTTCGGCCCATCAATGCAAAAATACAAATCGGCCCTTGTATACATATCGAGAATGTAAGCGTTGACAGCGAGCGTCGAAATAACGTCATCGTATAAACAAGGGTTTTTTCACTTCTACACGCGAAGTAGCGAACGATATCAGTGGGTTCGCGGAACGTAGACGGAATCCGTGTGTGTACATATTAGAAACGGAAGGTTATTATATTAATCAGTATACAGTTTGCCACCGGGATGTACGAACCTAACCGCAAATAAGGCGAAATTCGCTTGTATCGTCTTATACCGTTCGCCGTTTTCGTGAACCGTCTCGGAGTTTCGATTAATACAAAGTTTACCATTAAAGTGCGTACACGCGTCTCTCTCAACGCCATCGTTAATTTGGATTGCAAATTCGGACTTGTGTCAAGCGGATCGCGCGGAAGTTCAGCAGGGAGCAATACAGGTATGTACGTACGCCAACAATTGTTTGTACGATATTTCCGTTTGATTCTATCTACAAAAGGCTGGCAAGATTTGAAACTTCCTGTTGGCATCTGCAAGCTTAATGTATTGTTTCTGAAATCTCGCGAATGGAATGCATACGGTGTGCTTAACGTTCATATAACGTTGCACAAATTGATCCATCGTTGTGTATATACAATTAGTTCAGCGTTTGGAGCGAATTCGCTTGGACGCAGTGTTACCACTCGTTGATTCCGGAACCGATGTGTAACTAACGTGTCGGAAGTGATTATAACGAGAAAATTGTATAATGTTAATAATCACTTGGTTGCTGGAGCACGTTATTCGCGTGTGAATTTAAAATTGTTCGACGCTTGCACACGAGGCATAACTAGTATGGTGGGTACATATCGTCTATCGGTTTGTTTATACACAGTGGTATACGTACATTCGGTTCTCCAAGCTCTGATATATATATTCAAATTCGATAACCGACTGGAGTACATAATACGCAAATTCAAAGTATCTGCACGTAGGTACTATAGACTCGTAAAACAGGCCACGAGGACGGGTCAGCTACGAATACCGCTTCTCAAAAAATTTTTTTTCTACCTTTTCCCGGAAGAAACGTCGGTCGAATGCATAATGATGTATACGCGTGCATCTCCGTGAATGTGCACGCTTGAGACTCGCAAGGTGAATTACCTTGAAATCTCGTCGCACTTTTTTCCTATACCTCGGTTTCTTTGTCGATTCGACCATTGTTCGAAGCACAGTTGGACACTTGCCACGGGCCGAGATTTTTCTGCTGTAACACTAGATTGCACCCGCACAGCTTGATACGATAATCGGTATCGAGTTTCGTGAACATTATATTCGACGAATTTCTTTCCAATTGAAATGCTTTTTCGCGCACGAATACGGAAGGAGGGGGGGGGGGGCCCGTTCTAATTTCATCCTTACTTCGATGATGGAAACGAAGGCATTTGCGTATAAAACATGCGTACACAGATATTAATATTACGCGTTTATTACGCGCTACTAATCTTTATGAATGCAAAAAGTTTCTACGTGATCTAACAGCCAATTACAGCTTCTATTCTTAGCTTTTAGTGCGTTTTTGTGTACAACAAGTTGGAGAAGGAATCATTACTGTCGAGTATTGAATAAGGAACAGGTATACGTACAAGACGGTGTATGATTAACGATATACACGTAATTTAAACTTCAACATATTTATGATCAACTTAAGGCGCTGCTAAACTTATTGCGGCCATAGATCAGAGTGAAAAGTTTCATAAAATTGTTGAGCTTTACTACATTTTTATATCCGCAGTCTTTGCTATAAAGTATTACACTTCCCGTTTAACATCGCGTTTTGCAGCTGCATTTTCTTTTTTTTTAATACGGCGCCCCACAAACTTTGATGGCCGTGTTCAGAGTTTACACGAGGGTGGATATTTTTTTATTAGATATCAGCAACGAAAGCAACGTAATCTGATACGTTATTCATAATTTTGCATTCACAAATGGACGATGCGAATCGTGAGGGCCGGATAATCAATACCTGGTCTCGGTTACATTGTAAAGGTAGAACAAATCGGTGCACCACCTACAGCGCGAGTAACTCCGAATTCTTGCGTAGATAATCTCTTTGGAAGTATTCAAGGATGCACTTAATTTACAACCGCACCGCCGGTCTCTGTTTTTTCCTTTTGTACGTTTCATTGTACGCGTCCCTCGTGAATTCTTTGTCCACGAGGAGCAAACTGGACCGTGATGGAAAAGTGTAACAAACGTGTCCTTGCGCGAAATAATATCCTCTCTTTCGCCTCGGTCCTTGCATTATTTGCACCGCGGTATGCAAAAATGGTGAGATTATCTGGTCGTATATCAAACGTTTCACCTGGACGCTCGATGGTCGAGTCTTTATTTACGAGGGGGCTGTAATTATAACGTGGACGAGAGACAAAGTAGTCACCGGGTTAATAGTCGCGAGAAAGCACAAAGATTACATATACTTTAATATATTCTTTTCGAATTATTGCGATTCAATTTATCTCGTGTATAACTGGCCAAAAGAAAAGTGGCAACGAAGATTTGTCAAATAACTCCGACAAATATTGTTATTGTTCCCGCTTGCTGTTAAATCTGCCTGCAAGTTCCTAGCAACAAGTCGTAAAGCCGTACTTTGTACGCACTTGTCAGAAACGGTGAAAGAGGAAGGTAGAGAGAGAAAGGGAGAGAGAGAGAGAACGAGAGAGTGCTGACGAGAGGAAGGGGCGAAAGGCGGGATGGAAAAGGGACGGGAAAAGAAGACCGGTGTGGAATGCTTCAGGAAGACCCAAGTATTCTCATCGAGACTCTTTTAAAGGAAAACTATCTTGCGGTGCTTTTGCGGATCGACAAAAAACTATATTTTATTTTTTGCACCTAGGCCAGGTATCGAAGACGCCGAAGAATAAGATCGCACAATGAGCGTTAAAAGTAGCCCGGGATACGTGGTAGGAGGATCCGAGCATCGTCCTTCGTAATTCGAGAATTTTTCGAATCTTTGATCGCGCAAGGGAACACCTTTCTTCGGATTCATCCCCTCCCCCCGGGTTCTATGAACAGCAGGATACACCGCTGTTCATTCTCAGGGTTGCATGTCCGGCCGCGATTGTCTGAATCCCGTCTCATCTTCGATTACGAAACGGCACGGGGTTTTATTGCGGGCGACCGTTCGTTCAATGAGATTACGCGACGCCCGTCCGATCTCCCGTGAGAGTGTACGAAAGTTACGGCAGCGGTCTGCTAATCGAACGCGTGTGCAGCACTGTGTCGACGGTGCGGAAACGTCGGCGGAAGAATTCCCATATGTCGGTTCGGTCATAGGCGAGAAAAAGGACGGATAAGACAGAAATTAATAACGGTATCTATTTCGTTTGAATGGCAATCGTGTACATCGAAGCTTAACATAATGTAAAATGCATTTCAACGCATCCGGGTAACCTCGGCGGAGAGGGACTCGGGCGAGGAACTGAATAGGAATGCGGTGTAGGTGAAGGATCGAAGCGGAGAGGATGGATAATGACGGCCGTCGATGTGGCTCCAACGATGTATTACATTAATAACTCAATTTAGCTATTAGCCTGGTACCATATGCCGCAACGATCCATTTGCCTGTCTGCCTTTTCAGCGAAGATTTCAGCGGCGTACGTGCGCGAAAGGATCGCAAGGAACTCAGTTGGGAACGACGAGGGGAAGTGAGAAAATAAAAAAAGATGAGACATCAAGAGGGACAGAGAGAAGGCGAGGGCGGAAGAAGAGATGTTCTCGCCAACGCCAATCGCCAACGATTGTAACAACAACGACGCTACGACTCCGTTTCACACCCTCCGCTGTTTGGTCCGGTCGCGTTAACTGTTGGTTATTTTAGCGGGCAGCGAGGGGGTTGAATCGATCGATTCGATGGGAAAAGGTATCCGTAACGAAACCGCGGCGCGTAATACACCTACGTACGCTGTTGCGGCACGGAACGCTCGTCGCTTCGAAGACATCGGACGGGCAGAAGGAGAAGTGAAAAACGAAGATGGAAGAAGTGGAAGAGGAGGAGTAAGGATGATGGGGACCATCGAAGTTGATGGTGGCGATGGTGGTGGCGTGGACCGTTAGTTGGCCCCAGCTCCACGGGAGCGTTGTCCGGGCATTCCGCGTTACTATTCTCCGTCTTTCTCCTTTGCCTCCCTTTTCCTCTGACCGTGCTTGCCCCTTCTTCTTTTTTTTTTTACCACTGTCCCACTCTTGCCACCCGCTTCTTCGTTCTGCCGGCATTCTCCATTCTTGCCCACCTTCCTACACCTTTTCGGCTGGCCACCAACGTCGGAGGTACTTGCACCCCCCTTTTGCAACCCCCGCGCTAACGAAACTTGAATTGCGAAAACGCTTTGGCCGATTTACCGGTTTCCTTTCGCGCATCGCGATACTTCGCGGAACGGAACGGAAATCGAACGAAATTCGCCGCTTCTTCGGTCTATTTGTTTAGATCAATTTGATTTGCATCATTATGTATGAGACGCACGCGAGAAAGGTGACAGACTTTGAAACTCCTATTGCTATTAGGTACGAATGTATCCGACGCCGATGTTCGAAGCGGCTTCCGAATTTCGTATGATACGAGCTGCGGAAACGAAGCACCGAAGTTACGTTGTGGAATATTGCCCGAATTATTATTGCACCGCCGGATTATGCTGGGTCCTTTTCGAGAAGCAACCTCAATGGTTGGAACACCTTGAGCACTCCGGTGAAAAACTTTGCCGGCAAACACATTCGCGGCAGTCGAACGTCACGATCCACTTTCAAACGGTGCGAGGTCCGAAACTGCTCGCCTTTTCCCCCGATTTCTTCTGTCCGATCACTCGAGATCAACGGAGAATTAATGAAATGCTTGGGCACACGCGAATAGCCACGAACGAACCAGTCTTTTCGTAAGTGTCGACGAAACGACATTGTTAAGCGAACTGAGAGTCGGTTTGATCGCTGGGCCAGTGGGTCCCCTCATCAGTTCCTCGGCAAGGATAACAGTTCACGGGTGTACCGTTTACGCTAACGTTATCTTCGCCGTTTTAGCTTTGCATCTTAAACATCATCGCCACGATCGAAAGGGAGAAAGTGAATACTCTTGCAACGAAAGCGTCGAAACAGGAGCACGACGAGTGCAACTAGCTTCCGATCCGATTAACCGATTAATCTTCTTCTTTTTACGCAAAACTTTCTCGACCATCGTTTAAATGCTCCTTGATCCGCGCTTGGCAACGCCGCGCTAGATTTTAGTGAAATTTCGCTTCGCCTCGATTAATCATTTCCCTTCGTCGCGCGTTTTTCACGTTTCTCGTCGAGCGGGTTGCAACGCGAGCAGATTACAAGAGGGTTCACTCGATCTGCGCGACGATCTCCCGGGTAAACAGAGAGCGCAATTGTTTAATTTTCGTTCGATTTCACGAAAACACCCGTGGGGAACGGTGGTCCAATTTTTTGGTCCGTTGAACCCTGTGCCGTAACTCTGTTACGGGAGTGACTAACGGGGACAGAGATCGATGGACCGCGATAGGTATAACGTAATCGTATGAAACGCGCCGTCCGTCCTTGAGGGGCGAACCATTTTGTTTTAATGAAGCGAACTCGACGGCCGATTTCTAGACAGCCCGATATCAATTTATACGGCAGCCCGTTTCGAACGAGCCCCGACCCATAGATCTATATACGGGCGCACGAATCGGGATCGGTTTTCCTTTCCTTCCAAACCGCCGTGCCCCCCTAATACCTGTACAGACGTCTCGTCGAAGCGTTCCCCGTCTATATGAGGCAACCGTTTCCTCATGAATAAATTACACGGGAAACGGCAGGGCGACGGTGACGCCCGAATATCGTAAGGCGTCCCGGTGAAGTAACGTTTCGTCCACGCGTGGGTGCAGAAACGTTTCTTTCGCGGGCGTACGCCGCGTGTGTTGCGCGTACTCGCCCGAAGATCGCGCGTCCCTTACTTTTCTCGCGTTATTACGTTAGATCTCGATGACCTCGTATCCGAGAGGACGGTTTACACAACGGTGGAAGGTCTGCCGTTAGTCGGTGATCCACGGCCACGGCTAAAGTGCCGGGAGGCGCTTCTTCTCGCCAACGAAAGTAGGATTACGCTTGATTTTCACTCTCTCTCTCTCTGTGTTCGATTACGTAAGTGGCGGCCGAACGAAGACACAGTTTACGGTCCCGACGAAGCCTACGCTGCATCGTTTTACCCGGGCCCGACGCGTCCGCGACAATTTCAGAGCGTCCCAAGCGACGGAGAACCCGAGATCCCTTCGGCAACGTTGGCACGCAGCTCGTCGAATGTCAGCGACTTTTGCACGAGTGTGACCTGCCCTCGGCGAGATCGCGGCTTTATTCCGCGGCGTTTTCGTGTCAGGTGTGACGCATGACCGGCGAGGGTTAAGAACGATTAACCTTGAGAACCGACTGCGTGCTGCGCAAGGTGCTCGAACTTTCGCCCAACCATGAATGGCAGAAGCGGGTTGTCGGTCAAAGGATTGCGTCACCGTATGCGTAATGCACGCTACGCCATTATATAACCCGTTAGCCCGTTAGAGTGACCCTACTGACTCTGTTCGCCATTATAGAGCGGACGATCGCTACCAGTTTGGCTGGGGAAGGCACGGATCTGTGTCTATGATACTAGGACAAGACCATTTATGCGTTCGTTCGCCGCGGTCGTACCGTAATTCATTGTCGTGCCAATTAGACGGGCTTGTACCATGCGTTCGATGGAATTTTTCAAGGATAGGTGTCGCGTCAGTGGGTAACAAATTTATTGTTTCATTCGCATTAAGTTCTGGAGCGTTCAATCCGGTGGAATACGTGTGGGCAGAATGGTGCTGCCGGCTGGCCGATGCCACTCGGGCTCCTCGATATCGTCGAAAATCTGAAAGAAATTTCGATGGGTCTTGTTCGATGTCAGAATGACAGAAGAGTTCTCGTTCGGTAATCGTGTACGGGCCAGTCAGGTGTCTAGTTCGTTCAGTGTCAGCTTTGGAAGGCCGAACTGGTTAACGATTTGTCGAGAGTTCACGTAACTACAGAGTAACCGAGACTGCCGCGAGAACATTTCATAATTTACCCATTTCTATAATACCCACGGACTCGTGAACCCGTTCTATTCTCGTTTCTCCGTCGCAACACCGGCGGGCGTACGCCAATAGAAATCAAATCACGATTAAACAGATGGCGCGATCGCGTGTTCGTTCCCGGGCAATATTCAAGCCGTGACTCCGTCGCATGGAAGCGGGACGTTTAAAGAATTCCCATGTTGTAGTACGAACGCGGCACTAACTTTCGAGCAAATATTTGCCGGAACGATTCCTCCCTAGACGACAAAGATGTCTACGGGTCTGTCAGGCTCTCGCGTTCGTGGAATCTTCTGCCCGTCGTCTGTTGGCGGCGGTCGTTTGTTTAACGCTCGCCATACGTGTCCGTAAATGTCTAACGGTTCCCGGTGCTTGCCTGAAAAGATTCGGTGATTATCTAACGTAGGTTGCGTGAGCGCCGATTGTGCAACACGAAATCGTAATCCGTAAAAGTGTTACGCCGGTAGAACGAATACCTCTTCATCCTGTGTGCCCCTACCTTCGCGTGCCCCCGCGTCCCTCCCCCTGGCATCGGTCCCCTCCGCCGGTCTTTCTCCGTGTTCCTTCTCTTTCGTGAATCCTTGCCAGAACGGGACGGAGCAAGACGGATTACCCTCAAACTCTCACCACAACCTTGACCCACTGAACTCCCTGTATCTCGTCTCTTAATCTCCCCGAATCTTTTAACTCCTTCGTAAAAAACAAAAATGTAAGGGCTGCCCCCCCCCCCGGATCGTTTTCTCGAACGACGTCTCGTTAATATTCCTGAAGATCTTTCGGTTAATTCGACGCGTCTCTCTCGCTTATTGAAAAACACTGACCCAACGTTATTATTCTATATTTAAAGTCGCTCTCACTCGGTCCCTCTGGTCCGGAGATTGAGATAAACGTGCAAATTGCATCGTTCTCGCTTGTAAACAGAATGATCGCGGCGCCATTCACATTTCCAGCGGGCGTCGGGCGTAGTTGAAATAACTTTTTCGAAGCGAAACGAAACGAAACGAAACCGTCGGTGTCGTTCGAGCTCCGCAACAACGGAGGCCGTTGGCAACGGCCGGCACGTTCGGGGCTGCTGTGCAGCCTTTCAATGGAGCCGCCTTTCCTCTCTCGTTCGATGACCGAGAGTTACAAACTCGGAGAAAATTGTATTACCGATATTATCTAACGATGGAAAGTGGCGCAAGGCCGCTTTCTTCTTACTCAACCGACTATTACACCTGAACAGTGTAACGCGTTGACGGGGCCCCTCTTTCTCTTTTCGAACACAGCCGTCTGTCCACGGAAGCGAGAAATTAATGCGGCCGTCGAGGGATCGTCTTTCTCCGAACAAGAAGGAACGGCGGTGCACGTGGAAAAGTGGCTTTTCACTCTCGCCGGTGTTTCACAATTGCACGAGAAATCTCCGCCCGCTTTCCCCGAGCCGTTTCGGCTCTTCGCGTGTCCCGTCGTTCGTCGCCCGGAACGGCACGGCCGATTGTCCGCCAGCGTAGAATATCGTTACACATGTTCGATTCCGATCGAAGCCACGCTGTGTACCGTAACGCGACGCGATTACGTTTTGCTCGCCGACGAATCCGGTTTTTGAACGTACTGTTACGGTCATTTTTTACCCGGCCGAACGGTCAGTCGCGTTGCAAATAAGTCGCTTAGGATATTACAATTAGCATGCAAATTTAACGGCTCGGGTACGTTCGTCGCGAGGGACGTTTTTTCATCTTCTTCTTTTGCAAGACGCGAAGCAGGCACGGGGCTGCACGGCGGAGTAAGGGGAGACGTGTGTGCGCGTTCCAGTTGTTTGAATAATTTGCTGAATTTCAGGGCCGCTTGTCTATCCGCGTTTCCACTCCGAACTTATCAGAATTGTTCCGTGATTTCTGCACCGTATACGATTCGCAGCCGCAGTTTTAATTGTGAATAATCGTTCGCAAATTTTTGTCATCTCGAGGTTCGCGCTCTATTGTCGGTTAATGGTTATTCGCCGACAATTCATCGTTCCTGTTAAAAAGAAAAACACGCATGACCAGCAAGAAGCTACAAGGAGGTGCGTAATGCCTTGTTATTACACGTGTCCCTCCTCGGTAACGGGACAGGCAACCAAACCGACCGACCTACTTATGCACGGACGTTCACGTACATGCACGTTCGCGCATGTTCACGCGTAGCCCCGTCCCAAGAAATGCCGCACGGCTTTCCGTGCGATCCACCCGTGGCGGAGGGTAGTGCAGAATGTTCCAGAATCGAGTGAAATCCCGATATCGTTGTCATTCGAACGGTATCGAGCCGGACAAAAATGAATTGCCGCGTTGGAGTTCTCTTTGGAATTCACTACGTCCCGAAATACGGCGTCGATTGCTATGCGAATGTAATTGTCGTGAAATACAATAAATTGCTCTTTATTGCGAGAACGCTCGATCGAACGTCAGCGCGTCGACGACGGGAAAACGGGTCGGCACAATTTTCGCTGCCAAATTTGGCACGGCGCGACACGTGGACGAAACGGGACGCGCGGTGTATGCAAATGCGAAACGCAAATAAAAAGCGCCGCGACTCGCCGGACCGTGTTTCGCGTGTTTTCGCGACCTTTTACGGCGGCGTACGAGCGCGTCGTCGTTGACCTTAGATTTTCCGTGTTCGCGGACGTGCCTGAACGCCGCGGGCCCGATGCCAACGAGGAAGAGTCACGGCTTGAATACGCACGAGGACCGGTCCTTTGTGCGTGCGAAATCGACCATCGGCGCGGGCAATGTTAGCCTCGATGCGAGATAAAGGTTTCGTTTGCTTGGCGGTATTCGTATCGTGCCGCTCGAAACCGATCACCAGGTTCGACGTGTCCCGGCCGCCGCGGCGACGGCCTCGCCGACAGGATTTGTTCATTGCTCGCATCCGGGCAAGTGTTATTTCCGATGACGAGTTTCTCGTTTTCGCCGGTGTTACGCTGATCGTCGAAGATTCAATGTACCTGCTCGGGTGTCAGCAGCGCCGCGACTCACCTGTAACCGACACGAACATCTGTTCCCAATGGACGCGTGCTACGTATATTCCGTTCCCGGCGACGACTAATCTAAATCGAGAAACGGCGACGCGCGGATCCCCGCGTCGAGAAAAGAATACCGGAACTGGCCCCTCGAAGCCAGGTACTCCACCTGTTTATGAGAAACGCAGGACCGAGAAATTTCGTCGATCTTACTGATCTAACGCAAACAGTAGCTCCCACAAAAAGAAGCTCGGGCTTTCGTTAAGGAAAAAGGATCAATACCGAAAGTGGTCGAACGAAACGATGCGCGCCGAACGCGTTGGAATGCCTCGTAATCGGCGGCGAGAATTCGAGATCGAAACGCAGTTCCGAAGGAATGGCCGGCGGTATCTGCTTTTTGAAATAGCTCGATGGCAAGGTCAGTGCACTGGCCTAGTCGTCGAGATTTACGGTCGTAGACTCGCTTGAGATACTTGGGAGAATATCCAGAATGGCCGGCAGGCACGCAGAGGAATTTCGCAATTTGTAGAGCCGGCAACGTAGCGGCTAACAAGAGCGGAGTTACTACGTTCGCTTGTCGGATAGCAATTCGCTTCTTCGTGCAGATCCAGGTAAAAAGAAAACGCGGCACGATCGATACTCGAAGAATTTATATTGTCCGGCAACGCGCTCCTCTTCTTAGCCCAATCAATTATCTCGGTAGGCCCGCGCGAACTCGGCTGACTTTGCTCTAGCATTTCGATGCTCCTCAAATGCGTCGGATTAAATATTTCTTCTCCCTTTTCCCTCGTGCCGCTGGCACGGCGCACTCGAATTCCAAACGTTTGCGCTGCCCGAGGGGCAAAGAAGCTTTCGCAGACATTTCCCACAAGCTCGTGGAATTCTCGGCCGGGGATAAAGTTCATTTCTTTATACTCGTTTTTTCGGATTTCTTCGTCGGACGATTCCAGTTTGGTGGCTTTTTGCTCGTTACTCGCAACATAAAGGAACGCCCTGCCGACGTTCGTTCGGTTTCCTTCGCACGACATTAAAGTTCAGCGACACGATACTTCAATTTTGGTAGCAGGCTTTCGTTTCGTAATCTCTTCGCGTGACTTCGTCGCCTAGTTTGTATTGCACGCGGCAGACATCGGCGCGTACGTGGCCCGGCCGAACGTAACGCCGCGGCTCCAGGACAATCCGTTCTGTCCACGCGTTCGAATCACCCGCGGTATCTTCGGTTCGGGCATCGCGCGTCGTCCACCCTCGTACGGTGAACGCGATGCTTTTTTTTTGTTTGTTTCTCGCGCTCGTTTGAAATGAACGATACGAGAATGGCGACGAAATGTACGCAGATTAGCGCGAATTCGTAATTCTTCGTACGGCTTCACCACACTGTACAAGTACAGGCCGCCCAGGAAAGTTGTCCTCGCGAATCCCCAAGGGACTAACTTAAAAGCGAAATCTACGTTTCTACGGTTGCGTTCGCTGTTCGTCGAATTATTACTTTGGAACAGAACCGACAAATTTGTTTCTCGTTTCGATTTCTTGCGTATCACATTTCACGGGCGTTCATTGGCCTCGTGTTACGCGCGCCCGTGACGGACCGATATATTATTCCAGCCACGGCGGGATTTAGTAACGCCCTTCTTCCTATTGCTGTCACTTTAGAGCATTCTAAGTAGCGTAATGAAATCGTTTGAGCCGTGAGAAAATCCGAATAAGCGGTTAACTTCTCTGTTTCGTTGCTGGCCGCAGCCGGTTACCTCTGTGCGCGTTATCCAGCCGATCTCGGCCTGAAATCCGTAAAATCACAAAGAGGCAGAGAAAGAGAGGCATACATGTATATATATATGCCAGCAAGTTCACGGCGTAGCGTAGCCGTCTATGGAACTCTCGAGACCTTCACCGTGAAGAACTTGAATCGTAGTTGACGCACCGACCGGTACCAACATGGCGGCTGTGGTCGAGGAGCGGACAAGCAAACTCAACGATTGTGTAATGGCGGCTGAAGCCGGCTCTTGCAGGCCCATGGAGAAAAGGTGAACGTCCTGCGACGCCTCTCCTCTCTCTCTCCCTCTCTCTCCCTCTCTCCCTCTCTTTCTCTCTCTCTCTCTCTCGCCTCTTTCTGCATCATCTCCGCTCCGTCCCCACTACCGAGCCACGAAATTCCTTCCTCTTCCCTCGGATGAACCTCTCTGTCTGTCCCTCCGCTTCTTTCTCCTGGTCTCCCCGACCGAACCAGACGAATACCAGCCTAGCGAAGGCTACAACTACGTTGCCGTGACAAACAAGCAACGCTACACGCGGAGGAAACCTCGTTTCGGGCAAATGTCATCGCCCTCTTCTCGCTAAACAACGTCCATCGGCGTTTCCTCGTTCCTAATTCTCATTTGCTGGCCCCCTCGTTTCCTGCCTCTTCCTGGGCCGCCGGCAACGAACGTTTCCCTCCTTCTGCGCTTCCTACACGCACGCCACGCCGTTCCTGGTCCGCGTTGCGTACCTCGACCGGGCCACCACCCCGGCTTTCGATCATTTTGTTTTTCACTTTTCACAGAACCGCTGTGGCTGGTTTTTTAGCCGACCCGCGCTCCCGGTGTCCGTTACCTAATTTTCGATCGGCCGTCCACGACGACAACGGCGAACGAGATTTAACTCGCGATGGCTTGCATCTGGGAAATCATCGTCGAAGCGTGGTCGCTTCCACTTCCATATTCGATTCTTCTTTTAATGCGCGTCCGAATTAACATCGATTAAGCGAGACTATCGACGGGGAATACTGTACCCGCTGGAGAATCGTATTGATTTCTTTCACGCGGAAATAGTCGAAGCGAGTTTTCGTTTGAACCGGCAACACGTGTCGTTTATCGGCGTCCAGCATAAATAGAAACGAAATATACATAAAATTCCGTACGCCGTCCTTGCCGGTGTTTCGGCAATTAAATTAAAATAACGCGAAACGTGTCGGGCCATAAATATTCAATATTCCTGTGGTAAAAATATGCACGCGCCGAAACGTGTTTCGAAGTTCGCGTTCGCGATTAGTTCACGCGGCCGACGATTCGTTCGTTGCCGCGAGAAACATCGATTAATTGCCGTCCTTTCGATACTTCAGAAGGGGGGGGGGGGGGGCGACGCGCGTTGTAAAAACGATGCTTATCCCTACGACGATGAATCGTCGTGTTTGAAAAAGGGTCGACGCGTCGCCTGGTAGGAGACGAAAAACGTGAAAAGTCAGGCGGAATTGTGTAACTCGAATATCACGGTGAACGAATGGAGAGGAATCTGGGTGGAAGAACGGCAGAGTCGCTTTGGAGAACAGCGTACACCAAGATGGCGGACGTGTGCCTCGTGGCATGGAATCTGATATTACCTCACCGTAGCCCTGGCAGTGACAGTGGCCCTCTCTCCTTTTGCCCCCTCTCGTCGGCCGTTCGCTCGCCTCGTCTCTCCATCGCCAAGCGCCCGATCTCCTTCTCGCGAACCACCTTGACTGTCACGTCGCGGCTAGGAAACTCTACGGCCGCTAGTTGCACGGGGACGGCGATTATTTTTCATTGCCGACGATGCTGTAACTCTTTCCGTTAACGTCTTCCGCTGGACGTTTTCTTTCGAAACGCGGTGGCCACGTAGGGCGCGCGCGATTGTTTCTCGTTCCAACGGACGATACCGTTTGTACGACGTAGTCCGCGTGGTCCTCGCGGTCCAATGCAGCGACGACATTAGTAGCAAATTATTTCAATTGCGGACGCTGCGCGTACTTCTCTACATTTTTCTTTACGCCTCCTCTGCGTAGAAGTCGAATGAGTTTAAAGCCGTCGGTCACGCGAGATTCTATGCGGGTCGCGGTGCGACGGAAAAAGAATAAAAACCGATCGACGAAAAGAATTCGAACACGCGACGCTCGAGTCGTTGAATCACAAGTGTGTCGCGCGTGAATCGCAATCCTGATGAAAGAATCGTCCCGTCGACATTTTCGAGCAACCTTTAGCGCGAAGATCGCGTCGCTGATGTCGCACAGCGTTGATGCGTCGACGCGTTTCATGATCCCGTCGTGGTCCGTTGTTCGTAGACTTCGCAGGCACGTGCCCCCGAAATCGACCAGCGATGACTTAGGACATTAGCGAAGGGATTGGGCAGATACGAATCACGTATTCGCGCTTCCACCTCGACGACGGTACCTAGCGTTCCGATTTCCGCTCAAGTTTCGCTTCCGGTTGGAGACAGAGCGGGAGGTACTTAAGTCGTACGACGTTTCGTATGACCGTCACGGCGAGAAGTTGCGCAATTGTCGGATGTTCCGTAGCGATCGCTCAAGACAAATCGGTACCTAAAAGCGAGTCGCCCGCGATGATGATGCTTCGCAGACCGAATCTTCGTCTCAGTTCCGGCTCGACGAACCGGAAACCCCGGCCAGCATCGTCTCCAGCGGCGGGAACGCGCTCTCTTTCTCTCCGTCGTTTCCCTCCCCCGATTGTACGCAATGGCGGCGGATCCGGTCGAAGTGAGCAACGGTCGGGGGAGGGGCCCGTTTCGTTCGCCAAGGGGGATGGGCCGGACGGGCGAGGGAAAATAACCGGCGTTCAGCAAGGACTCTCGAAGGGAGGAAAACGGGATCGGAAGGTCGCGGCTCGCAACAGCGGTTGCCCTCTCGTCCCCTCCGTTTGCCACTCGGTGCTCGTTAAGATTGCACGGCCGTCGAAGTCGTGGTCCCTCTCTCTCTCTCTCTCTCCTGTCGTCCCGGCCGTCTCCCTTTCTCCCTTTCTCGCCGCCCCCTACCCCTCTGCCCTCCTTGTCGCGGCTGCTCCGTTGCTCGTTTTTCGATCGGGCTCGCTGAACGCGTACGGATCCTGCGGCCAGGAGCGGTGCGTTCCTCTTCTTCGGTCCGCTCCGGCTCACGGTGTCCGGTAGGTGGGTGTGTAGGACATAGCGGACTTGTGCAGTCAAGGACACGTTCCGCTTGCTCCCACAATCACGTTTCGCGTTCGCCGTCTAGCGATGGGACCGATACTCTCCCGCGATGCCCGCGGTATCCACGATCGCGAGGGTATTCGAGGCGCGACTGCGCGCAGCCCCGATCGGGACTTGGACGAACGTCGAACGAGATGACAGGGGGGGCAGAGCGGGTGGCGTTATGTTGCTGGGAACACGTGTTTCGCTATGATACCTTCGAAGCGGGACTTTGAACTTCACACCGCGCGCATAATCAATTCGCAATATGCAGCCGCGTAATTAATTGCCGGCGGTAATCGTCGACCGGGAGCCATCGCGGTGGGAGCTTTTCTCCTGGCCGCGAACGACACGATCCTTATCTGTGCATTGAGCATCGACGCTTTTCTTAACGAAGCGAGGCAACGAATGCCGGGGAAACGGGCACGGGATAGGTGGACGACGCGAGTCTTGCGAACGCGCGGCTAGTCGGGTAATTGGGCGTGCAGTGGAGTAAAGAAATTGTTTTATTAACGTACCCGAGGAGAGAGAGGAAGGAAGAGATTGGGTGGCGAATATACGATTATCTGTTCCATTGCACCGATTCTATTGTTTGTGCGGTGAAAGGTAAACCTCGGATTACTGTGAGCACCTGCGTTTGGTTGTCCAATAAGTCCGTGCGATTTTTATTTCGGAGAGTATTTACTTTCGACGAGCCTTGATCGAGAAGTGTTCGGTCGAAGTGTCCAGTCGCCCGTTTAATCGATTGATTATTGTAAAACTGTTTCGGGTTCAGCACAAACGCCGCGTTTTCATGATTTATTTATTATACAATGAATAAATACGAATGCAACGTTTACATTATCGTGACAGAATAGAACAGACAGACGAGAAGCTTCGATCGACGTACATAAATATTCGGAGCAACTTATGCGCGGCAGTCATTTAAAAGAGTTGAATGAGCTGTGAAAGGAATCAAGCTTCGAGTAATAATTGTTTGCTGTAATTGCCAGGTAATTGTCGGCCGCTCGACTAGAATTATTTCAACAAACTTCCCGCGGCAAACCGTATCGAAGATCCTCGTTGTCCCTACTTTGCTACCAGTCGAACGTTCGTGATTGTACTTCAATGTATTCCACATTGAAATTCTTCGATCGTACTTCACCTCCTACCGAACGTTCGACACGACGTTCAACTTGTTTCTCATCGTAGTACCTAGATATCGACCATCAAAGTATTGGGACACGGAAATTCGAGGCAATTAAACATCTCTTCAGCACCCTTATCAGTTCGCCCCGTTGAACGAACGCGCGCAATTCTATTCGACTAGATTCGAACGTTTTACTTCTGCCGAATGGTACGCGAGAACGGGCCTACGGTACGTTTCAGTAACCGCTCGTACCGCAAAGCGGCCGCCGAAGATGGCAGTCGCACTCAAGGACACATTTATGTACCCCTTATCCTGTTAGCGAGCAGGAATGTCCAGTTCTCGCTGGAGGATTCCCAACAGAACCGCGGAGCTGGTTCGAGCTTTCCGATCCATTAAGCGAGATACAGAGGCTGCTCGTAAAAACGTCGGGCATCGCGTAGAAAATGATCGACTTCCGCAGCATTTCGATTGCTCGACTATCCGCGACAATGTAGGACGTTTTGACTAGCACCTATGTCCCGTAACTTTCGAAAACGAAAATTCAATTTCAATCACGCCGCGGTATTTTACAGTCCTCGTTGTCAACGGGGAACAAAGGGACGCCACGGCCGGAACGACCGATGGACTCCGATAATCACGATTACCTGCGAGAGCGCGCAAAACTCTACCGTAGGGAAGGCGGGGGGGGGGATCATGAAGGATACAGCGACAGGAGGTGGAGGGGAGTAACGCGTAAGGAGGAAAGAACGAAAGGGGAAAGGATGAACAGAAGAACCAGAGGGGGACAGAGGAAGTGAAGTGAATTAGCGAAGGTATACGACCGAAAAGGAGGCCACGATCGTTCGAGTAAACAAGTGTCTTGGCCGCGGCACGACCAGTTCCACCTTTCTCATCTTGTTCCGTCGCGTCGTCCTGTCGCCGTGGCCTTTAACGCGAATAGAGACCCGCGATCCGCTTCGAGACGTGCCCGGGCCGCGAGCCGACGCCACGGTTCCTCTGTCCTCTCGTCGCATTTCTTTAGATTTCGCGTCGCGGCGAAGACGCCGCCGCGCACGACGAACTCCCGATTGCGGGTCGCCGCGGCAAATGGTTTGCCATTTTCCGAGACGAAAGTTCCGGCCCGCTGAACGGTGCGCAGAGCATTACACGCATTGCTGAAGCTTTCCGTACCTATGGTCGTACCGGGACGACGAGTCTGTAACGTCCAGTGTCTCATTTACTTAATGATAACTTCCTCCGTATTCCGGTGGCCGCGGTCAAGTGGAAGACGAGCTTCGTCGGGGAACGACGAGTACATTCTTGTACGCTTTAGGCAATGGGATTCGTCGTTGCATCAGTGGACACCCGATCGACACTATTTATGTACATCTTTCGATTTCTAAACGCGACCTCGACCGAGAGGCTGCCAGTGGGCTGTCGTGTCGTAAGAACACGTGGATCGGTTCACGGGGGTACTCTAGGGGGTCTTGCGTCTACCGTGCGCCCGATCACTTGCGTTAAGCGTGATCTCTCTCGCTTTTCCTCTCCTTCCTCCGTCGTTCAAGATCAAGGCCTCGGCGCATTAGCATGATTGCCGTGCAAGAAAGCAATCTGGGTTAGCGCGTCGTGTGCATAGACGCGCGCGTGTCGCCGGTACTCGCGGAAATTTTATCGCCGTGGGCGCGGTGCGAGTCGCCGATCTCCAGCATTTGGGACAAGGCCTCGAATGCACCTGGGGGGATATTAGGTGTTTCCGCCGAATAGATATCGGCCTGGTCCGCTGAAACTGCGATGGAAACGCGCTCGGTGGATCGTGCAACTGGAAACGCCGGCCAGTGGCCCGACGCAAACGCAGAAGAACAGTTGGACCGAATTGGTACGGCCTGAGCCGAGCCGCGCATGTGAGTCAGTGAGACGTTTGCACTGCCACACCCCGAAATGCATTTTGCATTCCGGACCTCGCCGCAATAGCGAACACGAACACCGCATACCTCGGGGACCTGCGCCGGCTTTCGCTGCAAGGTGAAACACTTCCGCCTGATAGCGTCGCCGACATTATTCATCCATTCGGGAACAGGTTCCTTCGTCGTTCCCGAACTAGGGACACCTTGCTGGCCACGCGTGAATCGGAATTCACCGAGGAATCAACAAAGAAGCTACGGGAATCGCTAGAATCACGCGAAACGATCGAAAACGGGCGTATCCGATGAAACCACGCCGGTTTGCACGTTTTCGACGTCTCATTTCGTGTTGCGGCGAGTCACGCCAGCGTGGTTTCGCACTACTCGTCACACACGAACAAAGTTCTGTCGCGGAAGCCATTCGAAGCGAAGCTTCGCGCTTGATTTCGTTCTGCTGAATCGTGGAACGTTGACGAAGCTTCTGGCCGCGTTCCGTTACGGATAATCGCTCGATGCGAAACGCGACCAGAAACTGTTCCACCGCTCGTTTCGAGCGTCATTTGCAACGAAAACATCGGTCGAATGAGCGCGTGTAACTGTTGGTGTCACACACGGGGAAAACGGTCAAGGCCGCGGTGCGCGTAGATGCTCCCCGTACAGAGCGCTGTAGAAAGCAACGGCGGCGGTCACCGCTGCATTTTCCGATCTCCTCGGCTGGATTCGACCTTGGTGGACGGCTTGGCCGAAGAAACGACCGCGGTCTCCGCTAAAGGAAACGTTCCCGTCGGGGGTGGTCCGGCAAAAAGCCCGCGCAACCATCTCCGAACGGCCAGGTCGCGTTGAATTACGGTAAATCTGCACACTTGTCGCGACAAAGCCGATCGCTCAGTTCCTATGGTTAAACAGCCATTTCTACGAATCGATGTTTCCTTTTGTCGTTGCAACGAACTACGCCGACCAACAAACACCATCGTTATTTTCGTCGCCGAACAAATTTACTGTTACAAAAAGCTTAGCGTTAACTCGAAGCTCGTTACAGTTTCCATTATATATTGTTACGACCAGGTTTTCGACGCCAAACACGGGCGAAACCTTTCGTCCCGGTTCCCGTTCAACGCCCGGGGAACTGTTGTTTATTGCGTTAAAATACGCTGGTTATTCGCGGTTATTCTGGAACGCCAATTACCGTTCCGAACGTCCCATCGATCGGTGTATGCGCAATTAAAATCGCCCGGCCGTTTCCCTTTCGGGAATTCCTGGCCAAAGGTTGCTCGCAATATAGTTTTACGTTTTACACCTTCGCCACGGAGACAAAGAGTTTCCCCGAACTCGTTGCGTGTCCGGTTATGGAAGGGTCTCGATGATCGCAACCACGGACCGGGGGGTTGAACGAGGAAATTGCACGACCATATTTTATCGGAACCGCCAAGCGGTTGCCCGTCGAGGGATAAGTTCGTGCCATCGAAAGTGGACTGCGGATTACCTCGAACGATTGTAAACTTGGGGGTGAAGAAAAGGAATGTTTGGCCCTCGTGAAAGATTTCGGTCTCGCGTGGCACAATTTCGGTCCGCTTAACCACCCCGGCCGCCTGGACGTTACTTTCCGATCGGCTGTCGCAAATTTTACGACATCGGCTGCGCAGCAATCCCCGTCGGTTCGAATTTATTGGCCCGCCATTGAATTACGAATAATCGGGTCAGAGAATTGCACTTTGCTTCCGAGAACTGCGTTCCTTTTGACGCTACCCTTCGACTGGGAATCGTTTGCCGTGGACGGGGTGGTTGCCATTTTGGGAAACAAAGGCCTCTCTACCTTCCCGGATACGCTGTCTTGCCGTTCCGTTCTTTAATGCTTCTGAAATGTTAAAGGATATCTTTTAGGATGGACAAATGCCACGCCCGCAAGGGGGGAAACCAGCCGGCTTTATTGGCCCCTATTACGGAAACAATAATTACAAAGCTAAAGGAATCAGAGAACTTCTCCATTTCACGGGCAGCCCTGCAACTTTTAATTCCTCCAACATTCCTGCATATAAACCTCGCCTTTCGTAACAACTACGGTAACTTTCCACCGAGCTGGAACACCGTGGAAACCACCCATCTACACACCTCCGCCTCCGAGGGGCACCGAGCAGCCGAACGATACATCCTTCAACCGGGGGGAATCGCAAACCCGGACCACGCACGTACACAAGTTACTTGCGCGAAGATACGAACAAAACGAAAATCCCTCGACAACGTTAACCTCGATCGCGTCGCGCTAATCGGCTCGAAACCGCGCCGACCGTGGAGCAGGACGAAAGACCTGCATCGCCGCAGAAGCGGCTAAACAAGTGGACGAGAAAAATCGGAGCAGTATCGGTCCGAGGCATGGAATCGAAAGGCAGTCGGTCAGAAATATCGGTAAAAAAAGGTAATGAGTCGAGGCGAAACCCTTCCAGACACGGTGGAAAAGCATCGGGCGGAATCGGGCGGAATCGGTCGGAATCGGGCGAAGGTGAGCTTGCAGCGGCACGGCCAACCGAGCCGAGCTGAGACGAGACGAAGCGAGTCGAGCGAACCGAACCAAGCGACGTGGATACAAGAGCGTTGTTAGGTCATTGACTGCCGGTGGCCACCGATCCGCGAGCATTCAAGGACAGCCGCCTCGACGCCTCGCGATCGCCTTCTCTCCCCGTACTTTTTTCCCGCGCCTGCCTTCCCTCCTCTTCCTCTTCTTCTTCTTCGCCTTTAACTAAATCCCTCCCTCTCTCCCTCACTCCCTCACTCCCTCACTCCATCTCTCTCTCTCTCTCTCTCTCTTCCTTTCGAAAAACCCCACCGACGCGAGCCGTTTCAGGATCGCCTTCTCTCCCCGTACTTTTTTCCCGCTCCTGCCTTCCCTCCTCTTCCTCTTCTTCTTCTCCTTCTCCTTCTTTTTCTTCTTCGCCTTTAACTAAATCCCTTCTCTCTTTCTCTCTCTTCCTTTCGAAAAACCCCACCGACGCGAGCTATTTCAGGGACGACTTTATTAATGGGCTCTGGTACTTTATCATTTTCGTACGGCGGACTCTGTCTGACGTTCGCGGGCGCGCTCGTTCCGGTGATCACCGGCTGCGTAAGGTGTCAAGATCGCCCGGGAACGCGCGTTGAAAACCGTGACGAACGCAGGAACGCCGGCAGAAGTTCGGTTTCGCGAATTTCAGCGGCGACGCGCCGCGTGAAATTTGTTCGCGCCCGTCCACCTTATCCCTTTACGATGATGTATATTAATTCCGCGCGCTGGATCGAAACGCGAGGCGGTTCGTATCCGAGCGATTTCGAGTTCAAAAACGGGGGGGGAAATCGCGAATGAAGCGATCCGGGTGCATTAGGTAACGCCGACGAAAACTGCGATACCTTCGCTAACACCGTTTTCAGCTCACGCAGGTTGCCCACGCTGCTTCTTATCGGACGCGTCGACCAGCGTCAGCTGAGCAAACTGCGAGCTAACTGTTCGCGGGTAACGCGTGCAACTTGGGCATTTCTTTTCTCGCGAGGACCAGCGCGGCGCCAAGACCAACTCCCCCAGTCAGTAAAACATGATTCACGTTGGTGAAGATGCGAGCGCGAGTCGTACGCGGCGCCCGGGAACGTTCTACGGTGAAAACCCGAACACGTAGCTGCTTCGTAACGGAGCCGAGGCCCGTGGCGAATTTTTGCGCGAGGAATGCCAAATGTCAACAGCGGCCGCGGGCCCCGCGGTGTGTACGCTTCAATTTGCGAAAAACGACATGTGCCCTGGCGTTCGCGCATACGGTATATCGGGGATAATGAACGAGACGCGGACGAACGCGAACGCGCTCGCACAATACATTCGGGTCATGGGAAGAAAACCGACGCAAGGGGTTACGTGGATTTCGTGGCCGGTGTTCGGTTCGTGCCGCACGCATTTCCGTTTTCGTGCTTTTTGTTATCGTTCGTGCCTTTGCCCATTTTTTCCCCCCCTCTTTCCTTCCTTTTCTCTTTTTTGCTGCTCATTACGAGGCTTGCTCGCGCCACGTGGAGGATCGTCGCAACAAACGAATGCGGTTCCTTTATTTGTTCGGGAAACGCATTGAACGGCGAGTGAATTGTACGGTACCTTCGACTACCCGTTTCGAGGCAATAATAATGTAGATAATTCGGGGGTTTAGAATTTCTACGGCTTCGGACGGTTCTCGGAGGCAGATAGAAAAAAGCAGACGAAAAAATGGGACAGCAAGGAACGAAAGGCGAGCGGCACATTGCCTCGCCTGGATCGAGGATTCTCGCAGATAATCGATTCGATTTTTCCAAACTTTTCGCACCAGATGCGGGGGCCCACCCTCGCGGAGAGGAAAATCTGGGTCGTGGATGGTAAACGCTGTTCACGCGAGGAACGGGATGAAAGGGGTTCCGTTCGAGGTATTTCCACCGATGAGAAAGGGGGATCCGTGAATATTGAATGGGCTCGTTTTCTATGAACCGTTCGACCGAGTTTTCAATAGGGCTGGAACTTAGCGGCGCGTACGAGAGCCAGATCGGTTTCGTGAGAAAGAAAAATCCCCGCCGGCCTCGAAAACGTAGTCCTTTCGACGGGGCTTTGCGGTGAAATCGTTTCCGATGGCCTTTCGATGCTCGCACGACCGGCGCTCTTAAACCCGTGGGCACTCCGGCGAACCTGTACGATCATTAAAGGACGTTTAAATGCCCTGGCGATTGTCTGCTACGGCTGGACGAACAACTGCGACCGGCGAATAATTTTCGGATCGCCGGCATCGTAATGGCGGCCTTTGTTGGGCCAGAAGTCCGGCGTTTAGCGTCGTCGAGTGTTGAAATACGATCAGGATTACGACACCCAGATTAAGATAGGGTTAACCGAAAGGAGCGCGTCTCGGAAGCCTTCAACAATGATGCCGGTCGCCCGGTGACTCGGTGTAATTTACAACTCGATTTCACCGGAAAGCTTATTTGGTAAATTGTTGTCGAACGCGAGTCAACTCCCGGGATATCCTTGTGGTCGGCAGTCTGCCTTAAGACCGTAACCCTTTCGACCCTGCTTTATTTTCCCAATAAGCGACAATGCGTGTCCAACGCGGGCCAATCACCGATACATTGTGACCGGGGACCCTTCGCACGCCTTCTGGCCCCCAGTCGTTTCCGAAGATTTCTCCCCGCGTCGGATAAGACTAATGGCAGGTCTTCCAGCCAGGCGAAAACGGGACAGCCATCTTGAAATCACGTCGGCGGGTCGCACGATAATTTGGTGGAAATTACGTCACATCCCGGTGGCCGGCCAGTGGGTACCTTTCAGGAATTTATAACGGAACTCGATTTCGTCATTCAGGATTCCGTGGCCGCTCGTACGTGCGTTGGGTTTATTTTTAGACGCGCGGTTACGATCGTCTTGCCGTCGACATCAACGGCACAGGTGATGCCTCGTCGCGCTTCGCCCCTCGATCGAGCGATCGCAGTTTCCGCGAGACGCGGCCGATTTAAGGATCTCGTGCGCCCGATCGTAAATTGAGTCGCGTCGCGAACCTCTCAGGTCGCGCCGCGCGCGTACCTTCGCATCGCCGCCGCGAGACGTGCAAAATAATTTGACGGATCGATAAGCTATCCGAGCGGAGGGAACGGGCATTTTTACGAGGCGACAAAGGATAATTGCACGGCGGGCCCGATGCGAAAACGAATCGCTCGTTATTAGCGGCGCACGGATCGTTAATGGTAATAAGGAATCGATGTTGCACGGTAATCGGCCGGCAGAAATTGTCCCTCGTAACGAACCGACAGAAGGCGATGGCGTAAGGCCGATGATAAAGTACGAAAGTGAGATTGTCCGAAAGAAAAACCACGGGAGTTATTTGTACAATCGTTGGGGAGGGGGTGGTATTACTCGCGCGGGGTAATTTATTCCGTGCGATCCTGCGCGCATGCCGTGCAATTAATGCAGATGTTCGACGTGGATAAGCGGGGGGGAAAAAAGTTCCACGAGAAATAAGCGAGTGAGCAACGAAGTCTGTTACAGCCGGGAAGCAGGTTCTCCCTCGTCCTTATAACAGCATAGTCATTCATTCTTAACATCGAGTAATTAAATTCGTTCTCCATAATACTGTTCCCGTCCATTTAACCGATTATCGGTTAACCCCCGTGCCATCGTCGCCGTAAAAGTGCGATCCGCAAACAAGATATTGCGGTTCGAATGCGCGACAGCTTATCGGCAATTTCGAAGACCGCCTCGGCCGCCCATTAATTTCCACGGACAAAACGATCGGTAAAACCGTATGCAAATGTCCCGGTGCCGACCGAGAGTGACGTTGAGATCGATCGCGATACCCTTTTCCGCACAGCCGATCGGAACACGGCCAGGCTTTCCCACAAGGTGTGCCTGTGGGATATGGAACAGAAATATCGAATGTACGGTAAGGTGCTACTGAAGAGCGGAGTATCCGGTAGGATAACTCGAACCACCTGTCCGTCTCTCCCACGCTTCTATTCGATGGACCGATGGATGGATGGATGGATGCTCTCTAATGCTAGAACCTATGCCAGTGGTTCTTAACCGTCACGAAATCACGGAACACTTTTCATTCGAGGGAAAATTTCAGGAGCGTCGAAATCGTTGAGGTCGTACAACTGCCAACAGAAATATTCCTGAGAATACTTTTGATTAAAAATCATAGATTACGGATTCTGTGCAACCGTAGAAGAAGGCGACGTTAATTGAAAAAAGTGTTTCATAATTTCGCGGAACGCTTGTACGCGTTAAGAACCACTGACGCACGGGTATCTCGAGCAAGGGAACGAGAAATAGATCTCTCGGCCCCCTCTCTCACCTGCGTCCCTTCCCCCCCCCTATTACTCTAGGACAAAAGACGAAGATAGGAAGGAAGTTGATTCTCCTTTGATCCTGTTCGAGCGGAATCGATTGAATCTCGATCGGAAGAAAGTATCTTTCGACGAGTTCCCTCGTGCAACGCTCAAGGTAAACCACGGGATACCAGTTTGTTTGACTGGTTGAAATTTGATTACTCGACGAATCGATGATTTTATTCGTCTTTTTATCGTCGACGAGACAGCTGGTACCGAATAATTAAGCTATTCCAATTTATTATACTTAATATTCCTTAATGTCTATCGTTGGGGTATACTTCGAACGGCATCCCGTTCCCTAGAACAACGCTGAAAGCGTCGAGGTATCCGACGCGGTGTGCGTCTCGATACGAAATAAAATATCGGATTACGTTCCTTCCAAAACGAAATATTTGTCGAACAATTCCGGAAATTCCGTGAGCGAGGGGACGCGTCGAAAAATATCAATTGAAAGTGGGTCGTTTCGGCAAACATTGGCCGACCCGTCGACGAACGTCTCGCGCGCAAATTGCCGTTCGTAAAAGAACGACAATATTCGACGGAAGGTTCGGCCCGCTCAATTATTACTCGAGCGAACGCTAATATTTAACGCGACTTCGATTTCTATTCGCCGTGTTGCCGGCCCTCGCAATTACGAGCAAAATGACGAAGTGGTGGCAGGGTGCACGGTTATGAACAGCAATAAATAATAGGACTAAATTATCGCTCGCAGTCGTTCCAATTTGCGGACAGCCCTTTCAGGTATGCGCGTCTACCTGGCCGTTTACGCCACGCTGATGACACTTCCGCCAACCCCCGAACATTGTATACGGCGGGGCAGTAAACGAGCATTTTCCAAGGGGGGCATCGTAGAAACGGGGGAGAAAGAAAGGCGAAAGTGGCGACGGTGGCTCGTCGAAGATTTTTAAGCCTTGCCTACTGTCCGTAACGGAATCGGCGGTTTTTTTCGACAATGTTTTTTACCTCCCCCCCTCCGCCCATTGACTACCTTTTCTCTAATCCTCCATGTTGGCCAAACGCGAACCCTTTTTTATGGAGGTCGAGATTTTCCAGTGGCCACCGCTGGTCGTACGGTAAATAGCCGTAATGCAGAAACTTTATTGCACGCTGAATAGGCGTCGGTTCAGCGTTGAAACGCGTTCCCCTTTCAACATTTTAAGAGCCCCACGGAATTTACGGAACATCCCTCACCTCTTTGGTTACGACGGTAAAAAGGCTCCGTCGGTTCGCGCGAACGTTTCCGTCGAATACAATATATCATCCGCATCTGTTCCGTCTCCTTCGGCGAATTGGCAACGCGTTTCCCCGAAATCGACGAACCTCCCTGCGACGAGTTACCGCAACGCCGCGAACCGACGCAGAGGTGTATCGAATTAATGAGATTCCTTTTGTACTGGACCTTGATGTCTCAACTGTTGCCCATCGCTGTACACGTTCATGTATATTTGATTTTTCCGCTGCCAATATTGCCCGCTTATGCGCTCGCAAACAGTATATATCTCGTGCGCGGGACATAATTTATGGCAGCTTATTAGACGCGTGTATTATCGGCGGCGTCATCGATGTCTCGAAAAACCACCTCTAACGAACTCCGTGCTTAGATCGCTCGATTGATATTTATAGACGCGCTCCAATACGTGAACAGGATACGTTGGAATAGATTCACCGAACACGATAACATAACGAGTTACGTACGCCAGCGACAATAATTAACAAGCACGTTGACCCATTTTCGAATGGCTTTAATGGACTAAACACTAAACGGTTAACGGCTCCCCGTTCGATTCCAATTCATAACGCGCCGGTCGTCGTTAATTTTTTCTCTTGCACGCGTCGCGCACTTTTTTGCCGAGCGGCGAATTAGCGGAGGAATGTTTCTTTTTCTTTTATTTCCCCGGAGCAACCATCGGAGATTTAAGCGAGAAGGGAAAAAAAAAGTGACTTCGCTTAGCGAGTGCTTAACTTTTGGTTTGCGCGATGCAAAAAGTGTGCGCCCGCTGTAATAAGCTTTGATCTGAACGACGGAAAAAAGGGTTGGAAAAAATCCAGTCACGGGTCACGGATATTTAGGGGGAGTTTGAAAAACTCGACTCGAGGAGCTCGAAGGATTAACTCGAACCGGCAATTCGACGAGGGTGGTTTTTACGACGCGCTTGAAGGGTTAGATCCGAGGAACCGTGGATTACCCTTTCAAATATGTGGCCCCTGCCGCTTTTCGAATCCTTTTTTTTCCTCTCTTTTTTTTTTTTTTTTTTTTTTTTGCTCAGGCCTAGGCGAAGCTCGAGGATTAGAAATCCCCAAAAAGTGTCAGTACCATATAAATATTTAAGGAGCCAATTATGCTCGGAGATGATATCGTAAACTATCGGAAACATTGGAAATTCTAAGCGAATTTCCATGAACGTTTCATGCAGAATCTAACAGAAACCCGTAGGGAAATATATTCACCCATCGATTTACGATCCATGTACAGCTCGAATCACTGTTCGGATGGTCGAAACGCTTTGATTTGCAGGTGAGATACAGCGATCGTGACGGCGAACATTCCGACGCGAAAGGGTTTATGGCGTCTTTTAAAAGTTAAACGTGGAAAAGCATTTGCCTGGGGAATACTTCGCCGAGCAGGCACATAATTGAAGGTGAGCAAAAAAAAAAAACCTGCTAGGGGCGAAAGGATTAAGTCGATGATCGCGCGTTTAACGACGGTCGTGTTTCGAGGGGTTGAAAGGGTGGCGAGGAAAAGCTGGCTGGGTTTTCTCGCAAAAATGACGGGTCGTGCGAGATTAAAGAAACGTCGATACGCCTTGCGAAGTACGGAGGGCCGGTGGAACTTCCCAGGGAATTCGACGAATTGCCCAAATTGAATCAAGGCAGCCGCCCAACGAAACGTTTTATTGCTTCCACTCAAATCTTCGTTTTCGAATCGCGTCGAACGTTTCACGGCAATCATTCGCCATAAACCGAACCGCGCGCCTTCGATATTTTACCGCACCCCCGCTTGCAACACTTAATTGCCCAATGATAAACGTAAATGGATTAAGCGCGTTTCGGGCAGCGGCGCAATAAATCACGAACACCTTCCGACGCGACACAATGCCTTCGTACAATAATTCGAGATTAACGCGTTCACCGTGGAAGCTTAACTGCGACGACAATATCTGTACAATACGATCGCGAGAAGGATTTTGCCCAATGGTCGCGAGAAACGTGCGACACGGGTGGAAAAGATCGCGGAATGCCGAGGGACGGCCGGGCGCGAATTTAAATTGCAAAAAGATGATAGAAACGTGAAAGTTAATCCCGGCGAAAACTGGAAACGTCGTTTGCATGCTGTACGAACGATGATCGATGGATCTCTCGTAAATAAGGACTCCTCTACAAGCGGGCGACCGATCGTGGAAACATTGAATACCGTATTAGGTCTTACGCAATCCGTTCGACGGCAGGTTGGACGATTTGAATTAAAAACGAACGGGACGAACGGCAAAAAAAGGCACACACTAGGCACGAATATTTCAGACGGAATTGTACGTATCCTTGAGCGTTTATCACTCGTTCGTCGTCCTGCTAGCCAGTTCACTGACACGGCTGTACCATCGAGGAGTCCGGCACTGTCAAGGTCCGTCGGTTCTCCTCAATGGCGTCGTTCTGTCACGCGATTTACCTACGGTAATCGACACACCTCGCCGCGAAGGACGGCCCTACGACGACGCCTCGTTTCCACGATTCTAATCGCGAATACGTGCATACGATTTTCATGGAAATCGGTACGCCGTATTGGGATTCACCTACGTGAAGCATTTGTCGTTGGAAAATCGTGCGCCGGCTGGAAAACGCACTCAAGTGTCGCACTTGGCGTCCCTGAGAAGACAATCGGATCGTCAACTTTAGTATAGTGTAATTCGAATTAATATTAGGCCGCGGTGCGTAAAATTGCCGACGGTAATCAAGCACCTGCTTGGAACGTACGGTCGTGGACAGGTAGATAGGACAGATATCGATGAGATTTAATCGACTACAAAATATTGTTACAAACTTAGCTTTCATTTATTCTGTATTGTCACGGTACAGAGATTATTTCGTGAAAAATTCCAGGTAATATTTGAGGGGATCAGAATCCGATCAGTAGTCGAATCAAATAAATCCATTAGATAAATCAACACTTTCATGCGCAAGCAATAGGTGACGGTACCACGATTGTCATTCTTTGCCGAGGAATTTGTGAGAACCTTATTTACCTCGGTTCGAATGCTAACGAACTCGCACCGATTGACTTCCGACCCCACACATTTACATTTGTTATCCACGCGATCCACATTTAACGAGATAATCAGCCATTTGTCGCGGGGCCAAAAGTCGACGAACGCGCAATAAATTACGCGTCGAAGGCGATGCTCTGCGTTGCCCGCCTTCTGCTTGGACTAGGGCTCCCAACTTCTGTTGCTGTCCATGCTTCGGGAAACACCGCAGAGCCGATAGCTGATCGAAAAATCAAAACCTACCCGAGGATTTATTTTCACCGGAGTTCGGCCAGCTTCGATGGGCCCGTTTTTTTCCGGGCACGCCAACTTGGCCGGCTTCCCTAGTAATTAGCGATTGCCCGCGTTCGTGACGAAACGGTCGAGTACCTCTTGAAAGCCGACCGCTCCTCTCCCTCGTCTTCCATATGGCGCAATCCTTTAACTTTGTAATCGCTACCGTGAACGCCCCCCCCCCCGGAACGAAAACACTGTGAAAAATCAAAATTTACGAACCGGTGTGTGAAGAGAGGCGTGCACGCGTGCATCGCACCCTTCGTATTCAATTTCTCGCGCACACACGGAACAAGCCAGATCCTTGCCAATGTTCACGCGCAGCATATCTGTACGGCTAGTCGTAAAATACGAAGAATAACGCGAACGCAACGAAAAACATAGTTGCTCCAATCGGTAACTGTACCACAGTCGCCATGGAATCTCTTTAATCGTCCTTCTCATTCGGGCGATTCTGTTCCCTATGTGTTAAACAACGTTCGTTTGTTACTGGCCGCGCGGACGATTTCCCGAGCGGCCGTAGATTCGAACGAGACGAGGCGAGGCTTCTCCCGAGGCCCTTGTTATCGGCAGCAAAAAGTCCCGCCGAAGAAGGGATACCCGGGGGGGGGGGGATCGTTCGCTCGCACTTTCTACGGTGCGAACCCTTCGATATATTCGGACGGCGACAATGGCCAGCTTTAAATCGTCCCACACGTAGCATACTGTACAATTGGTACCGCAAGTTCCAGAGACACGACTTACTTGGTTCACTTTTGCTGGTTAACGGTAACTCCGTCAAGAGTCAGTGAGTCAACGAGTCAACGAGTCAACGGGGACGCAACGCTGGTCCCCACGCACTCGCTCGATTGCTCGAGAATCGATCTTCCTACGTGCATGCACGAATACCTGTATACGTATACCTATGCGGTTGGTGTACGCGCCGTCCTCTCTCCTCCTCGCCCATCACCTTGGCCGTCGCGTCTCTTCCTCTCTTCGACAGCGGACCCTCCTCCTCCTCCTCCTCCCCCCTCTCTCTCTGTCGCTTCCATCTTCATGTCTCATACCTGTACGTACACTTGCCCGATGATGCAATCCTTACGTGTCCACCGTGTTCTTTTCGTTCCCTTTATTTCCCCCGCCTTCTCCTCTTTCTCGCGGTTCGCCCGGCAGCTCTTATTCGGCACACGAAATTCTATTGGCGGCCGTGGTTTAAATTCGTCGATTTCGCGTACCTCGTCTCGTTTCGTTCTCACCGGTTCTCGCTTCGCGGCCACGTTACCCCGTCTCTCGCGAACGTTTGTCCCACGCGGCGAGGCACCCGGGGCTGACAACTGGGACGCGAATCGCCGTACAAGTTTGCGCTATCGCAGCTCCAACGACGATTCGGTCGTCTTCGCGTCACAATTAGGACGCTTGCGTTCCTCTTTTTCACCCCCCCAGGCGCGAGGGATCGCAACGAATAGCGTCGTGCATTCGTTTGCAACTTTCCTGGCGCCCGCTGTTTTCTCGCGGACGATACAGTGGGCATGACCCGCGTCCGCTGGCACGGGGGTAGATTTTTGCGGGCCCGGAGGACCCTCGTTAGACGCGAGGCTAATTAAAGTTCAAGCGAGGACAGAGATAATGGCTGAAAAGATGAAAAGAAGAGCGAGTACCGCGACCGCGGCAAGAACTCGCCGAGTCGGGATAACTGTACTCTACCTCCACTGTGCTTTTGTCCTTTCTGTCTTCCGCCGTGTCCATTCGTGCTACCTTTTTTGCATCGTTTCCTGTGCACTCGGAGCGCAGGATATCGCGACGAAGAAGAGCGTCCACTTTTACGGAAACGGAGACGCCTCGCCTTTTAACAACACCGGTGAAATAATTCCAGCGCGTCCCGTCGCGAGCAAAAGTAATTTCCCTCGCGAACGAAAGTAATAGAGAGATTCTTGATCGAACGATCGGTACACGGATCGAAATCACGACCGACGTGTAATCGGAACAGGTTAGTCTCGCCACGGTTGCACAACTCGGGGGGGCCTTGTCTCCAGCGACGAAAACATTTCGAATCCCTTTGATCATACGATAATAGACCGGTCGATATCCAAATCCTTGAACGGAATAACAATAAAACCTCTTTAAATCACCAATTTCGACATACAATGCTTCTCCTTTCTCAAAGTCTCCGACTGTCGAAATAGTCGTCACTTTTGGGGCAAAGTTTCGTAACCCTTTCGACGGGACGCTCGTCGGAACTGAGCGTCCCTTCGCGCGCGTCAATAAACGACGAATCGAACAAATTTCTCGGTGCGCACGAAAGACGAAGGTAAGTCCTCATTTTTAACCCTTTAACCGGGGGGTCGGCGAGCAGAGGCGTCGCTTGTTCGAATTCGGATTCGTCGCGACGCGAGAAAACCGTGTGAAAACTGAATCGAGAATACGCCCGATCGAACCAGCGAATGACGTAAACCATCCGACTCACAGATGAGAGAGTCTGGCGTTTTCCATTTCACCGGCGCGCTCGCAGAATTTCCCTCCGGGTTGTTCACTTTTCACCTCGATCAACGAGTGCATATGCCCCGCATTGACGCGATTACGTCGACTATCGGCGTACGGCGCGCGTATGAGCGGCGTACTTTCGATCCCGCGTGCCGATTCCATACCAATTTGTTCCTTAAATGCGATCGCCACGAATGCGTTTCAACGTTTCGTTCATACGCACGCGTCAAATCGCTTCCCTCGATCGAGGAACGAGCCACGCGTCGTTCGTCCGAGATGGGCTTCTTCGCTCGTAAAATGATTCGACAGTCGGAAGATTATACGACGCCTCGCGATACTCGATACGCTGTTTCGAAATGCGTACACGAAACGCGCACCTGCTCGATTAATTGGTTATTCTACGATACGATCGCCGAATTCCCAATTCCTCGTTTCTGCTTCGCACCGCGCGATTGGTGCACGCGATCGCGCGAGGAGCTACTCATATTCCTGTAAGCATGAGGAACACCTATCCGCCGTACTCGAAGGTGGATAGCGACGGGGTCCATGAGAAATCACGGCTTTCGTGCTGGCCGGGAAGTAGGCACGTCGCGCAAGGCCAGGCGAGTCGAAAACAGACGGGCGGAAGATTTTAGAGAAGGAGATAGACCATTGGGCAGAAGGTAGATAGTCGGTCGATTAAAGTACAACATACTCGAGCGACCCAATTTCCGGATAGTAACCCTTCCCCACCTCGAGCGGTGACGCAACCTGCGGTGTCCAGGTTGTTTCCTCGTACCCTGAGCGGAGGGGGCCGTCAGCGGAGGCGAGCTGGAAAAGCACAAAAAGGCTTCGCCTCGACTCGACCGACCGAAATGCCGGCCACGTTTTATCGTGCTGTACGACGAGCTGGTTCGTGCTGCTTTCATTTCAAAATACACTTGTCTCCGTGACATTCGCCGATTCGGCGCTCGCTGCGCACAGACGCGGCGACGTTGTTTCGCTGGTAACCGAGAAGGTACGATCGAAACGCTGCGTTCAGTCGACGTTAATCGCGGTTCGAAAGCGGACGCGTGTTCCCGACGACCGCGACGAACGTCGCTCTGCGCGGAATGCGAAGATCTGGAAACGATCTTCGCCCGCCGTGCGTTTCGATCGATTTGACAGAGGCCTGCAATCGATACCAATCGTTGCGAAACACGCCCCGACGAACACGACGCTCCGTGTTCGCGCGAACCTGCCTGCGCACGCTCGCACAGCTATTCCAGCGGCAATAATTCGATGACGGGGTACCAGTGCGTTCGCGCGAACCGTACCCTCGCGCGTATGCGTGCGCGCGTAGCTGATAGCAAACGACGGACACGCACACGCGCACGCGGGCACACATCGCAAGAGGGAACGCGTGTTCAGCAGGAGGCTATACAGGCCGTGCGCGAGGCTGAGAGTGGGTTCATCGGACGCCAGCGGCCGCGGATTTACCGTTAAGTCTTCTTGGCGAAACCCAGAGTCCACACCGGCGCTGGCTTCTTCCTTCTTTCTTCTGCCTTCGTTCCTCGTCCAGCCGTTTCTCCCTCTTCCGCCGCTTCTGTTTGTCCGGTTGAATTCCAGCAGCCACCGCCGCGCCGCGCCGCGCCGCTCCGCGCCGGTCACCAGTTCCTTCGACGAGAACCGGAAACACAAATGTCCCCCGGTGTCCTGGGACGACCGAGGTTCGCCGATTTTCCGGGTCACGGAACCAGTCCCAGAGCCCCGCGCGGACTTCACTTCTGTCTTCCATCGTCCGACCCCTGGGCTAATCGTTGCCTTCTGCGGGGTTCGAGCGAGACGAGCGTTCGGTCGCCAGCTTCGTACGCATTTTCGTTTCGCCTTCGTCCCTCGTCTTCTTCTTCTTCTTCTTCGTCTTCTAATTCTCGCCCGATGACGCGTGCACGAAAATGCGACACGATTCTAATCTCGACCCGAGCGAAGCGGATTCGAGGATCTGGCAGACGAGCCCCGGGACTGATTTAAAAGTCTAGAAACTGGGCGGCGTGGAATTTAAAGATGTAGGAACGACTGGTGTCAAGGTTTCCCTGTTTCTTTATTGACCTCCTTGCCCCTCCCCCTTGTGCTCCTTCGTGAGCGAAATGTGCGCAGCGGACTATCATTATTCAGAAAGAAAGGAGGGGCGTGACCGACCGAAAGATGACACGAAGGAAAGTCCCGGGTTTGTAGAATTCGGAGGTCGTTGCCCCCTCCGTTCAAGGTTCTCTGAGTCACGTGCAAGATTCTGGCCACGCTTCCATCAATCCGACCTGGGGCATAACTCGAGTGCAGCAATCCGCGACAATCTCTTACCATGAAGAATCGACCACCCCCTCCCTTCCCACACACCTTCCATCTTCCTCTCGTTGCGGAAATTTTACGGCGAATTTCTTTCCGTGCCAATTATCTAGCCTACCTCGGGCCCACGGAAACGGAATAGAAGCAAGAAGTTCGTTGCCACTGCCTCGAAAGTATCGGAAGGTACCTGGACCAGCGAGACGCTGCTTCGCGGAATACAGATTCCGCGTAACCGCGATGAAGCACGCAGATCCTCGAATACCTATGTCGACACCGGGTCATCGTGTTCCGTCGAACGAAGATTAAACGATTCCCTGGAACCACCATGATTCGCCCCGCGAATAATTCTCGCCTCCACTTCGCACGTAAATCGTTCCCGAGTGATCGATCCTTGAAGATAGTTAGATACCAGTCCACGCGGGCATTGTCCGAGGTGCGCGATTTTTTGTCCGAATGCAGCGATCGTTCACGGAACGGTTGCAAACGGATTTCGCGGAATCGCGACGGCGAACAGATTCCGTTGCGCGACGTTCGCGGTACGCGTTTTTCACGATGCAAGGCTAAGGCCACCTGTGCAACGGCCCCCACACCCTTCTACGTTACTTTCTTCGCGGTTCCGTTAAATACCCGGCACCGAACGCGATCGCAAATCCAGGTGCGGAGGTCAACTTGCGTCAGGTTAGGGTTCTCGTTGCGTTTCTGCCCGCTATTCCCGGCTCTGTCACGCATGCACGCGTGCTGGCACAGGTGCCTGGTAATCGGACCGGCTCACTTTTTCCTCGGGGTCAGCGTGGCGTGCGGGAATTCGTTCGTATTATTGTCGTGATCGATCTGATCGTTAATTGCCACGGCGGGGGTGGGTTCGAAAATGTTCTAGGCTCGTACGAGGATTTTCTTTTTCATTTTTTTCTTTTTACCCCTATTTCCTTTTAGGGTACAGGTTCCAATCCTACCTATACGGTTGGAGACAAAAGAAAAACACTCTCTCCTTCGTCACACTCCGTCCAATCCACGCGTTGGGCGCTTCGTCTAACCGAGTCTCCGTCGGTGTTACGTAAATTGACTGATCGGCCTTTGTTGTGTTATTTAATGCCAATGATCGACGCAGCGAACGTTCACGTGGACCTTCGAATACCGTCTGGAATAGAGCCTGGACGATGAACGAAAGGGGAATCGTATATTTCGGAGGCTTTCAAATCTTCGTTTCCCTCGATCGGTTGCACGAAATGCCAATCGTATCGGCGTCTCCGACGCTTGTGCCTGAACGATTTCTTCGTTCGCCAGGAACGCAAGCAAGATGGACACTCCGCAACAACCGTTCCTCGCACACTCGATACCGCTCGTTTGAGAGTGAAACCAGTTGTTCCGATTTCGATCGGACTTTCCTGAGATGTCTTCCTGTCCTCCGCGAACGTCCTTTCGTTTTTTACTCGTGATCCGGCTGCTCTATTTCAACCAACCGAAACCAACCTGCGCCTTGTCCCGTCGCGACGAACATTTTTGTCCCTCGAACGATGAACGGTCCGACCAGAACTGTACATCTTTCGCGTCGCTGGAAACGCGAGGCGATTTCACGGACCATCGAGGCAATCGTTGCTCCGATTCTCTCCGCGGCGGAACGCGAGCGTTCAAAGATCTACGGCGGGAGAGCCTTCCGCAGGGATAAAACGCGAAACGATAACGTCGTAAATCTGTAACCGTGGCGTGGAACAAGCGCGGAGGGTGCCGCAAAAAGCGTTGCAAATAGAACGGTTGTTGGAATCGACGGCCGCGAGTAGAGTTCGCGTAGCGGCAACAAAAGGTGTTTTCGTAAAAAGTCATGAGAATCTCCGTGGCAACTTTACGATCCAGTACAACGGGAAGGCAAATCAGATGTCGTCATGCTGGTACCCGCTGGCTTCCTAGACGCCGTCTCTGTATGCTGGCACGGGTGGCCGATAAGCGACGATCGATCGGCGAAACGGGTCGACGAGCGTTGCCTCTGCCACGCTTTTTTTTTCTTCCTTTTTCGCTATTTTGTTCCTTTCCATCGAACGCCAGAAACGCGACGGAAGTTCGCAGCGTCGCGTGTCACGCTTTTCACCGGATAGCGTCGCGTCGGCTGAATTTGTTTGCCGGTTGCGATGGCAAACCTGGCGATAACCTTTCCCGAGAGACGCAGCGCTTCGAGCTTCTCGAAACTCTCCGAATAATCCACTTAATAATCCGCGTTTCCTTTTTGAATTAATTGCTCCAATTGCGAGCCGTTTTCCATCGCTAATCGTCCAACCTCTCGATTAAGCTTCGCGATAAACGGCGCTGCCCCCGAATCGAACTCGAACTCCGAAGCTTCAACGCGAACGCGATAACGCTGTGAACGCCGCGAGGAATTCGACGGACGTCCCTAACCGCGGGCTCCGAGCGCACCTGGGGCAGGTGAAAATCCGTGGAATCCCGGGAAAATCGACCTGAGCGACCGCCGCGATGGTTTACGGTACTCGGTTCCGCGGCAAAGGAAGACGAGCAGAATACGCGGAGAGAACGTTCGCGCGAGAAAACGACCGGTCGCGACAATGGGACTCCCCGAGTCCGCTGTGACTCGCTTGGGGCATGAACGATAATTTTCTCCGGCGACGGGAAACTAATCCCGGTGATCCCAGGGTGGGTGGAGCGCGCGCGGTCATGGGAAGGGAGCATCGGTGGATTTTCTTGGGCCGGGTGCACCGGCGAGAAACGGGTTAACTTGGTCGCATGGAAGGGTTTCGCGCTTTGGCACGCTCTGGTGTGCCGGCGTGCACGAACGGAGGAGACCAGGTAACAGCGTTCCCGTGTTACCGGTCCGCGGCCACTGTAATTTATTTAATGTAAGCGGCACACCGTCGCGCCTCTGTGTTGGACGTGCACGTACCCGGCCGCGCATTCATTACGGCCGCCTCTGTTACCTCTGGCTCTTCGCGTTACGGGGAACGTGCGCGCCGTGAAAAATCTACCGCCGTCCACTGCCGTATCGATAGGAGCAACGTCTAATGTCGTTCGTGGCTTGTAAATTCGAACGCGCTGGCGGCCGGTGTCCGGTAAAATTGGAAGACGCGCAGGACTTGGGACCGCGATTCGGTTATCGGTAGATTCGTACCGCGTACGTTTCCCGTTCAAGCTAGTCGATGTTCTCGTTGCTCGCGCGGGGAACAATTTTTTGAAGAACCCTTTGGAACGCGTTCGACGCGTTCGTGCGACACACAGTTGACTGTGTAGAGATAGCGCGAGATGGGTAAAATGGGCCGTAACAGTTGTAATCGTAACGAAACGTTTATGATAGTCACTTGTAGCGAGAGCTATTTAAATGGACTTATTAATCCTTATGCTGCAACTTTTTTCCTCTCAGTTGTCAAGTTTGCGACGCAGTCAAAGGTGACGCTGTGTTTTTAGCAATAGTTTTTAACGCCACATTGCCACACATTTTTGCATCGCATTACCGACTCGAGAAGATTCTTGCGAAAATAAATGAAATAAATAAACAAATTAGTTTGCTCGTGGTCAAGTTTCGACGGGTATCGCGTTGCCAATGTTCACCTATATCCTTGAATTAGAATACACAAACGATGAAATCTGTAAAGCACGAGGTAGCGCCTAGTTCTTAATCGTCAATCCGACACTGCGGGGCCGCTCCGTTCCGTCGCGAATGATTTCTACCTCTCGTGCGTGCCTGGGGAGAGTATCGGGTTCCAGAAATTTACGGAACAAGAGGAGGCACGGAAACGAAGAATGCAAGCGAGAATCGGCGAGTTCTCTCGGCCGGCTCCGCGTACGCGCTGAATCCCGCGGCCCTTCGGCTTCTCCTTCAGCTGGTTCTCCTCCAGCTCTTTCCCGCCACCTTCTCTCCGTCCCTCTACCTTTCTCCTCCTTTCCCTTTTTTCTCTTTCTCGAGTTCTTGAGGTCAGAGCCGTGATCGCGTCTCACCTTCCTTCCCGTTCGTTCGGCGTCGTGCATTCATTGGCCTCGCCTCCGCAGATCCTCTCGAGGTTACGGCGTTCCGCGGCAAAGTGGCGCGATAACTTCGACCTTCCCCGCCAACGACCCCATGCATTTTCCGAGAAGACGCCTCCTCGTCCCGGGCGTGAGAAACGTATTCGTTTGAAACACTGCCGAAACGTTTGGAGTCTTTGGCAACGCGAAATACGTCGCTGTCCATTGCTGCTTTCGCGCTCCTCTTCGAACACCTTTCCGTTCTAGCGTGATCGAACTCTCTTTGCGGTCGAAAACGCACGCTCGTCCGCGTCATTGCAGCGGGAGGCGAACCGAAACGCGAATCCGTAAAAGGGCACCCTTGTTATCGGGGGAACACGTCCAAGAAGATCGACACGGAGAACTCGTGTCCGGAGACTCGGCTTATCGGAAAAAGCGGGCGGCGCGGACGATGCTCGACGCGGGACGAGGAACCGGACGATCCGAGGTGGAACGGCCACGGAAAATTACGTTGCTACGAGGGCTGGTTCGCAGTTACGCACGCTCGAGCGAACGCAACACATCCACCATTAAGAGGTCTCGACGGAAGAGGCCCTTAATTGGTCAAGTCGGCACGCCACCGCGGGAAGTGTACGGGACCTAAAGACGTGTCTTCGTCGGGCTTGCGTGCTGTGCGAGGCGAGTGCACGCGCGCACCTCTGCCACGGTTACACGTGAGATATACACCCTGCCGGTATGAAACGGGCCTGGATTTCGGGATTTCGGGACGAGACCTCGATAGACGATGCGCGGTGGTCGTTGCGGCCCGGTGAAATCGTTTGGAGACCGGCTGGGACGAATAAATTCGGGTGCACGCGGAACTTTCCAAGGTGGGGCTTCTCCACTTTCGTTGGAAAATTGGGAGACGCGTGGAACCTTAATGCATTTCGCGATTTATCAGCAGAGATGCGCTCGTCGTACTTTTAGCTTCCAGCGGTCGTTGTTTTCTGTAAGGCGAATCGTTAGTCGTCGAGTTTTCACCGCGCCGATGGGCGTACGGGGAACGTTCAACTATGGTTTATTTTAATCTTGGTACACGGTTAACCCTTTCGTCGAAACGGTCTGCCATTGTGCTGGCTTCCCATTGAGCAACTGTTTGGTCGAAATCCTATTATAGTCGCTTTCTCCTAATTGAAAACGATATTCTTCAGTACGCGACAGCATTGTGCTGCTCTTCGTGGCTTGTCCTAAACACTGCTATATATTATACTTGATTTACGCTTAGCGCGATTTCACGAAGGATCATGGATAGTCGTAAAATCGTTAACGACGCGTGCACCGCGGCAATTACGCCTCGGGTCGAATGAAACCTCGTCCGAGGAGTTAAAGAACCAGAGCAAACGTTGATCGAGCGAGAAAACGTGTTTCTAAATTGCAAGTTTGTGGTTTAGACTGGCCGGCATCGGAACACGTACCGTCATAATCCGTTTGCTCGTTAACAGCCTCGTTCGCCAACGAAGGTGAGAACTACGTGAACGTGTGCTACTGGTTTGTCACGTTTTGATTCCAGTGGAAACGTTTAATACCGTCCAACCAGTTTCTCAATTTGTTCGGCCAACTAAGAAGGTACACAGCGGACTCTGCCGGCGCGTGTACCACCGCTCCCGCGGAAACGATTCTTCCCGTCGAGTTCATCATCGACGAGACTCGCGGCTCTGGCCGACGTTAACGGTATAACAACTTGCGAACCAGCTGTCTGGAAACAGCGTCTCGACGTCTCGCTAAACTCGCCCGCGGTTTGCGAATCCTTTTCAATCGCGATGCTCCTCTTCGCAGGGCACGCGCGCGTACCTTGTACGGGCGTTATCGTCGACCGGAGCAATTCACCTGGCCCAATTATTCGTTGCTATCGGACGGTATAAAGATCGACGTCTGCAAACGTCGTACGAGAATTAAGACGGAAGGCAACGGCGGTGCGATTCGACGAGATCGTCCAATCGACGAATTTCATATCCTCCGGGACGATGCCTGAACATCAATTATTCCCTTCCGGCAGCCACGTGGCACCTTCAAAGGAATCGTCGCGACGGCGTCGAAGCAATCCGATCCCTCGAAGGGGACGCTGCTCCACGATAATTGTACCGCATTCACCGTGATATCTATCATCGAGTACGCTCCTCTCCATTACGTACGACCCTTTGTCACTACGTCGCGCGGGTATCCGCAAACCACGTGCACACGAATACGTGCACGCGAACGTATGCGGCTCGTTAGCGGCACAAAATTAAACTGTCCCGACGCGATGATGTACGAAAGCGGTAATAAAGTATAATATATGTGCCACGGCGGGTAATTCCGTGCCAGGTGTACGGACGCGAGAGGTCAACAGGCATTTCGCCTGCGAGCTCTTGCTAAGGTCCCGCGAAGAGGCGTGAGAAGCGTCCCCGTGGGTCCCCGTGGGTCCCCGTAGGTCCCAGCGATAGTTGTCGCCCGTCCGTGCCCCGTACACTCCCCGGGGTGCGGGGTGTGTGGGGTGGGAGAGAAAAAACGAAAAGAGGACGACAGGTTGCGTGAAAGAAGAAATCCACGTCCCGGGTGGTTACGTAACGCCGGTCACGGGTGCGTCCACGACCGCTCGTCAAAATGAAAGGGACACGAGCGGCGAGCATCGACCGGAACTTTCGAGGACGGTGGCACTGAACTTGAGTTAGAGAACGACGGCCGTGCAACCCATGTACGCTGTACACCGCGCACATGTACACCGTCGACCCGTGGAAATCCGTCGTGGAGAACGTGCCGACGTGGAGACTCGACTCGCGGACCGCCTTCCGTGACTAACGACAGGCTGGATTTTAGCGGCGTCGGGCCGCGATACGCGAAGCACGAGCGTGCCGATGATAATGATCGTGATCGCGGCGATAAGGTTGACCGGGCGCACGGCAAGAAGATTGGCTGGACATGTCGCGTCTCCCGCATTCTGGGCGCAGCGAAACGTCCGAGGATTAAAATGCCTCGGGAAATTTATGCGGGGCGGCGCGCAATAAACCAACACCGACACGAACGATACGGGAAGCGGACGGCGCAATTTCAGAACGGGGGCGAGGACGTTTTTCGGCGAATCGCCTCGGCTTTAATCTCGCGGCGCTCGACGGGGTGACAAAGGCAGGCGTCTAGGCGAGGCGCGTTGAGAAGGGCGCGTCGCGTCGGCCGGTAATTAGGGATTGCATGCGGCGCGGCACGACGACCGGCCGAGTCCGAATGGTGGGCACTCGAAGCGACTCACGAGTCGATTGTTTACTAATCTCTGTAAAAATTTATTGGCACGTTTAATCCTCTTGCTCCTCGTGGGTCGGCATCACGCTGGGCAGACGATGCGGCCCGCCACGAAACAATGCCCGCTCGGTGGACACTCGAGCTATTGTTCGCGCCGGCGAACGCGTGAGATCCGTTCGTTACAATAAGAACGAGGCACGAAAGTGGACGCGGCGACGCCCCCTCCGGCCCCAAACAATTGGGTCGACGACGTTCACTGTCTTTCGGAAGGTCTCGTGGACCCTCGTCCCGATCCTCAGGTATTCTCCGGGGCAACGCGCTTCCCTTCTGGTTACTTTCGTTCGTCGACGCAACAGGTACGCGAACAATTCTTTGCCAATTGTTTCCACAAATGGGCGAGAACTTTCCGCGGATAAACGTTCATCGTCGTTCGGAGTACTGGGCTTATTCGTTCCGGTCGATCGAGTAACATCAAAGTGAACGAACGAACGCTTAGACGTTTGAATGCTGGGTGGGACACGTGTAGTCCCACTGCGACCCAAAGAGTTAAAGGACGTTCCGATTCGTGTTCGTAGGGGTATTTAATCACCCGAGCTGGCCAGACGCGAACAACGGGCGCGCATCGCTTGAATGCTGCTGCCAGAGTCTATCCGTACAAGCTGGAAGCTTCTGCGCAGAAAAGAAAATCTCCTTTGATTTATCGGTGACGCCTGCATAAATGCAAATGTATGCAAATCTGGATAAGTGCCTCCCTTAAATCGTACGCGCGTGGAGTCGTTGCAAAAGCGTCCTCGCGGTTAAATGCCGCGTGACATTTCGTTAGGCGAACGGGGCAAGAATTATCCCGCGGCGTTTCATGAAAGCAGCACGTGTAAAAACGCGTGCTCGGGGGAAACGCGCGAGGATTAATTGCCGTCGAACCGATGCACGACCACGTGGAAGAAGGTTTATCGGCGCAATGCCGTCGGACGTTCCGTTCCTCTCTGCGTCTCCAAGTTTTCCCGGGAATACGTAACAGTTCTTTCATACCTGTTTGCCTGCAATAGCCGGTCACCGTGCTGCCTGCACCGATCCCCACCATTTCGCTGACTGTCGCGGACAGTTGCGGCGGACGGCAAGCAACAAGAGTTGCATAAGTGTTTCTCGCGCCTCGATCACGACCTTGACTTTGACTCTTGATTACGACCACGATCACGACCGCGACCAGGTAACGACGCCAGTCGACGACGAACGGTTTCGCAAGCCGTGTACATACAGCGGCACGATCGTACCTTTGCCTTGCTATTACGTATTTCTGCGGGATATTCCCCGTCTTTATCGGTCTGACGGCATTGCCTGGCCGTCCGTCCCCGTCGATTCTCGGATAGAAACGAAGGCAGCCCATAAATGGACCTCGTCTAAACCAGTAACCGTGGTCGAGGCTCGCCTGTTGCGTTCCGCGCACACCGACGTCCCTTTCGTGCAATTTGCCAACCGAATTGGAAATTATCTAATCGCGTGTCGGCAGAGTATCGAGCCGACTGTTTGATTCAAGGGGGAACAACGGCGGGGGGAATATCGTCGAGTCTTAGATTCCTGCCGATGTGTACGTACGCGTACACCGTGTCCAGTTCGGATAATCTGGGAACGATGATACCAGCGGTCGTTTCCGTTTTCCACTTTCTTTTCCATTCCGGCGGACTGGAGGAGAAATTGTCCCGGGCATCGCCGACTTCGATTACGAAACGTCCTGTATCGTACCCTTTTCTTTTTCACGCTCGGAAATAAAGTCTCACACTAGTCGTTTCAAGGCTACATCCGCCGAGCTATGTAGTTAGACACAACGCAACGTTACCGATCGAATACATAATCGTTACGCGGCAGTAATCAAGGTGAAACGATGCCCGTGAAAGACGGAGAAAGATATCAGGGGCGAGCTAGCAACGCTTCCAGAGGAGAAAGTAGGTTCCCTTCTCGTTGGACCACTTTTCATGAATTGCGTATCGGTCTCTTGGGATTAACGTGAACCGTATCGATCGACGATGTATCGTTGCGGGTAAATCGGTGCTCCCTTGATCATTCGTACGAACGATGATCGGTTATTGCATTTTGTCTGGCAGACAGTGATGCGGAAACGGGAAGCGCCGGAAAATCACGCTTAACGACGAGTTTCGTCATTTTGCCTGGCATTAATTGTCTCTCAATATAAACCGGCGCTAATAGGATTCGAAGTAGGATGCCGCTTATCTGAATATCTCAGTTGTGACTAACATCGATGTGTTTCTTGTCGATTATTTCGTTTCTCCTCGGTGTTCCTCGAAATTCGAAATTTTCCGGCCCCTTTTCCATATTAAAATTGGTGCGACTGTGAAGAATCATAGACGACGGGAGCGTTCTTACTTTCGTGCAGAAAACCCGCAAGTTCTACGGGACCGCAATGTGCATTAATTGATCTCACGCTTACGCGCGTCAAGCGAGCATACTTCGTTGCATTTTATAAACTATGCAGCAAACGATAACGTTGAGCAAGTAGCGAATAAAGTGTTCGCCGCGGCGTCGTTTCCAGACGCGTTCGCGTCAGAATTTATCAACATTCGTTGAAACGTTATTACCAAGAAGTTATAGTAATTGTAAAATAACAGGCTTTAAGATGCAAATAAGATTGGCTGTTCGTAACGCGAAGAAAATATAAGCGGATGAATAAATTCTCTCGGGTGGATCGATTAACACCTTTGATCTGACAGCGGAAGAAAGACAGACCAATATCATTTTATAACACTTTTGCGCTTTACATAATGCTGTGCACTAAGAGGAAACGTGAATCGGTTGTTAGAACAGAAAATCCATCAGCGTGGATAACCTAATAATAATCTGTTGCAAACGAAATAGTGGCTTATGTAATCGCGCCACATAATTCTGCATACCTCCATTTACGTTTCCCTCTGTTAATACACATACGCAAAAGAAACGAACGGCTTCCGAAGCATCGTTCCTTCGGTTCAATTCGAAGAAAATATTTTGCACGGCTGATAGAATATACACCACCAATTTCACCTTCAGAATGCCGGGTCTCGGATACCTGTCCCTTTACGTCTCACTTGAAAAGGGGCCAACATGTTTCACGCCGCCTCGAACATTCCATCGTAATGTGCCAAAATAATTCCATCGAATAGCTCCTTAATGAAGTATTTAACATATATATTAAATTCTCATTGATCCGTGGAAACGCGGCAATGCAATCGACCTTCGTCGCGAAACCACACTGCGCAATAAAAATCGCCGAAGCTTCTCTACTTTCTGGTAAAACGAATTATATACGTATTTAAATTTATTACGTCCGAGACACTCCTTGCGACAAAACTCTGCAATCGAAAGAAAAATCTTCGTACCGTCCCGACCGGGGCCCAAGATTCCATCTGTGGTGCGCGTGTCCCCCGTGAAGAAGGTCGTAAACGTCCAAAGCTATGCCGGATTTTTCTCGTAATCTCCCTCGAGTTTCCCATACGAGATCCAGCCAGATTGGACGAGGGTACCTGCCGAATTCGTGCTGTGGGCAAGGACATAATTTACCGTCGAACGCTTCTTGACCCCAATTCGAACAAGTGCCTCCAGTCAAAGGATCGGGAAGCTTCAACAAAAACTCTCACCTCAAGCATCTTCGAACCATTATCCAGAATCGGAAATGTTTCCCTCGTTAGTACGCGTTGTTTTCTCCTGTATCCCGTCAGGTGATCTTTGCCAGCAGATTTTTTTCTTCCCCTCCCTTTAACATCCCCCTTCGGTCAGGTGAGAAGTTTGTATTTAAGCCGAGAAGTTTTGCAGGCGTATTGGACGTATCGATGATCTTTCGGAAATTCTGTATCAGCCTGGTCAACCGTGGATATTTGATTTCAAGGCTTTGGAATATTTTGTTGGATATCTGTGCCGCGAAGGACGAGTCGCGTCGCAAGAAACAGGAAATGAACTTGTTACGGGAACTGTCCATGAAATTCTGTAGCCGCAATTTTTAACTCGTTACCCGGACCACTAACGGACGGAAATTCGATGCACTTGGTTTCTCGAGTCAAGTGAATATAATAGGAACGCAATACCATATGCGCGTAAATCCATTATATTTAAATGACTGTGATTTCTTTTTACAGTTAATGTTATATTTTGTTCGGTCTTCGTAGGTGACCATCTTAATATTAGTGGGAACGTTTTACTCTACCCTTTTTCTATGGCTCACGATTGCTTCTCTTATAAAAATTAGTATCTTTTTATTGCTTTACTTTTATTGTAAATATTTTCGTAGAAAGTTTTTAGAGGCGATAATCTATAGGCGCTAAATCGGGGTTGTAAACTGAGGGAGAACAAAAATTTCCCCCCCGAGCACCCTTAATTTTCGTTTCGTTGCTATTGGTGGTGAAATCGGGCATTGTCAGGTATCTGGATAATTCCCTTCTTTTGTCCCTTTGACTTTCCGTCGAAGTTTTTCCACTTGCTGTCAACGCGCTCTAACATCTGCGACTTCATGCTTCAATCGTGCAAACGCAATTGAACTCGTAGGTCGGATTTAATCTCGAAAATGCAAATTCAGCGTAAAAGTGATGCACAGTAGAAAGGGCATTACGATTAAGTCAAATATTAGTCTACGCCTCGCGTACATAAATTAGAATGTCGAGGGTTAATTAAGCTAGTTACTCTAGCAGCAAATAAAACGTTGACCGTAAATGAGAAAAACGATACATGTCACTGACAATCGAATAGATGACAATAATTGTTCTCAGCGGCAAGCAGTACATCCTGCGAACCGTACAGGAAATCTTGCAGCGCCTGTTGGATATAATACACATACAGGATGTACCAAAAGTTCATACATCGCATTTGGTATCCTCCTCTTGAGAATTTCCAAGCGATTTCCATGCTTGTCTTCGCACAATGCGCGTGTTTCTTTTCCTTCCGCGAAGTACATTTGAGGTAATGTACAGTAAGATTTTTCAGAACGCCCTGCAACCGGATAGTCGCATGTCCGCGTTTGTACAGCGCGTTTCAAACGTTAGTCCGCTACGTGTACACTGTATACCGCTTGACAGCATAACCGACATAGTGGTTAGAGACGAGAACCTAGCCTTAACCGTGAGCCGTGTCCATCATAAACCAGTACGCGGACACATACATACGTATGCGCGTATGTTTATTGGAGAGCCGTGCGTGCAATTGCGGCGAATCGCACAGGTGGTACAGACTCGAGGAAGTTGTGCATTTTCTTCGGTGCACATGTTTCATAGTTTTACGCTTTGAAATATTCGCTGTAGTTATTCCGCGGAAGTACGACGCATCGTAAATTCACAAGCCCGCGAGGAACTCGCAACGTCTATACATACATCATCCATACGCTTGCAATATTTTTCGCTCATTGATTCACGCCGGATCGTCCATGAATCGACAACATTAAACGCCTTTACAGTCTAAAGAAAACGTTTACAAACCCCGCGATGCATATAAAAAAAAGAAAACAACTTCTATCGCGCATATCGATTCAGCACGCGTAACAAGAAAAGGGTTGAGCCATACGGAAAGTACCAGCCCGCATCCCCAGCGGAGGACAGGCCCGCTACCGTAAACATAGCGTGCAACCAGGAGAAAAAGAGAGCAACGCGTAGAAAAATATCTAAAAAAGGGAAAGACTTAGAAATACGCCACGGTCAGGGCAAGCCGTATCTTCGTTCAAAAGAGACGCGAAAACGAAGAGGGTTGGGAATCGGTGCGACGAAGAGAAGCGGAGGGGCCTCGCACGCTTCAGCACACGTACGATGCTCCGTTACGCGCATGCGCTGTCCCGCGAGAGGTTTCCATCTCCAGTACACCAGCAGCGGTCCCCGCGCGCTGCTAAAGCGACCAAATAATCTGGATGGGCTGTAGCGTGTGAGGTGGCCGTGGTGGGGGCACGAGGGCCTGTCGGCCAAGCGTGCTGGTGGGGATGGACGCGCTGTGGTGGGGGAATGGCTCCGCACTCGGGGCCCGGCCTAGCGAACAACCAACGTAGTCAGTCGTTCACCAGAGGTCGATCGTTCGTGTGCGTTTGCTCGATCTACGGCCTCTGTCCAGGATAACTGTAAATCCGTGACAAAGAGAGGCACCAGAGAAAGAAAGAGATAGAGAGACCTTGGACTGGCCGAGGACACAGAGAAACCAACACCGTACATCGTTGACAGTGATTATTTGGAACAGTGATCCGAGAAGATATTCGGCTCGCTGGGAAATAAACGCGGACTAAGGATTTTTTTTCAAAGTGTATCTTAACTTGGAATCCGAGGTAGTGTACTCTCCGGCTGGGGATCACTGACAGCACCGAACACTTGGGATTCTCCTTCGTTCTTGCCGCAGTGATACGTTCGCTCGAACCGCGCGTTACTTGGAAAATAGACAGTGATCGCTATTAGGGGCACATTTTGTAGAGACACGAAAGTGATTATTGGCGCGGTTGATGGTTCCAAGGAACCCGACTGCGACCAGACGTGGGAATGGTGGCGTGAAACTATAGGGTGAAGTGTCACGTTAGCGCGCGTCTACGTCCGTCAGGATGCCGAAGATCTTTCTGATCAAGAACCGGCTGCATCAGCAGCAACTGAGGCTGCTGGAAGCGCAGCATGTTGGAAAGAGTCCGCCACCCTGTAGCGGCAAGGAGAGTCCTCTTGGCAGCTCCGAACCCCTCAGTCTAATCGTGAATAAACATCAATGTAAGTCTGCATTATTAATTAATCATCGCTACTCTAAAAATTCTAAGTCTAACGGGGACCGCAAGTCCTGATGTTCGAGGAACTTCTAGACGGTGTTGTTCGTGCAAGATTTCCATGGTTAAAGAACCATACAAAAATTTCTCGTTAGCGGCGCACAGAAATATTAATTCTAATACCTTTCCTCGATTCAGCGTAAACCGAAACACTGAAAAACGTCGAGTATTGCGGTACCGCGACAGAAACTTGAGATACGGTATCTCGAAAAATTATAGCAATTAATCCGGTTCGAGATTGGTATCGATTCTCCGTGAAGATCGCCAAGTCGGTTTCGGGGGTTCATTAAAATTCTGTTTTCTCCGGCACGATAAAGCTACTTTCTTGTACTTGTCCGACTCGGGCTGAAAAAAAAAAACTGCACGAGCGAGAACATTTTAGGCCGGCGCCGCAGGTGCAAACGTGTCGGGCGCACAGGTGCCGTTGCAATTTAGAAGTTCGTCTGCAAATTTGATTCGCAACGCAGTCATTACACCGAGCTTCGCGTAACAGTGTTTTTGCTTGAATGTGCGCAAAAAACGTTAAGAAACTTTTTTTTTAAGTTCAATCCGATTGGTCGGGCGCTAGCAGAAACGTGTTGCAGGACTATCGGTAACCAACAACAGTTTCTTCCGCGAGGCTCAGTAATTTTTAAATGGTTGTAGAAGAAAATAGATTTACAAGCGGAATAAAACAGGAGCGGGTTTAAAATCTAAAGAACGGTGGAGGAAGAAATCCTGGAAAATGAGCAACTCCTTCGTTTATAATTAATGATGTAACCAACTGATGTTTATTGTGTCCGTCACACAACGGGTCTCCCTTTTTCCGCAACTGTCGTTGACGGAGAACGGGATTGCTCGTAAACCACCGTACCACACATACGTAAACAGCTATTGCACGCGCAATAGTGCTTCCACAAGCACGAAATGATGCAACACCGGACGGATTTTCCGGGAAAAAAGCTGAATGCTAATCGAACCAGATTAAAATGTACCACGCGCGGCAAAACAAGTGAATAACGTGTACTCGTGGCGTTTTCATCCCCCCCCCCCCTCTCTTAGCCGCGTTATTGTAGGTCGAATAGCAGGTAGACGGAGACGTACCGTGGTTGGAATTTTCGGGTTCAGAATCGAAACTGATTTCCAGTTACGTAATTCATTGGGAGACAGGATAATTGGGTTTTCAGCCTGGGGCGCCTATTCGTGGCATAGCTGGCGATGATAACCTGACGCGGTTCTTTTACAACGGTACAGTGAGTAGACGGACCGACGAAGTTGGGCCTAAACAGGTTTTAGAAAAATCACTCAAACCGGTTCCTCTTTTTCGTCGCCCCTTCTTTCTTTTCCTTCGTTTTTTTTTTTCTTTTTTTGTTTCCTCTCTAACCACAGACGCGCTCGACCGTTTCTCGAGAGCTGGAAGTCGATGGCCTCGTATCGATTATCACGCGCCGCAGGTGCAAATTTACTTCCCGACGACGTTGTCCATTAAGGGGCGCGTGTGTCAATTAAACGTACGAAAGCTGACGTACGCGATCTCGCCCCGGCCGTGCAGGCAGTAATCGTAGGCATCAAAGGAAACCGAAAGACATCGCGAGAGCGATCCCGTGCCCGCCCGTACGTGTACCGAAACGCGAACTACCGATCCCCGATGATTGCCCGATAAATTAACGGCGGAACTGTTCCGGCGTTTATTAGCGATCGTCACCCGGCGTCGCGCAGCTGTAAATTTAACGGCGTCCCCCTTGGAGGGGACACTAATATCGCGAGCACAATTTATAAAAGACCGACGCGATAAAAATCGCCAGACGCATTCCGCTTCGGAGCAGCCTGTAATTGCCGTCGCGGCTTCCCCTCCCGCCCCGTTCCGTTCGATTCTCCCGATTCGCCCGGCAAAATCATCGGCTAGCTGTCCAATACCGCGCTCGGATGTAGAGCAATTATCCGTTTCGCGTTCGTTCCCGCTCAGGCTTACCGTTAACAAACGAACATAAATAAACGATTGCATGCTAATACCCGCGAAGTCATCGTTCTTTGTAAATTTATTGCGCGTACCCGTTAGATGAGATTCAACTGTTTATCGCGGCGACAATCTGCTCGTACGTCGGCTGACGTGTCCACGTAACTACGAAAGCGTTCTTCGGTTTATGCGCGACGCCCCGACGAGTTTTTCTGTACGCGGCACAGCGTTTGCGCGTCGCTTGAGCGTCGACCGCCGGCGCGAGGCGCTCGAAAGCGGGAGACTTCGATGCCCGCATACGCCGGACGCCGCGATGCCTACGCGCTCGAGCGTGCGACGCGGTGGCTCTTCGTGGATACTTGCGTGGATGCGCGCGCGCAAGTATTTAACGGTATCGCCGCCATTAAACGATTCGCAAAATCTTTGGCGAATCGCGGTCATTTTCACCGAACGTCCGCGAAATTCAGGAAATTGTTTCGAGCGACGGTTTCTCTGGACTCTCTACTCGTCCACGCGACCTGGACTTAATTTAGTCGCGGCGTTACGCGAGATTGCGCAACGCGCGCCCGTTACAATAAGGATTTTCAAGTTTCGCACGGTTCCCGTGCGAATTGCGCAACTACCACGGCCGGGGCAGCGAGCGCGTGCACGAGTCCCGATCGTCAATGTCACCCCCGTAATTCCACGACGGCCAAGGCGAGCCTTGCGCGCCGGTATTAGAATAACGCGATGTTTAATCGGTGAAAGACGGCGGGATAGGTGGACGTAAGAACGCATGGCCGGCTCGACGTCGCAAGTGGTAAAGCGCGCGAGAAGAACAAGACTCTCGCATTCCTTCGATTGGAATTCTTAACGAATATTTGCTACGTGCACGAGCGTTTATCATCGGGTATGTAAATCGGACGGATGATAGGGGAAATGGCGTTCTCAAGCGTTGCGCTATACACATGAATAAACATTCGCGCGCGGCCAACGTCGAGGGGCGTCGAATGGTTTCTTATTGTTTCGTGGCAACTTTGGAAATCGTAGTTGCGAGGGCGACGATCGAAATCGATGCACTAGACCAGACGTTCCATCCGGGCCGTCTCGTGCAGTTTAGAGTGCGACGCCCGCGCATTCCGCTTACCCGCGGGTCGCAACCAAAAGAGGATCGCGCGGAATGCGTTTTTGACGCCACGAAGACTGACGACGGGCATTACTAAGAATTCGCGACGCGGCGCGAACAACAGCGAGCGCGCTCGCGCTAGACGCGGAAACCGGTATTCGGCGAGCAAATTGCTCGCGAGTTTTCAAAGCATGGAAAACTGTCGGGGTTAGGTTTGCACGTCGATGCTGACTCGCGGTGATCGGGACTTCGTGTACCGGGAAATATCGTATTCAGGGGGGAAACATTTCGGCAGTAATGGGGAGGGGAGGGGCAATTCGTGATGCACGAGATGCAATTGAAAATTGTGTCACTTTCCAAAGCTGGTGCGCGCACTCGTGCGCAAATAGACGAGCACGTTGCACTGGAGGCGACGCGCGGCTGTCGTTGACACGCAGGTAATCGCGCACCTGTGCCAAAGGCTAGTACACCAGGATGTTCAGTCATTGTGACGCATTACAATGCACCGCGAGCGGTGCTCATCGTGCGTGCACTTCGAGGCGTATACACGCGTGTTGCGTGGCCTCTGCTTGTACAGGTATGTGGGCATCGAACGCACGGGCGGCTCCCCTCTAGCGATCTTTCGAAAAACCTATTAAAACGCTTCCCCTCCACAGATTTCTCCATCGTATTTCGAATAATATTTACCCTCCGCCTATTCCCTTTCGTCCCGCCCCTCTCGCTCCCCATGGAACATTGATCCCTCCACATAAATCCCTATTAGCCGAATCTACGACGATCGCCGTGTCCACCTTGCGGACGCCTCGAGGAGGGTGAACAGGGTGAACAGGGTGAACAGGGTGAAAGCTGTGGAAGGTGCTTCGTTTAGCTTTAAAGCGACACGACGTGGACCTCTGGCTGAAGGGGGAACAGGTTCAGACCGCGGTTCAGACAGCGTAAGCAGGTAGAAGACAGCTACGTCGTCTGGCTGGTGTGCACACACGCGCAGCTCACCTGTTCACCGACGCTCGAACACGCGCACCGAGCCCCACGGTCCCCGCACAGAACAGCCGCATTAGCGACTACCGTGCCGCGGAGGCTAATGGCGCAAGAGGGCCGTGACCGAAATTCTTTCGAAGCAAGGGGGCCAAGTGCAGAAAACTCTCGGCTCGATAAATCTGCTGCGAACGGCGTGCCGTTGCGTCCTTGCCGGTTCGCGTCACTGCCTCTGCTTTTCTCTTTTTCGACAATTTGGATAGCTAACGACCAACTAGGAGCCAGCGAATCTTGTTTTGCCTTTAATTGTTCGTGCCTGAAGTCTTTGCCGTCTGCTCGATCGAGGGTAAAGAGACTTCGCAGTGAGGCGTCGAGCGAAACGAAATGATAAGGGCCGGTGAAAGGTGGCAGGTGCGCGTCGAAAATTCACCGGCATCCGTGACGTTGTACGGTTGAAGTGGCCCCTTCTATCGCGGCGCTGAAATAGATGATAGATAATGATAGTTGCGGCTGTCAGGCAACTATCGTTGTTCGCGTCACCGCGTCGATCCACGCTGATGCATACGAAAACGGCTGGTTCGATTCCGATGCGCACTCCGATGCGTTTACCGAATATTTTATACAAAAACGTTTGATCGCGTATAAAATGCCGGCGATTTTGTAAGCGGCGCTCCTGGCGATTTCGCGATAGCCGTTGCAGAACAGTCGCAATTACGTAGGAAAAACGGGGGGGAAAATTTTCCACTTTGGTATTGAATCTACAAGCGGAGCGGCTTCAGTTGCGCGCGCCCGTTGTATACCGTGCCGGCACTGTACCGGTTTTTCCTGCGCGTTTCCTACGAAACGCCGCCGAGAGGTGGTGCACGAGGTTTACGCTTCCGCGTGTGCCGCGGCGCAACGAATGTCAAGGTTTCCCTCAGATCTAGAAAACGTGATCCACGGGCTAGGTGCAGCGTGATCCGGGCTCAACGGGGATGACTCTTATCAACGGTCCACGATCGTTGCATTTAAAAAAGAAAGAGGACACAGAAGAGTAGTCGGGACAGAAAGAAAATTCGAGGAAAGTTCTCCGCGCACTTCGATATCTTTTGTCGTTGCTCGTTTTCATCGAATGGCAGGGCCCTGCCCGATCTACCGTTCCGTCTCGCATAGAAAGGTGTTCTCCGCGAGAGGAGATGATCGTTAGAGAACCAGAGAGAGAGAGAGAGAGAGAGAGAGAGGGGGAGAGAGACACCGCCGTCGAAGAATTAACGGAGTGGAGGGACAGCGTGCGTCTCCATTACGTAAGGCAACCGTGTGACTGCGTGTACAGTGTCACCTTGCTGTTCGCGATCCTTCGACCCACGCACGGTACCGCTACGCAAACGCTACGCAGATACGGCGAGGCTATACTTTATTGCACCGTACCCCTGCTGGGTTTCTTTATCTTGCCCCGCCACCCCACTTTGCTGTTCGCACCTCGCGAACGACCTCGTGAAATCTCGACAGACGGCGGACGAACGACGAGACGGATCGCGTAGATGTCCGTCGACGTACAGATCAGACAAATCCATTATACATAGACCGTGCGCAAACTCGATATCGTCGGTCGCAGCGATAACGTTTTTATCGAAATTTCTATTGAAATCGTATGTCGATGGCACGGGTAGCACCAGTCCGGCGACAATGTTACGATGAATTATGCATGCTATATGTTGGCGCTGATTTGGATTGTATGAGTTTTTCAGACTCGCAGACTTTCTCGGCAACACCACGGCGTTATATATAGCAGGCTAACGAATGCCCCAAGGCACGATCTCGGAAAAGCGAGTCGAGACTTTTGTCGTCGAAATTTTCCCCGGAGAATTTCAGCGGGGAAGGATTCGACGAAAAACTGCGCCTCCGGGTCGGGTTCTTCTTCGCGCGTCCTCCTTTGCCAATTAGAAACCCGGTCTCGTTTGCCGACCGCGGCGCTGAAAATATTAGAACGTCTTCCAGCACCGAGGCGCAACAATTATTTCTGCTTCCGTAATTGCGGCAATTTTCTAGATATCTTGCACGATTGGCACTTTCCAGCGTCGGCTAATTGTGTTCGAATGCGTCGCGTCATTCGCTCGGCCGATTTCTGCGTTGAAAATCTGCGCGAGGCGTGTTCGCGGGATCCGCTCGACGACGCGCGAGTCAACTCGCCAAATATGCGGGGCGCCCCGTGATTGATCGGCATACCTGTGGGTCGGCCGGCTGAACGTCTTAATAGAGAAACGCGGGGCATGAATCGGCCGTAATTAATCATGGAGTTCGCGTCGCCCGGTTGTCACGGTTTCGACGCTAGGCTTCGGAACAATGTCGATCGCGTTGTTATTCTCCGCGCGCGTTTCTCTTCGCCGGTCACACCTTATTGGTCATACGCGTGTATCGGGTGCAAGTTGGCAACCGGAGTTCGCGTTTCGCTCTTTGGGGTCGCGGTGTTAACCTTGCACCTCCGTTTCTCCGATAAAGGGGAATCGACGGACCGGAGCACGCAAACGCCGCGAATGGGAAGCGAAGGGGAAGCCGTCCGGGTTGAGGTTGAAACTGCTCTGGCTAGATCGCTTCGCGCCGGAAAGTACGGGGAGACGCGGCGTTCGTAAAATTCTGCCCGATATTTCGCGTTCCACGGACGCCCCATTACCTGCCTTCCCTCGTTCGACGCGGCTGTTTCACCTTATGAAGCTTAATAGAGGGGTTCCCGCGTACGGTTTAAGGTGGCCGTACCTATGAGCTGAACAGAATGGTCCTATTAGGAACCACTTATCGGCCGTCGACGTCATCCTCGTAATTACGTTCCCGCGGTTACGAAACGATTACGCGGAGTTGAACGATTTTCGCGTACCCTGAAAACTCTGCACGATCGACGAAATCGACCCTCAGACGCATAAATCGGTATCGAAAATTATCCAGACGGATCGATCGCGACCCGCGTAGGTGCGCACAGTGGAAACCAGCTCGAAGCTGCCACAATTGCCCCAAAGTGATTTCGGTTCACCGCAAAAGCCGGATCCGTAACCATCGAACCGCCGCGGGACGCTTTCGAAGCTGTCCACACAGGTGTACTATGCAAGGTGGTTGAGAGGCACCGTTCCAGTCTGAACGGGAAGAGCAAGTAAGAGTCAAAGTGTATTGTTCGGCTGCTGTGCGAGCACGGATAAACGATAAACGATGGCGTGCAGGCGGTGAAGGTTCGTAGCTCTGTGGGTAGCCAAAAGGAAAGGAAAGGAAAAACTGGAGAAAAAAAAAGGATCCGAGGGAGTGGTCGAACGTAAGTAGGTCGGCTAAGCCGAGGTGTTTCGTTCGATCGAGCGGACAACCGGCCACGAAGCTGGTGTGAGGCCAATGACTGTCGATTCGTCGCTTCTCCGGCCAGATTTCTTTTCTATCTGGGAACCCTTTTGTACGGTCCGGCATTCCTGGAGTTTTTATGGTTTCCTCGTAGGGTTAGAAATTTTAACGCACCCCACTTCCAAGGAAGGTCAGGGAACCCGAAGATTCGGGAACGCACGAAACATCGCACGCAAGTGAAGTACGTCGTCCGCGGTGCAACCCTATTTTACGGGTCTGCTGTACCTGTATGCAAAGTTTCATAAGTTTCCGAATCGTCCGAATCGATTGCCTGACCTTCCACGTTACTGGAAAGTACAGGTGTCGCTCGGCAAGCAAAGTCGCCCCAATTAGCAAAACGAATTGGCTGAAAGCTTCGACTCGGAACGGTTCGCACAATCAGAAACTAAGACGATCGACGTCACGGCATTCGTCATCGCGATTCTCTCCAACCCGTTACTTTTTAATGTTAAGCCCCGTGAAGCGGCCGCCGCGTTCTCGCTCGCCTTGGACCATATCTTCATAGCGATCGAGTTCGCGGGCCCTCATTTAAAATGGAACTGTCTACGCGGCCGCGCCGCGTCCCCGTGTAAACTCTTATTATCGTAATTTCTTCGTCGCCACGGGGCCGACGTCGACGTCGCGTCCCAAGTAAAATCCCGCGCCAGACGGAATCGGAATTCCTAGGAGGAGATCTCGTCGAGATATAAATCGCGGCGGTGCGCGTTTCAATGTCGCGCGATCCTCTCGCGACAATTTCGATTCCTCGATCCGGACAGTCTCTTCGTTAATAATCGTTCCGAATAATTCACGCGGTCGAAATTTCAGCGATGGTAGCCATGCGAAAGGGCACAGGGCAAACGAATCTGGAAATAAATGCTTCGCGGCTGTTGCGTACGGTCAAGACTCGAGCGGCTATCAAAACTGGCCGCGCTTCCGAACACCGTTCTCTTTTCTCGCTCGGGACCCCTCCAGGAGACCGTACAGGATCTCCCTCTGTCCGATCCCCGTTGCTGGATAACGATTCGGGGCGAGTGGTCCCTCGGTACAGCTACGTCGCTCGAAAACTCGCCTCGTCGAGACTCGAATGGGCATCTCTAGTCTCGGTAGGGAGCTTGTTTCTGCCGGTGGACTCGAAGTACCGGTTCTTGCTTCTTTTTCTCGCTCCCTCGTGGGCCCCCCCTTTTCCCCGCAGCCCGTCGGGACCGTGGAAAAGGGTGCGAGAAACCGGAGGGAAGGAGAGAAGGATAGATGGAAAGGGAGGCTATGCTCGAGAAGGGAAGAAGCGGCCGAAAGGAAAGAGCGAGAGAGAGAGAGAGAGAGAGAGAGAGAGAGAGAGAGAGTTACGAAGAAAGAGATCGCTACACCGATCACGAAGCTCGCGCAGGTATTTATAGCGCGGCCCCGGACCTGTTCCAGGGATTTGGTTGGAGAATCTCACGTTCACGGGTCGATTCTTTCAACTGGAAGGTTGCTCAACTGAGAGCGGAACCGCCATTTTGGTTCCTCTCCGCCGCCGGGGCCCGTTCTTACCTTCGACTCTGACGCGTGACGCAACCACTTGCGTAAACGGGTGTCGTTAGAAGCGTTCTTTAAAACAGCCGATCCATCGATCGAGCGGTCGCGTGAAATCTGGCCTTAGAAACGCGCCGCCGCTCAGGGTCGAAGCTTTCGCGAATGCCGCGGCTGACGGAGGCGAGAAGGTCGCTGAGAATTCTAATGATCGTCGCCAATTCCAAGGGGGACGGATACTCGACGGAGGGTTGCCGTCTTGTACAAGCGACCGGCTCGCCGGTTCTTCCATTCGAGAACGGCGATTCGTTTCGCGACGCTCGATAGGAACGCCAATGGAGAGATATTCGTTGGGCCTTCGAGTCGAAAGAGAGAAGCGGAAAAGGCTTTCCTCGTCGCTGACCGCACGGCCGGCTCGCACGTGCCCGCAAAAAGCGTGTTCTCACGGCCGGTTTCCTGGTTTCCGCTCGAACGGCTTCGCCGGCCGACGCGTTGTCCTCGTGCTCCATTCGCGAAACTCAGTCGGTGTCAAAGTCAAGAGAACGCAGACGCGGACGGGACAATGGGAGGGAATTACGAACCGCGACCCACGGCCAGACACCTCGTGGCCAGCCGATCGAACGATTCGAGACCGCGTGTAATTGCCTCGAGTCGGTCGTCCTTGGAGGGCGCTCCTTGTACCCGCGTTTATTCCTCGCAAATATATTATCGTGCTCCGATGGAAAGTTGCACGGCCAGGCCGAAGTATGCGGCCCGCTCTTTCGTCGGATGTTATTATCTTTATATTTGACGCGGGTAACGTTGGAACTCGAACGAGATCCGTTACGAGCTTCGACGTGGGGTTCCATTACAAAAGTCGATTGGATTGGATGCCCGCGCGCGAGACTCGAATGCCGTATACGTTCAGAACTTTACGATGTTAATGAACGAGATAATGCGAGCGCCGTGCAATTTTTCCAACCGACGCAGAACGCGATGGCAAGGTATTCGGTACTTCGACCGCGCTTGTGCGCGTCTTTCCTTCCTTTTATTCGCGATCGAGGTATTCGAGTTGCGCGTCACCCGAGGCACGCATGCGACCAACGCTTTCGAGTTTCTCGAATGCCGTTGGCCGCGCGGTCCTCCGCGATTTCCCACGTTTCCGTACGACTGGCACAAACGAGGGCCGCGGACGCGGCGGACAGGATTCGAGCCGAGGAAAGAGAGGAGCTCGTCCTTGGTCGTTCGCAGAGGTTTTTCGAGTAATTTTTAACGCCGGCACGGGTTCGATTGCGCGCGAACCGGCGTCGCTGGTCGAGGACGAATTACGAGGCGGTGGCTGAAGGACGCGCGGAAAGAGAGTATAGCATACGGTACCTACGAACCCCCTCAAGGTTGCTCGTAAATTCAACCATCCTGGCTCCACGAGGAGGGCCCATATTATGACCGTTCGCTCATTACGTATTCCAGACGCGTCGGGCATTGAAATTTCGTCGCCGGCCAAGCCGAACTAAATTCGCGCATTTTAATCTATCCTCAGGGTCGCGCGGCTGCTACCATTTAAAACGTTGATAGGTATAATAGGAATGATAGGAATGATAAGACACTCAAACCGCGAATTGGAGTAATAATTTTTTAATAAGAAAATTCATCCTGACTTGCAGATCGCGAAAAACCGGACGACGATCGGGCGACAACGCCAGAGTCACTTCGCAGCAGCAGTCCAGCTTCGTCTCCGCCGCCGCAATGGCAGTCGACGAACGTACCAACCAGCACGCCCCCGAGACGATTCATCTCGAGTATCCTCGGTGGTGACGTGCCTTACGGAAGCAGAGGACACGTGCTGACCAGGGCGGAGCGCAAGGAGTACAGCAGCCCGCCGATCGCACCCTCGTCCAGCGATGCTTCTCAGTTTCTCGCAAAATCGGAGAAACTGGTATTACCAAGACCGAGCACCCCTCCAAAGACACCGCGGGTCGAGCCGCCAACCAGGGTTTCAGTAATTCAGAGGGTTCCCTCGCAGAGTCAATCGTCGCCCAAGAGAGACAAAGTCGAGATACCGCAAACTCAGGAACCGGAGCAGGTAACTTGAACTCTTTATCCCCTTCGCTGCCAAAGGGCGTGTGCGCCTACCCTCGCGATCAGCAACTGTTGGCTAGAAATTTATAGAAACGTTGCTGCAATTGTCCCGACGAATCGCGCCTTGGACAATCGAGCGGGGGACTTCGATATTAATCAGTGCTGTACCGTTTCGTGCTGTACGTCGAGTATATTTTCATGCGTGACGCCACAGCAGTCAAAGGGCGAGCGGTTCGATAATTTTAATAATCTCCGCGCATTCGATTATTTCACGCGACAGCAATGTGTCGCGATCGTCCTTCGCGAAGACAGGGGACACGCCTCTGTCGCGCGTTTCCCTTCGGCAATTAGCATCTAGATCGCGAGGAATTCCATGAATACAGATGCATATGCTAATTGACACCGGTCTCACCGACCCCGGAGGAATGAACCAGCTGACATTGCGCGTTATCGTTGCAGGAACAGCCGATCGATTATGCGGTGCCGAAGAGAAAGGAAGAGGACGAAGAACGAGGCCGCGAAGGCGCAAAAGTGTCCCGGGCGATCGGCAACTCAATCGCTAGGCCGCTGCTCGCCATGAGGCTCTCCGGCCCGCAGATGGTCCACGCGGCTGCCGGCCACGGGAGATCGTCCAGTTCCGGTAACAACGGTGGTTCCGGTTCCAGCGGGGGGTCCAACAACTCCGGGAGCACCTCGTCCTCGAGTTCCGGCGGTGGTGGCAGCTACTGCGGAGGCGGAGCGGTCACCGGTGGAAGCGGCGGCGGCGGCGCCGTTGGCGGCGGTGCTGGCGGCGGTATGAATCCCGGTGGGAACGGTGGCCGCGGGAACTACGGTCCAAGTTCGCCGCCCACCGGCTCGCTGCCACCTTTCTACGAATCCCTCAAAGGCGGGAACAATCTGGCGAATTTCGCCAATCAATACAACAGCACACAAGGTAGCCGCGACTAAACAATGCTCGCATTGCTTCTTTCTTTTTCACAGCTTCATTCATTCGCAGCTTCTCTAACGAATAACGCGACCGTTTCAGGAAATGGATACCTCACGCCGTCGCCGACGGTCGGCATGGAGTGCGACACCGGTCAGCAGGACGTGAACTCGCAGCACTCTCAGTACAACGCGCAAGAGGGGAAGCAGTACTCCCTGCTGCAAAACGTTTGCGCCTCGTACGGCTTGACTCTGAAGGAGGAAGAGGATCTGTCGCCGTACAAGATCCAGCCGAACGATTTGCTCTCCGGCCAGTACGGCGCCTACGATATGACTGATACCGGGATGATGGTGGACATGGTGACGGGCGCGGTCGTCGATCCCCTTCAGTTCACCGCGACCCTCACCTTCAATTCGCCCACCGATCACACAGCGCTGCTGGAGAGCCTCAGCGACGCTGCTGACTTGTTTCTGCCGAGGTTACCAGCCGAAGACGGCAGCAACGATCTCCTGGAGGAGTCGTTGCACTCACCCTCGTCCACTGGAAGCGGGATCGGCCAAGACGGCGGGCAAATGACTACCCCGGTGGAGCCGAGCGTGGATCCTTTCCCGGAGCACAGCATGGCCTTGACCAGGGGATTCGACACGTCGAGGTAAATGCACACGCGCGATACTTTTCTCGGAATCGGGCCGCCATCGATGTTCGCACGCGATACAGCACGCTTGCCAAATCTTCTGTTCAACATTTATGAGAGTCACGTGTTGTTGACAACCGAGATCGACCGAGAGATTGAATGTATTTCCTTGAACCGAAACCCATCGACGAATTGATACAGAGTGACCCAAAACGTTGCTCGCCGATTACGGTGAAGTAATACTAAACGAATAAACTGTTTCCGTGCAGGCATTACACGGCTGCGCCCCAGCATTTCTCGAAACTGGACCTGAATTACACCACGGCGGAGTCCAGCTATCAGAATGTCTCGAAGGAACGTCCCGAGTTGGCCCTTCACATCAACCAGAACCATCAGCACCAATCGGAGCCTCAGCTGCAGCAGCTGCAGATCCAAGTGCAGCTTCAACACCAGCAACAGCAACAGACGACGGCCACGTCTCCCCATCAGCAGCATCAAGGCTTGCTGAGCCCAGGCTTAAGCTTCACCGGTAGTGGTTAGTGTTTCTACTCCTACTTTCCGTTTCATCCTTTATGAAACAACTTGTACAAAGTATTCTGTCGACGTGTATATATAGGGGAATCGTTCGTAAGGCAGTAGAGAGTTTTGGTGATAGCTTTTTAACGCGACACCTGTATCGATTTCAAGGTCTGGAGCTGGACTCGGGTAGCAGCGTGGGCGGAAGTCTTCCAAGTCCTGGAGCCGCTAGCTGTTCGTTGGACGCCGCCTCGACCAGCACGTCCCCGTCCTGTGCTCTGATGGAGCACGCGCCCAGCCCCTCGGCCACGGGCTCCTCCGCGTCGGTCAACACCGTACAATCGACTGGTCAAGTTGGCGAACCACCGCTGACGCAACGGGTCAGTGCACTACAGCAAAGGGTAAGCACCCGAAATTGATCCAGGCAAAAGCATACCTATCGTTTCTCAAAGCGAAACGCGGCTAAAGAAATCTACATGGCACTGTTGCTCGGCTCGAGGATGGCCTCGTTCCTCGTCACTTGTCGCTTCCCGTTCTTGGCTCGTCTATTCTATTCCGTTGCGATACGTTTTTCGGTAAATTGAGGATAGTCGTTTCTTTCAAATTCGATGGACATTTAATGTGCGAAAAAGTTCCAGTACAGACTGCAATGAATCGGAATACAGAGCGCGTGTACATTGCCATATAGATACATGAACCGTTCGAAACGTTAACTGTATCGGAGACCCCGCACAATTATGCAATGCCAATCAAATTGAGTGCTTCATCCACTGTCTAATCGTATTGCGAACTCATGTTCTCAATTTGTAAAATCTTTGATCGTTTGTTTCCTTGCAGCTGGGACTGCCCGGTGATTGTCAATTGGAGTTCGTTAACGGCGGCCACGGAATTAAAAATCCCCTGGCTATCGAGGGTCAGAGACAGGCGGCGGCTAGTCGCGAGGAGGAAAGGGCAGTCCGACCTCCGCCCGGCAAGGTAAACGTCATTCTTTAACGCTTTTCCCTCGCCATGTATCGTGCGTTTTATTAAGCTGCAACTGGAATAGCATAAGTCGAGCTTTAGATTCAGTATTTTACACACCTAGATCCGAGTTTCTGATTAGCGGTCCAGTTTGCCTTTGCCCGACACTTTATGCAGCTCTTGCGTGCTTGGCACCGCTCCGAGAGACAAAGAACTTAATTTATAAATGTAATTTTCTGCTCCACAGGACGAGGACCCGAGCCGTTTCACGTGCCGCGTGTGCAGCAAAACCTTCAGCCTGCAGCGGTTACTGAATCGTCACATGAAATGTCACAGCGATGTGAAACGTTACCTGTGCACCTTCTGCGGGAAGGGCTTCAACGACACCTTCGACCTGAAGAGGCACACCAGGACGCACACCGGCGTTCGACCGTACAAGTGTAATCTCTGCGAGAAGAGTTTCACTCAGAGGTGCTCTTTGGAAAGTCACTGCCTGAAGGTTCACGGGGTTCAGCATCAGTACGCCTACAAGGAGCGTCGTACAAAGGTAAAGAGAATTTTCCTACCAAAGCGCTTATCGTTTTCACTTATCGTGTACAATGTAATATATATTATATATTATTTTCCTTGTCTCTCCCTTCAGGTCTACGTCTGCGAGGAATGTGGCCACACGACGCAGGAGCCGGAGGTTCATTACCTTCACCTGAAAGATAAGCACCCGTACAGCCCGGCGTTGTTGAAGTTCTACGATAAACGGCACTTCAAGTTCACCAACAGCAATTTCGCCAACATGTTGCTCCAGGTGCGCACGTAAACTCCGACTAGAGAGTATCAGTATGGAAACTTAAGATACCGTCGCGTCGTGGTAAAACCGAGAAATAAAAGACAGGTAACAACGTGTCGGTGATCTTTACTTACGAACGCGTGTTTGTTCGCTCTTCGTGAAACGGAAGAGGCAACACGGGAACGAAACGTTCGAAGCAAGACATTACAAAGCTGGGACAATGGAAAAGGGGTTCAGGAAGGGGAGGTGGGAGTTAGGTACGAAGAAGAAATACACGAAACGGGTCGGAATACGGTGAGAGTTCTAGTTTCCTGTGGTGTAGAGAAATGGAAGACGAAAGGAAAGGGTAAATACGCATCGAGAATGACGCGTAGAGTACGAAGAGGAACCAGCACAGAATCCGATATTCGTTCGAAGGAATAGCAGAAGCAGTCACGGACGAGATGGTTCTTGTTCGTGTAAATCTTCAGGACCGCCTGTTGCAACGGATTACGCAGAGTACGGGCCGCTGCATAAAATCAGCCACGAAACGCATCCATGCGCCTCTTCATAGCGCCACGATATTGTTGCACCTGGGTCGAGCTTCCAGCTTCCGGCGATGAGCACGCGAAGGAATGGAAGAAAGAAGAAGGACGGCTTTTTCGATTACTCGACCGGAACAACATCGAGCGGATCACGAAGTAAACGTCGCGCGAAAAGTACCTGCAGGTGGCTCCCCTATAGCGGTGACACACGACGGCATCGAGGGTCGATGACGATCGGTTCAACGAAAAAATTCCGCGAGGAATTATTGTGACTGTCCACAAGATCCATTCGATCCCACGACACAGAGAAAGCACACTCGTATACACAGTATTGCGCTATCGAGTACGCGATCTTGGGCGCGTAAGTTTCTACCGGTTGTAGCTATTTGTATATGTGCATGTATATGCGTAGGTTAAGCTGTAGTTTAGGAAATAGAGGCAAGTCAAAGTCGCGAAACACTACACACCCGAGGACTCGGATCGAACGTTTCAGGAATGATGATCGCTGCTTCTCGTCGAACGAGGTTTCCTCGCGGCGGGATTGAACGGCTTGGTTTATTTTCGGATGTCTTCTTTTTTTTTTTTCTTAAAGTGATGCACGGCAAGTTACGTTGTTTTCTGACTTCGAGGGTGAGGAAATTGCGTTGAAATATCTGACATTCGACGAAACGTGTCAGGTACTTCGCGAATTTCTATTGCAACGGGACGACGATAGAGGTTGAACGGGGGACGTCGTGTCTCGGGGTAATTATTCTTGTTTCCAATATCGTTGCGCTCCTCGTTGACTGACACGTTCGGGGAACGCTGCGAAAACGTATTTCTTTTTCTTTTTTTTTTTTTTTTTAAATTAATAGACATCTATCGGTACGCACCTTGGGAAAACTGTGATATAATAAGACACGATTTTACTCACTCCGTTTTGCGCACAACATTTTGCTTCTCGCACCTAGGTCTTTTTCATGGGGTTACGCACCGGGCATGGAGAAGCGAGATTACACGACACACGTATACACTTTATACGGCACTTTCTATATTCGAGATGTACACCCGAAATTCGTTTTTTTTCCCCCAGTATGTTTTATACAATAATAGATATCGTTTTACGTTGGACATTGAATTCAATACGACTTGCGTCATAGGCATCGAAATTTGTATTAAACGATTGACACGAAAAAAAAGAGAAAAAGAATTGGAAAAAGATGCCGTACACTCGCGTACACACAGACACAATGGGATTTCGTGCAATTCTACGGTGGTAGGACATACGTTAATTCGGACACGTAACTAAATGTGCGTAACGAACTGCGTGCAAATTGGTTTGAGGAATCGATTCATCATCGTTAAGTACGTCACTCGAGTCATCGTTGGGGCAAAGAGTTAATCATTTCGCGATAGAGTAAATCCCGGTTACGTATGTATATATGATAGAATTGCTAGCGACCTGGTGGTAGCGAGCCGTATTTATACTCCGCGAAACTGTATGCACCTACGTGCAGCCGACTCGGGTGTTGAATAGAATGCATGAATCATACTCTCCTCTTGTAAAGAAAGTAATTGATAAGGAAGATTAGATGAACCGCGAGGGCAAGAATACGGAACGTCGCGAAATGTATATTTAATGCCGCGGTGGACATATTCGAATAGGTTTTAAGTCTTTTTCGTGTAGCCGCGAACATTGTAAATAGTATTCAGATGCAGGTAGTTATTACATCGTGTGTTTTCGAAATCCTTTATAATTTTTTAATATATCGAACGGTTAACGTTTGTTCAAGGAACATCGGATAAATTGTACATAATTAATGTTAGCGGGGTTGCACGAGACGTAAGCGGAGTCTTAATCTACGGTTATTCAGTACCTTTTATATGTGTAATGTATACTATATCTCGCGTTCTTTCCCTTGACAATACTCAAGGATAATGGTACTTCTCGTCGCAATCTGTCTATCGTCACGAATAATATTTTATTGCTAATAATATTATTATTATATCTATTATGATTATTTAATTTACGTCCAGTATTGTCAGAAAACGGTAGCACTTAGATATTTCTATTATCATTATTAATACAATTCTCCATTTTACACCCATATTCACCAACAGTTATTTATCTTGACGTTCCAACGCTCAAGACTTTATCATCCACTAGTAATATAGCAATTATTAATATTATATTATAATTGATATCGTTATTGCTGCTTGCTTAATAATTCTGGTTATTGACTATATTATTAATATATAAATATAAAAATATATATATATGTATATATATGTATGTATGTGTATGTATATATATATATGTATATATATATATAGAAACATATACATGGAAGTATATGTATATTGTCGTTATTATTGTTTACAAAACCGACTTCTCTTCTCTTTTTGTTGAATGGAAGATCGATTTAGTAAGGTGCGCAACATGTGTGTGTGTGTGTGTGTGTAAGTTCGGATATAAATGAGTGCTTGAGCGTACGTTCGATTCGTCGCGTATTTCTGTGTGTGTGTGTATATTTGTTGTATCGTACGTGCTAGAAGAAATAGCGAGTTTTATCCAACTGTTTAATATACTGTGTATATCGCATTTTGGAGAATTTAAAGATATTGTACCACCATCTTCAAGATACCGATCTAAGCTTTCAACCCGATCGTCATTACAATTGATGCTAATCGTAATGAAATGCGGATGCGCGTTATCTGTGTATGTAGACGTGGAAAAGATAATAAATTTAATATTATATGCACATGCGTTTTCCCTCCATTTAAAGGGCAATCACAAGCTCGGTCGGCATTACAATAGCCTTCAAATATTTTTGGAATCCTCCTTTAGTACTATACCTTACCAATTGATCTCGTTCAATAGGGCATATGTTGGGTAAGAAAGCAATTACACCGTTTGCATAAATAGGTATATGTATATATGTATATATTGACATAGCACGGCCGCTCATCAGTTGCATTAATATAATACAATTAAACGAATCAGACGATCCTTCCAGTGACGACCAGCCCCTTCATAGCGAACCGCAATCTGTGCTTCCTCGTGGAACGATCTCTTAACGGAGAAATGGCGTCGAAGGAAGAACAGATCCGTCGGTCACCCGAACGATCTGCTGGAAAGCTTTCGTTCCGATGCGCTCGCAAGGCTGCAATGTCAAAATGATAAGAGACAGAGAGAGCTACTGCTACGGTTAAACTACTACTCCTGGATGGGTTTCATCTGTAACAGAGAATGATGCCGATGTGTGATGATTCCTCGGCAGAGACGCGACGAACAATTATGCACACGGTGGGCAAAATTACTGGATGGTCGTTTGTCGGCATCGACTCTCCGGTTGTTTGATGCTCGTTTCGTCGGCCAACGCTGTTTAACGCTCGGTAAACGCGCAAGGAAATCACTCTCTTCGAGATGATTTCGCAGCGCTTTCTCGTCTGCCACACGATTCGAGCCTGATCAGCGACAAACGCACACTTGTGTGTTTTTGATTTACTCACTACTGATTACGGCGCCGAACGGCTTGTATCTGGACTTCGCGGGTACCTTTGGCGCATCCTTTCGCACGCCCGGTGATTTCTCCTCGTCGAGAAAACGTTTCACCTGCAGGTTCATTCGTCTCTTGACATGCAACTTCGCTAATTCTACTGCAAATGTGCACGGTGCATTGTAACATGGCCCACCTGTTCGTCGATCGCGTTAAACTGCCACTTCCAGGTGTGATTGTACAGGAAAGGTCGATGATCGAATCTGTTGTCATCGGGACTGTAAGTCTCGGCGTGGCAAGACGGTGTCAGGATAGTCATCTTGTGCCGATTTATCGCGTAGCATCTATAAAAGTGTTTCACCTTATCCGCCACCTGCAAGGAAATGCAAATTTTCCAACGTAATCCATTATACATTTCTGCCGTACTAACGAAGATCGATGTTTACTTCTTTCGGAGTACACTTATCCCACATGTGAACGAGTCTACAGAACATCGTGAAAGGACCGGCGCAGTCCTGCTTTCGTAAACGTCCGAAAGTGCCGAGTTCCTTGTACGTCATACCCATATCGACCTCGTCGAGCTGCGACAGCTGTCCACCTTGAAGTGGTTCCAGTTCCGCAGTCGGAGGTGCTTCTAGAATACCATCCAAAGCAGTCAACCCGTGCTTCTTTCTGAAAATAGACGCGACCGTTATTCTTATTGCCCATCTCGAAGAAAATTACCTCGGACAATATGAGACACGTGTACGCATATTAACCTGAAATAAACGAGAAACGATTTCAAATCGTTCTTCGCTATACCGCCAATGGGATTGATGTCGGCACTGCTGCAATCATACTTGGTAAAATACCCTCGAAGCGCCTCGTCGACGTTGCTGCTTCCTAAGACAAGGAGACCGCCCGGTCGGCCTCTGACCCAGAGCATCAATTGAGCAAACAGATAAGCTATCACCATTCTTAAACGAGCCTGCAAGAATATCGTTGGGAATAAGAATTTCGTTTACATCCGAGGGTGTAGAAAATCGTGCAAAAAGATCAACGCTCACCTGGATATTTTGCAGGGCTAGGTTTTCTCTTGGAGACCCTCCTTGGACCTTGAATTTCGGCGTCAGCTTCGTGACTTGCTGGAAAATGGTCAATATAGCGGACACAGCAACATCGATCACTATGTTGTGATGATAAGAGCCAATCTGCTTCGCGAGCTCGGCGGATCGCGCCTTCGTTTCGGCGGACGAGTTTTCCGTGCCCATGTAACAGGTGACGAGAATGGTTCTGCACAACTCTTTCGCATCAGTCGGCACGTATTCGCAGTCCCCGACAATCTTTCCAATGTCCGACAACACCTGCGTGTCTAGTGGCACAAAGTGTATTAAATATGTGGACATTTGCCGCCACGCGAATACACCGTCACTTACCTCCTTTGTTAACCGAATCCATGACCATGTCGCACATGGAATACACCATACACGCGGACGAGGCTGAGTCGACGCCGCCGCTCAACGGCAGAAACAATCCGCCCTGACAGGAACGCCTTTCATAAAAGCATATACCGAGTGAAGGATAACACCGAGGCACCTTAATACTGAATCACGAAAAGGACAATGAACCTGAGATAGTCCCAGAGCCAGCAGGCGGGCGCCATTGCTATTTCTTCCTCTGGACTGTGATAGTGCAGCTTTCCTGTGACGTTTTCGCTTTCGTAAGGACCCAAATCCACATCGATGGGTCGATCCGGAGGGATCGAAATCAGATATTCGGAAGTCAAAGCGAAGTCCACCTTCACGCGTGGATAACTGGGCGATCTGGCAGCCGCGTGGCTCCGTGATCTGATGTTATTTCGGTAACTCCTGTACACGATACGATCAATTGTTACCGGTGCATTCGATTCAACGTTTAGTTGAGCGAAAGTGGATCGTCGGGAAGCGTCGCCAACCTGATATTCTCCAAATCGAATGTCGCGGTAACCACCTCCACGTCGTCCAGGGCAAACTGCTTGCCGCGGTTCAAGATTTGTCCGTTCAAGGTAATGGACGATCCCCCATTAAAGTACAGCCTGGAACCGTCGCAGCCCCTTAAATTGCTGAACATGTAACAGCCCCCGGATTTGAATGTAGCTGACTTCACCAGGTCCACGGTGACGTATGCTTTTCTAAGCTCAAAGTACGAGCCGCTACCTTGAAGAACAGAACTTTAAACGGACAACCCGTCTAACAAATTACGACACGAGCGCACGGAACATTGTATAGCGTTTGGTAATACCATTCGCAATAATTTCAACGCCGTCCAAGCTCATGGGGATGTGATTGCTCATCGGGTTCCACAGTTCCTCGCAAATTTCGAAACCCACGCACGTGTCCCTGGTGGAAATAACAGCGTCGCCGAATGGCACCACTGTCTGGCCGGTGATCTGAGATATCATTCTAGGCAGAAAGTAGTCCTCCACTGTGCGTTCCTGAATGAACAATCAGCGGTTGTAGCCGGACGGTATGCAACGACACCTCGCTATCGAGGCAACGCGTAAGAAGGTCAAGAACAGTCTGATTGCACGCGCATCTCGAGTTTAATCTGAGCAAGTAACCTTGGTCCACGGCGAGAACCATCTGGATTCCCTGTAATTCCCCTCGCCGCACAGCTGCATCTTCGGTCTGATTAGCAGTATGCGACGATTCAGAAAGGCCACCCTGCAGTTGTACGTCACATTTTTGTGCATGACCGGCATGCCAACGTCTATTAGCATTTCCTCCGCGACCGACGATTTGAGGATCATTGCTAGCACCTCCCAGCTGTGAAGCAACGTGTCTGGTTCGTAGAAATGATCCTCGCAGCTGTAGCCGCTGTTCGAGAAGGATAAAGAATTTTCATTAATCGAGAATATTAGTAAGCGTAACGTGTGCCGGACGCATAGGCATCGGTAGAGTTTTCATCCATATCGTTAATAAAAGCAACGCTTTTCCATTACGGTGAATTGTCTCGCAACACATTTGAATAGATTTTCGTCTTATTATGAATAGAATAGAAGGGGTTAATTAACGATTCTCTCAAGACACAAATGATGTACCAAATCTCCAGTTCCGGACCGCTTCTAAAAGTAGCACCAGCTTTCTTAGCTTCCTGGATGCTCTGCAGGATCCTGCGGGAATTCCCGTCGAAATCCATCGCCCATTGATTCAACGTGCAAACTGCCACAGTCACCGTGCGACCCATCTTTCAGCTTTTTCTCGCAGAACACTTCGAGTATCCCAAATTGATCGCTGCCTGTAACAAATCGAGAAGGGGAATTGAAATATTGTCATAGAAACGGGCGGCTCAAGTAACTCGGTAGTCACGTTGTAAATGTTATTTTTCTTTAGAAGGACGAACGGTTTACGAGCAAATTGTCGATCAATTCCGCCCTATCAATTGGAAGCTCATTGATCCACGGCAAGAATGTTTGTCGAGGAAATAGCGGCACATCCATGCTCGTGTCCGACGAACGTTGATTGATCAATAATTTTCAGAAGCAAGCCGAAAGAGAGAGAGAGAGGGATGTGAATTGCTTGGCCGTTTCGTGCCAGCGAACGGATGAATGTCCGCGAAAGCTTCGAAGATACTGCGAATGAAATCCCTTAAAATTAATTGAACATTCGTGCCGTGTCACAATTGATCTCTGTAAACTATCTGGCTACGTAAACGACGAAATTCGACGAATACGTTCCTCAAAATTCGTTGTACGTCTAATTTTTAAATCGCCTGAGAAACATGGCTCTCGTTCAATCATAGTCCAGCCAGTACCCTAAAATTTATTAAGACTGAAAGATCTATTTCAATGCCAGCGATTACAGCATGGCCAAAATGTGTTTAGCACTAATATACTTTAACGAAATAATCGTGTCCACTCTCTGTCCCATGATTATCTGATTTCCCTCGAAAAATGTAAAAGCTGAATGAACTGTTGGAACGTTCTTGTGCATTATCAATGAAACGAACTTGTCTCGATACAAATGCTCGTCGAAGATTATGAAACAAGGGTCTTCGAGCAATCATCCAGCAACTGGCTCCGCCCCCGTTTCTCTGTTGTCAGGCAATCGACGGGCCAGCTTTTATGGAATTTCTCTCCCTCGAGGGCAAAGTTCCTCCTCGCAGTTAGCGAACTCGATTCGTCTGGGGAACACCATTTGGTTAATTAATTTCCCTCGTCTATACCGGTGGATTGAGTATTGTTAACTACAAAATGCGACTGTACTAGAATCGATTGCAATTATTTGCCAAAGAGAACGAAAAGTATCAAGACAATTCGCCGAATTCAGCAGTGAAAATAAGTTTACTTACTTCGGAGGCAATATCTGAGGAGGGTCACAAAAATGATGGGATTCGTAGTGAGAAGAACGATGAGACCCAGAGTATATAACGCGAAATGAGGGATATCTTATCTTGCAGCAAGGTGAAGGAACTTCAAACCATGCTCTTCCCAGTTCAACCAATTCCCGGTAAGACCGCGGTCGATGCTCTTTGCCCTTTCACCAAATTCACGTTACGCGGTAGGGTCTGCGTGTGAGACTACTCCACTGATATTCGTTAATCGTTGAAGCAGGTAGCACACTGGCGAGCATCAACGTGCTTCAGGACTTGCAATTGCTGCAACTAGGACGATGCGAGGTGCCTCGACGCGAAACAGAATTATCATTGTTCTCCGTGCCATTTGGTTGCAGAGATGTGCCCCCGCAGGAGACTCTTCGAAACGCATTGGACACCCGTTGCACGATAGACGGTGTCACTCAGGAAGCGGCCAGATGGCCCACAGAATGTCAAGTAATTAAAAGGAGGAAAGGAAAGGATGTTAAACGGAACGTTCGATTAATTGACCTTTCAGGTACTTCCGGAAAGAGTGAAGCACATAGAGTACAATCCAGCCGTCCCAGAACCGTTCTACGAGCCAACCGGAAAGGAGCCAAGACCGAAGCCGTTAGGGGACGAGTTTGGAACCGTGATATTTCGTTACTATCCAACCAGCATCACCAATTACGTGAGCGAACTTCAACGAGCGCACCTCTATTCTCCCATTGCACCGCGATTGACAATCCTGCGACAAACGATCAACAGTTCAGCAGGTCTTGCGTGGGCGGAAACACGGTTGTACCGTTCGCACCGGAACCTGCAACGAGATCGAGCGGAAACAACTCGACGGACACGGACAACGACGTACTTCTGGTAACGAGGTCGTCCAACGCTATCGAGGCAAGCACGGATTTGCATTTCGAATCGCGTTTCGAGTCTGGGAATCTGTGCAAAGTCGTGAAGATCACCGACACGTATTATCAGCTTTATCTGAGAAAGGATCTGTACACCCAACGGCACACGCAGTGGTACTACTTCAAAATATCGAACACGAGAAGTCGGATAACTTATAGGTAAATCTCGTGTTGCAATTCGATGCACGAGGCGCGTCAGTTGCGTGTTTGATTAATAAATCATTCCAGATTGTCCATCGTGAATCTCTGCAAGGAAGACAGCCTGTACAACGAAGGCCTTCGACCGCTGCTGTACTCGACGGAGGATGCCAAGCAGCATGCCGTTGGATGGAGGAGATGCGGCGAGAACATTGCATATTACCGAAACGATTCATCGTACGTTACGATTTCCGCAATGATTTTAAATGTCCGGCGAGTGCGCCGCTATCCTCAATTATCATTTTTCAAGAAGCGACGAGGAAAAGGAGAAACACACGTTGACGTTCAACGTCTCCTTTCCCCACGATAGGGACACCGTTTATTTGGCGCATTGCTACCCGTACACCTACACTGACCTGCAGGTAATAATGAAAGTTTCGCGCACCGTCAATCATTCCCCGTAAATTGGCCCCAAAACCGGCCAATAATTCCACGATGCCAGTTATTACACCCACGACAGATCTATCCGGTTCAAGTCAGACACGCTGTAGATATGAATAATATTTAACAGACACGCGGGAACAAGCGGAGAAAACTGTTGCAGTAATATAGTTGAAGAGAACGCGCGGTCCGGCGACACAGATTTCATTTGCGATACGAATTTTAGGAATATCTAACCAATCTGGTAGCGGATCCCGTGAAAACAAGATTCACGAAGCTGCGACTGTTGTGTCGTACATTGGCCGGGAACGGTGTCTACTACTTAACAATTACCGCGCCCACGTACGTCGAAGAGGTACGAAGGAAACGGGGTATCGTTATCACGGCGAGGGTGCACCCCGGCGAGACGCCATCCAGCTGGACGATGAAGGGGATCATCGATTTTTTAACCGGTGAATCGGATCGAGCCAGAGTAAGCATGTTCGTAAGCATGTTCGTAGAAGAATGACGTACAACGGAGGAAATTAGTGAATATTCTTTCGCAGGTGCTTCGTGAGAAATTTGTATTCAAACTGGTACCGATGCTGAATCCAGATGGTGTCATTGTTGGGAATAATCGTTGCTCGTTGTCTGGGAAAGATTTAAACAGGCAATACAGAACCGTGATGAGGGAAAGTTATCCGTCTGTTTGGCATACGAAATTAATGATTCGACGATTACTCGAGGAATGCGGCGTGGCCATTTACTGCGATCTGCACGCTCATTCCAGAAAGCATAATATATTTGTTTATGGCTGCGAGAACAAGAGAACGGCATCGCACGCGAAACTATCTGAACAAGTGTTCCCGTTAATGCTTCACAAGAATGCGGCCGACAAGGTGTACGATTTAATTGATAAATCTTGCGGTAGTCGTTCGACGAATTAAGCGTTCGTTAATTATTAAACGCGACGCTGTAATTTCAGTTCTCCTTCGAAAGTTGTAAATTTCACGTAGAGAGGGGCAAAGAAGGCACAGGAAGGGTTGTCGTATGGTCCATGGGTGTGCGAAATAGTTACACCATGGAGGCATCCATGGGCGGTACGAAAATAGGCTCCAGATCTGGCACACATTTTTCTACCCAGGATTATGAGCAAATTGGAAAGGTGTTCTGTGAAACCTTGCTCGATTTTTTTGATCCGGATCCCGTTAAGGTGACTCGTCGTGTTGTTTTTTTTCTGTCATAAATACTCCGGTGAAATGAAGGTCTGTTAACGTCGCTAATCCTTTTCATTCGGCGATGAAGGAAAAACTTCGAAGCAAAATAATTGCCAGGTTAATGAAGGAAGGTTCGAACGCCGAAGAACCAACTAACATTGACTTGACCGATTACTCCAGGTACATTTCCATCTTGAAACTCGGTATACATTCAAATATTCGTGTAATGTGTTCTCCGTTAGCGACGAAGGGGACACTTCAGATAGTTCTACTTCGGAGAAAGAGGATATAGACTTCGAAGAAAATATTTGGTCCTGTACCGTGAGAGAACCAATGTTTCCGCCGCAATATCTATGTGCACCCCCGCCTACGCCAACCTTCGTCCCTCCGCGGAGCTTCGAATTGGCGAAGAGAAGATGCAAGAAAAGGACCACGGCTGGTAGAAGCTATCTTCGACGAAAGAGCATGCTGGTAACGAAAACTTTGTACGTTTTTCCGCGTCGTATGAAACATTTCGACTTGGGGATAATTTTCAATTCAGGCTCGAAGGGCAGTAATGGATTTGCCAACTACGGATCCAGGGAGTGATCTCTACGATTGTACAGATTCGGCGGACGAAGAGAAAAGTATGTTATTGGAAACTAGTTGAATATCAATTCGACTGTAAAAAAAAAATAGTAAGAAAAAATTCCTTGTAGGTTTCTCAGTAAGAATTCGCGAATACTGCAACGAAGAAACGATTCAACTGGCGGGTCAAAAGATAGAAGACAATGCGAGAAACCGTACCGCCAGTGATAATCTTGTTTTACCGGAAATAGATAAGGCTTCCAGTAGATCGTTAGTGAAGAATCTAACCAAAGAAAAGACGAATACGAACAGGCGATCGCATTTGCGGTTGGTCAGGTACAGATCGGTGTATAAAAGTATTGTGCAAGAATGCAATTAAAAATAATTCTCTGCGTTCCCCTCCACAGAACGTTAAGGCATCGTTCGCCAATTCCATTAAAAAGTCGAGAAATACAAATCAAGGTCAGTTCGTTGCGGCAACAAATATGGTTAGGTGTCCCATTGGGCAATGGCAAAAATATTGAGGAAAGTATCGGGCATTCGTTTGCAAAAGGGCCACTAAGTTGGGGTGTTTCCAACATGGCGCTGAGCCACGAAAGAATAAGCAGCGATGAATTGCTCAAGTGCGCATAATTTCCTTACACTGTCTATTCTTTGGATAATATATATCGGGGAACAAGATTCTTATATTTTTCTTCTAGATCTTGCACCAAAAAGTTGCAGTCTCTAGAGTACATTAACGCAGTAGATGATACAGATACGCAAAACGGGTACAAATACGAAGATACAGTGACGCAGTCTAGGAACACCAGCCCGGAAGTGGAAGACCAGCACCAAGATGTCGGACGGAAACCGAAGAAAAAAAAGTCTTGTCTAAAGTGGCAGAAGATAGTTGATCTAAATTCAGGGGTTAGCGAAATGCGTCACGGGAAGAAGTCCTTTTTAACGATCAAAGCTGATTCTTTAAAAGTGGTTACACTCGAAGTGCCATCTAAGTTGCAAGTACAGCAGCATAAAATGGAATCTCGCAGGAAGCATCGTAAAAATGGCGGTAGTCGCGCCATTTCGAACATCGGAAAAACGAGCAGCGTTGCAAAATCTCAGATGCGTTTGCAATCGCATCCACGATCTCACGTGCAATTGCAACCTTTAATCGTTCCTTTGTGCGACAGTTTTTCCACTGACACCGATTCGAGTGATTCGCGTAAGCAAAGGGCTACAAAGAAAAAACAGAAGAAGAAGAAGCAACCGAAAAAGATAAAAACGACATCGACGACGACGGCCGCGGGAAGAAAAAAGCGCATTTCTAGCGCGAATACGTTACGCAACGCGTGAGAGATATTGTTAAACAAAGTGAAGGAATTTTTCCACGTTTATACTATTGTCAGAATATCCCGTAAACGTCTGTTACATCCGGTAGTAAAAATGTTTAGAAACAACAGCTTTGACTAGATGGTAGTTTTAAACGCGATTCTATGAAAATGTTTCGCCCAAATAAGTATGCAACGCTGTTATGTAACAAAATTTGACGAGATTACAATGAACAAATGCTAACTATGTTGTGAAATAACTAGCCGATGTACTTACGATTATCTTTTGGTCCAACAGAAAAAGGGACAACAGAACTGACTTGTATTTAAGTAGGCTATCACTCGTTTCTCAAGCGACATGCGCGAAAAGCAACCGTTGCAGCCACGTGCAATTTACCAGAAATTAACAAATCTTCGATTCAACAAAAACATAACCTTACAAGTTATTATCAACATACTTAGTAATGACTTTTGATAATGCAGCACACGGTTATCACGTTGTATTAATTAACGCGAGTATATTTTAATAGTCGATTTCGTTAACTGACAAGTTTTTAAAGGTATAGAAATCTTTAAATATCCAATTTGCCATGGCACCTACTTATATATTACTCTCTTATTGACAATTAGGTCTCTTTACACATTTTGTACACTAGATAATATAGACCTTTTTCTAAATCACTGTTCGATATGTTTTGTTAATACTTAAATAGTTGAAATGTATTTGTAACAAAAATCCAACCGTTATCAACGAGGAAGCTGCTGTTTTTGTTAGGTACTGCCACCTGCTTACGTACATTAATTGTGTAGTTACAAACGAGTTCTGCAATGTCGACGTTCGTATACAAATTATTGGCTTTTCATGTTTAATTAAATATAGAAAAATTCAATTATTCTCGACATAACTATAATAGAAATCACTCTAGAATCTAGAGCATACAGATTAATTTGATAAAAGATAGAATTAGTTTATTCTTTCATCCATTAGGCTGCCATCTATAAAGTTGTGCTGGAACTACTTATGGCCCTGTTACACAACACTCATCAGAACTAGTATACTGTGTGCGAGAACAATTAACTTGCTCGAAAAATATTTTTTAATTTAAGACAAGTCCCATTGGGAAATCAGCACTAGAAGTCGAGAAGAACGCAATTGTTTGAATTAACGATGTAATTCGGGAATTTGGTTTTGGCAGTGCGGAAAACTACGAAAAAGGCCGCAAACGCGAGATGGCGCCACACGTGCGATTATCGACATATCGTTACCGACAAAATTTTAAAAAATTCTTATCTCGGCTCCTGGAGGTTGTTCTTTAAAAAATCAGGTGCCAAATGAAAGGGAAAAGAATAAGCTACACAAGAAAAAATACCTGCATACTGTAATTATATCCAGTTGACCGTACCAACGATTTTAATTGTTTAATTGCTTATAAGAAATTAACTGCACATGGAATAATGTCCACACCTATTGTAGATGATACCTTATACGGATATCTTCAATTTATGTCCAATAATCATTGATGTAGCTCGTCGGCATGTCGAATTAATCGCATTTGTTTATAATTTATTTAAACAAATTCAATTATCTCGGCTTCTGCTCGGCCGATTTCATTCAACGACGTCTGAAATTGAAGCTCTCGGTTCAAGGAATAATCTGATTCACCATTCGATCAGCCCTCGTGTATAGTTTCGACAAAATTTTCAAACGTATTGTTAAAATATTTATAAAAAAATAAACAGCAAATGTGGCATTTGTAAATCGTTTATTATCGTGTAGCGGCATCCATCACCTTAATTTTGAGCACTCGATCCTTGATCTAGCTCCTACAAAAGCCGAGATAATTGCACTGACCCGGAGTGCATTTTTGCCGATTTTTTAATTCTTAATAACTTTTAAACCACAAATGCCGTATTGTTTGAACTGTCGATTGTGATAGCTATGTTCCGTAGCTTTAATTTAATCTCTGCTCGTGGTGACTATTTTTTAATTTGTGAGGTGCCAATTGAAAGGTAAAAGAATGAGTTATTCCCCTGTGTTAGTCCCATTGCTGTAACTTTATCCAGTTGCCCGCAAAAATAATTTCAATTGTTTAATCGGTTATAACAAACCAACGAGTCGTGAAATATTTTTCCCAAGCGTCTTAACAAAGGTATTTACATCTCTGAATGTTTTTTCATTCAATAAATTTGCCAGCAAGTAATAAATACGTACTAACAATAGTATTCTTTTTCATTTCGGCCTCGCAGCCAGGAAATTTCGACTTAGTGTACATATAACCTAACTTTAGATTGCTATCTTAGCCTACTCATTCTTCTCTTCCACTCTTTCTTTCATACCTTCTCTACCTTAGAGATTGCCCTATTCCTTAATAGCCGCCTCTTTATTGCCCATCTATTGTATATATCTTTATGTTTCGAATTCCAAAGCTTTCAGTTCTTATTCCATGCATCAGATCCTTTATCGTAACCTCCCTTAGCTGTTTCACTACATTACTCACCCTCACTAGATATTCTAACATTATAAATTTCTCTCCGCACAGGCCCCCTTATTTATTTTCTTTTGCAATTTTGATTGCTTACAGATCTTACCTATGCAAGTTTATTCTTGTTTGGCATATTTTATTCCTTTTGAATTAATCTTTCCTTTCCCTTATGCTTCTGGTTTGGCCCTCACTTCTTCCTTTCTCCTCTAAATAGGCCTTAACAATCTTTCTCTCTCGTGTTATGTATTTACTAATATATTTTTTGTGTGTGCAGGTCTTGCAGGCAGAGAGTAAGGAGCATGGGCCAACAATTCTCATTGTGCATAAAAGCAAGAAACAAAGAGGAATAACTCTTGCCGCATACATTACACTATTAGCGCGTAACATTAATTTAGAACAATCGTGTAATTAATTGCTATGTATATCTATTGCATATTTTATTTTATATTCAGTTGATTTGGTAGATCTTGTATAAACTTTAATATTACTTTTACTAAAAGTTCTACCGAATGTGCTAAATATAAAATGAAAGATGTACAAAACACTTTACATTTGCACAAGTTACGCAATTGCTGTAATTATTTTTATAAATCTACGTACAAATTATGTAAATTTGTAATGTAAGTTTTATCTGTAAGATGTGTTGTAAATAGATACAAAATAATAGTTAATAAGTATTAGCTTGTAAGTTTTAATTGCAAGATTTTTGTAACTTGTATTTTCATTAATTAAGTTGAATAAATCCTCAATGAAAAAGATTCTACTGCTCTTTTTATTTTAAGACCTTAACAATCCTTCAAAAGACCTAACTCCCATTCCTTAAACAAGTACTACCATGCAGGAACTTTAAATGCAAAGTTCACAAGTGCAGAACTTGTAAAAATAGTCCTGATCATTGTTAAATTCAGCACTAACTATCCAGGAATTAATACAACGTCTTGATGGGAGCCTCTGAGATTTTGTACTCGGAAATTCCTGGACCGTGACGTAATTTCCTACAATTGCTGCTATCGAATACCTCCTCGCATATCATATTCTCCTGATACAAATCCACGATTTTCAGCGAGATATTTTTGCCACAATCTCAGAAATTTTTCGCTCAGAAATTCCAAGAACGTGACGTCATTTTTAAGAACGAATACCTCCTCGCATATCAAGTTCTCCTAATACAAAATCCAGCTTTCCGAGTTCAAAATTTCTGAGATTCTGGCAAAAATGGCTCGTTGAAAATCGTGGAATTGTATCAGGAGAATATGATATGCGAGGAGGTATTCAATCGCAGCAGTACTTGGAAATGACGTCACGTTGCAAGAAGTTCCGAACGCTTAATTTTCTAGACTTCTGCCAACAAATTTTGTAACGAAGACTTTGAAAACGATAATATTTCTACTAATTTCTTACAGCCAAGTTAAATAACGTATAGGGCAATTTTTACAAGTTTCTCGCTTCAGGACTTTGCATTTAAAGTTCCTTAACGGTACTTCTTGTATATGGAATTGGAAATAGGTTCTTTCAGGGATTGGTAAGGTATGAAAATAAAAAAAGCGGTGGAATTCTTTTCATAAAAAATTTATTTAAACTAATCAATGAAGATACAAGTTACAAAAATGTTGTGATTCAATTTTACAAGCTAATCCCTATGAACTATTCTTTTAAATCAATTTACAATACGTAGTACAACTAAATCTTGTATCAATTCTAAACTAACATTTATGTAGTATAAATTATTCGATGAAGTTAATTTATAATACATCTTACAGATAAAACTTATACTAAATGCAGAAGCTTGTAAATTCAAATTACAGCAATTGTGTAACTTGTGCATATGTACTTTATTTATAACATCTTTCATTTCATATTCCACACATTCATTAGAACTTGTAGTTAAAGTAATTTTAAAGTTTATACAAGATCTACGGAATAAACTGAATATAAAATAAAACATATAATGGATATACATAGCAATTAATTACACAATTGTTCTAAATGAATGTTACACGCTAATAGTGTAATGTATGGGGCAAGAGTTATTCTTTCTTCTTTCTTGCTTTTATGCACAATGAGAATTGCTGGTCCATGCTCCTTACTCTCTGCCTGCAAGACCTGCACACACAAAAAATATGTTAGTAAGTACATAACACGAGAGAGAAAGATTGTTAAGGGCTATTTAGAGGAAAAAGGAAGAAGTGGGGGCCAAACCAGAAGCATAAGAGAAACGGGGTACTGTTTGAAATGGCTTGGAATGAGTCTCGTAAAAGACAATTTGATAAGAGCGGAAGTAGAGGAATTGATAGAGCCTTGAAAGAAGAGACTAGGTAATGCAATAGCAGGAACAAGACAGCAAAATAAAAGAAGCAAAATATAATGAAGGGTTTAAGTATATTAGAACTGCAACACTACCATATTACATAAGAAGTAAGAGTAAATAATTATAAACGCTGATGTAATAACAATGTAATTTGAAATAGGTATTAGGACAAGGAAGTGGATAGAAGTTCTGATTTGTGCGGAGATAAGTTTGAAACATTAGAACATCTAGTAAGACAGTGTAGGGTGAGATATGGGTGGGCTAGGATGCAGAACGTGCTAGGTGAACGATCAGCTGAAAAGATATATATCAGATGAGCAATAAAGAAATATGAAATAGCATAATATATAAAGTAGAGATGGTATAAAAAGGAAGAGCGAAACAGAATATGAGAATGTTAAGATAGTTAATTTTTTAATTAAATAAAGTTCAGATAGTATTGCAAAGGTAGGTTATATGTACACTAAGCCCAACATTCATTACTGCGAGACCGAAATAAAGAATAATACCGCTATTAGTTTATATTTATTACATGCTCGAAAATTTATTTAAAGAAAAAAATATTCAGGAATGTATTTACCTTTGCCAAAGAGCCCGATTGTTGCAGAATAAAATGAACAGTGGAACTTACAATGTTACTACACATACTAACTTTAATGCAGATTGTAATACCGTGTGTGCTAACACTTTATTGATATGTAAATGATAATACGAAACAATTTTCGAGCATTATTAACCTAATTTTATAGATGAAGACATAAATAATAAAATTCTATGAACGATACAGTACAGCAGTATCACTGTCGTATCTACACCTAAAGTGGCTTCAGTTTCGCCATCTATAAAGAACTACTCGAAACTACATGTATGTCTGCTTTATCTATTGCCATTAGTTTCGCCATCTATACAGATTTGAAAGAAACTACTAGGCCTCTACCATATCTACACTTAAGGTAAGTAAGAGGCACGAATAGTTTCATGGCGTTCTGTATAGATGGCGATATCTAGAGCGCCAGTATCATTTCATGTCATTGACACCTTTACCGATAGATTGTAAAAAGTGTAGTTAATTATAAATTTTATATCTCGGCTCCTGGTGGTTATTTTTTAATCTGTGAGGTGTCATATAAAAGGGAAAGAAATAGGAAGGAAACAATTTACATAATAATTACGGACAATTGGGTAGTCGCGTCCGAAGGGATTGCAGTGGAGCAAAAAGTCTGCAATGCAGTAAATATCAATGCAGGGGAACATCTTAATTCCCAAGATGCAGTACTAGATAATTTATTATACTAAGACGAATAATAAAAATGTAGCTATATAATATTCAAGCTGTATTAGCCTGATTTCGTAAATAAAAATGCAAATGAACCAATTTGTTAAGCTTGTCAGAAAAGTAGTGTCTATTAATCAAAATAAGTAAAAAAGCTACGAAAGCTACTTTAGTAAATAATATTACGTTATGTAATTTGTTGAAAATTGTAGTTAACCTGTTTCTATACACATGCTAAATTCTATTAAACTTTTCTGCGGAAAACTAGCTTCTTAACACAGATAGTATAATTAATATAAGGAATTTAAGCAATAAATATCTGCTTGTAGAGTATTTAAACGAAAACAAGCAGTTTACTATACTTTGACAGTAAATAGTGCAGGGATACGAGTAATTTCAAGCATTTCTTTACAGAAAAATGGAAGAAAATCATATCACTTCCTCACGAAATAGGACACAAACTTGTTCAGAATACGGACTTCACCCTCAGCTATTTATATTGTGTATTAACACTTAATATCAATTTATCACTATGAAAAGAATGAATGTAATTTATGACAAGCGCTATTATTAATTAGAAATAAAATACTGCTTGCCAATTATTCTCACAACTACGTATTAACAAAATGTATTTGCCCTATATGTATAAGTTAATGTTGTGTCACAGGTCACTGAATATCCGGCGATTGTAAGCATAAAAACACGTAGGCTTCTCCACTATTCGTAAATACGATCTATCAAAATACAACATCATACTTGTAAATTTAAGTAACGCGAACTGGATTGCTCCCGAAATTTAACATTCTCTAGTCAGTCATATGGCTACACAAATTGCTTGGCTAATTACAAATTTTCTTGTAGGAAATATAATTAGTTTCACTTATTGAAGTTGTACAAGTTTCGTTGTTGTAATACGCTTGTTATATTAAATAATCGGAACAATCGATCGATATATTACCCGAAAATTTCTTCGAATAATGCAATATGATGTAAGACTAGCCATAACAACGGAGTCAGTATTTTTTGCACTGACGCATATGCAAAAGCATTGTGTGCAAATGTTCAAATGAGTGCCGAGTGAGCAGGTCAAAGCGGAAATACTCCCTACGTCTTTGATGACTTGACGTAATCGTCTCGTTCATTATTCAATACGATTGAATGATATTTTTCGATTGGAAAAGTTATTCAAATATTATTAATTATACATTTAAGTATGACATAACGAGTAAAGTCGAAGGCAAGAAAATCATGTGACTTCGTCACCGTTACCCCAAATATACCCCAATATTTAAAACAAGCGTATAGTCTTTAGATAATTTCAATTTCTAATAACCAATGAATATTACGTCTCAACGAATTGAAGAAATCTATGTACATTTCATATATTTCGTACGCATTAAATAAGCATGAACGGTAATAGAATTTTGTTCTATTAGTCGAGAACACACGATAAATGTTCGCATGCAACATTTTTCGTTCATTGTAACTTATTTGCTTAGCATTAAGCAAGTACATCAATAACATTAAAAAATATCTATCCGAAATTAAATTGTACTCACTTACCGTTGTATGAACAGTTCAATGGATAAATTACAACATGCATAACTGAAAATGATATTTTGTTTAAAAAAAAAAAAACACGAATTTTTACGTAGCTACGAGCAGACACAATTATCGATTCCAATAGAAGCATGGAGCAGCTATTAATTAGCGTCGCGGGCGTCCGTCTAAGTAGGGGTGGTCGTAGAAAGGCCCGGTTATAAAAGAGATCGCACGAAGTTGGAAAATCAGTTCAGTGGTGGTTCATCGAGAACAACTTATTGCATTAGTGGCAGAAACTTTTTGGTGGGTGAAAATTATTTTCTTCGTATTACCACGGGTTTCTCGCTCCACAAATGCTCATATCGACATCCCTAAAGCATTCAGCACCTTTGTAGTTCAAAGTGCTGTGAAATCTTACCAGTGACCACGTTCACTGTTCAACTGGCAATTCATTCATTGGAATTTCATGTTCCTTTCAGATATTGCGAATCATGTCGGCGGCTGGACCGGAAATAGTAGCCGGATCCATGGCGGCTACTACGACCACTGGATTATCAGCAACCACCGTATTTTTATCGCTCCTCATCCCTGCTCTTGTCCTCTACTACGCCTATTTCAGAATCTCTAGACGCCACTTGCTCGAACTTGCCGAGAAACTTCCGGGCCCACCAGCATTACCTTTGATTGGAAATGCTATGGAATTCTTTGGAAGCGCCGACAGTGAGTGGCCATTTAGAAAAGAATAAAGAATAGATTTCACTAGAGTACAATAAATTTGGAAAAAGTTTGGAAATATAATTAATAACAGTGGACTTGAAATAAGTCGCGATAACTTTAATTAAGTAAAGCTTGCGATGGGAAGTTAAGTAATTTCCTATTTCACTTATCTTGTTGTAGCTATTTTCCAGAAGATATACCAGAAGTCCTTTGAATACAACGAAGTGATCAGACTATGGATTGGTCCGAGACTTCTTGTCTTTTTGGTTGACCCACGAGACGTTGAGGTGATCCTTTCCAGTAACGTGTACATCGACAAATCTACCGAATACAGATTCTTCAAGCCATGGCTTGGCAATGGTCTACTCATCTCGACTGGTAAATTTAGAACTTTAAAAATCCCCTTTGCAATAATAGTAGAAAATTTGATTGAAGGCTTGCAAGGAATATAGAAGCAATGTCTTTTTGAGATTAACTTCGCCGTAATCAAAATGATCGATGTTTTTGCATAGAAAAGTGGTCGCAGCGTAACTCCTATTCCGATGATACAAACCATATACAGCTTCACGATCGTGTGCACTGCTATCATAACTTTCTCAAACCTGTTATAGCTATTTTTCCTCCTCTACTAATTCCTCTAGATTAATCTAGATCGCTTAATCGCCTGTGTTACGGATTTGACTCGAGTACTTAAACGATACGTATGTACATTCTTCGCGTGCATACTTCGCCCAATCCCATAAGTAGAAACAGCTTTTGTGCTACAAACGTTTCAGATACAAACTAAACGCGGTCCATTTGATTTGAATAAACTCCTTGCAAATAGAACAATTACATTTTCCTTCCTATCGTTACAATTTTCTTACGATACATAATTATCTTTACTATAAATCTATGGAACGTTCATGTGAAATTGGTGGGCAGCAAACGATTGCGAGGTTTCCAAACCTAAGAGGAAATACGTAACACTGGTTCTACGCAAATGGCATTTGCGTGAAATAGTCTGCCAGCACGTGGCCGAACAGGATGAAAACTCACAGAGAGTACTTTCAACTTTTTACTCTATCTCTGTTTCTCGCCATTCTCGCCGGTGCTATAACTCGCGCGAAACGGTTGTTACTTAATCCGCGATCTTTCTCGCGCTTTCTTCGCGTCACACTTTTCCCGGAAGCACCATGCATCTGCGTCCAATCTGTTTCTTCGTCTAAGCAACGGACATTTTCTTGTTCAACGCAAGTGGTGACATTCCTATCATCGATTTATATTCCGTGCAAATTAAACTCCAGGGCAAAAATGGCGTTCTCATCGCAAATTGATCGCACCCACCTTCCACCTGAACGTGCTGAAGAGCTTCATCGACCTGTTCAACGCTAATTCACGGGCGGTCGTCGCGAAAATGCGCAACGAGGGTAACAAGGAATTCGATTGCCATAATTACATGTCCGAGCTCACCGTTGAAATTCTTTTGGAAACTGCCATGGGCGTTTCCAAGTCTACCCAGGGTCGCAGTGGTTTCGAATACGCCATGGCTGTGATGAAGTACGTACACAATTTCCCCGCTAGTCTTATGCAAGCGTTTTCTTTCTCCGGAGAAAGTTTCGTGCTACCTTGCTGCACACGCGTACTTCCTAAACCCAGCAATTACAATTGGCGTTACGTGAACGCTAGAAAACCCCATGCATTTCTTCGAAAGATAAACTGCATTACGTGGAACGTTCCACGCACGGATTGGTATAGGTAATAGTAGCCAATCCTTTACAGAATGTGCGACATTCTTCATCTTCGTCACACGAAAGTGTGGCTCAGGCCAGACTGGCTGTTCAATCTGACTAAGTACGGCAAGGATCAGATCAAGCTTCTCGAAATCATCCACGGGTTAACCAAGAGGGTCATTCAACGCAAGAAGGAAGAATACAAAAGCGGAAAGCGTAACATCATCGACGTCACCGCCAAGAAGAACGAATCCAAGGTGGCAAGATGGCACATCTAAGAATGAAAGCATGCTAAAGAGTGACGATAAACTTGTCAATTTCAGACTAACAACACGACCGTCGTGGAGGGTGTTTCATTTGGACAATCGTCCGGACTTAAGGACGATCTCGACGTGGACGACGATGTTGGTGAGAAGAAGAGGCAGGCATTCCTGGACCTCCTGATCGAGGCTGGTCAAGACGGTATCACCCTCACCGACGAAGAAGTAAAGCAACAAGTAGACACAATTATGTTCGAGGTAAGATATCGATGAAGTAAGCCCATTCCTGGCGTAATTCGTTCAATTATCGTGAGAAACGCGACCGTTTGCTTCACAGGGACACGATACAACCGCTTCCGGATCCAGCTTTTTCTTAACAATGATGGGCTGCCACCCTGACATTCAAGAGAAAGTGATCCAGGAACTCGATGAGATCTTCGGAGATAGCGACAGGCCAGCCACTTTCCAAGACACCCTTCAGATGAAGTACCTCGAGCGTTGCCTCTTGGAAACGCTTCGAATGTACCCACCTGTGCCAATCATTGCCCGTGAAATCAAGACGGATTTGAAATTGGGTTGGTACAACGGAATTATTTTAGATCGACGTTTCGAATCGCAAACCGTTTAAACCATTGACAAACAATTTTATGGAATTTTCAGTAACCGGCGATTACACAGTCCCAGCCGGCTGTACAGTGGTTATTGCTACCTTCAAGCTGCACCGACAGCCGCACATCTATCCCGACCCAGACGTGTTCAATCCCGATAATTTCTTACCCGAGAAAACTGCAAACCGTCATTACTACGCGTTTGTGCCGTTCTCGGCTGGTCCACGATCCTGTGTAGGCCGAAAGTACGCAATGCTCAAATTGAAGATCGTTCTTTCCACGATACTGAGAAACTTCCGTGTGAGGTCCGACATAAAGGAAGCGGACTTCAGGCTAACAGCGGACATCATTTTAAAGAGGGCCGAAGGCTTTAAGATCAAGCTCGAGCCAAGGCGCCAAGTGGCTGCCACTGCGTAGTAAGAAAACAAAAAGAAAAAGGGATGAAAATTTATATAAAAATTTGTATTAGGAGAAACGATATAGGTGGCGGATTTTGCCGCTCCAGACACTTTAACGTTTCGACATGCGCAAGCGCGGAAAGTCTTCTTTGGTTTATGTGACTTGTGTAAATGTTGTATATTGCGGCCGCGTCGGTTGTGTAACGCGGATAGGTGTATTTACCATTTACGTTGATATTTATCTTATGCAATAAATTATGCAGCGGTAACGCTGCGAAATCTGAACGGCAAAGCTTTTTTATTACGTCCCAGAATTTGTATCTTTCCGACACCGCGCTATTTACATATCATTGCGCCTCAAACGACAAACTATTCAGTCATTGCCAAGAGGTTACGACGGAGCTTTTAAAACAATGGCCAGAAAGGTTACGCACGAGAGTGAACATCGTATCATAGAATTTCTAAAAAAGGATTACACAGAATGGCTAAGCAGCTCGGACAGTAAAGTTAGCGATTACACGTTGAACCGTCCGACGAGATTAAAGACCTTGCCTCAAGCTGAAGGAAAGGAGGTGAACAAGGTTATAGCCGATTTGAAGGCAACGCTACCGGACATAAGTCCAAAGGATGTAAGAAGGTTCCTCTTCGCCTGTTGCGTGCTGGAAACATTCTACTGAAATCATTTCTTTCCCCTCCAATGCTTTTACTAGCTGCGTGGCACGCCACACTTTTTCTTGCGCAAAATGTATATATTCCTTTCTGTCTTGCGGGTAGGTTTTACATGCAGTACTTCGAGGCGATTCTTCTGGAACTTGAAGAGCAAGGCTACGAAGAAGCGCATTATCACATGGTAGAATTTTTCAAGCTCGACGATCAAATCTCGGAACGAACACCGGGAATGATATCGTGGAAAAAGCCACAGTTGCGGTATCAGAAGGATCTTATAAGTTGTCTGAAGAACGGTTTCGCCGCGTTTGAAAAATGTAAAAAAAAAGGTGCGCTCGTTATCGCCTGGCTAAATTATTTGGACGATATGTTTCGCGAGGAAGAAAGGAAATTAATTATCTGAATAATTTTCTATAGGCGACCTCGTTATGCGAGCAATGGTAATTTCAGACACGGCTCTGTTCTTTCAATCGAAAACATGGGAATGGTGGTGGATTGCCGAGCGTCTCTATCAAATTGCTCTCTCGGCCGCGAAGGAAATCGAAAATGATAAGGGTCAGACAATTACGCTCGTACGTTACCTGTACGGTCGGTTTCTATTTAACGAGCGTTAGTAGTATTCCACATAGTCTCTTGTTTGCAAATATCTATCGCTTATTTCGGACCAATATTTACGAAATGTTTGTTTTAAAATGGGGGAAAACGTTAATACAGTGCAGAATCCGAAGGAGGCTTTAGAGCATTTAAAAATCGCGCGAGAGGACTCGGCGAATAAAGTATGGAACGCATCGAAGAAACTGGGAATAAAGCAGGGTACTATTTTCAAAGAAAGCAACATCCTTTTGTTTAAAATTCTGTTGATTCTTGGCCGAATGGATCGTGCAGAAAATCCTGGCGCCGCTTTACAGTGTTCCATCGAGGCGTTACAAAGAGCCCAAGACGGTAAAATCTACTGATCTCCATTGGCTAGAAGCGCTATTCTAACTATGTTATTAAGTCTAATGGTAATGGTAATGAAAACAGCTGGAAACCCAGAGTATGTGAACGAAGCGTATTTCGAGCTTGGAAAATGTTACGTCGCGGTAAATGATATTAAATCCGCGTTGCAAAGTTTCTCCAAGCTGTTGGCCCTGGCAAAGAGGGTTGCCGATATCGAGGGAGTGTGCAATGCCCATATGGAACTAGCATTTGCCTACAAAGTAATCCCCATTAGTTTTGTTATATGCAAGCGGAGAAATGTAAATGATAATTTCGTTACGTACGGCAGCATCTAAACGATAATGAGAACACGGAAAGACATTTGAGACTGTGCCGAGAAAATGCTGACAATTTTGCCCGTATCGAGAAGCTTGCACATGCGCACTACTACACCGGCGAGCATTATTTGAGTCAGGTACGTGCAATTAAACCGCGCTTCTAAAAATTGCTACATGGCCACAAAAAAGCTAATTCATTCGGATCAAATTTATAAAATATATGTAAATATATATGAGCTACAATAATTTCGCGTGGTCCATATTGGCAAAGTAATAAACGGCTCTGATTTTAATTTCAAAGATTGTGATACCAATGTTTGTTTGCGCAGGGAAAATTGCATTTGTCTACCAATCATTTGGAAGCTGCACTGAATTTATACAATAGGGCCAGCTTGCCCTCCGACGCCGATCGTGCAAGATGCGTTGCAGGAATTTCTAAAGGTTCCCCTGCAATTTTCTCTATATAATAATCTTAGCAAATATGCGAATGCAAAATTGATAGTTTAGTGGTACCACATTGGTTTATTTACAAGCGGCAATATTTTGATTAAAACTCCCGTGTGTAAAAATGCAGCTATTATTTATTCTATTTTACATATTTTATCAATTTATAACTATTCCTGTAAGTCGTAATCGAGAAGTAAAATAGATAGCTCCTTGAATCGTACAAATGGATATAGAAATGCGATTACTTTTATATTTGCACATTAATTATTGCCCGCGGGAAATAAAAGATTTTACGCGCTTAAAGTATCCATAGATCACGTATTCACAATAATGTTCATCCTTTTAACAGGACAAGAAAGAATCGAAAAGTATACAGATCTATTATTAAGATGTGGTGAATACGATAAAAATGCGACATTGAAACTGTGCCGTTGGAAAAATAGCAGAGAGATCTTTTGGGCTAAAGAGATCCATGGTAATTAAAATTAATTTAAATCTACTCATAAGGGGCCTTCGATAATTCGAATGGTTTCCTTTTTCGAAAGCTTTACAGATTTGTAGAGTACCTCGATAAAATCATCAGAAATTATTAGAAAATTTTTCGTTCTGCTTGTATTTGCTTATTCAGAACGGCAACAACCCCCTGAATATTGTGCTTTCCAATTTCCTTCATACTTTGAAAGCTACAGTGGTTGTAAAAAATTGTTAAAAGTTTGGAGTGTAAGTGAAAAAAATGTTCCGTCTCATCCTCGTTTCAAAAAGTCTTGATCTTATTTGTATTTAGAGGGTGTTGTCACGCCGAAGAATCAAACAGCAGTAAAAAACATTCTGTTCTCTTTTACTGAGATTTGCCTAAGAAACCTAACAAGTTTTTAAGTAATCGGAATTTTCATCATACATTATGGCGAAACACTGTAATGTACTGTGATCGATTTATCCCTTTTCAATGATTTTTAAACGTACTTAATCTATGGACATTTCTTCCAATTTCTTATTACATAGAATGTATATAGATTAACAAATAGTAGACTATCATGTTACGATGCGCACTATGTGTTTTTTAAATTCTATATGCTTATACAAGCGCACTAATGAGAACCTATAATTATCGTCCTCTTAACTCGTCACCTACCGAATCTTTCCTTATTCTACTACTACCGTTATTGTTATCAGCATTATTATTATTTTATGTATACTAAATCGATCGATAAGATTTACCAAAAGTTCGAATACATTGGTCGCGTTCTTTACAAACTATTGTATCACGAATAAAAAATATCTGCAATTTATGTTCTAGACATCAAATCGGACTTTGAGATCCAGTATGAAGGTTTGGACACAATATCGTCATCGCTTATCTCTACAATCGAGAATAATCAAACATAGTCCCGGCCTTAAAAATGCACAAAGAGCAGATATACATAATAAAATTAATTATCATAAATACACCGTTTGTTTTTATTCGATATTACACTTATACAGCTTTACATCTAAATAGAACATCGGCATCGGCTCCCTTCTCAAGGTTACGACATGCTCGGACCAATCTGCACGAATTCTGATTTATATTTAAATTGTACACCTCGAAAGAATAATAGTAGAGTTACACACACAAAAGAATATAAATATGTATATACCGTCAAAGCTAGTGTCGCACGAGTGAAATGAATAACAACGTAGACGTAGTCAATTGCGTTTAGTTTTTTTTTTTTAGAATAATTCTTATAGCGACATCAACTTTCGCAGCGATGTCGAATCAAGCAGGAAGTTGACACGCTTGATTCATATTATGTATAGCCGTTAGGACAAACAGGATGCGCTACTCGAAAATAATAAGGTATTAAGATACAAAGTCTACTGCTAGTGCATAAGTGGGCACGTTTAAAAGAATTACGACTGAACATATAGAAATAGACGGAAGAAATAGAAAGGGCGATCGAACGAAACGAAAAATGTTTTAATCTAGAACTTAAGTTACAGTGACCAACTATCGGTAATAGATCGTGAATAATTGCGTAGGATAACATTGCAACATAACAATTATCCAACTTGTGTAATATTTATCTCGCAAAAAATATTTAATCCTAACATTTTGAAATAAGTGTACTAAAACGTAAAGAAAACAAGTATATTACATGGTATTTATACCACTAAAATTGATTTGCCATACATTTTGTATGATTATTCAAGTATACCGCTTGAATATAAATAAATTTCTCAAAGAATAATAATTTAAAACAAATTAATCGCTAAAATGCGCCAAGATAAACTCGTTTAATTGAAGCATCTATAGCCTATCTTAAAGTTTGAAATGAAAATCTAAATACTATAATTATGTGTCGAATCAAAACACCTCGAGAATTCATAATGTCTAAACAGCTTCCCTTACAAGTTGAGTATCATTCCTAACAAGCATATAAAATTATTGTAAAAAATGAGTAGTCCTTTATACAGCCAATTACACGTATAGAGCGTTCAATACGGTTATTTCTTATATGATACGATGAAAGTTTAACTAGCGTTTCCTCAACAAAGTATCCTATTTAAATGAAACCTGGCACTTTAAAACAATAAATTAGGATTACATATGTTATCCAAATTCCGACTAATGACAGAATAATTGTACAATTTTATATTTTTAAAGAACCATATGTAAGCGTAGGACAACCGCTGAATACAACTCGACCTTTATATTATATGTATAGTAACAGTGATTCCCAACTTTTCTACGAAAAAATATGATAATACATATACCTACAGAAGTTACTGCTGATGCGTATCGGCCTCACTTTTGGCATCATCTATTTCCAAAGGTTGCATAGTAACAGTGTTCTGTATCTCACGTGATATGTTTTCCAGAGTCTCTGATTCAATCGAATCATTTTCGGTATTTTTTGCAGCAAGCTCTTGCCGTTTTTTAACTTCTGCACTAGCTAAATCGAGAACTTCTTGCAACACCTCAGCTGCTGCGTTAGCAGAATCACTGTTGGATTCGGAAATTTCTGCATCATTGACATTGACATTGACTTTGTTCTCGTCAATTATGCTACCTTCTTTCGGTAATACAGTGTCCTCTTCAACAATCTCTGATTTTTCTGGGTCAGTGATATCTCCTTTTGTTTGCACTTCATTTTCATCGGATTTACTTTCTTCAGAGTGTTGAGGCAATCTTTGTTCAACAGTCTCCTCTACACTACAGGCGTCATTTGTGATTACATCTAGCTCTTTAGTCGCTTCCTCTTTTTCAGTTTCATTACACTCAACTTTCTTAATAGATTCTACCTCCTCCACGTCTGAAGTATGCTTTTCACCATTTGTCTTCGATGTATCTAAATTTTCTTTATCACTTATCGCGTCTTCTTGTTTCTTACATACGTTTTGTTCCTCTTCATTTTCCTTGTCGCTGTTAGTCGCATCATTGTCATCTCCTTCTTCTTTATCTTTTTCTATTACATGTTCACTTTTCTCTACTTCCTTCTCTAGCTCGTTTTTACTTTTCTCTTCTATAATATCTTTATCCTTTTCGTCCTCTTTGCATTCTTCTACTGCATCTTTATTGCCACTGCACGGCATATCCTGTTCTTCTGTATTCGTATCTTTATCGTCTGGAAGTTCATGGATAGTCCTATCAGTCTTATCGTTAGAATTCCCCCTACTCAATAATTCCTCCCCCTCGTCCTTCTTAGGTACATCTTCATCTCGTGTAGTGAAATTCGTACCACTTGTTTCTGTCTCTTCACTTTCGTCCGAGTCCTTTTTGCTTTTATGCCTGCGATCGTCGTCAGATTCTTTTAAGACGAGTTCTACGTCAACGTCGTCTTCCAATGATTCTTTTTGTGAGGAATGAGTTTTATTGTCACCGTCAGAATCAATCTCCTTACGATTACCTGTATCCCCGCTGTCCAACTGTCCATCGGGTTCTTCTTCGTCATCGTCAACCCTTATTGCTATTGCCTCGGATGGATCTTCCGATTGATCATCTACTACCTCGCTTGGAGCTGGTTTTTCCCTTTCTAAACTTTCATTCCTTAATTTATGTAATTTTAATTGTGGTTGTTTATAGTGAGTCAGTTTATGTATCATAACCACAAGTTTATTTTCATAAATAGCTCCACATTCATCACAGACATGTGTCTCAGTTTCAAATATAATTTCTTCTTTATCAGATTCGAGTGCCTGTGGTTCGTCCACTTCGACTATCGTATCTGATTTTGATTTTTTTTTAGGTTTGCCCCTTTTACGTGAAACCTCAGAGCTCTCTGGTGTTTCATCAGCTGTTAAATCTATCGTCACAGGTGAGATGCGTGTGATTCTCAATCGCTTTCTCCTCGATCGAACATCATCGTTTGATGATGACTCGTCACTTACGTCTATAGTTTTCGATGTGGCGATACCTTTTAAAATGGTGCTCAGCTTTTTACGATTACGTTTATTGTCGATATCTGCATCTGATAAAGAAGAACCTGTTGCCCGTTTGTGTCTGGTCAACATCCTTGTATTCCTCTTTGCAGAAACTTTTACATAAGAATCTGAATCAGATTTTTGATTAATATTATGATTACGTGTTTTCTTTACAAGTCGCCTTGTCTTTCGTGAAACAGTCCGTAACTCCATTGGCTCATCTTTTGCATTAGATTTATGTCTTTTATTCGGAACGTCTTCGGGACTTGTCGCTTTATCTTCGTCTGTCATACTTTTAACAGAACGTTTCTGTCCAGACTTTCCTATACTGTTTGCCACACCGCTAACTGCTTTGTCGCGTTTATTTGTGCTCGTCGAATTTCTATCTGTTATAACATATGTGTCATTTCCTTGATCATCCTTGTTGATTCTGTAGAGACTTTCACTTTTATTAATACTTTTCAACACATCTATCAGAAAGACTGTACAAAGTTTAGTTTCTGAGACATTTTGCGATGTACCACTTTCAGCTTCACTTGTACAAGCATCAATATTTTTCCAGCAACTTCTACACACGGTATCTCCAGTTTTATGTACCTTATACATATCCTTGCCAGCCTTTACAAAATTCTGACATTTATCACAAACTCGTAATTTCGGTTTTGCATTTGGTTCATTGTTGCTTTGCGATCGTGTGCGTGTCATTTTGTCAGAATCGCTTTCCAATTCCTCTGACGAATTTAGTCTTGCAGATTCAGTGACGGTCGTTTTGCGACTAACTACTTTTGTTTTTATCTACAAATCAACAGTAAACTGTATAATGCACAGACAAAATAAATTTAATACAGATTTAAATAAAAAGTCTAGCGCAAAATTACCTTAGGAAAAGTTAAATAATCTATACCTTTACTGATTATCTCATTAAATTTAGTCGAAGTTTCCATACATACAGTCTTTAAGTCCAACAATACATCTACCGTGTAACGACACGACAAACATATGAGTTTATGGTCTTCACGAAGCTTATCAACCTGTTGATAGTAATCGAATGTAATGTTAGTATTGGCTGCATCAATTCTTAATAAAGAATTATACCTTATAAACACAGTTTGATGTATAACAATATGCATATTAAATACTGCTTACTTCGTGATTAAAAAGTTTTTGTATCTTCTTAAGCGAATCAATTTGCAGGCCCTTATCCTTACTAATGTCAAAAATGAATTCGTTTTTTGCTGGTTCAAGGCATAAACTGCAACATTGTTTCAGGGCATGTACCTTTTCTTCCGAAGTACGTTTATACTTTTGTAGAAAGGAGCTACATTGATTTAATTCGTAGGCGCATTTATGGCAAATTTGAGTTGGCAATTGGTCTCCTGTAGGTACCTGTATAAAAAACTAACAATCTATTATTACGGTTATAAGCACATAAAAAAAAGGCTAAAGAATTTCATTACATTCGTTAATGAAGGAGAGGCGTGCAATGGAAAATCTCTTTTGGAACAGTACTACATAAATGTTATTATATACAAGTTCTATACAATACCGTTCCAAGAGCAATATCGCATTCCATGCCTCACCCACGTAACACCTAAAAGATCAGGAAGAATAAATAATCCAAAGTGGCTTACATGTTTAATTAGCAGGGTATATTTAAAGTCAGTATCGTGCGCACTAATTTCATTTAAGACAACATATAATTGTCTTTGTGGAAAACACATCGAATTCCACTTGTATCCTACGACAATATATTTTAATATTTGAAAATAACATATAAAAATGCTCTAAGTGTTAGTGATGCATGATAAAATTTCAAAGGGCAAATTAACAGAGTAATATATAAAAAATAAATGACGATATTTGTAAGCTGGATAAATTATAAAGTAATACCAAGACAGAGATGCGAACTTTGTCACAAAAACAATGTTAACTTTCTACCGATTCGAATTTTTACTTTATACCATAATAATCAAATATTGTTTTACTTAACCTTAAAATTGATGAAAGTAGTAATTGATCAAATCTGACAATATTGTTGCCTACGATATATTCTACGATATATTCTGTGAGACTAACAAAAGTAATAGATTATACTCTTCAAAAAATAGTTGCAATTGTGGGGAACTGTATTTAAACATACCCTTTTTCGACTATTTACGTTTCATTCAATGTGCATAAGAGACCGACGCACGCTCAGTCACCGGGCCAGTTAAAAATACAGAATTTTTCGAATATTTCAGAGATATGTAGATGATTGCATGCATGTGTACTTTTTTAAACTAAAGTACCTTAAGAAGTGCGCAGACCTCGAATTGTTCGTGAAATATTTGTTTGTTGTCAGCCGTAATTTCCAAGAAAACTCCTTCGTCGCTCGCACAAAGAAAACAGTATTGCCTTGGCATGTTAACATAAAGAAAACAATAAACAAAAATAGATTGTTTAGTAATAAACTATGCTTAATGTTGTACAAACAACAATTATAATCATTAAAACAACGCCCAACTAATTCGTGGTTATGAACGTAACGAACTCATCAAGACGTAATACAATGTATATTGGCGGCAACAGTAATATACAAAACCAATATGGCGCCCATATCCGACACATCGAGATCATCGAAAAAGAATATATCGATTTATCGATATAGAACTATGTTGCTCAATATTTCGAATTAGTAAATAGCTTGTCTTGCAATTAATTAATAACACTAGAAACTTACGTAATCTTTAGCGTGTAAATACCCTGAAAAATAAATGAAAACAACTTTCTTTTCCTCAGTCTTCCCTTCTTTTTTTATTAAAGTACCGTCATAAATGTTCACAACATTTTTATTTTACCAAGTACGTGCAGATTTAAATATTTTGGTCAAATTATACATATACTTTTTATTTGTACGTTTATATTAAATAATAGATCTATCAAAAAACATCTCGGTATTTAATACTTTTAACTCATGGTTCACGTTGCGACCACTTTTGTAGATGCGACAGTGAAAATAAGTCAAATATGGATTGGTTTTGTTCGCGAAATTGTTCGATACGAACTTTCAAGTTATCGAACATTGTCCTAAAAAATAAAAAAGCATTACTTCAAAATACTGCTTATTAAATAACGATTACCTTATTTATTGTACTAAAAAAAATAATTAAAAATATTCAATATCGACATGCACTACAGTTGGATTGGACTGTCGATCACCTGAAAGACTCCGCCATATCTTTAGAGAACTTGAAGAAATCTTGCATGTAGATAGTTGTTAAATCTGTTAACGATTTTTTAGCAACTACATTCATTTGTATATTTTCTTCTATTTTTTCCATCTTTCGTTGCTCAATTGGATCTTTAAATCCAGTCATTGTGCTTAATTGCTAAACCAAAAAATTGTTGAATGAAAAAATTAGGAACTGTATCACTGCTCAGTGAATTGTGGTAAAAAAAAAATATATAACACGACCATACGAATAGAATACTTGATTGCTACAATTGCCCAACAATTTATCCCAATAAGTGTACACTTCATTAAATCGTAGGACTGCGCGAGAAACGATGCACACAAATACACGTGGGTGGCGTGACGTAAGAATCGGAAAATATTGAATACTTCCTTCGATCTTAGTATGACATTACACATTATATTTCAAGATATATATTTATATAGAACTTCAATTCTTAATATGTATTACAGAACATGCATAAATCATAAATAGTTCTAAAAACCTGCTTGTAGGTAATTACGCACGTATACAAAAAAAATCATATCCTGAAAAGTGACGTTATTTCGTCTATAAAAAGAATCATCATATATTTATCATTAGTTTCGTCATTTAACCATTCGAGTGACATAGCTAGGTTCTTTCAATCGCTGCCTTTAAACGTACACGTGTTACATACGTGACTAGAATTTCCCGAATACAAATCTGTCAATTGCAAACATCACTGTGATTTGCATCCTCTTAAATACGCACACGATACGCGATGCACACAATAGCCGAGGGCCTCTCCGTTCTATTTTGCATGACCTGGGCCATTGGATCTGAATTATCACCGATTCTACTAGCGTAAATTCCACCGAGAAGGCCACCAACGAATAGAGAACAACGTCTCCCGGCCCTGCCTCGCGCGGTACTGCAACTTCTATATTTAGTAACTGCTGGTCTACAAATTATTGTTTTCGTTGATCTGGTCAGTCCAACATTGAGTCTACTAATCGAACTCTGGGTTGTCGGTTCCTGCGCGTTCGCGGTTTTATCTATCGGCGCGCGCAGCCTACACCGAACAAAAAATGGAGCGCGTTTAAATTCAACCAGCACATATGCACGCCGAGTTAATGACGCTTTTGGCAATATCTTAAAACGTGAAGCAGCTGATAGCGTTAATTATCGTAGATTTGGATATCGATCATACGCTGGACTCGTAAATAACAATTTGCACTATAGGATTCTTCTTTGGTTGATCATTATTTGCGTTTGAAGCAATGTCCCGAAGCACGGCCTCTACAGCCTCCTCCCAGTCTTCATCCTTCGCATCCCCACGATTTAGAGACGCTGACCATTTTAAACGCGGCATCGATATTACCGTCAACACTTTTCTACAATTCACGGCAACGTAACGGTTGTTAGTACAGTATTACGAATTAATAACACGATTCATTAAAATATGTACCTGAGATCGGAATGAAACGCGGACATATCACCACCGGCCTGTTCACCGAGCCTTCGAATAGTTTCCGCTAATGGTCCGCTAACAATGAGTCTCTGCAGTCTTCTCCATGATTGAGCGTATTGTCGCCTTACGAGCTCAATGATGGTGCTCGTCAGCGCCAAACCAACCAGAATATAAAGGGTGCACAATAGCGTGTACTTCGGCTTCTCTGCGTACGTGCGACGACACGAAGCGTAGCTATAATAATGTGTAAACACGCACTACGCGAATACAAATACCGCAATTGTTTTTAAGATCTTAGGCGCGCACAAGAAACTGTACATATATACGTAGTAGTAACTACAAAGACTTATACTATGAACGGATAAAAAATCTTCTAAAGGCGGGTAACATATGTATCGCCACTTACTCGGCACCAAGTCACCGAATCCTATGGTGGTCATTGTTACAAAACAGAAGTAAAATCCATCGAAAAAGTTCCAGTCATCTTCCCATAGCATAAACATGCCTGCGCCACAGGCGAGGTACAAAAACAACAATAGAATCGCCGCGATAGCACCTGCAAAGGATATACACGTGTGTAATAAAGTACCGATATATGTACTCTATTTTAAATCACTCGAATCAAGTTAATGGACGTACCAAGCGATCGCCGTCCAGCTGAATTAGACGGTATGCAGGGGAAGGAAAAATCTAACGGAAGTTTCGATTTCACGACCAACGCGATTTTAACTACAGCTCCAGCAAACAATTTTCCCCAATCCGCTATTACGATTAACGTAAGAGGTATGCCAACGAAAGCGAATAAGATGCAGAACATCCTTCCTCCATTCGTTGATGGAACAAGATTTCCATATCCTAGATGAAGAACAGAAATATCAATACGAAAGTAAAAACCATATTTCCTGTAGCTAAAATCAAGTTAAACATGGCCCAATTTAATATGTTCATTACCGATTGTGGTAAGAACAGTGCTCGCGAAAAAGACTGCTTGGAGTACACTCCATCTTTCAGTCACGATTGGTGGTAAATCGGCTGTAGCACGATCTTCTTGATCGATCATATCTGCCACGAAACTGATTAGAAGGCCACCCTGTGCTGCATCCTGTACAGCCTTTTCGTAAGCGCGTAATTTCACGCTGACCTAAAAATATATTTTACTATCGTACACTGTGTACCTGTTTAAACACCTTCGATATAAACGCGACATCGATTCGAGGGGTGAAACATAATTTTTCGAAGATCGAGTACGGACATTTAATAAGTATTAAATATATCGACTCACCAACGTTCTTAAATTGGAGACATCGGTATTGTTGGATACAGAATCCATGAACGAGTATCTCTGGGCGCGCAAATTGGCGCGCAGTGCTTCCAAACGTGCAAGTTCTGCCGGAAGTTCAATATGTCGAAACACCTATCCGTGAAAGCAAATCCCTTTTTATTCCTTAAAATATTTATTTTAGAATTTTATTCCTTCTTATTGTCAAAACGATGCTGAATTCTAACGACTTTCAATGCATGCAATTGTAAATCCCTTAGCACTCGAGTGCGTTCACGATTCGACGTTGTTTTATTTGTTCCGATCTCGAGATTAGTTTGCGTTTCTGTGATGTCGTTAATCACTTTGTTCTGCGAGGGAAAAAGTTCTACAGTTTTCTCGTAATAATGTATTCTTGATAATGGTATATTATTATTGAAAAAATTATATATGTATAGTTATAATTGTATATGTGTACAAATTACAAATAATTTAAGTAAAGTTTCAACGAATGAGGTTGGTACCAATCGTATTGAGTAGTACGATTGGTCCATTGCTAAAAATAAAGATACCACAGTGGAAATCCAGACAGGCGTTGTTATTTCTGTAAATATTACATTTTATATAAAAGCGCGTAACTATAAGGTAAAAATTTGAACGTCCACTGGAACTTATCACGGTATTTATCATGGAATTGTCGAAAGCTTTCAGGGCGCATAATTTTATATGAAAAAGTGCTACGACATTTTGAACTTTAACAATATTTTGTTATACTACTGTTTCACGGAACAGGGAGCAAATATTTCTTTTATAATTTTAAAGAACTTCGTATTCAAATGTTTAACATACCAAGCCGCCGATTGCAGTGTAGAACATCAATGTAATTAAAAGTCCAACGTGACCCGCGGTCGCTTTGATCTTTTGCATATGTTCTTTCGCGAAGAACTTTCCTTTTTCCATGTTCTCTCCGACGTTGCTTCCTTGGACGAAATTCACGGACGAATTTGATTTTTTAGTCGTCATTTTAAGCACACACCCTTTGTGAAACGTCTAACTGCTTCCGCTGCTCGAGAAGAACTGGTCCGCTCGAATCTTCCACAATCACTCCAGTTATTTCCGTATCGAAGACCGAAGAAAGTGTGGTCTTCAAACTCCCACCATATTAACATTTTGACGGGCACTCGGTAAACGTGATCAGTATTAACGTCCAGCATTTCTCTATTGCAGGAACTACTTATTTTAATCCTACATTTCTTTCTATTAAATTGCATTAAGTTTCTCGAGTCATCAAGAAAGGAAAAGAACTCCTTTATGTAGATCAATCTTTTGATACTTCAGAAATATTTGTTATTATTCACATCAGTTTAATTGCTATTCGCGTATTTAAATATTTTTCTGATAGTGAACACATTTTACAGTGTACAATAGATTGGTTTTGTACTCTTATCATTTCGACTGTTCTGTTGTGCAGTCCCATTTTTGAAAGATAAACATTTGTGGAGGTGAATATAATTTGCGTAAAGAATAATTATACTTCGTGCTCGGTCGATAATACAGTAGTACGAACGAACCGCCATTGTTACTTTCAAAAGAAATTTACGATAACTAAAAAGGATTAATGTCCAGACAAAAGTAACACCGTTGAGTAAAAAAGGCAATACAAGATTCGCGATGATAGCTGGAAATTATTTTAGTAATTAAACAGAATAGATAATTCTCGCAAGTATACCGTGGGGTTAATACAGAACAGGTTATAAAATATTATCCATATTAGTCGAACATATTTGAAAGTGATTAATAATATTAACTGGAAAAATGTGAGAAATACATGAAAACATTTCACGACAATTATCGAAAAATGTGATTGAGATATGACATAAGAATAGAGCATTTAACAGGATCTATTGTATTAATATTTGTTGCTGTTTTATTTTAATCGGTAACATTTAAAGTATAAAATTGTACAGCTGTATTAATATATATTTCGTTAATCCGTACGATGTTATAGGTCATGACAGCAGTGAAAGTTCATGGTGGTATTGACATCTTACGTCTACCTGTTAACCAAGAGGAACATGTATTTCCACCCTGGCATATTAAATACACGCAGTCGCATATACTACATTCCAAGTGTTCGAAAAGCGAAAATGGATGTGGCGATAAAGACACAAATGCTTGTCAATTTTGCATGTACGATAAGTTTAGTTGCTTAGAGGACTATGTTCGATTTATATCCTAATTAATATGATAGTTTCAGCCGCACCTTAGAAATGCCACATATGCCTGATATGGTATTTCCAAATAATATACTGACTTTGAAACATCAAGATGGTTCTGCTATACAATTTGCTGCTTTGGATGCTTTAAAAACTGTTTCGAATGGAAAAATTAATGTACAATTGGCATGCGCGGAAGCTTGGAAAGAATCTAGGTAGAATAAGAATTGATATTATTTTTTCTTCTGTGGTAAAAACATTCTGAACAATGTATTATTCTGAACAGACATTACATATTTTATGTCATTTTAAACAGATTAGACAGTAGCGAATATTTAGAAGAAAAGATTAAACCGTTTGATTGGACATTTACAACTACTTATTCTGGGACGATGTCCAACCTTAAAGTTCAAGACACTAATGAACGAATCGATGTGAATAAATTAAAGAGAAGAGAGAAAATCTTATTTTATCACGATTTAACATTATTCGAAGACGAACTTCATGATAATGGTATTGCAGTATGTTCTGTGAAAATTGTAAGTAGATAAAAACCATCTTACGAATACATATCTTTGAAAAGGAACTATTTAACTGAGTATTTTCTAATTTCTTTCATTGATTTCATTAGCGCGTCATGCCAGGTAGCTTTTTTATTTTACTGAGATATTTTTTGAGAATCGATGGTGTCATGTTGAGGATAAATGATACCCGAATTTATCATGAATTTGGTCAAGACTTTTTACTGAGAGAGTATACAACAAGAGAAGCTAAAGTAGAAGAAATACGTGTAAGCAGTTATTTGATATTGGAGTATAATTCGAATCAATTTATACAATTGCCCAGAAACTATACAAACAATACTATACAATACTATACAAACATTTATATAAAAATTTATCTTTGTTTTTCTAGGCACCACCATCTCTTTTTACGGAACCGAGTGAAATAGCTCCACATTTGCCCTTAACGGGAAGTCAATATCATAAATTAATAATTGTTTCCAATAAAATAGAACCTGTTGCAAGCAATGAATCGGCAACCGACAGTGCGACAGTTACAGCCAATACAAGTGAAACAGAGGGCACGATTTCTTAAAATTTGTGGTTTTACGTATATATCACAGCTGAGAATGAAAAAGCAGTTCATAGATTCAGTGTAACAAGCTGCCACATGACCTATCAGAACAATATAAATGCATTCGTAATATTCCGTGAAAACTATTAAGTTAATAGTTCAACATTTCATAAATTTACCATGTGATGTGTAAAGATATAAATAAAGTATTCAAAATCTGTACTAAATAAAGTCTTTTTCAATAATGCATTCAATACTATACTAATCCTTCCTTACTTCTTAATTCTTGTTTTGCAAAGAACCATATAATGTTATATTCCTGGAAATCGTTTTCTCATGAAACCAATTTTGGTTTATTCAGTTGTTCGTCGTACCTCCTGCGGACAACAGTGTTGAACCACGAATACAGTTTTCTATTATAATTATGTTCGCTTATTGCCACAACTTTGGTTGCATAAAAATTTATCTTTGCATGAGATAAATCTGTGAATGTAATTTCCTCTTCTGGTTTCTTACCGAACATAAAATCAAGCGCACAGTATCCCAATGCTTGTACATAATCCTTGAGCTTTATTCTTCTACCCAGTGATCCATTATTTGTCTCCAGCGACCAATTGTGTTCAAAGATCTGTAGAATGATCGTGTGGTATCAATATGTTTTTCTTATACTCAATATTCCAAGCTGAACCGTTCTACTTACAGCTTTGTCGCGTTTACTAGTATCAACAGGATAATTGAAAGTTGGACGCGGACTGGGAAAATGTTGCGGACACTCTTGAGTTTTTAGTTGCTTTATATTTATCGTGTTTGCCCACCTCGAGTATTTTTCATCAATTTTTTGTCTCTGTTGCACAGCTAATGTAAAATGCTTTCTTTCATACAAAATTGATATGGTTCCTGTTCCATCATCGACTATAGAAATTTGAAGTTAAACAATTTTTTAGATATACTTCGATCACTGTGACTCTTATAATTTAAACATATCGTTGCTATGTTCGTGTTTGTTCCTATTACCCCGAATATCGTAAAATTTTTCGTCTTCAGAAACATATAGTACAAATCCCACTATCTCAATTTTGCCAATTTTTATATAAGGCATATTCAGAGGATGAAATTTCACATTATCATCTTCCAAATAGGGCACTAATCTATTCAATTCCATTATTAAAAGGGGTTCGGAGACTATCACTTTACCTAAAACAATTTGGTTTCCTTTATTATAACGACACACTCTGAATTTTGTAAATAAGTTCCATACCGTAGAGTACGATGATACAGTATCATTTCAAACGTGTCGATTTACCTTTGATATTGTTAAAGTTCACCCATTCGTTTTTCTCAGATAAATACAGTGGGAAATCATAATCGCCGGTATAGGAAACAAAATCTTTATCTATTTCTTTTGGCAAATTCGTCCAATGCTGTACATTTGTTGACATTTTCAGTGCGCTTCGAATTTGTAGATTCTATTTAAAGTTCAAAAAAACTACTCTACACCACATGAACCGTTTACCCCAGTGCATTAAACATTGCACAGAATAGTATTGCACATTGCATTGCTCAATTGTTTCGTCAATATATTTAATTCCGTACAATTGGCGGGAAAAGTTTCTCTGTTACCAGTAGGTGGCCATTTGAAAGGTTCGGGTTGAACTTTACCCGAGCATTACATTTCACCGATCTACACTAGGGTGCGTTGTTAGTTCAATTTTAAACCTTTAGCATTGCCGTCTGCTCGTTTTTAAATTATGGCACGTACCATTTCTCTCATTGACGTAAAACAATATCAAAATCAAGTGAAAGAACGTAAGTGTCCATGAATAGGGTTATTAAGAATGAATTACGTGATTGAACTTTTTATAGGAATGTACAATCTTAAGTGAATGATGAATTAATACGTATAATAACTTTGTTACAGAATAGCATTACCGTAAGTGTACTCAGTTTTTCACTACGAACGTATTCAAAGCAAATCAACATTTATATAAAATACATCAAAACAATTGCAAAGGATACAAGAATATTAATCCTTCAATAATCGCTAGTTTTGTGTTTCTTTAAAGAAAAACATCAACATTCTATTTCATTATTAACAGGATTAACGACCTGTATTGATCGCAAATTTACAAGATAACGGAAGTCGACGTGAACGGCGTATGTATCTATGAATAGCCGAATAATCGGAGGAACAGGCACACAGTGTTTCCTTCTGTGCAAACCATAATTGCTATTACCAGTTGTACCGCATCGCAGTAGACTAACACGGATCAGGTCCCGTGTGCATTGTTCCTTTACACACCGTCTGACCTTGGGAAGGTCACGCCTGTTACACGCACCTCGCATTCCTCGAATCCCCCGCGTTCCATTCTTCGCGAGGGCAAGCTTACTTCGGTAAGCAATAACGCCTCATTCACCGTAATAATATGTATACGTTTCATGTTTAGGGGCCATCTTTAATCTTGCCTTATGAATGATTGAAATAGAAGAAAAAGAACACCGGTGGTAATTTTCGTATGCAGAGAAAAACAATTGCCGGTATATACCTCTACTGAAATAACGATTCATTATGCGTTCGATTCTTTCGATCGGGCAATTCTGAACAATTCCCCATGGGACGGAGCGTTCTTCACAGTTCTGCGTGTTGTATTCACAGCACTTCCGGCGCTTCTCAATAAACATTTCGGTCACTGACACATGACGTACGGTACACCGTGGAAAGCCAAGTAATTAATAGGAATACTACCACAGTGCTGTTCGCTAAATGTTCCTCATCGAAGAGCAAAGAATACTGTATTCGATCCACTCCCACAGAAATTTTAAATATAGTTTCTATTCAAATAAACAAAAATTCACATCGATTTCTATCGTGCTAATTTCTCTGCGAAGAAATATTGATATGTATAATTTTGCTTCCCGGCCCAATTTATCGTATATAGAAAGTGCAACAGGGAATAGAAACAGATGGCGATACGATCAATTTGGCCCGCGAAGCATTTAAAAGTTACAAATTTTAAATTCATAATTTTTCGTCTCGACTTTTAACAGAGAAATATACCTTGCAGCCATAAATCGAATCGACCGGTATAAATGTATCGAACGGATTAAGAGTTCTGTTTAATGGGTACACGATACTGTTGAATCTCGATTCGTCCAGAAGAGGATTGCGATTTCCAAACGTGGCGAGGATGCAGCGGACCGCCTTTTCTGGTACAACTATCGGAATAAAAAAGTGGAGAAGGAAAAAGAAGGCAAGGCGTATCAATCGTTGATCGGCCGACGTTGTGACACGATACCTGTATACCTGTAAGAAGAACTCGTGCAAAAACTCTTTAGCTTCGTGACACGAGCAGAGAAGAAACTTAGACGAAACTAGCGATAGTGCTGAGATTCTTTCGAATCAATCATTTCCAATTGCTATTGAATTGCTGTACGTTCTCTTACAATTTGTGAGGTATAAATTTGTTCATATCAATTTTACCGACCCTGATATTACTTGACATTATAAATTGAATAATTTAACGCAGAACTTTTTCTCCTATTACAGACAATGCTAATAGCGCCAGCGGGAACGGAAACGAGCTCTCACAGAGTTCTTCAATCTCTGCAGTTTGCCTAGAGCTCATTAGCGATGAACCGACGTTCGCTTGTATCTCTCGTTACAGCATTTATTGCAAGTGCTGCGGAATTGTTGATACTGGTCTGCATACCGAACTGATGTCAAAGAAATTTGTAGTTAATTGCCGATACAGAACAGCCCATAAGAACAGTATTCCTCTTTCGAATTCTTGGTAAATTTCAACTAAAGAACAGCAGAAAGTTTCACGTCTGTTCAGTATCCGTAAAAAATTGAACAAATTTGACACGATTACTATGTCACAACGAAGCTAAACATGTACATATGACATACAGTCATTGACCCGCTCTCTTCCGATATTCCCCAGACAAGTGACTAGAAAAAAGTATCGCTAGACGGTCGTTCCCATCGCTAGCCAGCTACCTCGCACGCTACCACGATGCGTAGGTGTTTCCGGCCGGCTGAAGCACGGGCATCTGCCCGGTCTCTCGTTTGCGCGCGCGCGCGCGCGCAAAAGCGGCGAAAGAGGGAGATGGATCCGTCGAGAGAGCGGCCCGAGGCGAGAGAGAAGTAAGAGAGAAACAAGGGAGAAGAGAGGCAGTGGACAAAGCGAGAAAAATAGAGTCTGCCAGCGGGTGAACGAGTAGAAAAGCAGGATGCGAGAGGAAGGACGCTGGCCGTGGAAGGAGAGCGATAGAGAGACAGAAAGACAGAGAGAGGGAACGCTCGGCCGGAAGCAGTTACTCGTGCGATGTAACGAAAATATCAGCCGTCCGTTTCGCAATCGGCCTACCCGCGTTCGTCGAGTTTAATATAGAACGCTCGCACGCCCTGTCGCGAAAACATCACGCTAAACTCGCTGGCCGTATACACCGCTGTCGCGTTTAACGCGCCGGATCAGAAAGATCGCCGCGTCCCGCCGAGCCGAATCGATTCGATCGTCATATGTGTGCGTATGCACCTTTGACCGCCTCCGATCGGACCACTTTTAAGCGAGATCTCCATGTACGGGAACCTCTGTTCAGGATCCACGCGCTCGGCTCTTCGTTTCCGCTCCGTTTGTACTATATACAACACTTCGCGCGGTCGAATCGGAGCCGAGCGTTGAAATTCAATCGGCGAGATGGTCAATGTGTATGGCAGCTTTTCTCCCGAAGCAGCAGCTTTCGGTAGCACGATTACGTTACGATACGTTCCCCGACCTCGGTCATTCTAATCTCTTTCGTGCTAATAAATTTCCATTGCCGCGTGTCCGCGCAATGTGCGGCTTGATCTGGCCTGGAGGATCGTCAATCATATTCAGTGTGCTCGATGGTTCGCGGATTACTCTCGTTTTTTTTTTCCCTCCCTGTTTCTGTTCGCGACCTTGCTGCTTCGACGTCCAAACGCGATAATAAAAATTCGCGCGCTACAATCGTCGAGGCCCGCCACGGTGGCTGGGACAGGAAAGCCACTTTCCTTCGTCACCGGATGCTTCGCTTTTAATTCGCTGCCCGATAAACCTGATCGACCGTAAAAGCGTCCGGCTGCCTGAGATACCGCGATCACTCGGGTCGCACGAAATTCCTCGAAACTCTCTCGCGTGATTGTGCCGACTTTTCTGAAAAGTTTATCGGCGTTTCAACCGCGAACGGTGTATGTATATGCGCACGATCCAGTCGCCGGTTTCATCCACGATTCACCTACCACATGCACGACCAACGATCAATAGGACGTTCGTAGAACGACACTAGAAATATCACGCGATTCGTGGAATATCACGAGCATTCTGCGAACATCGTTCTATCAATCTCTATCTTTTTGCCGGGCTGCATTACTGGTCCGCATTTTTTCGTTTCCGGAACGATGCGCTTCGAATGAACACGTATACAATGACTGCTTCTATTTCGCTGTCCTATCGTGCAACATATTCGGTCAACACTCTCGCCGCGATTCATCGCAGAGAATTGTGCGCGAATACGAGTGACCAAATTTGTTTACGAAGATGCGACAGATTTCGTTAAAGCGTCTGGAGGCAATGGTCACGCGCCGACGTTTAATCTGCTGCTAGTCGCACATTTTCTATGGTACAATATACGTGGACAGTTGTATGACACGGGGCTTGACTGGTATTACTTCGAACAATCGGATCTCTTGTGATTCCGCGCGTTCGGAGTCGCTCCGTGTTCCAAACCGTGACGAGCCGTCTCCGTTTCTCTTGTCCTGACACCGCGTGCCATCGTGTCACGAGGACCGAATCACAGTCTTATCGTCGCGCTTTTACGACTGTTCCTCCATTAACGATTGTGTTATTATCGGAGTGTATCGAGTCGAACGTACATGCCACCGGAGATAGCACCCCAAACAGCTTCTAGAAACGCGTCGCGTTGGTTTTGCTTTCTCGTATGCATCATACGTATGCATACGCACACGTGCTCGTTGCTAGTGCCTTGAATGAAAGGGCAGGGGATAAATTCTCTGCACCGTATCGTAGTATCGCCCCGTGGACGCGTTTGCCCATCGAGAAAACCTGTACCGAGAAGCAAGGTAGAAAGAAATTGTTAAAGGACGTCTGTCGTGGCTTCGATTTCCTCGAACGCGGTTCAACGAGTCGCGAAGGTAAGGCCAAGCGAAGCAAAAGCAAGCCGATCTTCCCTTCGTTGATGCGCTCGTTCGAGCGGAGAGGAAGGGATAGGCAATCGGAGGTAGTAATGGGTAGGCAACGTTCCGAAACAACGATAGCCCTCGAACGGCTTTGAAAATTCGACGAAATTAGACGCAGGTAGAACGAGAATGTTTGTGGCGAGGAAAATTAAGCGCAACGCGCGATTTCGCGTTCACTGACGAGAACTTTGACTGTCAATCAGGCAGAAAGATCGATACTCCCTAACGCCTAGGCTGAATGCCGTATAAGTTTCGGTCGAATCGGATCGAATATGTTTCGGTCCGACTGGATCTATTCTTTCTGTTATTCAACGTCCGCCCAACCATTTTCGTTCTCATAGTGTTAACGTGCACTGTCGAGCTAATACCAAAATCGATCGGCACTTCTACCGTGAAGGAAATCCGCTTTTCTTTTCCCAAATTACATATGTAGCCCGTTCAACGGTTCCATCAACATCGAATCGCAGCGAATATTCGAAGCTTCGGCCATTGCGATACTCTCGTAGAACGTCCGAAAGATACAATTCCTACGATAAATACGTGCTTGATGAGATGCAATTGGCCGATCGAGCGATCGTAGAGCACCGCTCATTCATTAACGGCTATCGGGAGAATACCTTTACCTTAGCTCTTTACACAACCGGACGGCACGAAAACCTGCAGCGGACGGAATTTAATGCCCATCGTTAACCGGATGAGGCCGCAGGAAGAGGGCGGGGGGGGGAGGGGGCATCGTGTACAGATCTCGGATCTCGACATCGAAGGTGGAGTTGAAGGGTGGGATGGTGGCCACTTCCGGTCACGTGACAACACTGGACCAGCCAGCCTGCCACTTTGCCTCCCTTCTTACTTTCGGCTCCTCAGACCCCGCTCCCTCCTATACTTTTCCTTCTATGGCACCCTCATCGGCGTCATCGTCTTCTTCCTCTTCTCCTTGATTAACCCGAACCGTCCCGAATCGGTCACGAACAGGCGAGCCAGATGGCGATACGTACGTGTAGACGTGTGTGTGTATATATATATGTGCCTTTCGACTCCCCTTTTACCACCGCGCGGACTTTCAACTAGCGACTGCGATTGTCGTCGATTGCACGGAATTGCTCGTCGAAACGCGTCTAATTGGAGTGATTGGCGCGAAATGCGATACGATTAGAAAATATTTAGGTAATCAAGTTACGCGGCCGTGAGCACGAATTTGGGACGGAAAATGCGCGTGAGAAAAAAAAAGAAAAAAAAAAATAGAAAATAAAAAGTATTTGCTTACTAACTTTATTAACAATTGCCGGTATAAACCTGAATCTACTAACAATTAGATAACAACATGTGCGTCAACGCATTCCTATGGACGTAACGAATTCGCATCAACCGGAAGTAATGGAATTTTCGCACTTTTCGTTTCTTTATCCCCTTCTTCCTTTTCGTCCCCGCGTTCTCTTTCCTTTTGTCGATTGCGACAGTATATCGATTATTACCGCGGGCAGAGGGATCGTTCGGTTCGAGGCGAATTTGCATTGGTCGTACACGAGAGGGAGAGGTGCGGCGGGGGTTGATACACCGAATTGCTACCATTTCGTTTTTACGCCACTTTGCTTTTGCGGTTTCTTTTCCTCCTTTTAGTAATTGCACGCCCGTGCACGTGAGATACATTATCGTAGCTGCGCGTCGATGCTTAACGCTTCGTGATTAAGGTTTCCCGAAAATCCGGCCTCACGGGGAGGCCACACGGTGAGTATCTTGACGCGACGAGAGCTCGTTCAACCTGTTGCAGGAGTGACCAATCGAACCTAGCGCGATTACTCGTGCTCATCGTTTCGCGCGTCGCCCGTTTCGAGTGCGCGAGCGATATCGAACCGGTGCTCGTTTATCCCGACAAGTTTTCGACGATACACTGGTCCCGATTTATTTCGTGGCAGGCTCTCTGTGCGTGCGTGCGTGCGTGTGGGTGTACGGGTCCTCTTCTCGATCGTCGCGTTTACCTTTTTTTTTTTGCCAACGATATTTTCGCACTCCACGTGCGAATGCGCGCGACCGTGCAAATATACATACACCGTTTCGAATCTTTTTCTCGCCCTTTTAGCGTCTGTTTGGAGCGGCACGGGGACGCGATCGCTCGCGCGGATATACAGCGGGGCTTTTACGGTTCACCGGAAGTGATTGGATTCTACGTCGAAAGCTACCGCTGCCTAAGTACGATGCGACAACATAAACGTCGGTATAAAAGGACCGGAGAGTTGAAAGGACCAACAAAATAGGGCGAAAAAGAAAGAAAAAAAAAGGACGCGAAAGTAAACGAAATCGATCGGTTGGTTGTCTCGACGACACGTGTGTCATAGCGTCTGGCGCGTTCAACAAACGGTATTGCGAAGAGCGACAGGGAATCCCCTAAATTAATCGAAGGATCGTGTTAATCGGAAACGATTTTTTTTTCTGTTCTCGAACTACTGCTTCCAATATGTTAAACGGAAATGCATAAATATATATATATACGTACGTGTGTATGTATAATATTTATATATATATGTATATATATATATATTTACAAGACATATACAGAGAATATAGAGTTAATATTAATAAAAACTTCATTTTTTTCTTTCGCTTGGCGAGACACGCGCGAGCTCGCGCGCGCGCGCGCACACACACACACATACACACGCCCGCGACCACACATTACACGTATCATTCGTACAGGTGCGCGTCGTACAGCTATGCACAAACCATCAACGGGACCATCGCATACGTACCCTCATCGTTAACATTTCGGTGATCGGTTTCCACCTGCGTTTCGTGCGTCGATTATACTCCAATCGAGTCCCAGCGAACGTTCGTCTATCGATTCGATACCTGTCTTCGCGGGCGTATCGTTACGGTGTTTCCACTGTACCGAGGTGCCGAGAACCGAAAAACGAACGCTCGCCGAAGTTCGATGCTTTCCAACGATTTCTCTTCCTCTCAGCCCTCGCAATAGCGGCACACACTCGTGCATCTTGTCCCGTGAACGATACATTCTGTAATATACGCGTAAGGTTGCCAATTGCAATCGACTTTCGCCACGTTTGCCGGCTCGAAACAAACTTGGAAGCGCGACTATTCGAGAGAGGCAGCTGCAGTTTCGATGACATTTCGGGCTACTCGAAACTCGCGTCAACGTTTCGTTTCTTCCCGCTTCTCGCCGCTTCTTCGCGACGAACGAAGCCGGGCGAGCAATCGGAAGAAAAATCGTCACCCCGAGCAAATCGTTCTTCGCGCGACTCTCTCGAACGCGAACTCCTTCTCGGCAACGTTGCGAACTTCCAAGGGAATTTCAACGCGTCGCGCACAAGCATCCCGATTACCAAAGAACGGTTCGCGGTTTCCCTGCACGCGTGTTCGCCGATCGTTCGCCGATCGTTCGCCGATCGTTCGCCGATCTTTTGCAGAATGCAGGATTGTACGCGCGTGAACGTCGAGAACGCGGCGCAATCGCTTTCCCGCCAGTGCTGGTTGAAAAGGGTTCGAAACGGTGTCCCGCGGAACCACGTCGGTATAATGTACATTCTTCAACGATCAAGTCGCTCGAACAAGAATGGAAAGTTAACACACCTTCGTTCCGTTGAATTCCGTCCGCGTGGGAAGCGCTGTTACCGAGCAATTAAACGTCGCTTCGGGCTGCAGCAACAGCGACGCCGGTGATTCTCCGTAACAGTGTCCCGATGGCGTGAATCGTTCGAAAATCTGGACGGGGAAAAGTGGCGTCGCGCCGACGGGGAAAGCGATTATCCGTGTACGTCAGGGTGGTGTTCGTTGAAGCGAAGAAGAAGCTCGACGGGTCCGGTTAAAACGGGCGGATCTCCTCCATTCGATCCGGTGTCGCGTGTAAAGGTGAACAGCAAAACGGTTAGCCAGGAGTTGGACCGGCAACGACGCACGCGGTACATATGTCGCTTGTCTCCCGTTTCCCGAACGAAACGATATTCAATAAAACTCGCACGACTAGATAATACTGGAAAAAAAAGAAGTGAATTAACAAAATGGAAACGACGATCGAACGTACGCGCAGTACAAGTACAGAGGAGATTTCAAGCGCGCTGCTCTCCCGCCGATCACAGTGTTCTCTTCCCTTCGCTTATGCCCCCGCGCAATTGTTTTTTTTTCCATCTGCCCGCATTCTCGTCGTCCCCATACAGCACACCCATACGCAGACGCAAACCGTTCATTCTTACAGCATACTCGCGCACAGGCTATCTCGCTCTCGCGCAGTCGAACGCGTGCATTATCTCGATCTCGCGTTACACCGCTCCGCAGTCGACAGGGCTGCCCGATACAACTCGAGTGTTAACGAGTATAAAAGCGTATATACGTCGCGTACCGAGCGGAGGAAAACCGTTCGGAAACGTGGACAATGCTTCTTTTCAGAGCATCCTCCTTCTTCCTTTCCCTCACCCTTTCTCTCTCTATCTGTCGCCTTATCTCTCTTCCTTTCTCGGCCTCTCCCGAGCGATTTCCATGCCGCGGTGGAAACGGCACTGGAACGGTTTTTGGAAATACATGCACACACGCATACACGCATACATTAGTCGGAAAGAGTTCAATTGGTCTGCTGCTGCTGTCGCTGATCAAACATCTCGCCCTTCGCCGTGTCGCGCTCCTACGTGAACTCTATGTCAACTTGGCGGTACAGCCGCGAATAAATTAACCGTAGAAAAGTTTCTTCTTTATACAAATGTAATATACAATATACATATCTATGTACCTAAGGCGTACACGCGATTACACGCGCTTCGAGTAAAATGAAGGAGGAACGCGTGAAAAGTGAAAACGGGTGTGTACACGTGCTCGCGTTTAATATACTTTAGTGGTTCGTCTATTTGCTTTCTCTCGTTTTCGCTCGCTCGCCACCACATTCCACGCATTCGTTCGCATTCGCTCCCTGTGTGTGCGCGTACTATTTATATATTTTATTATGTATAGAGCTATCTATACGTAAGTGGTATGTCTCTGCTTTAATACGCACGCTCGCGTACCTCAACATCTTTCTCGCCCGAGCATACATCGCCATCCTTCCAACGACTTCTACCATCCCCTATGATCTTCCTCGATGCAAGATCTCGCGTTTTCCCATACGTTCTCTCGTTCTCACTCTCTCTCTCGCTCCGCACTCTCGCGCGCGCATGGAAGAATAATAAATAAAACACTCGCGACGTCAGACGTACAAATTCGTCGAAGCAACTCTTTCGCGCAATTCGTAAATGCAACTCTTGTACTTAATGCAATTTTCACTTTGCTCCCTCTCGATGGCGTATACAGTCGCGTGTTCCCTTTGGGGAGGGGGGGACTGTACGCGTGTACAATATAGTAACCGTTCGAATCGGGACACGACCCCCTTCGACGCCCACGAGGATCTTCGTCGGCCCGAAGACTCGGTTGGATTACAGTTCCGGTGTGACCGGGTCCAGCAACCTCTTCTCCGGATCCCTCGAGTCCCCTATATCGTTGCCGATCGGATGATGCCTGCTCCCGGCGTTTCCAACCGTGCTCGGGTTGCATCTGCAGCCCTGGGCGGCGTGACGAGCGTAACACATTTCGCACAATTGAACGCAGCCCTTGAACGGCCAGTAGCACAACAAGCAGGGCATGACGAGAGCTAGGGCGCCGAGACAGGCCCATCTCGAGGTCCTTCTGTTCCCCGTGCAGGAGCACGGCTCGTCGGCGCAGTTCCCGCCCGTCTCCCCGTCAATTCCACCCGCGCTACTCCCGTCGACGCAGTGATAGAACAGTCCCTTCACGCAGCACAAACAGGAGGCGTAGTCGAGTATCGTGTCGGCCGAGCAGAAACACTTGTTGTTGCACAACCATTTGCTTGGCAACGGTGGTGGTTCGCGGCAGGACTCGCACCGGCACCTCCCGCAGAAATTGCACATAATCGACAGACCGGCCGGATCGTAAGTCCTAGAGGATAGACTGTTCGCCGGTTCCTTGGTGAACGAGACCGGCTGCTTCGTCACGGCGTTCTGGCTCGCGGGATTCCCCGCGACGGAGGCCGCGGACGCGCTCGCGTTCGTCGCGGTCGTCGCGTTCGTCGCGTTCGTCGCGTTCGATCCGCGAAACGCCTGAGTCCTGCTCGCGTGAAGCCGATGCGTAGCCGCGACGGACGCGTCCGTGATACCCTTCTGACGGTGTCGTCGCTCGAATTTCGGGCAATCGCCGCCGATACCGCGCTTCCCGTCATCGTCGAACCGTCGTTCCTGGTTGCAGTGCTTGAACGGTGCCTCGACGTACTCGTTGATGGCCCTCTCGCCGTCCGGTCGGGGCACGGCGAGGCTCACCTCGCCGATCGGACTCCTGGGCGGCGTGTCGTTCGACAGCAGACCTCGGCCGCTCGGCTCGTTCGGGGTGTCCACGTTCCGCGGTCTGCTCCGGAAAGTGCTCGAGAGCGGACTGAGCGGCGCGGTGGTGACCAGACCTCTGGGATTCGACGGAACGGCGAGCGGCGCGGTCGAAGCGGCGGCGAGGTGCACGCCGGGCAATCTCGGCGGTGGAAACGGCCGGTTGTGGTCGTGCACTCGGCCGACGATGGTGTTCTGGTGCTGCTGAACGGAGTGCGCGTCTCCGTCGTTGAGTACGCTGGGATTGGCTGGCTCGATGACGCCGTCCAGGCCGTTCGCGTTCGTCTGCGAGGAGGGTGGCCGCGAGGGCGGCGATATCGCATTGTTCTGCGACATCGGCCGACCTCTCAGTTCAGGATGCTCGGCTTGGCAAAGCGCCGCTGCGTCCACGCGACGCTTCCGGTGCTCCTCCGTCTTCTTCGCCTGCAGCTCTTCCTCCCTCTGCCAATGATCCGCGAAATGGACACCGACGCTGTCCTCTGCGTCTCCTTCTCCTCCAGCTCTTCCACCTCCCGGTCTAACTCCACTCGACGATCCTCTTCCCGATATCCTTGCTGCTTCTGGCGAGGATGGTGATGGCGGACGACGATCCGACAAAGCCGACGACGCTGCTGCCCGCTCGCTAGCCCATTGTTCGACGGCTCTTGGTGTACTTGGACTCGATGTACTGCTGAGGTGATGCTGCTGATGGCTTTGTTGTCGTTGTTGTCGCTGCTGCTGCTGATGCTGCTGCTGCTGCTGACAATGAGTTGACTGATTCGGGGTAGCAAATGTCGCCTCGTTGATCCGCACTGCCCAGCCCGCGCGAGGTGGTGGCACTCTCGACAAGGGCGTTCCATTAGCGAGGATGAGGCTCGGTAATGCTCCGCGTCCGCTTCCTCTCGCCCTCGCGACACGCGCTTCATCCCCACCTGAAATCATTCCACATCCGTTATTCCCTCTGCGTCTTCCGTTTCCTACGGTTTCCTGCGTCAAGTGTTAATAATTTATCGTATCGGGTGGATCAAAAACGGGCCCGTGCCCACGGCGCGCCTCGCGTATATGGTCAACCTATATGGTATAGGTCGTCCCGACGGGGAGCATCGAGAAGTTCTAGGTGAACGGACGAAAGATTCTGAATGAACGCAGAGTCGAAAGCGATATTCGGATCGCACCTCGACGGACACGAAAGAATGCCGTATGCGGGGCACTACCTACGTGGCTTAGAGGTAGGATCGGTCTTTGCATGTGGGCGAATGCGGCACGCGTGGGCGCTCGTGGCCTGTGTGCACCGGGTCTCTTGATTCAGTGGTCACCGGCCCACTCGAAGCGCCCACAGTTCTGGAGGAATCGAGCGTTTTGTACGGTCCGGACCGACCGTATCCTCCGAGCATCTTACGCTACGGCGGAGCTGTTACCAACCGACGCAATCTATTTCGACGATTTCGACGATTTCGACGAAATCGGAATTCGAACGATTTCGAAAGACCCGAGTTTCGGTGACAGCCCGGCTGAATCGAGGCATAGCAGAATTTGGAACGGGGCGAAACATTTCCACTTACGACACCGCGAGTATAGAAGCAGGAAACGCGTAGATATCCATATGCATATATAAGGAGGTTTCAGAAGGCAATCAGTTGTAAGACCATTAACGTTTAAACCGAGATAACGTTAAAGTAAGGTATTCACAAATTACTTGGGAAAAGATGACAATATCTATTGCTTACGTATGAAAATTGTGGCTCAATTGATTTGTCAACGGTAAAGAGGTTTTTGAACTACGTAACTCGTGTTCAGGGAAAGTTGGACTTACGCGTACATATAGAGAGGCACTCTGCGCGATATTAAATCCGACTGGTACCGCGTTCGACGTGTCTCGACCCACTCCCGAGGAGCCTACAAAATCGGCAGAAACAACGTTTGCCTGTACCGGGACCGATCCTGCGTCCTACACGCATCCGCTGTGTAGGTACCATTGCACCAGTATCGCGTATACGATGATACCGCCGCCCTGACGCTTGCGAAACTGAATGCATTAACTTGCCGCGCCTCTGTCTCTCTCTCTCTCTCGGTCTCCGAAATGTCGCCAAAAGCAGCGAACGAGACAGCAAAGTGCAATCGAATTTGAGTATGTACAGAGGATCGCAAGTGAGCGTGGACGAGAACGTGGTCAATGTACGGCGTAAGAATCAAGAGGATTGGAGGGAGAGTAGAGTATATGTACTCGGCTCACGCGGTCCGAACACGTGTGGAACCCACGCAAGCAGATACGAGAGCAGAGGCACACGACGAACATCCGCGTCCACGACACGGTCGTGTTCGTGAAGAAACAGGCGGGCCATTCAGAGGGTGCACTCGAAGAGGAATGCGTTCGACCTATCGCCGGCCGACTGCCATAGGTCAGAGCTTTTAGTCCCTCTATACGATGACCGAGCGTAGATAAGAGAAACGTTTCGTGAGCTTGCGCGCGGCCGGTGCACGACCAAATCTCTATCTTTTTCCTCCGATCCAGGGAAACGGGCACGTTTCGTCGCCCGGTGCCGCGCGGTAACACGATGTAGGGATGCGACCGGCTAATGGCTTTCTCGCATTCGAAAACTTCCACTGTCGTGCGACGACAAAGTATTCGTGCCGCGAGTCGCGTCGGTCAATCGATGAATAATCGTGCGCCTTCCAGGTAACGATAAGGTAGAGTCACGAATCATTTGTGAATCACTCTGGAGGTATACGGAATGCGAGGGGCTTCGGGGAAGATTGGCAATCGCGTAATTGTGGCGCGATGATTGTTCCGCTAATATCTGCGCGCGATCGCCGCGATTACCGTAATAACGATGATGCGCCGATATTTATCCAGCTATCGCGCGGTTCGTGCTCCGCTCGACGTTCTTTCTCCGGTTGTCTTGTCGCGTGCGGTACGATAATCGTGGCAGGCCTAATGTTTGTAAACCAAGCGAGCCGTCCGTACGATAAAGTATTTCAGGAACGAAGATATAAATAACGCGTGCTGTTTTATATTTCCAATGGAGGCGGGCTCGTTACCAAAACGGATATCGCGAGATGTTTTTGTTAAATAAATGAAACGTTTTAGACGATACGACAGACGCGTTGAAATGGGCAAGGAGTTTAAATTGCGAAGCAGCCGCATCTCCGGCAGGATGTTCCAAATAAGTGTCATTTAAAAAAAGCGAATTTTTAAACGACGTTCCGGTCCAGATACGTTTTAATTCCAGCCGGAAATGTTCGCGATAAGACCGGACGTGCTTCCTCACCGACACGCGTATTTCCGTTCAATAAAATTATCTGGCCCTGCGGTCTATGCGATATCATACATTTAACCGCATAGTTTCATCGAACCTCACTGTTCGTCGTGATTTCAATTTTCCGCGGAAACGGGTAAAACGAAACGCATTTGCAAGTGTACGCGTAGTTCGCTGGAAAGGTAAATTTAAACGAGCGGAAATTCGAAGCGATTCGAGTGTACGCGAACGAACGAAGAGATTACATAGTCGTGAACGAAGTGACTTACTGAAAATTCATGGGACTAGCGGAAATCCAGAAAAGAACGTGGGCTCGCCCACGCCGAGGCCGTCGGAATCCTTTGGAGGCGTGTTTGCTGCTCACAGCACGCACGCGCACTAACACGACAACTTTGGTACGGCGATTCCGTTCGGACGACTGAACGGATCTAGGAACGTCGTCGAATTCCACCGAACGGCAGCTGCTCGTCGTCCTCTCATCGGTCGCGTCGTGCCGCTCTCATTTCCCATCCGACAATATTTCCACGACGAACCCAACGTTCAACGATTGGGACGACAGGCACGCGTCACGCGGCTTATCAACAAATTCGCACAGATTCCAGGAAGCTTCCAGGGTTCGTACGTGTCGATTGTCCCATCGACTTCTTCGTTTCCACGAAAACTATGAACATCACCCGTGATCCGTTTCGTTTTCCTCGTTGCCGAGACTCGCACTAGACAAGAAACCTGGAGTACGCGTGCGTTGTGATAAATCAGATCTTTATCCAATTACCGTCTTCGTCATGCCCTGCTAACGCTTCACGAAACTGTCCGCGACACGAGACTTGGAGGAACGAGTATCGCTCGACACGAAGGCGAGAAAGAGAGCCAATCAAATGTCAAAAGAGCAAACGAGCACTACAGCTGCTGGCGAACGACTGACAATGAGCCTGCCGTGAGCGAGCCGAGCTGTCGATGCGACGGGGAGGGGGGAACGCCGCGGTGATTGGGCGATGCGTAAACGGGCCGCGGAGAGGGCGAATCGATGGGACGACGGGTGAGCAGAAGGAGGAGGAGGAAGTGAGATGGTGCTACGGTGCGACCAGCCGGGAACGGAGAGGGAGAATGAACGACCGGGAAGCAAAAGGACGGAGGGGCAGGGGCGGAAGGGAAAGCAGGAAGAGAGAAGGTGGGAAGGAAGCCATGAATGGCGACAATCGAGCGAGGGGTTGGAGGAGGAAAAGTAGACAGAGTGGGAAAGAGAAAGAGCAGAAGTGGATTGGAAAGAGTGCGAAGGACAGAGACGGACATGGAGGGCCGGTCGAGTTCCGTGCACGGTATGCCATCTGGCGATATCGTGGCCAACGACTCGTTCGCAACGCGAAGCTTTTTATGAATGGGCGGAAGCTATCATTGAAGCTTTAGATTGAATGAAAACATTACCTATGTCGTCACCGTGTATACCACCGACAGCGTCGGCGCGGCGACAGTGACGGTCGTCGGTCGCGTCGGTGGAGGTGGCAATGCTCGCGCGATGATCTTTTTTCGTCCCTGTCAAACGTGGCCACTCTACAGACACACACGCGCCCACACACCCGCCGAACAGAGAGAGGCCTCCTTCCACACTGTGGGAAATTTTTTTTTCTTTCGTCCGACCTCCGGGGGTTCGATGCGCCGTTGGTCGCGTTATCGATCGGATTTAAAGCGTATCGTCTCTCTTGCGTTTACTCGACACCGAAGGGTCTCCGGTCACTGGCTTTGTATTTTAACGCATTTCTCTCCGATCAAAGCTGCGGTCGGAGTCGATCCCCCGGAAGCAAAGAGTGGACGACGAATAGGAGAATAAACTAGAACCGTTACGCTTTAATAACGTAATACCATTCTCGTGTCCGGAAAAATCTTTGAGCCTTATTAAGTAACCGGGTTGCACCTCTCAGCGTGCTTAATCACCGGATTGTATGCCTACCCAACCCTATATCGACCTCTTACCTACACGCTTACGGTACTGTTTCATTGTTCGCGCCGTTCTTCCCGCTAATATTCATTCATCGAGCGATAAATCGTCGCAGATGTTCCGTTAGTATTAAATCCAAATGCCACTGTCGTATTTGCTGCCACGTTCAACAGTTTTCATCGTTCGGATATGGAACAAGAGGTATTATAATGTCAGCATTTGTCATCGAACCAATCCGGAACCAGTTCGTGCTACCTCGTTTCACTGTATTCCGTCGATCGATACCTAATACGGTTGAAAAATTTGTGAAAGTCGAACGGTGCACCGGAAGAAGCGGTATAATAAAGCACGTGGCTAAGAGAAGTGTTTAAGAATAATTCTAAGTACGCACACCATTAAGGACAAATTTCCTGTCAACAGATCCGGTGAAAAGAACGCGAAATTCGCGACAAGTATCCACTTCTAAATAAAAAAGAGGGCCGACAAATAACTCTAAATGATTGGTATTACTCAGAGACATAACGAGGCATGGTGGAACTGAATGAGTTCCAAGCGTACTACGCTATCGATAGTCTGGTTACGTTCGCGCAATGGCGTTGATTCAGTAGCAGTTGACCGGTATACGCAAATGTGGAGCGTAGTACGACGAAGAATCCTTTCGTTCCATTTCGTTCAGCTCGTATCTATGTACATAGGTAGCACTCCAGCGAACGAGTGGTCGTTCGATCGCGCTGGCACACGGGACAGTCGGAGCAAATCGAGCAGCCAACCGAGCGAACCATCGAACGCCATCGGACGAGAAAAGGCGCGGATAGGAAACGGAAGGAGAGAAAGAGATAGGCCGTCTCGTTCTACCGCGTTACACGCTTCTATATTTATCCCACTCATTAATTCTATCCTCGTCGTGCACCGTTCATTCATTCGAACCTCTGTCCCTTTCTATCTCGTCCTACCGCGCCGCCCGGCGTAGTCGCGTCACTCTCTCTCTTTCTGCCGCGTACGCACGTTCATTCATCTCGTCTCTGTCCTTCCCGCTGCCCGTCTATATACTTTCGACCCGTCGTTCTCTCTCTCTCGCACACCGGCTCGCTCACTTCGCGTAGCTGCGCGCGCCACGCCTCTTTTCTTTCTTCGTCCTTCTTCCATCATCCTCTTTCTCGTTCTGGTTCGTTCACTCAGCCCGCGCAACTACTTAGCCACGTCGCTCCCACTCACTAGTATCCCCACTACCGACACACATCCGCACGACAGATGCCAGTAGCGTAACAACGAGTTCAGGATGCCTACGATCGCCTTACGGGTCTGCTCTACGATTTCTTTCCTCGGTACACATATTTTTCTCTTCAGCGTGCATAGCTGCATAGGATGGCTCGTTCGTTGATCGCGATCCCTGATTTTCGATTTTTGTTTGCCCATGTAATTGTTTCTCCTACTTTTAAATACCGCCCCGGAAAATCAACGGTGTTTCGTATTAAACCCAACCATGCGGACGAGAAACACTTGTTTCGCGACACTGGCATGGTAAATGGACACCAACGACTGAAAGGAAATGTTCGCACTATCTATCAGGAAATTGACCCGTCGATCGTGTGACAATGTCGATCCCAGTTGCGTAACGGAGTATATATGTATGTACATATTTCCGGATCGCGGATCTTGCAGTCCCACGCGAAAACCGAATAGCGCAGATAAAACGATATCGCATTCGAAGCGTAATATTTCATTGGTGTATATCTCGGGTGTCGCATCAGCGTCGATACCGTTCTAAATTTCTCAACTGCAGGCTAAATTATGCGCCTGTCGTTTGCCGCGAATGCAATTAACTACGAGCTCAGCGATATCGGTTCTTCCATTGGAGCAGCGCTTTCGTTCGACGCGTAACCGTTTACGCGTGCATACTTGGTTAAGCATCTACGACGATTTGCGATAAACGAGCAAAAAGGTACGATTTAGCGAATTTGTTGATTCCCCCCCCCTCAAGGTAACCAGAGGTTTGTCCGTGTTTTCCGAGCAACTTTACCGATCTTTCCGCAGGGTTCTGCGATTTCAACGATACGCCACTGAACCGTAGAAAGACAAGCGCGCAGGAAAGTTAAGCGAAGCGGCCGAGCAAGCGAACAGCCAAGTAAACTTTGACGAGGGCTTGGCTCGCCTCCGAGCAAACATCTGTGCGCTAAGAAATTTCTATATAAAATAAATTCCGGGCCGCGAACCTACTGCCATCGAATCGTGCAACCAAACACCACCCTCCGCACCTTCCCAACGTTTCAATAAAAATAGAAGCAATCGCAATTTATTGCGCCCGAGAATATTTGCAACTCCATCCAGACGAGTGCAAGAACTGTTCGATTTCCCTCCGCTCTACCTATTTGTAATCCCTAGGATTCTCTAAAGTCCAACTGATTACGCCGATGCACTTTTCACGAGCATCCGAGCTCGTCGCTCTAAAAGTGGCCGCAGCTTCTCCAAATCGTCACTGTTTACTGGCAACAATAACGAAACGGACACGCTCGACCAACGACGATGAAGAATACGTCCCTCGCGAACGACTGGCGCGTACACGAGCCGCGAGTTAGGCGAGCATCAAAAGCGGCCAGTTTATTTCGAGCGTTTCCGATTTCGTGGACGCAGCAGACTTCGCGTGCCACTGGCGAAACCAATTACACAATGGCTCGTAAAGGAGCCACGACGTGAAATTTTTACGCCGGAGATCCAACCGAATAAATAGACCCATGGTCCCTGCGTTTCCCGCGCTCCTTCTATTCCGACGGAACCGCGGGAAACGATCAAGCTGAAGTCGACGTAAAGTTGACGGCGGTCCAAAATATTTTTCTTTCAACGCATCGTGACACGAGGCGTCCCGTTCGTGACGCCGGTAAAATTAGCGCCGCTCCGTCAAGTTATTTTAACGAGAATTCTGCTCCACGCTGTGTCAAGATCGCGCGATTCAAGCTGAACGCCACTACAGTAGCCCCACAATGTTACCGTGTCACTATCTTCCGCAGCGAAAATTCTAGTTCCCGGCAAAGTCAAGGTTCCGGCGAGCGTAACAACGGTACTGGCTGTTATTTATTGCTAGCAGCCCCGAGAGGAATACGTACTATCGCTGGAATATGTTCGCGCTTAATGAAGCAACCATAAAAGCAACCGATCGATGCTTATCAGTCGCGTGTCTTTTTCCAAAGGTCGTAACTTGGACTTGGAGTTATCTAACACCGGGCACACACTGCATTCCAAATAAAACTAGCTATATTTCGGAAGAAGCGATTAAACTCACGCCTTTTACATATCGCAGGGTGAAAAAAAAAAAAACAAAACAGAATTCCATTAAAATCTCTGATAGTTCTCGGCGAGTACAGTTATCACGAAACACGATAAAACCTGTTCCCATTGCTATCCTGTCATTAAACAATCTGTTCGCAGTAACAAATTAGCGATTCCGCAAACGCGCTTTCCGTGGAGAACTGTTCGCAGTCCGGTGTTCTTTAGATTTACGCTGCAAAACGTGGCGGACGGAAACCTTCTGCCCGTCGCAATCGAAATTCCAGGTAGAACGCGTATCTTCCTCGCATTTTCTTCCAAACGTCATGCAACTGTATTGCACCCATGAATTGAGCTGCGAGAATCGGAGTGCCGAAAAGCCTTATCGTTAGGTTCCGCCCCACTGCCACGACTTTCAATTTTTATTTCAGTTTCCACGGAACAAAAATACAAAAAGAAAATTGGCAGCTCTGCGACAGAGATAGACGAGAAATTGCAAAGGTGGTCCCAGCCGTTAAACGTAACGGCAAAGAGCACGGGGAATAAGGAAATGAAGAAGCTACACTGGCACCGTCGTTTTCCAGGATGTTGCAGCTTTTTGTCATACATGACAGGGAACGCGCGCCCCACGCAGCGAAAACGTTACGACAGATGTTTGCCGGACTCGGTTCAACATCTCCGCAGCGAAAACCGAGAGCCGGTCGTCGGAAGCTGTTTTGACTTCGCCTGGAAAGTAGCCGCGCGACGGAATCGCACGGATCCTCTCGCTACTAGCTGAGGAATTAATCGTTATATAGTACCTTAATACGCTCGTAAATCTCGAATAACGAATCGCCCATAAATCGGCCGTCACTATAAATTCCTATCCCGACGACAGGCCTGCCGGATTATTAAATTTTAATTTCGCGCTCGGCTCGTTCCTGACTCGTGCGCATAATAAAACGCGGACACGCACGCGCGATTCTCCGGGGAACCAAGTCGGAAAAGAAAACGATCGATCGATTTTCACCCCGCGGTTACTTTCCGCGACAGAAGCCGAGTCGATCGCTCGCGACAATGATAGCCATTGGGAAACGATGCATGTATATAAGTGTGTGGAAGAGTTTGGAAGAAGAGCAGAACAGAGGTGAGAAAGAAAAGGAAGGGAATAACGAAAGGTACAGACAGCACCGGATATCCTTCAGACTGCGCCCACGCATCGTGCACGCATGCATCCACTCGTATATTCAAGATGCACCAGAGCATCCCTACGCGCGATGCAGGGCTGGCATATTTTTAAGCGTCGCCCGGCAAATTCGCTGCATCCGACTATTTATTCTCCCCGGTGTCGGTAGAATTCCCGGCTCGATTATCTCGGATCTTTGCCCACGGGAGCGTCGGGCAACACTTTCCAAATTGATTACGAAAGGAAACACAGCCTGAAAGTACGACGAACCGTGACGAGGGTTTTTCAACGACCAATCCCGGTCACAGAGAGACAGATGCATCCGGTTTTCCCTGAAAGTTACACGCGATACACCGTACATACCAAAAAACTTGGTAAACTTTCCTTTTCCCGATTTAACGAAATCAACCGTTCGCTCGTATCCGTCCCCGGATATCACATTTTCTCTCTGCGTTCGTTGTCTAGTCGGGAATCCATAACCTTTTGCGATATTGGGCGGTCGAGACATGAAATCGACACCGCCAACGACAATGCAGCTACCGACGAAAACGCACCCTAGACAATTTTCATAGACGTACACACTGCACGAGACTTTTCCGGAAGCTGCCAGCCGGCAGAGTTTCGAGAACGAATTATTATCGAGCCCGTCTGGGACGCGGCACCGATCCTAATGAATGAAACAATCGGCTTTTACGAACGTCGGTCGGTGTAAGCGATTCGTAAGGACGTTTTTGTGAGCGAGGACCCCTCTCACCTTTCCGCATAGGTATACAACCGAGAGGGTCGTTTACGGTGACACTGCGTTACAGAAAGAAATTTTCGAGGAACGAGTCATTTTCTCACAAAGAAAGGGCAGAGCGGGGAAGGGAAGGAAAGGGAAGGAAGACAATGGATCGCTACGATCCCTTCTTCCTGTCCTCTGCTTTCCTGCCACCTTGCGTTACCTGTTTCGCCCGATGCGTACCTGCACCACCAGCCCCGGCCTGTTACCTTTATCCGGCATCGGTTTCAAATTTAAAGCGCAATAAAATCATTCCGGAAGGTGTCGTTCACGCTTAGGAAAAGCTACGGCTCGTGATTTACAACGGTGATTAACCCGCGAATACCCTCCGAACGCTGACGAGAGATAATCAATCACCTGTTCGCTACGCGTCTCTCGCTACAGGGCGTCAAATTATTATCGCCTCTTTCCTACCGACTCCAATACCCATCCGTATTCGTATCGAGTTAAACTGATTGATCCGCAATTTCAAATTCGGTCGTAACTCTGCGGTGCCTCCGTTGCGAATGTAATGTTCGCCAGCGATCGACGGCAGTCATCGGCCAGCTGGCTCGTCAGAGAATCGATGGGAAGGTAGCAAAGAAGCGGAGCTAGTGTCAAAGCAGCGGCGCTTTTTTTTCCACCGAGAGGGCTGAATTACAGGCGTTCGCGAGGCAGGAGGTTTTCGCTTGGTTGTCGGCGAAACGAGATGGCAAACACGCAGCTATCGTCAGCACACGAGAAATGGAATGTGGACACCATATGGTTGAGATCTTCGCCCAACCACCCACTCGTCGTCGTCGTCGTCGTCGTCGTCGTCGTCGTCGTCGTCGTCGTCGTCGTCGTCGTCGTCGTAGTCGTCATGGTCGTCGTGCCGCGCGGCCTCGATTCGTCTGTTCAAATTCGCCGCGAGCCGGCAATAAAACTGCCAAATATACAGTTTGACGATTTTATCGTTCACCTGCGCGGACCGCGGCATGGAAATTTCATTCCTCCCCGCAGACCGGACTGCGTTTCGCCGGAATACATCCCCGAAAAGTCTAACGGCGACGACGCGGCGCAACCGTCGTCGCGACTCGAGTGCAACGCGTCGAATATTTTTGCCGAGAGCGACCGGCCGATTATCCAACGGAGGCTCGAAGAGAAATCCGGATATCAAATGCGGGCTCACGTACGTAAAGTTTACGTATTCACGCGTATATATAAATACAAGCCCACGCACCGTCGAACCCACACCCCGCCACATGTCGTGAAACGCCGGCCCTCGTGCACGTTGAAAAACTATTTTCGACGCGGGCATTGTGTATACGCACGGACTTACGGACTCCGCCGGAAACCTCTGTTTTACGTACGTAAACATATTGCCGGCCTACATGCGTCTCGATATTTATCCAACCGGCGGAGGAAATTCCTCTCGTTAAGGGAGCCGGCGTCCGCTGCACCGCGATCTCCCGGCCCCGTATCCGTCGAATGAGTTACGCAAACCTCGCGAAAGAACGATTCCGACGAATTCTGTCGGTCCGACGGACCATACGGCAGCCGTGCAGGCGTCGAACTGACAAGAAGCGGATATCGAGTGCCACTATGAATATGTATGAGGCCCCATATTGTAACTAACGAGGAGATGTAAAGTACGTTTCCATTCCGTTTCTGGAGGAAACTGTGGAACCGATGTTCCATGCTGGCAGAGAAGAGAGACAGGTATTACCTGGATTTACCCATCAGCTTCTCTTGCACGGTTGCCTGCGTTCACGTATGCGTACACGCGGGCCTGCTTCTATGTAGGATAGGGCAGCGGTGTCTTGCCATCGATATCAGATTAGTATCGAACACGACGGTTTCCCCGGCTGACTCGGCAGTATTCGTGTCAGGCCAATGGCCAGGTAGTTGACAACGCTGCGCGGTGAATAGTATACAAAAGTGTCTGTGTTGTTCCACGTTCTGCAGCATCATTGCTCATCCGGTATGTATCAACGTCGATCTTGCTGGGATCGCATTCTGAATGAAACCACGTTCCGGACGAGCGTACGTACGAACAGACGAACGAACGAACGAACGAACGTACGAACAGGCGAACGAACGAACGAAGGAACGAACGGAGCGGATGGACGCTCGAGAGAGGGTCAACGTTCCCTTCCCTTCAAGGACGGCCAGAGAAAAGTCAAAGAACAGTCGAGCGTAGGAGCAAGACCAACTTGTGCACGGGCGGGCACACGAAGAAAGGGAAACAGAGGAGAAGAGTGAAAGGATAGCATTTATTTCGGGAATACGAATTTTCATGGAACTAATAATAGTTGCGCAAAGTGGAATAGATTGCCCTAAATATTTTCCGACGCTCGGTTTTAGACACGCCGCTTAAATTTGGCACCTCAGGATTTTATACGGATTCGTGGCGAATGCCTGTTCCGCACGCGCGTACCGGTGCGTACAAAGTATGATTCGCGTTCTTCTTTTCGATGGAGCTATCATATTCAGAAGAATCAAATTCTTACAATCAGAAACGCAAGAGAAAGTATTTCCTTCTATCGATGGATCGCGTGTAGTCAAAATTTAGTATATAAAATAGGCCTACCGGAATGTTCCGTCAGTTTTCGAATTCGAAGAATATAATACGTTTTCGATACGTTTCTTAAAATGTTAGCGACCGAAATGGTCTAGAAGTTCGACGCTTACTTGTTTCGAATATTTCGCAATAAATTTGTTTTCGCGAAACGCAAGTCGGCGTAAAATTGTTGAAAGAATCGAGATCTGGATCGGGTTTGCGACATTTCGTCAAGAGCGTCCAAAAATTATTACAGGAAATAGAGAAACGTAAGTGCTAACGTAAGGGTTAATATTTGCCGACCAATCTAATCTCCGTCGTTACTAATGCAATTTGGTAGAGACCATGTTTAGAAATGTAACAGTAAAAAGTAGTCCGGTAGACCTGATATCTACATAAGTTGATAGAAAGCTTCGTGTTTAGAATCTTTTTCGTTCCGGGCCGTGTCGATCTAACGAAACGCCAACGAATAACGTGCAATACCGCGAGCCCTCGACGAAGCTTGATAAACGCTTATTGAAAATCGGATGCAATTCCAGAATACGAAAGCAAGCGATTATCAACGACTGCCAACGCACTGCACATGCTTCCCTGATACGCGACGACAATGTATTATGTATCGAGCAATCTTAATTTCATTGCACGAATTCAATAAGCGTATCGAAACAAGGATCGAAGCGAACTTACGCCTGCGCCAACGCGTACCTGTAACGCGAGGTATGCGAATAATATCCGCAGGGACCAGAAATCGGCATTGTAGGTAGATATTGACGAGCTGTAAACCGTTGCTTTATCGTGGTATTATGTAACCGATCGTTTACGGCCCGTTTATGAGCGTGTAATTCGCAGTGGCAATAAAAGTCCATGCATCCGTGTATCATAGCGCTAGGCACCGTGACAGTGACAATAAATTAATTCGCCGAGAGGCCAATTCGTTGAACCCTGAACCGAATCGAATCCTCTGGTCGCCAATTAAAGCGGCCGCCTGCCTCGTATCTTCGTCCATGCGACTTCCGGTCAGTCTCCACGAGCTGATCGCGACACACGATATCTTCGTGGCAATAAACTACGCCGGTCTTCCCCCCTATCGGGCCACCATGGTTTCCGATACAGGGTCGGCGGGTAACAGAAGCGTCGGGGCTAAACGTCATCGGTGTCGGAACGTCGCGAGCGTCGGCCGGCTCCACGGCAGGAAGATCGATTACGGAACGCTCGATTATCGCGCGCTCCAAAGCGTTATGCTCCAAAACTAGTGGCCAAGCGGCACAACGAAGACGCGCCCTGCGTAATCGCGCACGGATAACGCGTAGAGTTGGCCGAACGATTCGCATACTCGAGCGACGAAAAGGAACAACCGAATATCCGTGGCAACGGGCGGGCGCCTAGATCGATACGGGGGAGCAGCGGGAAGAACGAAAAGAAGAGAGCATTAAGAACGGCGAGCGATCAAGCAGGCCGGATGTGACGCGACAGCACATAACGATGATCGTAGATTGCGCTCGGTGCTTGTGCAAAAGCAGGCGAGCAGGAGCGAGTTGATGAAACGGTGACGACAAGCATGGAGGGTAGAGAGTGCCAACGGCTGGTAGACAAAGACGGAACGGAGAAATGAAGGGAGGGAAAGAGGGAGAAGGGTAGAAGGCACAGAGCGGGCAGAGAGGACAGGAGAGAGAGCAAGAGAGTAGATCAAAGACGGAGGAACAAGAGATAACGGGGTTGGCAAACACGAAGATAGCGACGGATCTTGCGTTACGAACCGGCCAGGGAGAGAACAGAATCGGTTCTTCTTGCAAAGGACAAGCAACCGAACTGCCGGACCGTTCAATCGGAGTACCGAACGCTTTGCCGACACTTTAGTGTGAAAAAGTTTCATACCGTTGAGAAATCTATGGCCCCGCATATGTTTCCATTGAAGCCTGGCAAGGTTTTCCGATTCCTGCTCCCCCCTGTCGCATAAATAGCGTATCCAAATGTAATACTCGACGACGAGCCGCGCCGCAAGGAGAATCACGTTTCATTTGCTAAAGATTCCAGCGCATGACTCCGGGACATTAAAACAGTGGGATAGGTTGATAGGCTTGGCAACTCCACGTTGAAAATGTACCCGATTGTTAGCATGCCTATGAATATCTGTTGCTCAACGCGATACTGGCGCGGGCAGAACGAATAACAAAGACACCATGAAAATACGAGCTCCGGCTGGGATCGATTTTTAGTACTAAATAACGTATTATATGTGTAGAAATGTAATGCCGTAAGCGAACTTTCTTTCGAGGTTCGCGCGTTGATTTCTCATGGGCGAGAAGTGGGAAGAAAAAATCCGCCAGGAATGCGACAACAGTGTCAGCGTCAACGTGGAACGTTGAATCTGGAATGAGAAGCTTTCGCAACGTTTCCCCGCGTTTGTCGCAAAAAGCGAAAGAAAAAAAAAAAGGAGGAAAAAAAAGGCATCAATGAATCTTTATCCCGAGTCGGGTTTTTTTTTATACGGAAAGCCGGAAAGCCGGAAAGCCTAGAGACCTCTGCGTCGAATTAATGTCGCATCGATTTACGAGAATCCTACGATTAATGAATACTCGTGCCTGTTTTGTCCGAGTCGAAAGACGAACGACGCGAGTTGCAGTGCGTAATTTAAATGCCTCGCTGACGAGTTAAACGCGCGCGTCCCATGCAACACACCTGCCACTCCTTTTATGACTTTGTTCATATTCTTCCGATTGATTATTCCGGGCACATGTTATTCAAGGACGCGTCGTCTTTACGCGGCGATCATTAAAGCGCATTCGCAACGCGTTACTGCATCGCATTTGTTGCGAAGTTGCGCCACATTATATAAGAAATGGTAGCGCAATCGAGCTACGAAGGTTCTGGGTTCAAATGTGTGCGTGCCGAAGGTGGCCGATCTATTCGTTCGACGGGTGGACCAATTTTGGATACGGCAGAAACTAGATCTGGAGAGCGGCTGAAGAATAAGTGATACTTGGCAGGTTGGTCACTCTGTGCGAAAGAAAAGTGTTCCCCCGGAAGTGAAGGAAACGGACAAAGTGGAAGGCGAAGTAGGTGCAAATGCGAAGCCTAAATGGAATAGGCAAATCGATTATTATTACCGTGAAACTGACGCAATGCATCGTCGCGATTATTTCGTTCGGCTAAGAACGATTGTTTATCAATGAGTCGCTGAAATTTTCTCTCACCTCGGTTATCTGGAAAATTACTCGCGCAGGCTATTACGGATAGTGCTCGTCAGAAGTTTCAGCATTTTCCGACGGCGGTTAATGTTCTCCGAGCTATAACGAATATCTCAACGATTGTCGCATATCTCGAACGTACCTCGAATTGTTCAGCGCGCAAGCGATGCGGTCGTTCGAGAATATCGGGAAATCGCCGCACCGCGTCGCGTTTCGCGTTATTGACTGTGCCACGTCCCTTTCGATGGAACGCCATACGCGAACGGAATAATCTTTTCGAGCGAGCGCAGAAGAGAAACGCAATTTCACTTTTACTACCGGCACAATGTTTAATCGTCGGCTAACGTTCAGCCCCGGGGATAATTACGGGCGGCATTTGAACGATGCAACGTACGCAACAATTGCCGCGAATGATTTAACGCTTCCGAAGGTATGCATACCCGCGCGAACAAACGATATTACGACATTACGGGCCGCGGTTCGCCAATTGAAAAGATATCTTATCGATTCGCAAGCAGCTGAATTCGGAATGAAATTAAATCGCACACGGCGTCCCACGTCGTCGGACACGAGTACGGCACGACGGCAGGGATAAACGAAAACAGAGGCGTGTATACGTGTGCTTTAATCTTTTTCATCGACGAATACAGCGCCAGACGAGTCACCTACCTATGCGCCATGCGTAGAAATCATGGTTTCATTCATGCCAGAGAGACCGACGCTACCTCGCGTGTGTGCCCGTAAACGTGTGTGCACATATCTGTGTCACGATGCACGTGAGCGTGCCGATATCTTGTCTCGCAAGTGCCGTGCAAACTGCTCCTACAAGTTGCTCTGAAAGTCTGACAAAACCATTTTGTCGCGACCGTACTCCGAGTCTCGTGGAACGAAATAACATGTCGTTGACGAAAGCTATTGTTCGAGAATTGTCTGGGAACGCCATGTCGATTCCTTAGCTCGAATTTACGGGGTAGGTAGAAAAAACCGCTCTCGGATAAGCCTTCCTCGGGACTAAAAGCTTCGAGGCAAGATTACACCGCCTTACGTGATATCGCAGGTATCTAATCGACGATCGGATATCGAAGTTACGTGTCAGATCTTGTATCCCAATATCCTGACCAAGCCGTTCGTGCGGCCAATCGTTTCTGGATAACGATTGCGCAATCTCGTACCCGATTCATGATTCGAAGGTACGCGTCAGCGCGTTTCGCGTTTTCGAATTTCGCGGAAAAGAGGGGCTACGCGTCGCCGTTACTCATAGAGACGGGAAATACGCGAGATTCTTCGAGCACTCGACGGATCGACGAATTTATACGCGGGAGACTTGCGTGACAACATGCGAGCGCGTTCATACCAACTGTGCGGGTACGCCAAACCGAATGGCATTCATTTTTATCGCGATTTTGTACGAATTTACGCGTCCGTGTTGGCGCGACTTCACGCTCGTATTCTATTCTAAAAGAGAGAGGGGGGTGGTGGTGATGGTAACTACGAACAAGATTCATTCGATTGCTTCCAACGGATCGTTCGATTTCGAGGGAGAAAAATGTACGCGCGCACGCTCCACAGGAAATGTAGAAACGGAATGTATTCGGTGGAGGTGTAAAATAATCGCGAAGCAGATAAAAAGTATCCAGTTAACGTAGGTCTGCGAATCAACTCCGACGGAGATAACGCGAGATAAAGAGCGATGTTTACTTCGAGTCAGATTCATATTTTGGTTCTCCGCAGAAATCGCAACCGACGGATTCACCTTCCGTATCGGAATCCAACGTTCCAATCGCACCAATTCGAAGATACGTGAATGTCCGACGGGCGGAACAATGGAACCGTTGGCAAATATCTCCGACGAATCGAATTCGCGTCCCGCGCATTAAAGACAGTCACAATGCACGATAACTTTCCACGAAAGCGTGCAACTACCTATACACCGCCTACGAGGTCACCGTTCGAAGCGACGAGTGGAAACTAGCGAGCATTAATCCGAAATGCCCGTGGAAGAAACGCCGCTACGTATGTATATACACGTATATACATGCGCATATACAGACGCAGAATGTGTTCGGTGTTATGAACGGAAAGGTGGCGGCGACTTTCTCGCAAACTTTCTACGCCAGTAAATTTCATTCACTACTCGGCTCCGCGCCTTGTGACTGGCCTCTATGAAAGCGTAGTGTGACTCAATCGACGGCGAGTCACGCTCGCTCGCTTCGATCGTCGATGAAGTTGCCACGATGGAAATCGCTCTCAATCCTCGGCCCGTAGAGAAACAAGTTCGTGCCGGTGAGCTTAATTGGAACTGAATGTTAATGGATACGCGAAAGAATGGTAGAATACGTAGGCCAGGATACACGGTATAATGTAATATACTGTACACGCGGAACCCGTAAAACTTCTTGCACGGAGGCTTTAATAGGTCTGCACGCGTATCGGGTTCCTGACGCGAGGGTAGGTAGCAAGGAAGAAACGAGAAACGGAACGCCGCGCAGTTATGGAGCTCGATTCGAGAGTATTGCTGCTCGGATACGACGTCCAAGGCGACAAAACAGAGATCGGACCGATGGAAAGGAATGGACGGATGTTCAGGTGAACGCGTTCGTTCGTGAAAAGAAAAGTACGGGCAGAACGCGAAGGATCGTTTCGACTAGGTTCGATTCGAGGGAAACTAATGTACATAACGTATATGTATATTGCCACTCGGATACAGAGACCAAGGTGGCAAAACAGATCGGCCCAGCGGAAGGTAGTAAACGGAAGTATCGCGACGCGTTCATTCACGAAAATAGGAGAACATTGTACACAGAGTACGAAGGGGTAGAGCGAAAAATGTGAACTCACCGTTTCGACTAGGGGGCCGTGGAGGCGCAGGATACTGAGGCGGCGTCAAGGGTGGCGGCTGCGGCGACACTCGAGCAGACGAGGAGGTCGTTGAGCCCAGTGGCTTCGTCGACGTGGTAGTCGTCGTAGCCGCCGTCGATGTCAACGAGAACGTGGTGAGGATTGTGGTGGTGCGCTGCCCGATGTACCTCGAAGCGGTGCTGCTCGGGCTGTTGGACGGCCAGGGCGGGCGCCGCGGTGGCAGCACCGGGGGCGGCTCGTAGTCCAAGGTATCCACACTTTCGGCACTTCCGTTTCACCTGTATCCTTCACCAAACCACAAATCTCCTTAGCTTTATCTCTTAATGCAGCCCTCGCGGCACGTGTTCACGCACAAACTCATCGAAAGGGCGAACCCGGCGCGACTTTCCTTCCTCGCTATTTCTTTCTGCTTACGCGGTTCGAATCCGCGAGCACACAACACGCGATTTACGTTTTAAACGGAATGGGGGGAAATGAATCGAGAAAGGTTATACACCTTTAAAAGTATTACAAAAACTTTTCAGCCTCTTTTCGTATCTCCTTTTTTCTCTCTCTCCCTCTCTCTCTTCACTTTGCTTCCCTCGCACTGGTCACGTCACAACACGTAAACACATGTTCCGATATAGATACAATATGCATGTAATAAATGGTGGAACGCGGTAAAACGTAACCGAGGAACAAGGAATCTGCGAGGCTAATATCCTCCACGCGAGAGCTATGGATTATCGTGTGTAAGATTTCCGAGGTTAGGAACGAATGCAGCACAGTGGCTACGGCGTAAGAGCTGTGCCGAGAAAAACACAGGCCACGGGAAGCGACGAGAAGCAAGTCGAGTAGTGGCGAGGCGAGGCGATACGAAGCGAGGTAAGGCAAGCCGAGACGAGGCGAGTCGTGAAGAGACAAAACGAAACGAAACGAAACGAAACGAGACGAGGCGACGTTACAGCGAGTAGTAGAGCCGAGTGGAGGGATACGAGAAGAGGACGGTAAAGCTCGACGAGGTGTGGCGCGGGGTACAGAACTGAGAAGGAATGGCTGAGAGGTGAAGAGAGGTACGGTGTGGTATAAGGTGAGGTGTGGTGAGACAGGGCGAGACGAGGTGAGGGGCGAGACGAGTCGAATCGAAGCGAGTCAAGACGAGGCGAGACAGAAGGACAAGATCGGTGAATACACTGCGGGCTCTTCTCGCGCACTGTGGAACAGACACTGCTCTCTCTCGTGGCAACGACAAGCTTGTCCGTCTCTCTTTCTCCCTTTCCTCTTTTTCTGTTCTCTCTCCGCTACGGAACGCTTGCCTGGACGAGAGTATGAAACAGAGAAAGAGCGAGAAATAGAGAAGGCACGATGGAACGGCGATTGAGAGAGAGGGGGAGAGAGAGAGAGAGAACCGACGACTGAATCTCGCGTAGGCCGTCTGCCAGTAAACAGGCTCCTTCATTCACTGCTTATTTTATACGGGCGGCCCCCTATGCTCCACAGAAATAACCACTTCGCTCTGTCCTTGTCTCGCGTACACGCCACGGCCGGATATGCCTTCGCTGTTGGGTAGATCTCTTTCCTCCCTCTCTCTCTCTCTCCCGCGGACCTGCCTTTCCTTTCTCTCGCACTCTCGCATTCGTGTCACGCGGCTCGCACCTCGAACAACAGTACTGCTGCTCGCTGTGGAAAAGCAACGAGTAGGAGGCCCTCACCGGTGTTCTTCTCGCGCATCCTTCTTTTCTTTTCCTTGGTGCACCGCTGCTTCCTTCGTATCTGCCCTCTCGTGTACGTCCTCGTGCGTAAACTTCACCGAGCTGGATTCCTGCCCTTTATTCTGCCCTCCGTTATTCTTCCGTATCCTCTTGTCGGCGAACGAGACACTAGCACGCTCTGCCACTGTCAGCAGCACACCTCTGGACACAACGCACGACGATGCCGACAGGTGCGTCACGATCGCTTCTGTCGCCCTGTCCTTTCTCACTGACAGTGCCAACGAGCCAACAGATTTTACCGTCGCCAACAATCGTCACCAAACTCTAGATCAGCGATTGCTTTCAATCGTAGTTGGCTCCCTTCCTCTGTATTTAAATCCAAACCGAGTTCTCCCACTGATTGTCGTCACTGACAGTCCCTTTTTCTCGCGCCACACTTCCTGTCCTACCGTAACACGTTACTTCCTGCTGGTTACGCGAGGAAACGAAACTCCACTAAGGTCACTAAGCTGAAGATGATTTTCCAAGGAACCACCACACTTGTGTGCTCGAAGCGGATCACTGCTGCGATAAATCTGACGCGTTTACCCGCGATTGAAGAACTAAGTGGCAGCGTAAGGGTTTCGCTTGTGTTCACTGGTTTTCTCGAATGGCAAGCCTCCGCTCGATTTCCCCGCGATGGTTGGCGAACTACGCGCACACACAGTTGAACGCACACACAGAGCCTGGGTATTCGTGGCGCACGGTTCTCTCTCGCGTTACAGAGAGCGGGAGAGAAAGAGAGTAGGAACGAGTTGGATGGATGGAAGAAAAAAAGGGACGAAACGACGAGACAGTCGGTAGAGTGGGAGGGCGTGAACGAAGACGGAGAAGGCACGAGCGAGAAGAGAAGAAAAGAGGCAGGAAAGAAGGAAGAGAGGAAGAAAGACAGATAAAGAGGGTGGGAGCAACGATCGTCGTGTAAGAGAGAGAAGAAAAAGTTCAGCTGGCCTCGGCGGCCATGCCGGTGTAGATCGTGCGAGCGCAGCCCAGGCACGTACTATCCGGCCCACAGGGCCACCACTCAACACCTTCTCTATTTTCTCGCCTTTTTCCCCCGGCTGACTCTTTCTCTCTCTCTCTCTCTCTCTCCTTCTTCTATTCTCTCTTTCCTCGACACCTTTTTTCGCTTCTTCCTTCGCCACGTATTCCTGCAGGCTTCGCGATACCGTACACGAGACACAATCTCTCCTCTTCGTCCACGACTTTTCTAACCTCTCTTCTTCTAAATTTTTTTTTCACGCTCATCCGTGCTGCTTCGCTGGACGACAGTCGCATCGATGTCTAAACCCTCGAATATCCATCGGTTTTCTTCCTTTTGTCACTCTCGATCGCACCCACACGTTTACAAAAGCGATGCACAACAATTGCTTTTCTGCGAAGACCGGGCACAATACGAACGCGACCGGTCGGATAAATGCGTTTGCACACCGACGATTCTTGTGGAGAGGGCGAGCGAACACCTTTCGTATTTCACACGGAAAGTCTTGTGGGACCGTAGTGTTGGTCTGATTGTTGGAAAGAGCGAAATAGTTACGCGCGCGCGTGCACTCGCGATTTCTCTCACACTGCTAGCTCCCCTTTTTCGTTTGTATTGTCGATATTTTTTTTTCTCACAATCAGTACCGTACACCGTTTATTTTCACAGCAGTAGTAAAATCGTGTCTCGATTGGAGGTAAGGCCGGCTACGCTCGACGCTGGTGTTGCGTTCCAAACTCTCTGCTTGTTACAAACAGCAAAGCAGCGGCCTGTCTCACTGTGGGTGGGGTGCGCGCGATGCGCATGCGCACTCGGTCGTACCGAAAGTTGCATATGCGCGCGCTCACTGACACGCGCACGGTGGTATACACGTGCACGCGACACACACGTTACGGCAACCTCAACGCCACGAAAGCACCGTGACGCTTGCGATCCCTCTCGCCGCTTCATCCTGCTCGCCTCGTATACCGTACCACGCGAGCCAGACGCGATACTTCATTCATGCTCGTATTGTGCGACCAGGGCTGCTACTATTCGTTCAGGTCCCATGTACCTTTCGCTTACGTTCCTGCGCGTATATCGCTACCAGTGCCCGACACTCTTTTGCCCTTTCTATTTTATCGATGCATTTCGCGCGAACTATTGGAACGGTGCGCCTTAATTGCTTCGCGATTATGAATTTCTTGTATAAACATCCTACGAAACCTATAAGAACGTGGTGCGTTTTTGGTACAAACGAAATAAAAAGAGAATAGAAGATGCAGCTCGAGATGTTGCCATTTGACAAACGCAAAGATATTTGCCAATGCGTTCTTCCAGGACTACGACGAGCGAGAACGCGTTCATAGAGGACGGGTTATTCATTGAGGGATATCGACACGGGTGACGATCTCGCTTGTTCGCATTCCCTCTTTGCTCCGCGATGCTTGAAAAATCTTCGTTCAGGTGATCGAACGTCGTAAAACCGATACCCCTCTCTGCACTACGGGCTCACTCACATGTCGGGGATACTCGGTTCTCTTCGTAAATGTCCGCCGACTACATCCTCTTTCGTCTTCGTCGTTCTTGCTTTACAACCCGTACGGCCGTCTCTGTTCCGGTTTGTTCGTCTCACTATTCGTTTACACGTAGGTCGCACCGTAACTCTGTGTCCGTGCCACGTTATTTATGCGGCCGTGTGTGCGTGTTCCTCCTCCCACTCTCTGTTGTAAGGGAGACAGTGAGCATAAACTAGACTGTCCTTGTTACTTCCAGGCTGGCTGTCTCTATTCCGCTCACGCGGGACGAGGCAGCGCAGCAGTTCGCGTATTAATCGGACACGCAAGTTTCGAATCACGAGCGGAATATTGTCAAGATAAATTGACCAGACTCCTGCAAATAAAATTACCATATATACATCGGGTTGCATCACCTTGCGCTCTTTCCTCCGGCGGACGGCTTTCGAACCTTGTCGCGTATACATCCCGAATCGACTGTTATCGCAGAGCCGTTTCGTGTCGCGAAACCTGCCCGCAAATCCTTCCAGTGATACCCCTTGCTAGCATTCGCATGAATGAACGGAGAAGAATGGTTTCGTCGAGAAAACAGTCTAGGTCGATGAATCGTCTCGCGTTAAGAATGCAAATTTCGGGAGGATAAAAATCTTATCTGGTTATCCTCGGGAGTGGTCTAGTTCTCCCGTGTCCGGGTGGGTTAAAATGAGTTTAATGTTTAACAGCTAGTATAGACTAAACCGGATTTCGCACAATAGCGCTGAACGGGTAAAGTCGGCGTATTAAATGCTCGATTGATTTTCAAATTGTTTTTTCCTCGCCGCACAAAGACGTTTACGATCGAAGCGGGTGCGGACCGACGATTGAAAGTTAAACACTGAAAGTCGAAAAAGAAATTGACGGCATCGAAGCGGGACAACGAGATGTGATTTAGGAACGCGACTTACCAGCCTCGTCTAATAACGTGGCACTGGTGTTGCTGCAAATCATGCACCCCACGCATGCATACAAGCAGCCAGCTGAGGAGAGGCATTCAAGGTTTTCGTGAAACGTTCGTTCATTTCGCTGCCTGCATCTCGCGAGCTCACCCGATCCATTGATACATTGCGTGCGGTTGGAAAACTACCGTCACAAAAAAACCAGTCGGGTTCAGAAGAATGGTTAACGACCACTTTTATCTAACGAATGCAGTCGTGGAGCATGTACACTGCGACGTACTAAATTCGTTTATCCATCAGCAATCGTATTTCAAAAAGAGTATCGACGTCGTCCAGATGGATACGAAATGAAAAACTCTTTTGGCAAGCATCAAGATAACAGTGAATCGAGCCCATCTCGACACCGATATATCTCTTCTTCTTCGAGTACATAATTAATTTAAGCAACGCGGACGTAACGAAGTATGTATATACAGAAATCGTGGTTAATAAGCCGTAAAAGACCAGTCCAACTTTAACGCAGAGTTCGCACGCCCCTCTCGTATTCACTGCTACTTTGTATCGTTGTTCGTATAATAAGAATTTGTAATAATATTAATATATATTCCGCGCGATGGGCGTGGCGATGCGAATCGTGTGCACTTCCCTCGGGAGGATATCCGGTGTGAAAACGCTTCGTCCTGCCTCTCCCATCTACTCGTTCAGACGTTCGTATCCCCTCTCTTCTCTCTTACGTTCAATGATCACCTTTCGTAGCGTGGCGGTAGCAGTAACAGGTCCTCGTGTAATCTTCGTTTGCAAAAGTGAGACACATGTCAAGACATATTTCCACTTCGACCAGGTGAAAAGGGAAACACGATTGTCGCTTGAAATTATACAAGGTGTATACGTATCCCGCAGACGCAATAACAATTTCCCAGAAAGCTCGATTGCTGCAAGCGCGATTAAAGACCGAGGACAAATTACGAGAACGAGCGAAGCATCCTCGCCTAGCTGCGGCTGACTTTTCTGCGCCATCGGTTTAAACGGTTGCTAGGGTTAATTGTCTAATTAAGTAAGACGCTCGCGTAACGTGAAACGAGCATCACGCTTCGAAACGACAAAGGCGAAAGTTACCCTCGTTTTCGCAATTTTATACGGCTGCTTCCTTCTCGCCGCTCTACATTGTTACTCGCCTCTCCCATTTGGATCGCGTAACACTTCGACCGTCCGGCGGTTCCGTTCCCTTTAGGAATTGTTCCGTTGCGGGCACGCAAATTCGAGCAACACAACTTGCTCGGCACACCTTTCTCCGCGAAACCGTGAAATCTGCATTGGTTGGCGCTTCCGTGCAATAATTGCCAGCAAGTCGCCCACGGCGTCGCGGCCAATCGAAACCGACGCCGGCAATGACGACTGAATCACGAATTAACACTACCGAGCTGCTCGAATTCATGGGCGTGTGCAATTATTATTTGTTCCATTTCCCTCGGTTTTTTCCTGTCATTCGCGATCGTATTATATTATCAATGCCGCACGAAATCGATGCGGTTGCATTACTTTTTCCATTACTAAACTCGTCTAACGTACTCGTAGCGCGCCCAATACGTTCTTTCGCCGCGTTCGTCTTAAGCGTTCGTAACAACTGTAACATTCGATCGACGCCTGCAAATTCTGGATGCAACATTTTTCGAAGACTCCCACTCGGTGCGCGCGACACACCCGACACACGTGCCTAATTGCAAATAACGGATCGCGACGAGTTGAGCTCGCAGAAAAATCGCATTACTCGTGCGTCGGGCCGAATAATTGTAACAGAGATTCGTGTTCTTATTTGCGAGCAATTTGCCGCATCGATGACTGCAAAGTTTTCTTCCCGCGATATCGTTCGCAACTACAGCGTCAACGAGATAGCCGCGTGCATGCGTGTAACGCACGCGTACACACTCGTGACGCAAAAGTCTTGGCCCTCTAAATGGGCTAAATTAACGAACAGGCTGAGAAACACTGGTTTAGCCTATATTTAAACGGCGGCATGCGTATCTTAAGCCCGTTCATTAATGCACTTAAGTGTGTACGCCGGTTTAACCTCACGGCTGTTTACATTTCTCTCGCCTGGACGATTTGTAACCTACGACATACTGAGACACATTTCTGTCTTCCTTCGTCCCGCTTCGTTTCTAGCTGACCTTCGTCGCACCGTTCCAACGAAAGAATGCCGCTATTGAAGGCGCCACGGCATGCCCGGGCGATTTTTATCGAACCGCCTCGCGGCAAACGGAGCGAACACCGGCTGGATATTTCGATCGGTGCACGCCGATCGTTTCTATTCACGAAATTCCCGGCTGGCCAAGCTGAAATATGTTCATTACACCGCGATAAGAATATTGAATGTACAGATACGTATCTGGGACGTCGATTCGACCGAGCTCAGCTCGGATCTGCAACGAAGCACGGTCAAAACAATGTCACGTGAAATCACGGAAAGCGGAAAGAACCCGGAGTCAAAGACATTACCAAAGACATTACCAAAGAGAAGGGAGCAAGGCGATTGATAACGGCATGGCGTTTTTCTGGACGTGCGTATACATCTTTCGTGACCTAAGCCACCGATGAACACATGCGTACGAATCAACTGGCAACGATTCCGCATTTTTCATTCGAGATCGCCTCTGGTGTCCACTGAGGATTGCAAGGGGAATCCCAGATTACATTCGTCTTTCTTTGCAACTACAGGAAAAAAAGAGAAAAGGTGAAGTCGTTGGACGCGTAAATTTTGTTGTCATAGAGATTAAGAAAAAAAAGAAAAAAAAAAGGTAGATTTCAGTTTAAGAAATTGAAAGTATCCTTGAGATTATGTCGGCTAAAGGAGACGCAAATACCGTACATTGAACGGCCCAGCTCGTAGCACATTTACGACCGGACCACCATTTCTTATGCGAGCCGAAGAATTTGTCTCCTCAAATTAATATTTATGAACCGCAAGGATGTAACAATTTACTGCCGGGACGTCGGGTAAATAAACAGCTCGCCGTTTCCATAGTACAACCGGGGCCCGACGAGATTTATAAATACGCGTATGACAAATTTGTGGAAAACAAATTATATAATACTTTCCACAGACGATACGTAATTTGTACATACGCCGCTATAGTAGTTGTCGATAAACAAGTAGTAATGCAGCAGTATGAACGGGCGATTCGCAAAGCCACGAAGAATCTCCTGTTCCCGGAACGTTTGCTCTCGAATCGAACATGCGTCCCGATAGCGGCGTACGTTGTACGTCTCGCAGGCGTATAATCGGCCAGGCAGAACGAGTACGTGGATACTTTGAACGAAACTATCGATACACCGCTTGCGAGGCCATCATTCCCATCGCTAACGCACACGCAGCCACGTGTGTTGCGTATAGACGCGCGCGGAGGACAACCTGCAGATGCATGAATGACTCGAAATGACGTGTGTTCATTGAGCGCCGCTTGGCGTGCTGACTTGGTGCTCTCGGTTGCTCCCAGCAAGGACACGACATATTTTCTGACTCGCGTAGGAAAGGATTCGAGCCGACCGATTTTCGTCGCGAACGCTTTCACCTGAACGCGCATTTCCGTTGAAACGTCTATGCGCGTACTAGGCGTGTCTAATGAACGAATGAGTTACCCAATAATCCTGGCGCAAGTTTCTAAGCTGCGCCGAATTTTGGATAGGAAAATTGATTTCGAAGGCTACCAAATCTGTTGCGACCGGGCCAATAAATTTCAAAGATCGATTCGAGCGCCGGGTCGCAACTTTCGTACGCAAAAGTGCATCGCGAATGCATACTAATCATCGAGAGTGATTTGTTCGTACCGGGTACTCGTTTCTATCCTCGAATAACTATAACCGGCGGTATCGATGACTCGGGAGGGCAGTGATACGGGCGAAGAGGGACATAGAGGGGGGTCGGCGACGAAGTCGGGAGGGAGTCGAGGAAATGAGCACGCACACTCGCCCCCGTATACTCGTGCGAGCGTGTGGGGAATGCGTGTGCGAGGCGACCGCATCGGTAAACCGATTAAACGACTTACATAAGTTCCAGTTGGAAGAGCCTCGAAGACACGTAGATTCGATGAAAAGTGGCACCGGGTCCGACACAAAAGTGGCGACAACGCGGCGGCGTCGCGCGAACGCACAGCGTTCGATTCTCGAACGATCCGGGGGCCGGCTGGAACGTAAGAAAAGGAACGTGAGTGCATTGCGCTTAGGCGTTCACCACGGATGCATTTCCTGTGTGCACGCCGCATAAAACGATAGCCTCGTTTCGAGTTCCTTCCTACCAGCGAGAAGGAAGCGAATCGGTTATGCCTACCGTTAAGAAGTTAACGAGATATCGCGCCACCCCGGGAGAATTTTAGGTATTCCGGATTCGTTGGTTACGTATTAAATGTACATTTTGATCGTCGCTGGTATCTTAGGCCACGCGACGCGGTGAAAATCGCACGGGTCGTATCGTTAAAGGTATCGACTCGGTGCATTGGTTGTAGGATAAGGAATTCGGTCGAAAATAAATCACCAGGCTGTGTAACTCGATCCATACTCATAATGGAAATTATTAAAACAATCGACGTTGCGCAACTCGCCCCTTAGATACGCTTTTCCAAATTTGTTTGTTCCCGAGGCCCGATGGATTCGTCGTTCGAAGAATTGTTCTTCTTTCTCGGTGACATTCTTCAACGGACGATACGTTTCACTCCGTTTTCTCGTTAACGTTACGACGGTCGAAAGCGTGGCAAACCGTGACACATGGTCGAACGCCGCGAAAGAATGTCATTAGATTGTCGGTCATGCGTGCTTGCAGCTTCCTCTGTGGAGCCTCGTGACATCGTACTACTCCGAGTGGCGAAAACAAAAACAGGAAGAAGGTTACGCTGATACACCCGAGTGCAATTGAGGTCTGGTCAATCGTTCCTTTTCTTGTGAAACTTGTCTTTATTTTTTATCGTGATAATTCGCTCGATTATCTTATACAAAGTGAGTACATATACAAAACACACAAGGCTTTCGTATATCATTTCCCATTATTTTCTCTTCCAATGTGTTTGCATTCTACCTCTTTGCTCCTTTATCACCCTCGCTTCCTCTCTCACATGCGCTCTGTCTCTTTCTCTCTCAGTCACTCATTTATTCGCTATCTTCCCTTTGTTCGCGTATCTACACCTACTCCTGCCTCTATCTCGTTCCCTTCTCTTCCTCGCGCGCACGTTCCCGAACGCCCAAACCGGAAACACGTCGAAAACTGTATGCGGGACACGCTTCTGCTTCCATGAACCGATCGTGAATGCCGACACTCGAGACGAGTTTGCCGCTCGTGACAAAATTCCTCGCCGTAATTAATTATCACCAATTCTCTCCCCCCCCCTCTCTCTCTCTCTCTCTCTGTCGGTGCCCCTAGAAAATTAACCGCAGCCCATTACGCGTCACGAAATTGGGCTCTAACGCCCCCAAAGAGAACTGTCTGACAACTTCGAGATCTGGGGCGCCGCGAGTAGATGTCAGAGGTGTCTGACCTATCATTCAAAATTTAATCGGCATTCCGACCGCGATCCCCCTTCCACGCTTATTGCACATTCCATCGGCGTTCGGCCTCCCGTTGAAATCTTCTCCACGGAGAATCCGATTGGGAAGTCGAAAGTTGAGAAGCAAATATTGGCAGGATAGGTTAAAATTACCGACGACTGAACAGTCGTCGAGTTTGCCACGGGGGCGGAAAAAATATGGGCCAGCAAAAAGCCGGAAAAAGTACGACGCGGGCAAAGTCGGCTCTGGACACGATCGGGGAAACCGGAGCGTGTGACGCAAGATCGTTGTCAAAACAAGAAAAACGAAACGGAGGAAATCATTGCGGTCGAATCGTCGCGAGGAGAACAGAAAGAGAGAAGACGGAAGTGCCCTTTTCGTTCGAACAGCTATCGCCTTGTTCGTCTCGCGTAACCGCACACGAGGTAGTGTCGGACGAAACTCGTCCGCTCGTCGCCGGGCTCGACGACCGATCGAAATCGCCGAAATCTAGGAAAGACTCGAGGCTCCCTTTTCTCTCGCTTTTTTCCCCCGCTTCCTGTTTCGCGGTTCCCCAGCACGAGGCTCGGGGTTCGCGAACAATTTTACACCGAATATATCCGCCGCAAAGAAACTCGCTCCAAGGCCTTCGTTTTCGTCCGCAGCGTCCTTAGGACAGTTCGGCTTCGAGACGTTTGCAAACTCTTCGACCTTAATCGAAAAGTACGTACACCTAATTCTACACGGTTTCGTTTCCCTTTGTGCTTGCCCTCGACCACGTTGCTCGAATATATTCTCGTACATATCTCGCGCCCTGATTTCCAAAATGATTGCAACGTTCCTCGCTGTCCCTCGGTGTGTCGCGATCCAGAAGCTACGGGCTGGGCGCTAACGACATTCAAATGTACGCGTTAAAAACAATTTAGCTACGAAAATGTATATATATACGTAACGTTTCCATTCGTTTAACGTGTTCGTTACGGTGCCAGCGGGTGGTCGTTCGTTAAGTACTTCGAAGCTCCTCAAAACTAATACATCTCGCTCGCCATTCGAAACGTTCCCGTCCCGGGGCGTGGATTTACTTAAACGCTGATTTATTAAAAATATGTTCGATGCTATGTCATGATCGTTGATCTGCGCGGAACAATGATTACGTTTGAACTTTTGATTTTCCTGTCTGCTCCTTGTGACCGGTTCTGTACAGACATTTTTAAAACTAGGATAAAAGCAGTCGTGCGGCTCGAAGAACCGCGTCGCAATTCAGGCATGTATGTATATATATACGTTATACGTTCGGTGTAATCCGCGAAATTCGTGAAATCCGTGAAATCCGTTCAGTCGATTATCCGTTCGCTCGGAAGTTCTAATCGAGGTGAGCAGCGGTTTCGTTTGAACGCCGGTGGCTACGGCGCGTTCCGACGACATTATTTTCCAGAGGGGATCGTGTGCAAGGAAACCCGAAAAAGCGTTTCAAAGGATCACAGGATGAAGCAAGGCGTGCGCCGATTATTAACGTATATATCAAAGACAATGATTGGGGCGTCGAAATGCTTCGACGCGTATATTACAAATCGTGAGAACTGTCGGCAACGATCGGATGGGGTCCCAAGGTGTTTCGTGCTCCCGTTGTTCGCAGGTCTCGCTTCGACGAATAGTCGGCCGATAGAACCGTCGTAGGATCATCAACGTCTTCGCCGTGTTCAGCAAATCCTAGAGTATCTGGAAGAGCTTCTTCAATTCGACCATCAATTGCCAATCCGTCTTCACCAGGTCGTCCCTGAAGTATTCCTTGCAAGCGTCTATGCTCTGTCTGCTTATCTGTAACAGATCGTGCGAAATATTTCCATTGAGACACGAAATTGACTGCGAAAGTAACGAGCAGGCTCCACCTTAGATACGAACCCGTATGCATCGCGAGAGAAACAAGAAACAGAATACGCGGCCCGGAATAGGGAGGCGATATTCTAACGCAACTGCCAGCCAGAACGAGCGAGGGACAAGAAAACGATCGGTAACGCGAAGTTGCTGCGCACACCGGACAACACCATTTTATCGTCTTCTTCGTCTAGGAATAATTTCCTTGAATCGGTTTTCGCGAGGACAGGCGCATGCCCGCGCACACGGTCCATTCACTAACGTAACGCTTTACAACTGTTTCCGCCCCCACTCCCGGCCGGAAGTCCCGTTTCATTCATGGATCGGTCACAATGGTGGTTTTACGCGGCTATTGAGGACGCCCGCCTCCCGCCGCGCCCCAGCCACTGCTCCATCCCCAATCTCATTCTCACTCCCTCCCACCCTTTTCTTTCCTCAACCTAGCTCTCTCTCTCTTTTACCTTCTGCCTCTCTTGAACCCGCTACCTCATTCTCCGCTTGCTCCCTTCCTATCGTTCTCGCACAACACCACACACGCACACGACTCTCTCTCTCGCTCTCCAATCCCTTCCTTTTGTACCTCTATCCCCTCTCGCTATCGGCGTCAACGTTGCACAATCAGCGAAGGGTCCACCTCGCGAAAACCTTTGCACACACCTTGGCGTTTCGCGATGACACCACGCTAGGAGTGTAACTGCGCTCGCGTTATTTCCCCCCGACGAATTTCAACGGAAATGTCGGCTCGTTATTTCGTCCATCGAGCGCTGCTCGATATTGAACATATCTCGCCGACGTGTCTAAACGCGTGCAGCCAAGGTTCGCGCGGTTCGCGCGGCAGAGTTAGGGGGACAAGGAAAGGAAATTGAAGAGGCTGATGAACGGGAATTCCGGCGTCGCTCCGGGAACGCGCTGAATATTGTCGCTCCGCAAATCATCGTGGGAAGAAGGTGATTCCGGGGAATCGATTCTACGAAGCGAACGGTAACGACGACTTCCGCTCGCCTCGGCGGCACACAAAGATGCCGATGCCAGAACGAGCTATGCGTGCACAAAGTGGCCGTGCACAGCTGTTGAGATGCGCGTGCACGAGCGGGAAGCGCCGGGACAGAGCTAGAGGATAGAAGCGGGGACACCGTCGAACGTGTAATTTCGTTCCGTCCATCCGCCTCGTTGCGGAAGGAAAGTTTCAAATCCTCTCGAAGATTCCTCCATTTTCGGAGCAAAAGGAAATCGCGTACTACCGTGGTCTAGTCGCGCGAATATCTATCGGAATAAAAAAAGAAAGGGGGGGGGAAAGAAAAATGTATGAGCAATTATTCTCGCTTCCCATTAAAGACCGCAACGATGGATCGGTTCGAAGTCGACGTCGTAAGTGGAAGGCGGAAGAGAAGGGGGCAGAGGGAGAGAGAGAGAGAGAGAGAGGGAGGGGGCGGTGAAGAAGAAACAGGAAAGGAAGTTCTGCGAAGGCCGGAAGTCGAAGGTGGACGCCTGATCGCTGCCGGATGTGCATCTTCCTTTTTCGACCAAAGACTCGCATACTAATAAGGATCGTTTCCGTCTCGCTCGTCTCTGATTTTGATGAACGCGCAAAGCTATGCGAATCGCCCTGGCAGCCGGTGGAAAAAAGCGAAACGTATACAACACGGTTCTCTAGCGGAATTTCATCAACGGTCGAGACCACCTGTCGATCGAATTCCTTCGGAGCAGCTGCTTCTCGAAACGCTGAAACGTTTGCCTTGTAATCGTTCGTTCTGTCGTGGCAGTCTCCTACGTCGTACGTAAACGTTGCACCGCATTTTAAACGGTTTTCGGGGGATGCGATAATTGTTGAGAATGTTGTAGAAATGATCACTCTTTACTTTACCGATTAGGTAGAATGCGAGCGACGAAAAGCGCATGAGGTGCGCTTAACGCTTAACGAGACAGCATGCGGAATGGCTGTGCGTTTATGATGTAGTAAAGTTAGACTCAAATATATATATATATTATTGTAAAGATTCTATGAGATATAAGGGTGGTTATGTAGTTTAATATTTTTCGTACGTTTCCGTTCCTGTAATTATATTTATAAATTCTTATCTTATCGTATACGACTTACGTTAAGGCTTATTTAAAAAATGACCATAGTAGTACCGTCGTCGATTGGTTACGTGTGACAATAATGACTTAATTTACTTATCTACTAAAAGTTTTATCAATAAAGAGATTTTTGATACGTAGATCACTCGAAGCAGATCGAAAGTGTGAAGCTTACCTTGCTGACGATAAAATCGGTCTCGTCGAAGTGACGGCCAAACATTTTCGGTGCCTCCCCAGGTATCGGCTCGATTTTCACACAGACCTCCTGACCTTTTCTCGCGGACTCCACAGACTTATGGTTGTATTCTATACTCGTCACCATGCCCAAATCCACGAACTGCAACGTCAAATAGGGGACAAAACGTTAGAAAGAAGAAACGAATCTCGACAACTATTGTACGCTGTTTGAAAACAGAGCTTTCATCTATTCACAAGCGCTGTACGTTATTATGTACACACTTTCGTGCAACATATATCTTCCCACCCCTTCGGAGAAATATTTCTGTTCGCCAATTCAGCGACAATACCATGGCAGATTATAATAGTGCAGCATTTCAAAAGTCACGGAAAATTTGTTACGCGCGTCGCCGCCCGGTGTAGGTACGCGCGTACACGTATGTACCTGTGTATGTCACGTATGTACATGTACACGCGGGCTATTTCGCAGCTTGTACCGCTGTCTCCATAACTTTTTTCCATCCTCGATCGGCGCGTGGGTATAGCTCCGCCTATGCATTCCTTTCTGCGACCGGAAGTCGAGAGAAAACCGAGTACCTGAGCATTGCGCGTCGCCAGGGCCGACTCGGACGTAGGTACGTTTTCGCCGTGGATACCAGGCAAGGATCGGTGGGCCGAGTAGGCAGACACGCGGTTACGTAGGTTGCTGATTCCTGTGGGCCGAAGTACACGCGGTGATCTCCAAATTATTCAACGGTTTTAGTTTCGCGCGAACTACATACCGAAATCTCGAACGATCGCGCGGCACGGCACAGCCATTGGAATAAGGAGCACTCGCGTTTCAGGCGAGCCTTTCGAGCAGTTCACCGCGAAACAATGTTGGTTAGAATTGTTCGAAATAATATGGACGAATTGCAAGGGCACCCTATAGAGCGGTGTATAGAAACAAGAAAGCACGAGCACGTCGTTTAGAATCACGTTATTGCCGTAACACACCTGCAGCTGCGAGAGCGGCAAGTGGGCGATAAACCCGGACGCAACCGCACCGAGAGACAAACATATTGTCGCTTATCGTTCCCGTGGAATTATTTGTAATTATGGCTAATTAGCCGCAGCCACCATCGAGGACTCGCCGATCTGTCCAAACCTACAGCGACGAGACGTGCCTGACAGCATTGGTACGCCTATGGGAAACGTGGTGCGTACGTGCTGTATGCATACGTGTATGTACTTTGATCGGAGAACCTATTTCGATTCATCGGCACAAAGAATGCGAATATACGAAACAATTAGGCGATCGCATATTTCAACCGTAGCCCACGTCACCGCGACACACGATCTCTGGAATTTTCTGAATTGTGCTTACAAAAACATTTGTATACAACGCTATTCTTCGTTTCTAAAGAAAAATTCCAGAAATTAATCGCGATGTTGACGGGGACAGTTTCGAGCAGCTGGCATACTCGGGAATTGAAAATTGCTATTATTGCAAATTCCCTGGGTGGACTTAATCGTTTAACCTCTTCGCTCTTTCTGCCACACGTGCAGGCAAAAGAGTATCCTCCTCGCGGTTAGTCGATTAATTAATTAATTCATTCGTTCATTCATTCATTCAATAAAATATCTTTGGAAATAGCGCAGAAAAAATATGCTTTTTCGTTAATTTCGTTGGCAGCGTAGGGGTTGATTGAACGGGGTTAAAACAGACTTCCGCGGGTCTGAAATGTCCGCTCGAAGAACATGGTCAGCCCGGCGGACAGCAAAGTCAGCCAAGTCGAAGAAAGCAACACGGTGTCGATCGATGGACAATACCGGTCGAATATGTATGTAACAGCCGCGCGTATTTCGAAACCCACGCCAAAAGAGCGAATGCCCCCCCCACACACACAACCCGTTCGTTGCCGGTTCGATCGTCCCTTTGGAGTTCTCTCCCGTCTCCCATATTCTTCCCGTTCCTTCGTTCCTCGTTACTTTTATGGTGCTGGCGACCACTTTTCGACACTCTCGACGTTCCACCAACACGCATTACCATATATACATAATTGCGCGTGTCCCCCCTCCCTCCCCCGAGAAAGTGTACACATGCACGCCCGTGTCTGTATCGCTCGCCATCGAAACGAACCCTTCCTCTCCGTCCGCTATTCGATGCAACGCCTCTTCGCTAATAACAAGCATAATCTATTTGCGCTTGGTTGGAAAAAAATGTTCGATTTTTTCTCTCCATCGCACGGCGCATATAATACGCGCGACATCGTCGCAATGTCCGAGCTTCGTTAGCCATACAGCTGGAAAGTAAACAGGTTTGATCTTCCCCCCTTCCCTCACCCGGAGTTCAGCTTGGAAAATTGACCAACGTCTGGGTTAGGGAAGAAGAGAGGAAGACGAGAACGCGTTTGGCGTGGATTCGCGAGGTCTTCGTCTCTGCGTGGGCTATGGGACACTATTTTTCTCTCATCGTTCCTTCCAAGCGTTTAAAAGTTCACGCGGGCATACAGGTACGGGCGCAGAGACGCGGAGAAAAGCGAGTGGTTTATCGAAGAAAATTTATCGTCCCATTTCGCCGCAGGCTTGCGACGCGAAATTGAGCGAAGGCTGGTTCGGCTTATTCGTAACTCTGTTTGCTTTCTCTGTACAGAGTTTTCTCGGCGATCGCATGCATGCACGCGTTATCTCCGCGCCGGGAGTTATATCGCGCGGCGATACACCGATACTAAATACTCGGTAGCGGTCCACAGCTACGCCACTGATTAATACCGACGTTTGTCGCCCGATATATCCGGTGATTAGCGTCACTTCTCGCCCGGAAGTGGCCGCTCCGCTAAGTGGCGACTTGAAAATATTTGCTTCCCGTACTAATTAGCCTCTTACAGCATCGAAGTTACCGTAGAACGGATAGCTATTGCGGCAGCGGTTGCAGAGTTATATATTTTTTCGCCGGACTGACTGAAAGATGCAGGTTACTCTGAACAACATTTATATTTACATACTATGCACATATATGGAGGGTTCAGAAACCAATCGGTTCAAGTCGAAATTTTTCTGCACGTGAGTTACCGTAGTTCAAAAAGCTCTAGACGAAGGTACTAGCATCGCCATCTTCTTCCAAGCAATTTATAGTAACCGTATTTGTCTCGGTTCGAATGCTAATTGGCTTACACCGATCGCCTTCCGAACCCTGCTCGCAAAATTGAGCGCACGAATCGATCGTGCTGCGGAAACATCGCCTGAGCACCATTGCACCCCTGTCCCAGACAAACGTAATGCGCAATGGGGTGCAGCTCGATACAGCACCGTGTACGGACTACCCGATCCATACTTTCAATGTCGCGTAATCCGCCGGCTGGCGCGTGCAAGAATTCGTTATACCATTCGAACACACCCCTGGGATATTTTTGCTTCCATTCAGTCCCGTTCCTTTCTCGCCAAGGCGACGCAACGCGCGGACAGCCAAGCTTTCGCAGCCTGATTCGCTTGTTTACGGTCGCCAAGAAACGTGCCACGACACGGCATGGTCTCGGCCCGCGGACATCCGATTCGAAAGCGGCCATACCAAATGAGTCTAAGTTTAGTGTAGCGACGCGAAGACGGAGCAGCGGCTCGCGAATACTAATAAAACGTGCACCGCCGGCTAGCATCGCGCGATACAGCGCAGCTTGTTCGAGAAACACCGGACCGTGGCGCCGGGGCCGCCAAGAAACGACGCGTCGCGACGGTGCGCGCGTATCGAGCCGACAATTCGGTGCTAGTAGTAATTAGGACGATCCGCTTTCCCAGCGGGGACGCGAATCGTCCCCGGGAAATTGGGAAACGCGCAGCGAAAACATTTTCGCAATGGATCTTGCGGTCTCGTTGCGGAGCGCATAAATTACGAAACAAACGGGACGGCGACACGGCGAGGCGTCAGGGGGAAATTGTTCGCAGCGGATGTCGATTTCCACGTTTCCTTCATTCAGTTGGACTTCCGCGACGGGGAGTCGGGGGAGGAAGGAGGGAGGCAGAGGAGAAAAAATGATGAGAAGGAGGCAGGGATGGGGAGGAACGAGGGAAAAGCGGAGCGAAGCGAGACAGAAAGAGGGTCGGTGTTGGCATACTCGGGAGCAGACGCGGCGGTGCAGCGTGTAAACGCGTGAGACGGGAACCGGAAGTCTATTTTCGTGAGCCGCACCGATTTAGAAAGCTTTATAGTTTGTACGAGCCTGAGCGGCTAACAGCCAACCGTCGTCGGCGTGGCTCGTTGCTTTGAGTGCATGCACAAATTGAGATTTGTGCGGCATTCTATCGCCTCTGTCTTCCTCGCACTTTTCCCGTCGCGTAATCCGCGAGGTATTTTCAAACCTGCGCGAAACGCCGTCCGGACGGTGGATACGTGCAGCAAACTGCTTCCGCGGAGAATCCAGTTAGCGATTGACGATCGAAAGCTTATCGAGTAAATCCCGCGGGCAACGGGAGGAACGATAAAACGTTATCGATATTTCGATTAATGTCGATGGGTTACGGCAAACAACAGGTAAACAGTAGGGATGGGTTTCTCGAAACCTCGAAACCTCGAATAAGAAACGGTATAAAATTAACGTATGAAGAATTGTTCAGAGCGTGCACCGAGAATGATCGACTCGTGTGTATCCCTGGCGTGAGACTGGCGATCGATCGCGAAAGATTTTCTGTTGACTTGCGAAATGTTTACTCGGTTATTAGAAGTTATTTCTAGCAAAATAAAATGAGCACTTCAAGTTTCGAAACTTTGCAATGCTTCGGACTCGAGCTTCGAGACTCTGACAGTCAATTTCGAACCCATCCCCAGTAAATAGGTGCGCCATTCGTATCCATAATCGTATCGCTAGAATCACATCGCACAGACGCCACGGCGAATGAAATCTTCGTTATCAGCGCCGTTGACTTCCCTTCCCTCGCGACGACCAGCTGTTTCTGAAAACCTTGACGATTTCCGCCTCTTCGTTCTATATCTGATTATCGCGGCAGCTCGTGCCACCGAATTCCATCCCGTTCTTCGCCACCACGACAAGACGAAAAAAACGAAATCAATTAACAAAGCGTCGTTTCACGGACGCCAGTCGAAAAATCAAGTTTATTCAAGATTGCACGCGGCCACCGGGACTTAGCGTTTCCTTTACGTTACTCCTCGTCTCGCCACGATGTTCCCAATTGCATTTCCCCGTTTGCCCGTAGCTTCGCAGAAGATCGATCCCCGGAAAGAGGCCAAAAACGAGTGACAAACGGGGGGGGGGGGCATTTAAACTCGATACGAGCGATCGTGAACCCGGACATTCGAACGGCGAGATAAGCATTCTTTTCCCAGGCAGCGGCGCGGGAGGAGTCGCTACGTTTCGTCGACTACGGCGATTATCGTTGGTATTCGCCGTTAGCAAAATTAATCACGAGCCAGGGTAAAATGATCTACTCGACATTGGAAACGCGACATCCGGCCGGTCCCGGTTCCCTCTCGTCCTCCCTCGCAACGACTTCGTCCCTCTTCATCTCGTTTCTCTCTTGCAAAAGCTGTTTCTCCTCCATTTTTTTTCTTTTTCTCTTCGCTCGCCGAGATAGCAACGTTAACCAGCTGCCCACTTAGCCCCGTTTCATACAGGAGACGAAAGTGTCGACACTTTTCCCGACGCAGAGGCTAGAGAAGCATTGTCGCCCGTGGGCCCATTCACACGTGCTTTATGGACGGTGAAAATGTGACGCCGTGGTGTCTCGTGGTGGCTCGTTTCGGACACCGGCTCGAGAAGAATAGGAAATGTGAACGCTGCCAGTGATAAAGTGTTTTGAACGAGGACTCTCGCCACGAGCAATCTTTCCACTTGAACGGCGTTCTCGTCGTTTCATTGTGGCGTGTGCACGTAGGAAGCGCGATCAGCTCTACTTGTTTGTGCAGTCCTCGAATATTTCTGCCTATAGTATGCGCCTTATCAATAGCGCAGGGGGCTCCAAAAAAAATACTACTCTTTTATCTTTTACGAACGCGAATCATCGGGTTGTAGTTTTCAGTATTCCGCTGTACAGCCGACTTATCTTTTCCAGTGTCTCGCGCGGCACACTCTGCGGTGACACGAAGTGTCTCGCCCGTAAAAGAGCCTCGAGAAACCGACGAGGAGTACGCCAGAGTAACACACAAGTCGCAAGAAGAGGGATGGGTGAGAAAGGAAGAGGGAGAAGCCGGCGCACACTAACGCATCCATGCCACTTTGCTCACCAACCACATCCCGTCTTTCGGCCTTCCGGCTTGCCTGTAACTTTCGTGGAAACGCCTCTGGCTTCCTTCCGGTCGTTTATCACTCGGCAGACGCTCTAAACGCAGATACACTGTCCCACGTATGTTCGTTTCACTCCCACCCGGCGACGTCTCGTCACCCTTTCCTGTCCCTCCCGCCCCTCCTTTACTTTTTCATTCCCATTTTCTTTCTTTCTGCTCGCTCCCTCTCGTCCCCCATTTCGAGAGACCGGTATCTCCGCCGCTTATGCGCCCTTCCTCTCCACGTTTTAACCTTTTCACTAATATTAGCCGCCGCGCTTTCTTCATCCAACGCTCTCATTGTCGGTCTTGCGAGCGTTATTTAAAATCGTTATTCCCACTTCGCCGCCCTTGCCCCTTTTTCTGCCTCGACCCGTTTCCCCGCAGTTTCGCATAATGCCTCCATTTTCGCCGTACGTTTCGCGATAGCCGGCCGGGTTTCTCGCCCCGCCTGCGTAAAATCGCGCAACTCGCATATCGCGCTCGATAATGGAACACGTCTCGTGTTCCGTTCGCGTGCTCGTTAATTAGCTTCCCTCGCGGTCCCGCGCGGCCAATCCGCTCCGACGTGTTAATTTTCTGCTCGCAATCAGTACGTTTACAAATGTATCCTGGTACCTGCTGGCCGGGTCGTGGAGGAAAACGTCCGGGAGAATCGGGGCCGAGGGGGAGAACGGGAATGAAAGAACGTTGCGAGCAGCTTTCCGCCGGAAGGAGACTCGCGCACCGCACCGTTTCTAGTTCCTGTCGCCCCCGGACGAGAATATCGTTCGCGGCGGCGTTGAACGTCTCCCTCGCGGTTCCTTCGTGTAATTATCGTCGAACGTCGAACCGAAGCCTGACGGGGAGTCGCGTTTAAATTCGTAACGCCCGTTTCCCCGATTTACACTTGGCTAATCGCGGCAAGAAAACGATACGCCGGTGATGGCGCGTGCGTCGATGGAAACGATGCTTGCGATTAGATTGGCTGGTTTTATACGTATATATTTTTTTTAAATAAATGAGAATATCGAGAGCCGACTGATCTTCGAGACAACGCAGATCGGTGGAATTGTGTACGAGCAAAATCGAGGTACGCGACAAAGAGCTTCTGTAAGCCTTCGATGGAACCCCGACCCACGGAAGTCGACGTGCTGTTGAACCTGCGAAGATAAAAGGGGTCTTCGTCTCCAGGGGCTCCCTTTACCTAGACAGCCCCTTTTTCACCGGCTACTCGTCTTGCGCTGTTCCAGTTTCCAGCTGTCGTGACACGACTTCGTGGAAGGGACTGAAGCATCGTCGACGAGGGGAGCGTATTTTAACGAGACACGATCGATCTACCCTCGCCTCTATCGGTCTATTCGGTCGCGCGGAAGAAAATACAACTTTCGGGTATAGGTGTACAGTGAGTCGAAATAGTATTCGTGCAGTGCGTTAGGTTCACTTGCAGCTTCAATACTTTGGTGTCGGGACAACTATTCTTAAAACAACATGCATGGACACGAAGCACGTCTATTGCACTTTAAAGTAACGTGTATTGCTTTAGGAATAATTGTCTTAACACCAACATTTTACATACATGTGTATATTTACACACTGTATATACATGTATGCACAGACGACAAGGTATAATGCACCACATCGTTTCCATGACGTTTCGCCACGTAGTGGATACTTTTTACATTCCTCCTCTCCTTAATCGAAGTTACGACTGTTTCGATTGTTACGAGTCACGACCATTTCTGGGTTTTGTTTTTTTTCTGACCCCGTTCGATAATAAGATTATTTATCTCGACACCCCTTCAATCATCCCGCACCCGATTCCATAATCGTTTACTGCTATCCGTAATTACACCCTCGCCGGTTCACGATTAAAACCGGCATCGTTATTTCACACCGTATAACACAGATGCTATCGACGTATTGAACAACAACCCACCGTCTCTGTGGAATAATATCGAGAGCGTAGGTTCGGTTTATCGAGCAGTAAGCAAGAAAGCCGTCAGCCGGCCGCTAGAGAACGAGAAAAAGAGATAAGACGAATAAAAGGAATGGCGGAACGGCAAGAAAACGGCAGGCTAAAAGAATCCACCGGATTTCCGCTCGACGTTAAAGCGCCTATCGAGGCCGTTGCGCAACGCGCGTATACGCCCGATAACGATAGAAGCGGTAGAAATGCCTTCGACCACGCGTCCTGGGATATTTATCTTCGGGCAACGAATCGAATTTTCGTTAGTTTTACGTTCGCTGCTCGTCAAAAATTGTCGCCCGCGTTGGGACTCTTCCTTTTGCTACCCAACGACACGGCTTCGCACAACTTCGATTTGCAGGCGACGAGAAAATACATAGCGGCCAGGTGTTGGGCGGCAAAATTTCACGGATAAATCGCGAGGGATTGATGTAGGACAGAAGGACGCTCCGATCCACATGCCAACACGGTGAGTGCGAGGCACTTGATGGTCGGCGAACGAATGAAACTGGCAAAATTCGCCCGATGCTTGCGGAATCACGTAGAGGACGTGTCTTTCGTCTTCTTGCGTAGCGCTCCTCTCTCTCTCTCTCTCTCTCCCTCTCGCAAATACATACAGACCCGTTCAACTTCAGAACTGACCTGAGTCAACTAGCTTTCGTGATATTCGACATCCGGTCCGGATCATCGTTCGCCAATACGGAGTATCCGTATGGAATATTCTATTCCGCGGCCGACGTTTGCGGGCTCGGCAAATACACAGCCGGCTGCCTTGCATAACTGTATATCGACCGTACTCTGAAATCGATTAAAGTCGTGCTCTCCATTTCCAAACGACTGATCTACGTATTTAGGCCGAACGATTGAAACGCGTACATGTACATTGGGTTCCGGTCGGCACGAAAGATTCTTTTCTGCGCGACGAAACGATATTCAAGCCGCTCGATTGCCTCGATGCGACACCGAACGCGGCAACGAAACTCGAGCGTGCAATTGACAATTAAACTGAGGGACAACGACGGCAAATTTGTAGCCGGCGGGAGCTCCTCGTGAATCCTGTCGGCAACACCCAAGTTCTGGCAGTGAATATTGAATATCTCGGTGCGGGTTCAATAACTGCTGTTCACCGAATCGTCGCGTTAATCGGAGACCAAAAAAAGAACACGCGCGAGCGCTAAGTAAGAGTCGCGGGGCCTCGATAAAAATAGCACTGGACACTTTCTACTCGAGGAATTTCAGTCGAATTTAAAGAAAGGCCAAAATGCACCGATGCAGCAAGGTAGGGCTGAACGAAGTGCACACGTGCACGTACGCGTGTGTATACAATAATACATATGTACACGTACGTCTGGAGCGGAGGATGCGTGGGCCAACAACGTGGTCGGAGCTGCTTTCTACGCGCGGGCGAGAAATGCTCGTTGCACGCGCAGCCGGTCGAAGCAACGCAGCTGATACGAATTTTACACGCTACTATCACCCACATACCCCCCGGTCGATATTATTGAATCGGATAATTTATGCCCAATTTGCATTGGAAATGTGACCGCGGTACGGTTCCCATTCAACAACTACGCTTGCGATCTCGCGTGCAATTCTTTCGCGCTCGTGTAACCCGGTCGTTAGAATGAATTAAGGGCCGCGAATTACGATGGGATATCGTTTCGACGCTTGTCGCGTCCCGAGGGATACTGAAGAACGATGAAAGGCTTAGCTTTTCATTGGTCACGGTACCCGTGTACGCTGTGTTGTTGAACGACGGTGGGCACAGGTCGGTTCGATGACTACGACGAGACAGTCGAACGTTATCACGAAGCACGATTAAATCTTACGCGCAGCGAAATCGATGAATCTCGATCGATCGTAAAAGGTGTCGACGATACGCGAGCATTCGAAGCAGCAGGTGAAGAGGGACGCGGGCCCGACAGCCGCAATGGACTGACAGGCAAGTTTGACGAAATAATTGAATGCTTCTTAATAGGAGCGTCGAGAACACTTAAGTCCGTATAAATCAAGCGGTTCCCACGCACGAAAATCGTAAACGATCTTGCGCAAAGAACGCGACTATTCGGAGGCGAAACGTTTGCCTAGTAAATCATTAAGGGCCCCCGACGGTGCCGCGTGGGCGTGCGTTTCACGTGGATATACATGGAATTTTTGTTTACGGGAATTCGCAGGCTGCTAATGGCGTCGCGACGCCCACGAATTCGAGGCTAGGCAACCTGTAGCGTTCCCGTGCTACCGCGTAAGGCGAGGCTGCAGTGAACAGCTACCCACCAGTTTACTCCTACGAAAGGGAAAGAAGGAACATACCTGGCGATGGAACCAGCTCGATAAATCCACCGAATTTTCCACGAATTTTCCGAAAACTGAATCAACTCCCGTTCGAGCGATGCGATTCCGACGCTTCGACTAATCGCCCAGCTAATCATGCACAACTGTTCGATTGCGACTACTCGAAGCGAACACCGCTCGACAGAATCGACAGCGTTAACAGAAACGAGACCAGCCGGACATTTTCTCGCTGGAAAAATCGGAAGCCGAAAGACATTATACGCCAGCCACGCCTACCGAACGGGAGAGCCAAAGAATCTGAAAGAAATCGACGAGGTCCGAACGATTCGTGCATTCGGTCGTTTCACCGGGGCGATCGAGCCGTGTCTGCGCGTATTTCCCTCGAACGAGTTCACCTACGCGCCGGCAAATCGCGCGCGAGTGCTCGAGTGCCGGCCCGATAGAGCGCCTCAAGGATCCGACTCGAATTCGCTGGCATGTAATCGCGTTCAAAGGCGACGAGGGAAAAGGGACAACGCTCGGCCACCGTGACGAGACTCTCAATTAATTCTCGGCCGGACTTTTTCGCGGTGCAATTATGCTCGCGCGACGAAACTTCCTTTCGATTTGTATGCCCCGTACGACCGCCGCGATACCACGGTGCCATTTGTGATAGCGTACAGCGCACACGGAGTTCACGAAAGCGTAACGAGAAAGAAATGTATGTACATATGTGTGTACAGCCGTCCCGGAAAGTAAGTTAACGCTCTCGCCAGCAGTTTAAATTTCAAATGTACAATAATGATTACGATGCGTGCGTGTTACATGTTTCGACGTATTCTTTGTAGAAAATTTACGTGGACCGTTTTCATTCGCACGAAAACGCCAATCGAGGCGACCGTATCGTACTTGTGGAAAGCAGTCGAATACTCACGTCTTTGCTGGGCACGCAAACTGGTGTTCCTTCCTTCACGATGCCGGCTTCGACCATCACGCCCATTACGATAGGATCACGAGAGTTGAAGATGTACTGGAACAAGCGTGGCAAATGTTCTTTGAGCAAGGAAAATTGTCGGTACGCGCTAATTTTCGGTCAATTTGAATACGTTCGGCCCGAGGATCGAATGCGAAATCTTATTGCAACACACACCTGCGGCAGGATACGGAGCTTGCAAGGGAATACTGCGATATGCTTGTGTTCGTCCCGTTTTCGTTGCTTCAGCTCCTCTCTGTAAGCCGTGAACTTGTCGAAGAGGTGGTAAATAATGTCTGCTTGGAAGACTTTAACGCCGAGAGAATCAGCCAATTCTTGAGCATCTCTCTCGATTTTCACGTCAAACGCGAGAATCGTGGCGTATCTATACATATGTACGAACGAATTAACGGGGGGTCAAAATGAAAATTCACTCGTTTCCAATTAATTCCATATAAACGTGATACTCACTGACTGTCGTGTTCCAACATTATCGAGGCCTTCATGACATCCTTCTTAACAACCGGACCGATACGAATACCGGCGTACTGTAATAAAAGACGAGTAACACACGTTTAGCTATAGCATTTTAATTATTCGTTTCGCTTGCTTAGTTCGAACCGCAAATGAAATATTTCGCAGCGCGACCGTTCGACGCAGGGTGCACAAGAGATCGGGGAATTCGAGCAAGCGCGTGCATGTGCGTACGTAACTTCGAAGTGTCCACGGGACGGAGTACCCGGGCTTAAAACGGGAACTCTCGGTTCGATCGCGACGGAGTTCCGTATTTGGAAGGAAAACAGAATATATAAGGTAATGCGTAAACCACTGTCGCCGTAACATAAATACAGCGGAACGGTGTATGCGTGTTTGGCGTGTGTCTGTTTGGACGCAAAAATAACCAGTGACGCATGCCGTTCGGATTCGGCTGGGAGGTGCGACGAGACGCGACAAGTACAAATAAACGCACCGATGCGATGCACCTACGTGCAAGCTATTTCGCGGATTGAATTGTCGCGCGATCGAGATGATTGCGTGCACACATGCTTCGAATGCATCGATCGAGATCGATCGAGATCTCGATACTGCCCTGCTGCGTGCGAGCGAAGTAACAGTTCCTTGCTAGTAGGCGGTACACAGGACGCTTTAAACTAATAAAGGGCCGCCTCTGGACCTCTGCGAAGCACGCGGGAATTTCTAAAATTATTCGAAAAACGAACAGTATACGTGAAACTTGAAATATTTCAACGCATCTTGAACAATGAGACAATGCAAGGCTAAGAACATTGATAACGAAGGAGGGGAACATAACAGCACACTAGAGACTGTATTCGTCGTCTTCCAAATCTTATGAAAGTTTAAACAACACAACGATCCTTTTTTTCAAATAATCAAATCGCTGTAAAGTGTAGGTCAATTGCAACGAGAATATAGCTCGCTACTGTTGAGCGATAATTGTGACAACGAACAGTGTCGAAACGATTGAAGCGTTCATGTTAACCATGAGCGCGGTACTTAAAGATCCCGCGACCATTAAGATACCAGAGTTTTCGAACGATAATGTACGACTAATTGCCGTTGGTTAGAGTGGACGCAAAACAGTAACTGCGTATATACATTTACGAGCTAATGTTCGAGATGAGGCAAGTAACGGGCCGATAATCGTTCGTCGAAAATAGATGAAACGTGGGGAAAACGAGGCAGTGGAAACAGTACAAGTAGAATTCTTAATGCCTGCTGGGTACAGTACTACTCCTTTTTTTTTCTTTTTTTTTTTGTAGAGAGAAAGAGATAAGACGGCTTTTTAAGACTTCCGGCGCGCCGCAGCATTCCGATATTAGGACGAGATATGGCTGGCTTTTTACGTGAAGACCATTCGTATCGCATCGCTACGAGAGTCATCGTCGACGTAAATGTCTGACATTCCAATGAATAGTACGTCAGAGTTTTTGCTCCTGCTATTTGTAAACAAAAACGTCATTAACATAGTTTTGTCGCCCAGCTTATTACGCTAATGTCGGTTCGACGGGCCGCTCGAATTAACGCCCACGCTCTGGCGCGTAGAAATGTACGCAACGTTTGTGCTTTTTCCGCGCAGGACGAATACGCGTTGCGCAATCGAGGGCAGAAGAAAAGGGCGGAGAGATTGATATGTTCAATGTGGAGGATCCTTTAGGTTTGTTCGGACAGCAGCGCAAAAAAGTTGGCGAAACCCATGACCTTTACGTAATGAATGAACCGGCGTGGAGCGACGCGACGCGACGGCGATGAACGGGAGGAAAAGGGAAGGAAAAACGCCGGCCAATTAGGAGGCACTACGGTTCGATAAATGAGCCTACTCACCGAAACACCGAGAGCTAATCATGTTTCATTGATGAACGGACGAATTGTTGTACCGTACGCTGGAATAAGGTAAAAGGCCCGAGTTTACGCGTGGGAGCGAATGAATGGGAACGAGAAATGAAAATAAAAAAGAAGGTGTAGCGTAGGAGGTGGTCAACAAGAATGAAAGAACGCTACTGGTGCGGTGTCCAATGAGTGACGTGTCAAATGTCAGCGTGTCGACGTTCTATCGTATCGACTCGAAAGTGGACGGAATTGGAGCGAAGCTTGAATAGCAATAATCGTACGGGCTCCAAATATTTTGGATCAGAAAAATGTAGTAAAAAGGAGAGTTCTCGAAACCGTCGACGTTTCTCGTAAATTATGTACACCCGCCCATTGAATGAAAGCACGGCAGAATTTCACGTCCGCTGGTTAATCGAAATGGTATTTCACTCGATAAAATGTTGAACGGACATCGTGAAGAAAGACGAGCGAACATTGAACTCGCCGGTATTTGCAAAACTATTTGGCAATACGCTCGTTCGAGCGGAACGGATGCTATCGAGGGAAAGAGCGTGGAAGGGGCAGAAAAGGGCAAGAAAAAAACCAGCAAGGCGGCGAATAAAAGGGAGAAGAAGGTGGGAAAAGGGGGAAAGAGAAAGTGGTGGAAAAGAGACGGAGTCCATGGAGAAAAGACGGACGACAGATGTTGCCAGCGAAAGAAATGCTGGGCACAAACGGGAGGAAGTCGAGAGGAAGAGAGAAACGGAGGGGTCCGAAGGAGAAGGACAGACGCTTCCGGTATTAAAAACCGGCCGGCAGAGCACGGATCCTCTTCAGCCTCTGGCTGCGACCAAGTTTCCATAGGGACGTTTCCCGGACAAGCAACCTCTAATTTATTAATTGCTTATTGCTTATCTCCCGATGAAAACCGTCGCGGGCGTGAATGATTGCCGATTCGACAAGGAGATCCGATTAATTCCGAAACAAATCGCGATGAACGTCCACCGCGAGTCATAACGCAGGTCTTGCTAAAACGACTACATACTCGTTAATTGAAGTTTCTTCGCGTCGCAATATTCGCTGAACTCTCCGCTCCTTTCCGTGCAATTATTCTCTGCCAACCGGACAAATCTTCGCGACCCCGCAGTCACCGACTTCCGATGAGATCGTGGACACGCGCGTACAACTCGTCGCTCCCTGTTTTACAATTCTAAATTGGAGCAACAACAAAAATTCGACATCATCTGACCAACACGATCGCGCGGATTCGAGGAAGCTTCGCGACGCTTGGTTCGTTACATCTTCGCTCCCTGTCCGGCCGACTATCGGCTGCCCCCCTCTGGACCTCGAGCGAGGAAATGACACGAGGTAAAGTAAAAGAAAAACAGAGCGGGATGCTGCTGAGATCCAACGCGGTGTCAACAGTCGACAGAGAATACCAGAGCGTTCTATCGTTTATCAGGCGTTCATCGAGATTTCGAGATTGCCGGTCGGCAGCGTCTTCGTTTCGCTTCTCAGGGACCAGCAATCTCCTCGCGGCTTATCTCGTTGTGAATACGCTTATGGATATACGTATGTGCATGCATATACATATACATGTACATCATAGGATACCGGCAAACGACCGACAGAGCGTGCACTCGCGTGTCCGCGCTCCGCATATCCGCTCCCATGTCCCGGTATAGCTGCTTATATACCGCTGTTAAAAACAATGCGAGGAAACGAGCCATCTTTTCCTGCTGCAGAAGAGGAGCGAGCTGCGCCTCCGTTCGTCCGCTCGTCACGAGTTTCACCGTGCAACGGAACCACCAGCTACACCACCCAGGTTCCGCGAAAACGCGAAAAATACGCCCGCTCTACTTTCATCTAGTCGCGTAATCCGTTTGACTTCGCGAGCCTAGAGGCGGGAAGAAAATTAGAGAAGCGCCGGCAACTCTCTTCGAAAGGATGGCCGAAACGCGCGAACGAGGAACAGAAGAATCCGATCCAAGACCCGACGCAGTATGTACCTTGTTTTCTGGAAGACTCTTTCGGTACGGGGACTAAAGCGTTTATTTCTACGTGCCTGTGTTACAAACACTGCGGGTAATTATTAACCGATGCGCGTGCCCCGGGCTCGTTCCAAGAAGAATAGCGCGTGTCCCGGTTAAACTATTTATTCGGATCCTGCTCGTCTAAACAGGACAAGGACAGGAAGACACTCGGCAAGAATCGTCAATTCGCCAACGCCGTCATAATCGAGCGGATATGCGTGCGTACGTATGAGCTCTAAGCCGAGGCGAAGCGACTTGCTTCGTAAATTATTAAGCGTTCCACTTTGATACTATTTGCAACATAGACAGAAACACTTTAGCTGATTAGTGTGAAACGGTCGTGTGATTCATTCATGAAAGTCAAGACTTTCGTGCGGATTTCGAGACATTCGGATTGCTAACGCCTTATGAAAAGCAGCCTGAAATTTGTTTCTTCTTTCAAAGGAGCCGCGACCGGAAGAGTGGAACGTGTTCGAAATATCGAACTTCCGAGACTCCGTCCGTGCTCCGATAAAAACGAAAGCAAATAAAAGAGGGAGACATATTTAAAAATAGTGCCGATAGGACATTCTCGTCGATACGCGATACTCGTGTCTCATCACTGGCGCAACGCTACGCCTTATAGACCGACAGACAGGGTTACGATTCGAGTCGTACGTCCGCCCGTTCGTCGATCCGTCCACCCACGGTGCTTTTGCTCCGAGTGTGGGCAGTTTCCTGTACGTTGGTCACGTATTCCTTTTTTCAGCCCACACGCGTCCGTGTTTCTCTCTCTCTCTCCCCCTCCCTCTCTCACTGTGAGCGTGCATGTGTTGGCAGAGGAGAAGCCTTCTCAGAGAATCTCTATACACGCTACCCAAGTGTATATGTGTTTAGCCCGCCAACCCTACGAGTCCTCCTTCGCGACGAGAATGAGACTACCATGAAACCGAGAGAGGCAGAGAAAGCCGTAGAGAAAAAGAAACGGAAGAACGAAGAGGAAGGGGAATGAGCGTGAGGTAGAGAAAAAATGAGACTGTCTCCGTTCACCGGCGTTACTACTCCCTCCTCCTGCATGCCATATGTAAAAGCACACCCGCATTGCCCCTGGAGTGACGGACCTTACTTACGCGGCTCGCTGCCTGCGTGTGTCGCGTATGCTGCGATAAAGCGTGACGTCACGAGCCACGTGATGGTACCACGAGGTGGGGGTTGCCCATTCATAATCCGAGGAAGGACAGGCTTAAGGCCGTTTCGGGCGTTACCTCGAACCGAACCATCGTAGCTACTCTTTTTTCCTTTTTTCCTTTCTTTATCGTACGAACATGGGATGCACCGCGCTGCCAACTACCGACCAAGCAACAATGTCGAACGAATGATAATATGTGCATAGATACGTAGCCGGTTTCATGCTGAGAGTCGCGTCAGTTGTCAAATACTTTGATAATGATTATCATCGAATTATTCTCCGCTGTATCGTGCATATCTTAGCACGGTTTCGTTTCAACAACTCGAACCCCGCTGAATTGTATTCGTTATTGAACAGGCGAATTTGATCAACTCCCAAATGGTTTCATTTTTTTTTTTTATGTTTAGTAATATAGTCGGATCGCTTTGTCTGTACGTTAAACACGGATGAATGTTAGGGGTCAAATTTACGCGAGGGAAAATCGCGTTGCATACAAGACACCCTGTGGAAGCATTATAAAGGCGAGCCTACGGATGCACAACACGGCTGATAGCACGATGGATCGCAACTACAAGCACCGTACACGACCAATGAGTCGTATCCTGCTAAACTGTTAAGAAGGAAGTGGCTAGTTGCTGCTGTTCTCTCTCTCTCTCTCTGCGTCCATCCCTTTCGGTCTCATCCCTACCTCGGCACATCTTTTACCCATCCGATCGTTCGTTTTCAGCCTCTCTGCTGCCTTGTCGTGTGTACTTTTGCTGCTTCTACTGTTTGCATCCGTACGTTATTCGCGATTTCTCGTATACATCGTCGTACGTAAAGAGTCGAGGAAAAGTTGTTGAAAAAGGAATTCGCAAACAAGACCAGGAACGAAACTCCGTCGATCGAAGACGCGTGGGTCAGTTCGTAATGTTAACGAGCATTTCTCCTTCGATACTTCTTGTTCATCGACCGTTCATGATAGTAACTGTCGCCACGAATAGTTTTTGTAACAAAGATCAAACTCACCGGTATTTTGCTGCTCTTGAGGAAGTCCAATAGTGCCTCGAGGGCACCCAAAGTTGACGCTTGCACGTAAACGCCACGCTCTGCGAGCCGAATATTTCCCAGGGCGCTGGTCAACTCTTTCGCTATTTCTTCTTTCAGGAGATCCACTTCGTCCGGTTTTTGTGCTATTTGCAGATTCAAACCTATTTGGGAAACATTGTATCACTCTTTAATTCCTGGCGTTTTAACAGAAAGATCCGTCTTACACGTGCAACGAGTCGATGAACCCTATTGCTTACCGGCAATTGCTTTTTCTAAATCCTTCGCCGCAATTTTTACTCCCTGCGCGGCTTGCACTTCACGGTGCTCAATATACGCATTCTGCAATTGATCAGTTATTAAAATTAACGCGTAAAATTATTGCGCTACGATATATTACATGCAAAAACATCCGTTGGTCCATACCTTGACTCTCAATTCCTTCAGTGGTTGCGGCATAAGCAATGAACGTATTTGAGTTACTATAGGACCGTCTGTACCCGCTACTATCATTGTGTCACCTTCTCTTAACATTCCGTTGACTAGAATACAATCTATCGTAGTTCCGAGACCTGGTAATGCTTTCACTTCCAGAACTGTCGCTTGAAGTTCTTCGCTGTACATGAGTCTTTTCGCTAAGGGTCCTTGACAAGCGTCGACTATCAACGATAACAGATTACCCATACCCTCGCCTACGCAGAAAACAATAATCTTGGCTTTGCTAATGTGTCAAACTCGTTAAGGTAGTACGTTAATTGTTCAACATCGAAATATTACTTTACCTGTAATAGCGCTGGTGGGTACAAGTGAAACATAACTTCTGGGATCCGGATTTTCGAAAAACAGGGCAGCGTTCAGGCCTTGTTCGGCAAATTGCACTATAACATCCTTCGAACGTTTCTCAAACTCTCGTTGCGTATTAATAGCCTGGCCTTTTACAATATCATGAACATCTTTTCGACTCATTGTTTGCCAATCGTATAATCTATGAGAATGGGTTATTGCAGTCCAGATATTTAATTGATACATTCGCGTATACGTGAATTGTTGATCCGTAAATCGCTTACCTGTCGATTTTGTTTAAAGCTACAATAAAAGGACATTTCTTCGTCTTCAGCAAGTTAATACTTTCGATAGTTTGCGGTTCTAGACCGTGCATAATGTCTACTACCAATATTGCTATATCACAAAGGGAAGATCCGCGGTTTCTTAAATTACTAAAGGATTCGTGCCCTGGTGTGTCTATTATTAAAAGTCCGGGTATCTTGAACTGTTTGTCGGCGTACTAAAATTAAATTTGCATTTTTGTAAGTAAATTGCACGCAACAAGTGCATTAAACAATTGCAAAAATAATATTTACTCCTTTCACGTGTTTCGTCGATTCTTGGATGGCGTCTATGGGCACGTTCGTGGCACCGATTTGTTGAGTTATACCTCCCGCTTCGCCGTCTTGTACATTCGTTCTTCTTAGCTTATCGAGAATTTTTGTCTTTCCGGTGTCGACGTGACCTAACACGCAAACCACTGCTGCTCTAAGATCGTCTAACGATCGTTTATGTTCCGCTTCTATCCTTCGCAGTTGTATTCGTTCTCGAGCTCGTTCCTTTTTTCTCGCTGCGTCGGGTACTTTGTCTTCCAACCCGCTATCATCTTCACTTTCCTCCGTCTCTGATTCACTCTCGCTTTCGCTCTCTGACTCGCTATCCGATGATTCTTTCGTAGTTATTTCCGTTCGGGGTTGTTTCACCTTTCCAGACGGAAGAATTGTATCTTTAATCTTTTCGGGAGTTTTTGCGACCTGGTCATCTGATTTATCTGTTAAAATATCATCTGTGAGAAATAGTATTGGTATATATGTATATAAATGTTTTACTGCTTGTTACACAATTAGTACCTTCATCCTGTTCGTCTTCACTACTTTCAGCATCCCACGCATCTTTAACATCATCTTCCTTTTCTTCGGCCTCCTTCGACTGTTGATCCACAATTTCTACTTGAACTCTATCCGTTTCTGATGCATTCTGTTCCATCTTTTCGTCGTCTTTTTCGTCGACACTCGTTTGCTGTTTCGCTTTGTTCGGTCTCACTCGGGTGCCTTAAATAATACATTTTTATATAATTAAATCCACTGTCAAATGTGTCGTACTTTATAATATATTTGACAGAGAATATTGTAATTACCTGGTCTTGGTAATTTTTTCTCTCCAACTTCTGGTAAATCGAGACCTTGAGCTTTGAGCGCATTGATCATAGCCTGTGCTCTTGCTCTGTCTTGTTTCTGTTTCGTAGTCAGTAACTTTCCCTCTGCCTTTAATCTTTCCTTCCTCTGCTTTTCCTTTAGCTTTTTCCTGTCTTTCCGTTCCTGCTCGAGCCTCAGCTGTTCTAACCGAGCTTCCTCTCGTAATTCATCTTGCTGTCTTTTTTCTTCTTCCTCCCGTTTCAACCGTTCTTCGTCTTCCTTTAATTTTTTCAAGGCTTCTTGCATCGCAGCGATCGTCTTCTTTCCAGGACCTTTGCCTATTGCACAAATCTAATTATACTAAATGTGGACACAAACTAATATTGTAACCTAGCAAATACAACTAGTGTTATTTTGCTACGTTAAACAGATTATCTAGATATTTGCTACCTTTCTCTTTTGGCTCCTCTTTGACACCTTTTTTCTTCTTCTTTTTCCCTTCATCTCCCTCAGCAGCCGCCATAGCATCTGCTTCGCTAACTTCCATTGCTTCCGTTGCTTTTGCCTCCAATGTTTTTACCTCCGATTCTTTTTTAGTTTTCTTTTCCGTTACAACAGCAGGTTTCTCTTCCTCGTCTTCACCTTTTATACTCATTTCCTAAAATAATTAGATTTCGTGCAATAACCAACAATATATCTAAACTAATAGGGAGCCAAAGAAACATATAAATCTCAAATGCATACCGCTTTTTTCTGTGCAAGTTTCTTCTGTTTCTCTCTCTCTTTCTTTTCCTTTTTCTTTTGCGCAGCGGTCTTTACAGTGGACACATCTGCATCTTCGTCGATATCCTTTGCCTCAACTGAAGCACTATCCTTCAACTCTTCCTGAACATCAATAACTTCACTTTTTTCTTTCTTCTTATCCTTCTTTCCCTTCTTTTTTGTAGTTTCATCCTCGGGTTTCTCTTCTGCCTGTGTCTCTTCAATGGGCTCATCATTGATTTCTTTCTTTTGTCCAGAATACTCCAATTCCAACTCAGCCAACACTTTCTCAATATCCTCATCGCTGTCGTTGCGCTTTCTTCTGGCTAATCATAAACAAAATGATATATTTCCTCTAATCATAACTATTATATATTAACATAAATAGATTTCGTAATAGCATAGTTTGAAGATAATATTTGTGAAATATTACCAGGAACTGTTGAATTAATTGAAATATATTTCTATGTCGATATAAATAGCGTTTCTGATTTGAAATTAAATATTTCAACACACAAATTATAAACCAATCTTTCTATTGTGTTACATAAGTAATTATCTGCAAACATTAATGGTACAAGAGAATATAATTAAGAAAACTAACTATCTTCATAAAAATGTATTATTCGAATACTAAATTTTACATACATCACTCATGCAAATCACCCTTGGCATTCATGTTGCTTGTAACTTTCACTATATGCTTTACAAACTAAGCAACTTTCACTTTACGTTACTTTTTAGACATCAATACATTTGCCTGCCGCACGTATGGTTAACATGATACTACTCGATATGTAAACTAAATGGCCAATAATTTATTTCATATATAACAAAGACAGACAGAGGATGCTGTTATCTAATGTATCATCATTCAAGTTATGAAATATGTTTCATAGTATAATAGCATGCATTTTCGCAGGTTATTGAAAATTTTGTATATCTTTCTATTAGCATGGAAGGCACGCGTACTAAAATTCAATCTAACAAGCGGTGAACGCCATGAATGAGCGAAAACTATATAATTATCCGTTCCGTATGTAACACAAAAGCGGTTAGGTTGAGGTTAAGATGAGCAGACGACATTCCTCATACGAGAACAAAACGTCAAATATTTAATTGAAACTTAAATATATACGTATATGCGAAATGTTATTATTTGTTTCTGATTTAACAACATATCCGCACAACTACCGTCGCTATATTCTCACCTTTTTTGCCTTTCTTCTGTTGAGATTCCTGCATCTTGAGCTACTTTCAAGATTTTCCTTATATACGTTCAGTTTTGTTTTGTACGATCTATTTAACTGTTTAAGTAACAAATTTCTTTTCACAAAGAGATTTCACTTCACTTTTTAGTTTAAGTGAATTCGAAATAGTTACAAATAAATCATAGGAAATCTACAATCCTCTTTCCATCCTTTTCACCCGGTCTTGCACGGCTGTGTCCACTACTGAACCATGTATCATTACGCTTTGCAAGATACACATCGCATGAAACTAAAAGTCAATTTTTTATGTATTAAGTTGGATCCCATTATGGGACGAAACATTGCTCAGAAAAAACAAAAATAATAACATTTGCTCACAATAAATAAATAAGCAATATATTATTAATATATTCAAATGTAAAATATCACAGGAAGTAAAGCGCAATTCACATGAACGCTCTTCCAAGTATGCATTTTATGTACATTTATAATTTACAGTTTAACGTAGTTTATTTTTCTCATTTACGTTTAACTATTTTTATTTAATCTAATGGAAGGGAAATTATATTGGCTGTATAAATTATAATAACACTGATCCTTGTTGCGTTCTCACTCGTTAATACATCGTTACGTACATAACGGAGGACATACACGCCATCTATGTGAAAAGCTTCAACTTCCGCAACGGGGAGACAGTCTTCGTTCTTTACGTTGCAATCAAGATGGTGAGTGAGTGATTTTGGAATTGTTTTCCGTAATCTAAGATTGTTAAGTGCATCTATATATAAATGAAACCCTTACAATTACAATCTGGTTAAATATTTAATAGTACTTTCCTTGGAATTGTTATTTTTTTGTTTAAATTTGTGTTCTTGAATATTTATTGCATACATGTCTACCCTTGTGGTGCCGCGTTCGAAGTTAAACATAACCTTAATATCAAAACAGATTGTACATTTTTTTAAATTTATTAAACAGATTCATTCAAATTTATAACTTAGGCGTTTTTATTGTAGTCTACGCATAAGAAGAAGACCAGGAAACTTCGTGGTCACGTGAGCCACGGTCATGGACGTATAGGTAAGCACAGGAAGCATCCTGGTGGTCGTGGTAATGCTGGTGGTCTACACCATCACCGTATCAACTTTGACAAATATCATCCTGGTTACTTTGGAAAGGTGAACATTTATTTCGACTATTTAAGAAAAATGGGATCATACTATACGAGTTATATACTGAAATGTTATTATTCACCAACGACCTGAACTACCCTGAATGCACATTGCAATCTGAAAGATCAAAAGATTACCAAATGTATGATACTTCAAAGCGCCTGTTATTGATATTTCACTTTTACTTGCAGCTTGGTATGCGAAATTATCACTTAAGACGCAATACGAAATGGTGCCCCACCTTGAACTTAGATAAATTGTGGACATTAGTTTCTGAACAAACGAGGCTTAAGTATAAGGATTCAGAAAGCAAAGTCCCAGTCATTGATCTTGTTAAGGCGGTAAGTTACAAAATGTATTTGCACATGTGGGTGTGCGCCTGTATGTTAAAAAGTACATATGTTTCCATATTACATTTTCATTTTCAGGGATACTACAAACTTCTAGGAAAAGGACGACTCCCTAAGCAACCAGTTATTGTTAAGGCTAAGTTTTTCAGTAAACTGGCTGAAGACAAAATCAAGGCTGTTGGTGGTGTCTGTGTTCTCAGTGCTTGATCTTGCAGGTAACTCGTTTTTCGCAATATACCATTACATAATTTAAGCACTGTGTACAGTATATTTTGTTTTAAAATTGAGATGTAGGAAAACTAAAATTTCTTATGATGATAGTATGAACGGGCGGTCTGAAAAGTGCGTACAACACTATACACCATGTTGATTGTTCTATATCTGATAAAATCAATTTAACTCAATGATGTTTCACCTCCTAATGTTATAGTTTCATCAGGAATTGTTGTTTTCTTTGTTTCAGGGGTTGAAATCTTGACGAACGAAGCCACTGTATGTTCTAAGTTTATATTCTTAATAAAATTTAAACCACAAAAAAAGAGTAAAAGCTCCATAACACTGTTTTAATTTTTACACCGTACACGTGTACCACTTCATAAAATTACTGTGAAGCATCATGTACTCGTTACCTCTATGTTTTTTATTAATAAGTCAGCTTTTTTAATTCATATACAAAATTATAGTAGATTGAGGGAAATGAAGTACAGCAACAATGTATTTTGATTATCTTATAAAAAAATTTTTGCTTTTAGAGTAGAAATATACACTTGAACATTAATCAGTATATTTACATATGAATGGAAAACTATGCTAAATGAGGAGGTGGCGGAGGTATTTGCATGCCTGTAGCCAGCAATGCTGGTGGCGGTGGTACAGGGTTGAACATAGGTGGCCTCGGCGGTGGTGGAACTGGTACCATAGGTGGTCCCAAACCAGGTCTTATTAGAGGAACTGGTGGTGGTGGTAATTTACCAACCGATGGTTTCTCATTCTTAAATGCAAACTGTAAAAAGAACTGCTTTGTATCTTTGTTCCAATGCGTCCAAAACTTTCCTTCCGCCTTTTCAACTTCTCTGCTAGGAACCTAAAACATTCAATTGTATTTTGTTATATCGAAAGTATTGACAGATGAACTAAGAAGCAACTACATTGCAAAATAATAGATTTACCTTGAAAGCTATAGTTTCGTAGGGTTCTGCAGCGAATAACAAATATTGCCATTTACGATCCGGTGGCTCGACTCTTTGTTCATATGCTGACATAAATCTGTGTCGTGGAATTACATTGTCTGCCACTTCTGGGTAGTCAACTTGAAACAATAAACTTTGTTGCCCAGTTTCGGGATCTCGTTGTTTGGTTACCCTGTATCCAGGTCTTCCAATTTTCACAAATTTTTTCGGTTCCACTCGAGGTTTCTCAGGGGCAAGGGTTTGCGGTGCTTCCTTTGCTTCTTTGGCAGCTCTTCTAGCTAGGTTAGCTTGATGCTTTTTACCTTGCGTATGGGCCAAATAACTGCCCTCGTTATTGTGAAGAGTTAAACACAATTTACATTCGTAAGAGCCTAAGTGATTTTTCATAAAATATGGATCTTTGTTGAGGTCTATTGTCTCCAATGCAAGTTGTCGTAAACGTTCTCTTCTATCTCGATTACTTTCCGACCAAGAGGCAACACCACCGCCGCCAGTTTTGCCTCCCGGACGATTTTGGAAATCCATATTTAATTTTTATATCGCTCTCTACGCTTATTTTAGTATAAAGTATACTAATGTTTTTTATGCATGATATAAACAACACAAAGCTAATCTTCTTGTCTCAGGTTAACCTTTACTAACTATGTTGATGGCCGCACTAGGGATGTTCGATTCCGATTCGATTATTATGAAAATCGATTCTTTCGGCGAAAAGATCGTTCTCCTGAATCGAATCTCTACATTTCGATTTTTTACAGAATCGGTTCCCTTGTTTCGATCCTCATGCTTACATTCAGAATCCAATTTTTGAATGGAAATAAAAACAATTCTTTGTGCTGGTGTTGCGATTCTATTGGTGGGATATAGCGAGTTTACGTGGATTCAGGTGCCCGTGGAGCGCTGGACCGCTCTGCTTGTGGAGAAGCGCGGCAAAAACAAACACAAATTGTAAAGTTAAAAAGAACGACTGTTTATTCTGTAAATCAGCGATGAAAGTACTGTTCGTAACGAGAGATAAAGAAGTTCTGCTCTGCGAGGCTTCTTTTTCTTTCCTTTTCGGCTCTGGTTCCTCTTCCTGAGTTCTTTGCTCCTCTTTTTGACTTCGTCTAGTCCAATGGGGTTGGGTCTTGTTGTGGCTGGGCATGTGGAGGTGACAACGCTTCCGTTTCCGTGTGACAAGCCAGGGTGCGCGCGAGTTAAGGGAAAAGTGCCGGAAAACTAGAAGAAAACGCGGGAAAGGTCGGGGAGAGCGCGCCGGCGAGCTGGTGGGGTTCTCAAGGGTTCCTTTGTTTCGGGGTAGGCCATGTGGTGACCAGCCCCGAATATCGTGGGGTCGACTTTTCAAAAGTTGTACATGACTTTTTAGACTTAGCTACATTTTTACGGTCTGTAGTAAATAAGCTTTAGAAACTTCCAAGTGAAGTGTTTTAAAATCTGTACGATAAATAATGTACAGCTTTATTTATCGTGTATTTTCCATCCTGTTTCGAATTTCGTTCCTAAGTTATTATCACTATTTTATCGTCGACCGTCGATTCGATGTCACTAGATATTAAGACCTTACTGTTGCGTATCTATTGGTGGGATATAGGGAGTTTATGCAGGTTCGGTTGCCCGTGGAGCGCGAACCGCTCTGCTTGTGGTGAAGCGCGGCGAAATTAAACACAAGTTATAATCTTTAACAAGAACGACTATTTATTCAGTAAATCAATGTAGACAGTACTGGTTGCAACGAGTTATAAAGAAGTTCTCCATCAGCGAGGCTTTTTCTTCTTCCCTTTTCGGCTCTGTTTCCTCTTCCTGCATTCCTTGCTCCTCCTTTTGCCTTCGTCTTGTCCAATGGGGTAGAGTCTTGCTGTGGCTGGGCCGTGGGGGTGGCAACGCTTTCATGTCCGCGTGACAAGTCAGGGTGCGCACGAGCTAAGGGAAAAGCGCGGGAAAGCCAGAAGATTGCGTCGAGAGTAGGTGGGAGTTATCAAAGGCTCCTTTGTTTCGGGTAAGCTATGTGGAGGCCGGTTCTGGGTATCGTAGTACTCGACACTCCGAGGGTTGTGTACATTCCTTTTCCGGTTTCGAATTTCGCTCTTAAACTACTTATCGTTACAGTTTATATTGGCGGTATCTCATTTGGGATTTCTAGGGAATTGAAACTCGGTTCACGCGATAGCGTAACACGGGCTATCTAAGGAATGGTAACTAAATTACCAAAACCAAAGCGTGTTAGGTAGGGTAGATATGATTTGAGTAATATTCAACTTTTTTGGTTTAAGTTCAAATGAATAAATGCGTAACTGAACTTTATTGTTACCATTTATGGTGACATTACAATAACTAAATCAAAATTTGTAACATTAATTATATTATGGCACATTTCGTATATATCAACATTTATACATTTATATCGTTAATGTTTTACAGAATTACAAATCGTACTTTGCTATAAAATTGGCGTGATAAATATGATAATAAACATGTTAGCCAGCTTTATCGTCATAATAGATATGAAAGTTAGTCTTTCTTCTTACTTACATTATTTTATGAAAGTATAAAAATATAAATATTTTAACATTACATACTAGTATTTACATTAACTTATTTGAAAAGGAATGAACGTAATACTCGAGCAGTAATAGACTTCTCGTGTCTAATAATACTGGAAGTTATTATTTCTGGAAGACATTTATAATTTAATTACTCCATATAGTGCCCCTGTAATTCGAATGCTTTGTGAAGTCCAATACATTGGCTGGAACATTCTCTTTCATAGCTCTGTAGAAAATATTAAATATCGTCACATGTATTTAACTTGCAAAAAGTTCAAAAGCTTTCAAGCAGTAAAACTCAGTGAAGAAACATGCGAACTTTAAATAACATGCGCGTGAAAACAAAGTAGTCCTTTTGCAAATGCTGAAAAATATATAATAAATAATGTGCAGACGTTCTTGCCATGTATAAGATAACAATTCTGTGCACCAAATTGTATGTAGTACGTAAAGGATGACTCAACTATAGAAATATCAACGAAATAAACTAATCATCAAGCAGCAATGCATATATACTTCACGGCATATATATAAATAGATCTATTACTATTAAGCACCACTGAAGAGAAATCATTTTGTATAGCTTTCATGCAAAACATGTGAAGAAATTTGTTGCTCCTCACGGTTTTCTGTTCTTTTCGAAATCAAGATGTTTGTTGAAATGCATCGTAGTCGTATATCGCGGTGTAGAAGCTTTTTGTTGTAAAAATTCAATACGTTTTGTAAACGATGTAGTTTGTGTTCCTTCCAATTCTCTTACTTTGTCCTCCAAATCTTTAACTTGGCGGCATCGTGCACGGCATATATCTTTTATTATCGCCTTTTCTTTTTCCAATTTCATTACTTTTTCGGGGCCCTGCGTATACATTGGATTCTCCTTATAATTAGCTGCACTTATAATTAGCACTGCCTAACCATAATAATTATGTTTTATTACTTACGTCCATTATTCCATTATTCGTGTTAAAAGGTGCACGTATATTTGTAGGTGTTGTTTGACAAGATTGCTCTCGTTTATTATTACGCCAGCGCCTACATGTATCACATTCCCAGGCATTGATATCGTTTAGCGTTCGTTCAAGTTTCCTTGTTTCGGATTTAATCTCAGAATTCTACAAAAAACGTTGTTTCCGATTGATTTATTGATTGATATGTACAAAAACAAAAATAAACAAGAATTTCTGTATGTACATACCTTTTTACGGAGTGCAAGCAAAAGTTCCTCTAGTTCTTTGCACTTCTTTTGATAAGGGAAATTTTCACTCTGTATCTGTATCTCTAATGCTGCAATTTGTCCATTCTTTGACACTAACTGTAATTCTAATTCGTGAATTTTTGTTCTTAACATTTCACTTGTCTCATCATTTTCATTGACATCTATATCCAATTCCACACATTCCAGTTGTCTCCTTTGATTGAACATTTCATTTCTACTACGCCTTCTTCTGTTATTTTCCAAAGTTGGACTACTAGATCTTGAACTGCTACCGTTACTTTTTAATTCCAATTTATTTTCATAGTCGTTAAGTCTCATTTGCAACTCTGATTTTTCTCTTTGCAGGGTGGAATAAATTTTTTCATTGCCCAATTTTTTCGCGCCCGCTTGTTTCATGTTAATTTGCGATTTAGATTTAAATGCTTGAAGTTGATTGTCCAGCTGTCTATTTTCCTGTTCTAAAATTTTCAATTTTTCTTCCAATGCGTTAACAAGTTTATTTTCACATTGTCGAACGTGTAGTTTATGTTTTAAGTCTGATATTTCCAAATCGCGTTCACATATATGCGCAACATATTGCTTCAGCTGGTTATCAAATTCCTCGTTCTTGATTGTTAAATCTCTTAGTTCATTGATATATTCATTTATTTCTTTATCTTTCTGGTTTAACAATAATTTTTTCCCCTCTAATTCCAGTGCAATTTTATTTTTCTCCTGAATAAGTGCATCGTATTTACTATCGCCCTCAGATAAAGAGAGAACGTTTTGTTTGGATTTGAACGTTGCCAATGTTCGTTTTATTTCAACATTTTCTTGAGTCAGCTGTTCATATTGGCCTTTCAAGTTAACTAATTCCTTTAAAATTTTGTTTTTACCTTCTTGCAGTTCAGTTATGCGATTACTTGCCCCTTCCAAGTTATTTTGCAACCTTTTGTTCACATCTCTCAATTCGTCCATCTCTTCTTCAGCCTTCACTTTACTCGTGCTATTTCTAATCTTTCTTTCCAACTTAGCATTCGTTCTTTGCAACTCCTCATACTTTTCCTTCAAATTATCTAATTCTTCCATCAATGTAACATTTTTGTTATTCAATTCATTCAATTGCTTATTCAGTCCCACATTCTCTATTTCTTTCGAATTTAATTTATCCTTAATTGTTACAATTTGCTTCTCTTTTTCAATCTTTAATTGTTCTATTTCTTCTTTGTACCGTTCTATACTTTCCTTTCTTTCTTTAACCTGATTATTTAACATCTCATAATCAGGCATAATAGTTTCGAGTTTTGCTTTGTATTCAGACAGCATGTCACATTTATTTTTTAATAGAGTTGTAATGTTTTCTATTCGAGATGTTTTTTCTTCTACTTCATGACTTATTTCGTTATAATCTTCTGTAAGCTGTTCCAAATCAAGGCCCATTTTGTGTATAGTTTGACTATTTGTTTTTAATTCAGAATTGTTTGCTTCTATAATATCTCTCAATTGTTTTTCATTGGCTTCAAGGTCCTCAATATTACTTTTCAATTCCATATTTTTTATTTTATAGTTTTCTGTAGTACAAACCAGTTCTTCTATTCTCTTTGCCCAAATGTCTTTCTCAGATTCTATTTTAGACTGCAGTTTAATTTCCTTATTCTTAAATGCTTCTTGCGCTTCTCTCTCACGTTTTTGGGCAACAATTACCGCTTCTTCCTTTTGATGAATGTCTACTTTACTATGCTTATCGAATTCGCTTTGTAAAGTACTGAAATCGGTTTCCAGCGCATTCATTTTTTCCTTCAGCATTTCTTTCTCATACTCACTTTCTCTTAAAAGATGTTCCAATTGACGAAGTTTGTCTTGTTCATCCTTGCATACGTATTCTTTCGTTGTTAAATCTATTTGCAATTTCTCGATCTCTCTTTCCAATTCTTTAGCCCATAATGTTGCGCGCTTCTCGGCATCTGCACTTTGTCGTACATCATCTACTAACTTTTGCTTGTCATTTTCGAATAAGTCTCTCATTTTTTTAATCACTTCTTCTTCTTTTGACATCACCATTTGCAAGAAGATCATGAAAATTTCGTCAGCTGTTTTATTCAAAAAGTCCACAGAATTTACTTTAGATCTAAGCGATTTCAATTCCTTGATCATGCATTCTTTGACTACATTTAATTCTTTCATCAACTTCTTGTTATTAACAGTTAAAGCTGGATCATCTTGATCTTGCAAGTTTTTAAATTTTATTTCGATATCTCGAAGTTTTATAAGTTCCTGCAGTACTTCCTGCGGTAAATGATCATTTTCTTCAATGCATTTATTTAATGTCTCGTTAATTTTATTAAATTTAATTTCAGACTCTTTAGTAGATTCTTCAGACTCTCTCACTATACTTTCAAATTTATTTTTGTATTCAATCGCTGTGCTATCTTTAGAATCAACTAACTGAACTTCGAACGCTTGTAATTTCTCTTTGAGCGTTCCGTTCTCAGTTTGCCTTTCTTCTAAAAGATTTTCCAATTGTAAAATCTTTTTCTGTAGTTCTTTATATAGGCTTTCCTGTCTTTCTAAGTCCGTTTGAAGCTTTTCTACATCAGTCTCTAATTCTTTTGCCCACAAAGTTGCACGTCGTTCTGATTCTGCGCTTCCATGTCTTTCTTTTTCTAATTCATTATATTCTTGTCGTAGCACTTCTAACTCATCTTTATATTTATGTTCAGTTACTTCAGTTGAGAGAGTTAATTCATTCTTCTGATTCGTTACTAAATCTAATTCAGTTTTCAATGATGAAATACACTCGTTCAAATCATCTATCGTTTTATGTAATCCAGTAATGAGAATGTCTTGGCTTTCTTTTTCTGCATGTAAGTCTTCTAATTTTACTTCTAACGTTAATTTCTCGCTCTGAATAATTTTTTCCTTTGTAGAATACTGTTCGATTTCTTTGCTCAAGTTTAGTACTTCAGTCTCAAGCAATTGTGCTTTCTCGATAGTTGTAGCCTCCGATATCTCCTTATCTGACACTTTCTGTTGCAGTTCTTCATTCGTGCTTTTCAATGTGTTGATTTCGTCTAATAAATGTGTTTTTTCTGACCGAAATTTACTGAGTACAGAAGCAAAATTCGTATTATTCTTTTTCAATTCGTCTATATCGTCTTTCACTTGATCGATACTTTTTTGAATTTTCTCGATCCTGGTCTCATTTTTTAAGACATGTTTGGGGCTATCATCCGTACTTTTTGCATCAACTACTTCGTCATGAAGTCTTTCAACTTCATTGCATTTTTCTTTGTATAATATTGATAATTTGTCACGGTCATTTTTTAAAACTTGCAATTCATTATTTAAATGATGCACTTTTTCTTCTACAAAACTTACATTCATTCCATCTGTAAAGCTGGCGTTCATGGATACATCAGAAAAACTTAAATTCAGTTCTTGATTAGCTTTTAGTTTCAGCGCTTCGGTATCTGCGCATTTTTGGTCGAATTTCTTCTGCAAACCCTCCAACTTATGATTCAAAATTTTCGCCTCAAGTTTCAATGTTCTACGGTTTTCATTTGCGTTTTTCAAATGTGCACATTGACTGCAAGATGATAGCTTCAAATCACTTAATTTTTTATTTAAACGAGACAAATGGTTCACTTTTTCTTGCAACGTTGTAACTTTGTTGGCCAATTCCACGTAAATTTCCTTTTCTAATATTTTTGTTGGCTCCTCATTTGTTAGACCAGCCGGACCGACAGACAAATTTAACGCATTATTACTTGGTTTCTCATTGCGAGTGTTATCTAGATCTTCCATAGTTTCCAATAAATCATGAGAAAACCTTGTATTTTCATCCGATAATATTGTTATACGCATTTTTAATTCCATAATTTCGGCTCTTAAAATGTTATTTTCCGATCTTAGCTGGTCCATGTCATTTTCATCGGAATTTGTGTTTTCTATTAGGGACATTTTATTCTTCAGAATGTCGTATTGTTCTTTCAACATGTCATTTTCTTCGAGTTTATCCATTAACTGCGTAGAAAGTTCAGTGTTTTCCGTTACTAAAAATTCGGTTTTTGTTTTAAGTATTGCGATTTCATCTTTGTAAACGCATTCATGATCATACAAAAGTGATTTACTTTCTTTAATACCCTCAAGTTCCTCATTTCGTTCTGCAATAATGGCAGACAATTCAATATTTTCCGTTTTTAACGCATCAATTTTACTTTGGTAGGCGACAAATAACGTATCATCTTGATAGCCATCTGACACTTTTAAGCGAACAGAATCCAACTGATCGCTCAAAACTGTTATTTCACTTTCTATATTAATTTTTTCATCTGTAACCTTCGAAATACGTTCGTAAAGGTCGTGAATTACCTTCTGAAGATTGCTTTCCGCTTCTTTTGACCGTTCTTTTTCGGCTGACAATTTAGTTGACATTTCCATATTTTCATTCGTCAATAAATAAATTGTTCCTTCCAACTTTTCTATATCCAATTTTAGGCTCTGAATGTCCTTTTTTATTTCGCTTAATTCATGAATTTTTAATTCTAGATTATCCATTAACTTAACTTTCTCGTCTTCTAGCTGCGCTATTAAGGTCGAAGAATATTTGTCTATTTCGTCGCCTTTAACAGTGGGGCAAATACATTGCTTTGCAGTTTCTTCTTCTGAACTCTTGAAAGATATATATATATTATGTAAGATTCAAGAACATGTTCAGCATATACAAGCGTAAATATTATACTTACATGTGCGCAGCAATGATTCCCCTTGCACATTAATTGCTTTTCCAGAGTTGTAAATTCACGAAGTTCAGAAAGGTCCTTCGTCAGGTCTAAAATATAATTTCGCAAAACACTTTTTGGTGTAGTGGGTGATGCGTGATTGCTACTTAAAGATAAGGAAGTAGTAAATAAAAAAAATATAACTGTAAAGAATTGAAATAAAGTAAGTGTATGTATACCTTGAAGTTTGTACCCAAGAATCTTGTTTTTCAGGAGTTAGAAAGCAATTATTATTTATCAATTCCACATTAAGTTCTGTCTCGGTGCAATTAACGTGCTTGCTTTGCCTAGCGTTATTTTCTTCGCCTTCTAAAACTGCTTCGTAACCAATTAAGTCCAATTCAAAGTCTGTAAAAGCTGTCTGGAATGCTGAAAATATACTATAAAATATAATAACGCACTATCTATAAGAAGCAGTTTATAGAACAATATGTTAAATATTATAATTTTACTTTTATTTATAACATCAACTGATTGCATAATGCCCTTTGTATATGGTTTCTCGGGTGATATTTCTATTATTGTTGGTAAATCGTTTTTACTGTAATGTACAGGTAAGTACTGCTTAAACGTTCCAGGGTTATAAGAAAGTTGCCTTCTTCTAGACTTATATTTATGAGATCCCTCGGAATTTTTTGCACATCCAGAAATAATTTGACTCTTCAACAACTTTATACGTTCCTCTAACAAATAATTAATGTGATATTTCTTTTGCGAATTATTAGATTCTAGTTCTTCAGGTTCTATACACGTGTCGCCGTTTCTCATTTTCTAATGAAGCAATTCAAATATAATGCCAATTGTTAAATCGATACTCGATAAATTTAGAATTCAGATTATAGTGCGCTAATACAAACCTCTAGCTCCATTTGAAGTTTCATCAACTGTTTCGCATAACGTATTAAAAGGGCTGTATTGGAACCAACTTTGTTTTTGCGTGGTGTGGTTGTCATATTATTCACTTGTGAAGCAAACCTAAATATTTAGAAAAATAACCTAATGTATCTAGAATTATAATACATATTTATCAAATTGCGCGCCAGTCCTGCGTAATATATGTAAAATATGCACTACATGCCATTTGTAACAATTTAAAAACTATTTAAGTATTTTATGTCGAGTATATTCTCCAAAATTAGGCAACATAGCCAAACGCACTCAGGCCTTGGGCAGCTGAGAATTAGCTGGGGAACAATGAGTTAAGTAGTAGTATAATACTAACAGAAGAGTGTAGTATGTTTCTTCAAGAGCAACAGGCGTCACTGTACATATTATTGCCAGCACAGCATTGTCACCTAACGATGACTGCAGCACATCTGTTAATTTACTGCTACAACTATCATCATATTTGTGGAGATTTTCTAATTTGTTTAACTGCTTAATTCGTGATTCTAGAGCAGAAAGTGAGACATCTGTTCTACGCTCTTCAGTAGCACTTGTGCAATGAATTTTGTCAAAACCTGCAAGGTCTACAAAATTCAATTGCGATACCTGCACCATCTCCATCGTGTCTCTTTCAATGTTTTGACTTTCAATTATCTGAAAAACCGTACTTCATTGAAATACCATTTTAAAACAGGGAATAATTGTTTTAACATTGAATCATTGTGAGATCTTACAATTCTAAATAAACTATGACTATGGTGTCCATCAATTTCCAATATTTTTTTATTCTTGATTCCTTTCTTCATAACGGATAACATACTATTTGTAGAATTTGTAATTTCTTCCTTGCAGTTAACAATTATTTCTCCACTGTCATCCTTATATAATTCTAAATTGGTGTCATTTTTATTCAACAGGTCTCTAACTTTCTCGTCATAAACTTCTAAACAAGACACCCTTGGAAAAATAAACATCTTTATAAATTTTCTGGGGGGTTATGATTAAAATTATAATTTATTCATACAAACCTTAACAAATATTCGCGTTTAACATTGTTTGAAATGGCCTTGAATACATAGTGAATAGTATGTGGTATTATGCCCGGGTCTTTTGATGCACCTGTTATTGTGTATGTTTTGCCAGAATTAAGTTGGCCATAACAAAATATTGTTCCATTAAAACCATCTATGGCAGCATCAACAATTGGTTTTACAATAGTGTCAAATATATGGGAATTTGTTGCACTTTCATCAAATATATGATCTATAAATATGGAATTTTGTATTTTATACAAAACTGTTCTCTTCTTAAATATATTGCATATCTACGAGTAAATGCAAATTCGTAATATTTCTGTTTACTATTTTATTTTTAATAAGTTACTAAGATTTTGTTGATAGCATACAATGTAGGTTAAAAAAATATTACAAATTTAGTGCTAATCGCTTTATTATTCGTTCGTATGTAAATGAACACGTAAATTAATTATGCGGTAGCTTACGGGACGAATGTTTGAAGGAGTAAAATATATTAATAAATAGTTACTTTCGTTTGTTTAACAATCAATCTTATGCTATATATTTATAGTCTTTTAGTTTACGCTTTTCGAGAATATACATAACGTCATCTGATAAAGACAAGAAGCAGGTTATATTTTTAACGTGATTTAACATTGAAATTGTTTCATATATCGACGCATTAGAATAAAGGTAATGAATATGAATGCGTACCAAAATGAAATCCATTTTCTTCACATTTTTTTGTCTTTTCATCCGAAGAAACAATTGAATTGCCTTTTATGATCCATTGTGTTGACAAATTTTCATCTTTTTCACGTTTAATCAAAGGTCTCAATTTAATTCCCACCTTGACGTCGCTTGACATTTCTTTTTTTTAGTAATATCTTGAACGAAGTAGCGCAGAAATATTAATACGTGGCCACCTCGTTCTTAAATTATTTTCTACAGCTCTTCAGTCTCGTTACATGCCGCTTCACGGATCACAACTGCCATTTGAAATGAAGATTGCCTCACCACATGTTCAAATTTAAATTTTCTACAGCCCGATTGGTTCATTTGAAGCATGCATTGTTATAAGCAAGAACGTGATAAGACTAAAGGCGGGATTTCCTAACAGCGTCACGCGTTTCGTTTGGACGTGTGCGCTACATGCTTTCGGCTGTACGTAGCATTCGTACGGAGGAATGATTTTCTATCAGAGCCAAATGCGTAGGGTGCCATGTGTTCGAGTCATTCGCACCTCGCTCATTAGAACAGCTACATTTCTTATTCGCATACCACCGGATCGTATGCGTTTGTATCTAGACTGCTCCTGAAACAGTTTCGCCAGACGTATACGTTTGACGCGAACGGAACCGTTGGAAATTGCTAATAGAAAACAGCCTCATTGGTGTTTACGGTAACAGTATATACATATGCGTCCGACGTGAACGCCAGGCGCACGCGCTTGATGCTGTATTAGGAAATCCCACCTTAAGAATATCTATTGCTAATAAACTACGGGAATAACACAGTAAATATTGAATGCAAAATAGAGCCTGTCGAACGTCGGGGCGAACCTCCCGGAATTTCTTTTCCTACCAGTCCTTCGGACGTGTATATTTCTTGTTAGACGCAGATTCTATTTCGTGTTGTATGCACCTAGCGTTGCGCGTTTCCACAACAACGTGGCCAAGATTGGGAGAACGCAAAACTGATCCCAGCACTGATCTAGTCTTAATTTTTAATTCGTGCGTGAATTGTCATTTACTAGTTTAAACGTATGACTGATTTAGTTAATGGACAATCGATTTGATCCTATCGAACCCTGAAAGTTATGATATCGATAGCGGTGTCTGCTACTGTTGTTGACCGATAACGTTCTTGTTCGTAGAACATTAATTTGTTGGAATAGGAAAATATTATATCCACATTTTCAATTGCACTACATTTATCTATAGTTACAACGTTATTAGCAATGTGCGATTCTAAAAATATTTTCCGGAATACCCGGAATTCCTGGAAATTCGCTTCGTAAATGTTAAATAGGTTAGCACTTGATTCAAAACATTTCCTACTTTGTAGCATATTGAACAAATTTTCAAAGAAAATGCGAGCGCAGAATACACATTTCTACTTTTATGGACATAATTTTATATACTCAATATGTATTGTCATTGTTTATTAATTTTGTTTCTTTACTTGAAAATTAGAAAGGTGCTGTTATTACAATGGATCGTAGCAAAACAGGAGTTGGTAGGGGTGCAAAAAGTAAGATTGCACAGCATCCTTCTGATCTATTTGCCCTTGGATCCAAAGGCTCGCGTAACGAAAGTTCAGATGTTAAAAGGCCAGGTGTTATTCATTCGAAACCAAGTAGCAGTTCTTCAACGTCTGGTAAATAAAGTACCATTCTTTTAATATGATGTCGTAGAAAATGTTTACGTAGCAAAGATTGAAATAATCAATGCGTGTATAATATAATATATGAAAAATATATAGGCAATGATCGGAAGAAGGAGGCATCATCAGGGTCGCTTCAATCTTTCCCTTATATTCCACAAAAGAAGCCGAAACTTGCAACGCATGTTCCTCATCAGAGGCCACCATACTCGAGTGCCGAGGCTTGGGAAGTAGTAGCCATTGATAGCGATCCAGCAGATTTTGTTCCAATGGTTTTAGAAGCAAACGATAATGACGAAGGAGATAAAGTTATAGGCGTTATTTGCGGTGCTATTAAAACACTTAAAAATCAAAAATGGAAACCCGATACATTAGTCTATATGGGATTATTGTACTTAGCAAAAATTCGTCCTTCTATTTTTTCGAATGATTGTATATTACATGCTTTGTCGTCTTTATTGAAACGGGACCAAGCGCATAACTATAAAGCTAAAGGAAACCCATTGGTCCCTGTACTTGCTGCCAATTTATTAATGAAAGGATTCCATGAGAAAAGAAATTGGCCAGAAATTTTTGTAAAGGTTTGTTATATCTTATAATATCAGTTATATGTAACGCTTAATGTGGCATTAATTTACTTTTTTTTCTCGCAGCTTTACATCGAGGATGCCTTAGGCGAAAGAGTATGGGTCGATCACGAAGAATGTAAGGGTTTTGTAGACAATATTTTAACAGGATTTAATACCCGGCATCCACCGAAAAGCGTTTTGCAGCCAGAATTGTCAGTCTTGACGCCACGCGACTGTCACAGTCCGTCGGCGGTTGACGATGAAGATCCAGGATCTTCATCGGTACAGTTTTCAGGAGACAAAGAAAAAATAGAATTTCCTGTTACTCCCAGATATGCTCATTGTATAGAGAACATAGAATTCATTGTACTCGAAGCTGTGAAGGAACAGCTAAATAGACGGCAACCAGAGTCAATTACGAAAAATTTTTTAAAGTTACTCTCCGCAGCTTGCGGTTTTGTTGAAATCAGGAATATAGCTGTTCCAAGGTTGGAAATGTGGCTGCACAATCCAAAACTAATGAGACCTGCGCAGGAATTGCTGAGCTATATTTGTTATAATTGTACTTCTCATACGCAAAGAGATGTGGAAGTTATAAGTCAATTAGTAAAAATGAGGTTGAAAACCAAAGCTGTAATTAATTTATATCTAAATGGTGTAAAGGAATTGATTGGCTTACACCCTGAGAATTTGTCGACCATCTTGAAACATACAATTTACAATGAGTTGTCTAATGCAAGAAATCCAAATAACATGCCAATGTTGGGTGTAATGTTCCAAACTTTACCCGAGCAAGCAGCAAAATTACTTGCAGAAATATTTCAAGACTTATTAATGAACCGAGAAGATTATCTTAGACCTTTGCGTGCTTTGCTCAGAGAGATTGTTCGGGTCTGCCGGCACGATATTAACTTGCTTACTTTTGCACGTACAATGATGACCGAAAGACAGGACATTGCACAACAGTTGCTTAATTTTGAATTCAAAGACCGAGTATTCATTTCAATTGCAGATTTACTATGCTTATGTATGCTACTAGCTATCAGTCCGCAAGTTAAAGAAGTTGCGGCATTGGCACAAAGAGGCGATAAAAAGGATATAGCTCTGCTACACCAGTTTCAGAATATGGTCGCGACAATACAATTTGAAGCCATCTTGTGGCTGCAAAATTCCGCGCCACAAATGTACGCCCTTGGCAAAAATGAACTCCTTCATGCTCTGCATAAAATTTTACTACTTGAGTCTCCAGAACAGTACTATAAATTAGATAACTGGCCACCCGAATCGGACAGAGTATTTTATTTACGGCTTATTTCTGATGTACCATTATTACAGAATACATTGTTAAGGCTACTACTGATTGGTTTTTCCAAAGTGCGTATATATCGTAACAAATTTATTGGCTTTTCATTAGCTACTTCAACTACTAGTAACTTCAAACACATTTATCCTTTATATTTCAGGAAAATGGTATTACTCATTCGGAAACGTTAGACTTGGTAGATCAATTAATACGGCGGGCGGCAGCAAATTCAACGGAAAGCTTCCCAACGTTACAGGCTGATAAATTAGACATAATTGAACTTATCTTTAATCTATGCATTTATCAACCACCAGGAACTATAAATATACCATCAAAGTAGTTACAAGTATTAATAATGTTATCAAATTGACTCTTATGGCAGAATTACAATAATTATTTTTCGTTTTGTGCAGCTATATACCACCAACATTGGCGATATCAAATCTGTATTGGAAAGGATGGATAATGTTACTAATATTAGCTGCTCACAATCCTTCTACTATTGGTGCTGTTGCATGGAAACGTTATCCTATTTTACGAACCCTCATGGAAATGTGTATTACGAAGTACGTTTAAATTTTGTTTAGACGGTTTTGAGAATAACTTTTTCAAAATCCAATGGGAGTCTTTTAACGCAATTTTCTTTTTCAGTCACTTTTCATATCCTCCACCGACAATGGCATTACCAGAGATCATAGAGCAAGAACGAACGAAGGAATTACAAGTTGAAGCTATTGAGAAACAAGAAATACTAGAATATGAATCGCACCTAGCCGCTGCATCCACAAGGATACAAATATCAGAACAAAACAGTTTGCTGCTGTCGCAATTGATGACTATGGAACCAACTGGTATTGCTAGGCGGCCACCACCGGCTGTATTAGAACAGATACAATCACTGAATGTGTCCCACAGGTTGGGACATTTGCTTTGTCGATCTCGCAAACCAGATTTCTTATTAGACATTATACAGAGGCAACAACAAAGTTCGTCTCAGAGCATGCCTTGGTTGGCAGATCTAGTACAAAATAGCGAAGGCTCCCTTAGTCAATTACCTGTACAATGTCTCTGCGAGTTTTTATTATCAACCAGTGCCCAAGCCGTGGAGAAACAGCCGAGACAGCAACAGCTGTTAGCTCACCTTCAAATGTTGCTAACCGATCCAGAACAGGATCGACAACACGCTTACGAGGTCTTGGAATATTTTTTAAGAAGACTGAGCAGCCAACAAACTGGTAGTCGCCTTCAAGCAATTGCAGGTTTAAAAATGGTTCTTGGATCGATACCTACCGACGAAGAACCGATGGACATAGATGGAGAAAATGAAAAGTACATTAACCAATTATTTTTCTCCTTAGAAAATTCGTTTCGAATTTTAGCTTTAATGTATTCTATTTTTTGTATAGAGAACTCTGGCTTATTCGCAAATTACCATCTATACCGCATTTTTTATCGGTTCGTTCTTTGGTTTCTACTGCCCTTCGAGGTGCTTGTCAAGTTGAAAATAATCCAGACCTTGTGCACGCCTACATATCGTATCTGGCTGCTCACACCGCGGACGACGATCTGCCTGATTTAACCGATTTGGCAAATGAAATATCCCAGTTAGTGGTTGAGCGAAGTACAATTATCGCAGCCATTTTACCACAACCAGAGATTGATCATTCACAAGCCAAACAAACGTTGCATGCATTTATGGTAATCTTCTGTAATTATTTAGAGAAGGCTCGGTCTCCAAGAGCTGAAGAGTATACATGGTCCGAAAGCCAGGACCAGATATTAGTACAATGGAGTACCGGGGAGGAGTGTACAATGCATATTCTGGTTGTTCATGCTATGATAATTCTTTTAACGTATGACTCCGATGATGATGTATTATTTGGCGTTCTACTTGAAACCTGGTTTCCATTGAATACAGAGCCACCGAAAGCCTTCCTTGTTGACACAAGCGAAGAAGCTTTATTGATACCGGACTGGCTGAAGTTAAGAATGATCAGGAGTAGTGTACCGCGTTTGATAGATGCGGCACTCAAGGATTTAGAGCCGCAGCAATTAGTTCTTTTTATTCAAAGCTTCGGTATTCCGGTACCTTCTATGACTAAATTGCTTCATACGTTAGATGCTGGTGTGCAAATTGACCCGAGTTCAGTTGGCGAAGCAGTACTGGATAAAACGTATATGGCCCAATTAGTTGAAGTGCAACATAGAAGAGGGGCAACGGGTGGCTTAGTCTTTGTACAGATTTTACAATTAATGGAGCCGCAATTACCCGATGAGAATGCAGTGACTATTGGACAATTACAAGAACCATTACCTCTTAGTCCTATGATACAGAAACAATCTGTCATACAATGTTCCGTCAAAACTGACGTACCGCATTTGATCAACAGATTATTCATCGAGAATATACCGATGAATCAAAAAGTAGACGCGTATCGCCGCTTGCATAAGACGTTAGCAAAGGACCTGCAAAAATCTACCAAAGAAAGTGGAGCAGTCGTATTAGCAATACAACACATATGCAGTGTATTAAGTTCGATGCAGGTTAAACAATTTTTGGCCTCGCTTGTTCATATGCCACAGTATTCTTGTACTTTGATGCGTGTCATATTGTTGCCTTTGAAAAAATCTTCTACTTCGAAACAAGTGGTAGATTTGGCGCGTAATATGTGTTTAAACTTGATACAATTGATAGGCGATGTAAAAGCACCAGTCCTATCTATTCTAAGAGACTTTGCGAAGGTGCAATTGACCAAAACACCAAAAAGTATGGAATTGACAATGTTGATGCAAAACAGAGATCCAGGATACATTTTGGAAAGCACAGATCCTGTGAATTTAGAAGCAGTAGGACGTAAATTGTTAGCTATCTGTGTTAAACAACAGAAAACCGATATTCTTGTAGAGGCAATGGCAAGATTGCTAGTAAACGATAGTAATGAAGGTATTTTAAAGCCCAGAACTGGCTTGCTAATAGATTGGTTAGCATCCGTAGAACCGGAATTAATTGGTACATGTCCTAATCTTCAAATGAAACTTCTTTTCGGGAAAACGAAGATACAAGTGAAAGTTGATAACAATATCATTAGTTCGCATTCATTTAGGCCTTATCTATTAACATTATTGACACATAGAGCAAGCTGGGAAACTTTGTACAAATGCATCAGGCACTTGTTGGATAAATGTGATAATGGGTAGGTAAAAAATAACCGAAACGTTTTTAGAAGCATACGAAGGCAGTGAAATATTGTTCTTACAGGTACGACCCGACAGCAGTTTTAGATTTTCTGTGGGCATTAACTTGTAATCCAAAACTATGGCAGGGCAGAGACAAATTTACTCCAAAGCACTATATTCCAGAGAATATTTTGCTCTTACATGAGAAACAATTACTGACGCTTGTTGCTTACATAGTCGCTGAAGCTGTTATCATATGTAATTGTCAGAACAGAAATGCCGCACTAGCTCGAATGGATTCTCGCCTTGACTTATTGTTGCATTGCGTTTCTACGGATGATCGTTTAGTAGCTAGTGTTGTAAAATATTTAGCTCAACGTATGATGAACGACGCAGGGTATGTTTCCTTTATCACAGTACTATCCTTGCTGTTTAGATAACTAATTATTGAATGCTTTTTCCATTTTTAGCGTTGATTCGGATATGGCCCATCAGTTTATATTACACATGTACATGAAGATACCTAAAGTGATATGTTACTTAGATACTTTCCAAGCCAAAAAGTTTGTTGGCGGAGCAAGAATGGCCGAATGGACCGGTTCTGTGTTGGATTGTATGAGTCATTCTTTGTTAACAGCTTTAGCTGCAACACCAAGGCAAAAATCATGGAATTCTAGATCTCAGGATTTCGAATTATGCGCTCGAAAAATGGCCGCAGTTCATCCAATATTGGTATTACGGCAACTACCAATGCTATCGTCGTCTCTAATGGGACGAAGTTATTTGGACTTTAGCCAATTTAGGTCAGGACATCATTTGAATCTGTTCGTGCAAATAATGGGTTTACTAGAATTATTACAACCACACTTATTTAGCGGAGAACATCGAACTGCTTTAGAAAATACATTACAGAATTACTTCCGGTGTTTCCAAGTATGTAAAGAAATGCTTGTATGTGACTAATTTGTACCAAATCAGAAGATATTAATTTCTTCTTATTTCAGAATTATGGTCCAATGAAAGATCTGATACCACTCTTAAACCGATTTATTACACTGCTGCAAGCATATATTTCTTATGATCCACAAAGGGCGTTGAAATATTTGCAGAAGCATGCTCAGATTCTTCAGTATGTAATACGTTTGATCTCCTTTACAAACTTTGAGGTGTTGGCTCACACTTATATACAGTGAATTGCAGGTACACTATCCAAATCTAGCTACGCTTCGAACACTTGTATCGGGCATTCCAGTGCCAAGAGAGGGAGGAGATGTGGAAGACGTATTAATCACAGTTCCACCAACTCCACCTCCTTCAGAATCCGCTATTCCTCAGCATTGGTCATCGTTGTTAGTTACACTATCGAAGCTGCAGGGTGAAGGTGCGGTTACGAGACACCACTCAATTTTAAAGCGATAAAATATTATTCTTCTATCAAGATATAGAAACATAAACGTTGTATTTCAGAAGTCTTTAGTGCTCTGCAAGAAATTGAACACTTGTCGTCACGAAAACCTACTGTCCTCGAATCTGTAACGGACAATATAGCGGAATTGCTTGTATCTCCGCAAAGTAATATAAGATCTCTTGCTCATACATTATTAGCAAGGGCATTAAAACATCGACCTGCGTCAAATGCAAATATCTTGTCCGCATTTCAAAGGTGCCTGGACAGTCCTAGGGCCGATATTTTAATGTCGGCCCTAGAAAAATTGCCAGAAATTGTATTATGTATGCAAGGTAAATTTCTTTTTTTTTAGTTTATCTAGATATTAGTTACACGATACGTACTAAGATTAACATTTCGTTCCAGAACACGCTTTACCATTGATGCAGAAGGTATTCGAATTAGGGGTAAATTCAAATGTGAATACTATACCATATATAAATAAAACCATTGCTCTGTTAAATACACAGCAAGGTTGTTGATATCATGAAAATTGTAATTTTTTATTTTGTATAAAAGAAAATAAACTTTTTTATAAAACGTACTCGGTGCACATATTTTTATTATATCGGACAGCGAAAACATTTTTCAAAGAACGATAGATCACTTATAGCACGGAATTATAAACAAAACTTCGGTTTACAAGATGACATTGATCAAATAATATACATGCATGCCGCTTTGCTATACTATAGTACAGTTACATTCCAAATAACGACACAATTATATACATCTAAATATTATACAATATCATAAAATAATGCTTTATATATCATAGAAAAGCTTCGGGTGAAACATTGTTAACTGTATACATGTTCATAAATGTTGTAATAGCTGTCCTTATGTCCCAATTGGCATCTTCCAAATATTGATGGCAAAATGTCATGTTCATTGTAGTCAGTTCGTGTAAAAATGTAAGTAATTGTTCTTTTTCAGAATCACTAAAAACAGTTGGAATAAATCTTGGTGCACCTTTTAATTCCAATTTTGTTTCACATCCCGCTGATGCAGTGCCATTAGCAACTGCTGTTCCATCCAGATAGCACTGATCATTGGTAATACAATATTCATTATCTTCTTTCTTCAAAATTATAAATGTTCTGTTGAAAAGCATCGGAGGACAAGAGACTTCTCTAAACGAGAAAAGTCCTTGAACAGAAATGGCAAGATGAATCTCTCCTTCGTATAATAAGTCCACATGAAAAGATTTGAGGTGATGTATCGTAGGTGGTTGACTTCTGAGCATGGATATGATTTTTTCTGGGCCACGCAATAAGAATTCTTGGCACTTGGCATAATCTACAAATTTCAGCAAATTCCTGTTTGCCACAAACGTTTTTGTTAACTGCTTATGAACGTAATTTGAGATGGGTCCCAGTGTTATGGAATAAAGTGAATCTTTATTATACAATCCATTCATTACTTGCCTATCATCTTGATCGTATAAAGTGAAATAATGTTTCACAAATTGTTTGATCAGGCAAGTTTTTGAACCGTCTCTTAGAAAATTACTTTGAACGCTAGGAACAAACTTTTGTTCCATGCCTATTACAATCCCATCTAATTTTTGTAAATGGGGAAAAACATTTTTCACCGCTTGTATGTAATCTTGGCACTTGCTATATTTTGCACACAATGGGTTTCCATCCAACCAGAGTTCACTTATTTTAAATTCGCTAAAGTAACGCAAATATTCCACTTCCGCAATCTGATTGTGACTCAAATCCAATTTGGTTAAATGGTAGTTGAAGAATTTTTCAAAAAGTATAATGGCCGTAATTTTGTTAAATCTTAAGCTCAACTCTCGTATAGGTAATCGTGATTCACGATTATTATTCAACGTTCCCACTTTTGTACACCTTAAGACAAAGTGTAATACTTTAGGCAAAGATACAGGACAATATAAAGAGTTCAAGGTTTTTTCATTTTCAAAATCATCAAGATTCATTATCTTTTTTGTGGGTTCATATCTGTAATGCAATGCCTGTGCCACGATTCTATTAGGATTCAATTGTAAATCCTGAGAATCGGTGTATCCTAATATAATGTCAATGTATAATTCTTGTCCGTTAGACAATGTGATACATAAACCTTGTTTCACAAGATTTTCAATGGCATTGGATGTACATTTTGCCAAGAAGCTACTTTTATTTGGAGCTTCTTCTTTGTACATAACAGGCAATAGAACTTCAGGCTCGCATGTGATTATTATGCCTTTTAATATTTCTGTTGCTTTATATTGTCCTATGCCGAATAGAATGAATTTGTGCCATAAGTCTTGTCGTGATGCTAATGACGATTCTTGTGCACTGAATGATGGTTTAACATGCGTTAATCTCACTGGCTCCCAACTTGTCCTACTTTCAATTTCTGTGTTCGCCATTATTCCCCAAGTTGTTGTGTATAATACTTTTATGTCGTCTTCACAATAAGTAACAGTAACATTATAATTCATAGACGTCAAATCAATTTCCTATATGATCAATTACTTTATGAAATATATTCATAAACAAATTAATAGAAAAATATTAGAAAGCATTCATAAGAAAATGATTATGTATAATAAATAGATAAATCATTTCTTCGGTGATTGTGAACATATAAAAATTTGTTCAAATGAATCAATTGTTCTACGGAAAAATTATTTTAATAGAAAACATCCCTGTTTCGTTATTTCATATCAGAGATTAGATCTCTAGCTGATACTAATATTACATTTTTTATTAAACATTTAATTGTTTTCTAGTTTCGAAAATATGCCCTACAGGACGATTATCTTTTAAAATATTTTTCACATTTATAAGAACGATTCAGCGAAATTACATAACTTTCAAAATATGCTTTCTAATGAAAAAATCAAAACATATTTTTAAAAAGCTTCAATTTTAAAACTTCAAGAAGCGGTCGCGTTATTTTGAAGAATTGGATGTCTTAATAGAAATATCAGTTTTACTCGTTACGAAACATTGTATTTCTTACATTGATTGTCTAATCAAAATTCGATTCCAATGGCGAAAATATTGATTGTTCGTTCATAAATTAATTGACACACAATTTTATTTATATGTAAGATGTATAATACATTGTAAGGGGTTAATTCCCGTTCAAAGATTTAAGCATTAAATACATTTCAGATCAGCATTACCAACCCTTCGGATTTTTCCATAGATATATAGATTTTATACTTATGTACGCATCAACAGATTTCTAACTGAAATCTACGGCTTTATCCGTCGGCGACAGTTTATTAGCTCATTACAATTTAATTAATTTTATTAAATATACTTTGAATTACATATACAAAAAATGCGAAGATTTACGGATTTTTCAAGGGAAAACATACGGAATTCTTGGGAAGATTATGCTCTTTATGGGTTTTCAGTAATCCGAGTTGGCAATGCTGTTGCAGATGGCAGCACGGATGTGATTCACAAGTGGGATGGGCGTTGAGCGTATTATTTTTAGGAACTGTGTTTGTAATCAATTATTGTTAACGTAATTTCTTGTTCTCCTTATAACTATTAAATTTAATTTAATGACAAGATGATTAAAGGATACCATTTACTTTTATGTACGCTATGTCTTGTTTGGCAAGGTAAGTCTCAGCTATTTATAAGATCACGTATGCACGACATTTATTATACGCTTCTACATGATTGTTACCTTCCTAAAATATTATTTTTGCAATTCCTTAATAAAAAGTAAAAAGTTATAGTTGATAAATTGTATGCGATCCAAGATTCCTGTTAAGTGATCAATTTTTTTAATAAAGCGTCTTATTCAATATTACATTATATTTATGTATGCTTTTTAGTGGTATATTCCGTCCAAGAGTCAAGTGCTTGTAACATTCCATTAGTTGTGAGAGGAACATGGTTTTCTTGGGAAAATGGAAGACCTACGTTAACAGAAATAAATGCGGAGACAATGACTGATCGGGGTTATTGTGTTAATATGTTAGAAGAATTCCATGTTAATTATACATTTGTTTTTCAAAACGAGGCATGCTACCACTGTGTTAAATTAATTGTACGAACAGTTAATGTACTGGAGAAACTAGAAGGTAAGATAATGCAATACTTGTTGAATCCAAAGAATTTATCAAAACTTTATATGTATTACAAATTGATCTTATTTCTGGTATGTTCACAGCAAGTTGCGTAAACTTGGCCCCTGGTGTTGAACCAACTGTTGCAAATGTATGTAAAGGAGTACGACCTGATCAACAATTAATAACATTATTTTCTGAGAACCATGTTCCTGTAAATTGTAGATCATCTCTGGAGGGTGTTTGGCAATTTGCTTACCAGGTATATCTAACACATCTAATAATATAGCAACAAGTGCCAATAGGGGGAGATTAAATTCTTTGTTTTATTGTTATTACAGAATCGATTCAGGTTTACAGGCGAATGTAATAATCCGGATGCTCAAATTAGATCTTGTCAAACTGCGGGCACGCAGTTCCTAATAACTAATCAAAAATTCAATATAACGTATAAAAAGTGTCCTGGTTTGAAAGATACTTTCGACGGAGGTAATATTATTCTTGCTTTAACAAGTTATTTACATAATACTTTCTTTTAACACATTTTCCTATAATCTTAGTGGTCGAATATAGTTGTTTGGGAGATTGGTTTGTTGACAAAAATCATTTCTTTGCGGTTGCAAACACCAAAGAATCCAGGAAAGATGAAAAATATAGATGTTTCTTAAAAAACAGAGACGATGATCTATTTATTGGTGTATCAATAACTGCTGAATGCAATACTTTAAAGACTGTCGAAAAAAGTCCAGAACGTTTGAGGGTAACGCCAGTTAAAGCAGAAGTGGTAGAGCCAGGATGTAGATTGCCAGAAGACATGAGTGGACAGTGGATAAACACAGCTAATATTGATGCAGATATTTTCATTAACGAAACCCACATAATAGAAACGTGGTATCCAGACGAGGGTCGTTACAGACGTACAATTTATGTTTGTCGCGAATCGAGAGATAGCAGAGTGATGATGGCTAGATTGACTGTTGATGGATGGTACGAGTGTTTAATACTATTAATCAATTCTATTAATTGTATATAATTATAATTATAAGTATAAATATAAGTATAAATACTATTAATTGACTGTAATTTTCAGCCAGAAGGATTATGTTTGTTTCGATTTCGTACGTCGGCATCATAACATCATTAGATATCGTCGTGGTGTCGCAGTTATTAAAGATGATTTTCATACAGTTTGTTCTTGGGTTCAATTCCCTAATAAAGAGGCATGGAAATATGACTTATTCCTAGGTATGTATCATATATTTTTCTCAAGTATTTACATCGGTCTTCTTTATATCTATATTCATTATATTTTCAGCTTTGAATCCTGTGCCAGTGCGTTGTCCTGTAGCTGGAAAATATATGTTTACGCAGAAAGGAGATGTGTTGTTCGAAACCAGAATTTTAGGAGGTGTTACCCTATCCCCCCGTCCAAATATATACTGCAAACAAAATATTTCCGACTTTTCTGTATGTGATACTGACCAAAAGGAAATTGCCATAGATGAAACTTATTGCCTGTCAGTAGATCATTTAGGAAGACCAGTAGATATTTACAGTAAGTTTCAAATTTTACGATAGAATTGAGTGAAATTCTATGTTGTATATCTTATTTTAAATATACAGGTCTACCGGATTACAAAATGAAATGTATTGGATTTTGGAAAGAAAATTTGAAGTCGTACTTAATAACGTATGATGAATTAGATCCTTTCAGTAAATATCGTTGTTGGGTATATCAGAGGGCAGACTTAAACAAAGTCCTTATGTCTCAGGCTATTGGACCATTTTGTGATCTTAAACAGGATGTTATAAGTCATAATTATACTGAAGGTGCTGCAGTTGCATTAGAGTTGCAGGTAATATAAATGCGTTTACGTATTTCTTAGATATAACATTTCTTGCATGATTCGATAGTTAACTAAAATATGCGTAAAATTCATTAGGAATATGAAAGAGAACGCGATCAGTGTCCAATGTATTTCGATGACGGAAGTAATCCTTGGGTGGTGTCCGAAAATTACATAAAAGTATTCCATTATGGTAATGGAGGTATTAAAACATCATTTTCATATCCGTCCCTATTATTAACAGTTAACATAATTTGTATATCTTTAATTAGTGTATAGTATGTTAACAGACTGCATCATAATTTCCTGAATTTCAAAATGTTAGGAAAGTATTGATTAGATCTACGTTTTTAGCTAATACTTTTTACAATTTTTATACATCATTTCTGCCGTCCATGTAATGTATATACAATTTATTACACTTGATCAACATATATTAAATATATACATAATGCACTTATGTATTGTAGATTGTATTTTATAAGATGTTTACTGTATATTGTAACATAATGTTTTAACTCTGCACATGTTACAGTGTTAAGTGTATTTAAATCTGTGCCTTTTTAAATATAATGTTTAACAGTAGACAGTACATTATTCTTGTATTAATCAAACATTAGTCATGAAGTTAACGAATAGTATTCTTTTACGAAGTTTTAAATCATGATTATATTTTTTTAACCAATTATAATAAAATACATCTTTGTACAAATATAATGTTAAATGTGGATTTTGTATTACATTGTGTATACTTATTATTATACATGTATAAATAAAGAATGAAGGAGAAATTGTACGGAATATTCATTTTGTCCAGCTGACTTTGGGTATGTCAAAGTGTTCTGTCAAGCTATCCAAATGTCTGTTAAACTCCTCTACCCGTTGTTTATGTGTCATGGAGGCCTTTTGTTTTATTCGTTCAGTTTGCTGCAAGTAATGATTTATAGGTGAATGAAATTATATTATAGTGCAAAATTTTGTAACCATAAGATCACTCACCATCTTCTCTTGCATTTTTTGAAACGCTATTTCAGCATTAGTTCGTTTAATTTCTGTAGTTTTGGACTTTTCTTCTTCTGTAATTTTCGTCACCTCAACCAATTTTTTCTTTTTACCTTCTTTACTTTTCTTCCTATTTTTCCAGAAAAGGTCATTGTTGTATTGGTTGAAAATATATGCGCAAAATGTCAGTTCATTTAGAATTTATATAATTAACAATATATCGTAAACAAACTTAACCTAAATGTGATCTGTTACCAACATACTTTTTACTAACGCCTTGATCATTTTTAAGCTTTAAGAGTCCTGTAGCTGCGTGTGCATATGGATCATCATCTGTTGTCGCCATGTTCTTTCTTTATTTTGATCTCTTTTATAATTGAAAATTAGTACTTCGTCCAAACACCTTAGCTTCTCAGCGAAATATGCAGTGTAACCACAGACGAGGTATAAGATAGACCCTCATGCAATATAAATTATTGTCTCTTTTTAAGATCGATATGGTATGAGTTGAACGTGCGGCCTAAAACTCTACGTGGTGATGGATCTATTCAGTATCTCATCCGTGCTTTAACGCTTGGTTTTACGAGAGTAAATCGATTCCACAGAATACGGAATCGATTGTTGTGACGTCATACGTACTGGCCAATTAAATTGTTACATTTAATAATTTAAAATAGCTTCGATTTTGTGTTATTACTTAAAAGACAAAATATTTGTATTTTCTCTCATTTTTAATGGTTGTAAAAAGATCTCCAAAAGCCAGTTCCCATTTAGAAAAATGAATTACATCACTTTATTCTTCTCATGCCTTTTTTATATATATGTATATATTTATGTGTGTGTAGTTATATACATAACACAACTGCCATATTTTAAGGATCATATTAAATTGGTAAAATATTGTTAATAAATCTTCATTAATTATACAAGTTTACTTAGCATCATATTCGTGTACATATAGCAATCAATTGTTCGTAGTTTCTATACTGTGGTGTGTTTACCTTAATTAAATAGTTCTGAAAATGTGTACTATATGATAATTGATATTATTTTGCGCTTGTATTCGTACTAGCTATCATCATCATCATCTCTACAGTAATCATTAAATGTTATTTTTTCTTGATGGTTTGAAGTTAGATCAACAGCACTGTTACTTAAACTGGTTATCTAAAAACACAATATAAAAAACTGTTACTTAATCCTAAGGAGTTTGCAGGATGTATACGACTTGTTATTATTTGCATGAGCGTATTTAGATTAAGCATAGTTCCATTGTTTTTTGCTTTTTTTTCATTGAACATACTATGAATTTTTATACGTCTGAACAGAGAACAGCTAAAGCCTAGATGTATATTTAAAAATTTTCTACAATAATCGATCAATCAATCCGGGATAAAATCATTGTTGAACACTCCTTGCACATTTGATCCCCACTCTATCAATATCTTGGGCTTTTCGATAAGAATGTATAAGAACATAAGATTAGTTACACGTATTAACGAACAGCATTTCTAGAGTGTGCTATAAGCCACTGCAATGTTATATCGATATTGTCTTTTTCTTTGCATGAAATACTGTAGCAACAGATTTCACGATCTTGAATAGCTGATAAGTTCCTAAAAATAATGTGTGCATCAGACTGATTTATTAGCATGCTCGTTTTATATAGCTTTTTTTACAGTATACATACATTCTTTCTATGAGTCCATTCTCATCCAAAGCATGAGGCAAATCTCTTTTGTTGCCAAGAACCAGTACTGGTATTCCAGACAATTGAGGTTTATCTAATAAGTTGTGTAACTCATTGCGGCTGGCTTCTATTTTCTCAGAATCTGCTGCATCTACCATATATACTATCGCGTTCACTCCTCTGCAATATCTTTCCCACATAGATCTAAACCTTGGTTGGCCTCCAATATCCCACACCTTTATAGTGACATTGCCTTTTGTTATCTTGCGCATGTTAAAGCCAACTGTGGGAATCATATCTTCGCTGAATTGTCCTGACTGGAAAAAGAACAACTGATGAAAATCTTGTAAAAAAGTATAGCCATACATGCAAAATGTTTCAAAGTAACACCAGAACAAATTTTCTTGTCATGGAAAAACTGACGTGCAATGTTTTATTTAATATTCATTACTTCAGCCAAGATCAAATGGCATATGAAAAGAATAGGTACTAACAATACGACTTTGCCTTGCAATAGAATTATTATAAAAATACATGATTGTTAAGTTTTTTTTACATCACGGGCATATGTAAGGTTTACATCAACGATGATGTTACGTCGAATGAGGTATAGAATCTAACCAAAACGATGGACATTCTATAATTTTATCACTGTGAATATTAATAGCTATTGGTTAAAAAAATACATGTTTAGAATCTAATCCAGTTTGTAGTATCTAAGAACATAATACCGATCGTTAAAAAACGAAGAATAGTAGAAAACTTTCGTACCGCAATAACATTTACGAAGGTAGTTTTTCCACTGTACTGCAAACCGACAAGGGTAAGTTCCATTTCCTCTTTCCAAAAGAGGGACTTAAACCAGTCTAAAATCCGATTGATGAGGGCCAACATTTTTTATTCGATCGGAGGAAATCCAGCTCCACCGGCAATAAGTACACTCAAAGTACACCGCTCACAGACTTTGACATGTAGTCATTTGCACTCGAGTACGACGTCAGTCCGTCAGCTAGAAAAGTATGCACCGCGCTAGTCAGTGACCGATGCTGACTAATTGCGCGACATTATGCGTTTATGATGCGTCACAAAATGCTATACGCGGATTTATCTCAGGAAAAACAAATATCTTGCATGCTAAACAGACTTATCGTGGATGGTAGCGAGTGGTGGTCGAACGATCTTGACAGTTCGGGCATTGACGTGCAGCAGAAGACGTTGCAGTGATGCTCAACTTGTACTCAAGTTTTGATACCTTTATTATTTAATAATTCACTAATAAGAATGCATTGGCGACCTCTATTCCATTTTCTGTCAAATAGTGATAGCTTGTCGCGTGTTTAATATGTTTATACATATGTTCTTTCGCAAAATTTGAATCAACTGTGGAAAAAATATTCTATTACAATGTAGAATCACAATGGCATACGGAAGTATATATTTATATAATTAGAGTGCCCATTTTATAAGGGAAGATAAATATTTCTGCTTGGATTTACAATTCTTTCTATTGTTTATACAATGATCGAATTCACTGTTTGTACAAAGTTGCTGGAAATAAAATTGGCAGACAATGGCTATAGATTGTTGATACATCAGACAGTCTTAGCGGTAGATATTTTCGACGACTTGAAGTTGCTACGTACAGGCATCCCCTTATTCACACATTCGAACAACACGGGTTCACGCGGTTAGAGAATTGAGAAACCCCTATTAACACGGAAACTAGACATATGTGGAGATTTTTAAATGCAAGTACGATAGTTTTGTTAATTTTTGGAACCTAACTCTGTATTTTGTATTGGTTCCTCATTTTGTTTATCACAACATTTTCTGATTCGTATAAAATATTTTACTTAGAATTCATAGGTTTTTGCTGGGTACGACTTATTACATAATTATTGAATTACATCATAAATAATATCTTTTACTCGGGTCACATAACTTGGCGGTTGCTACGGCTCAATTTGAACCACGCACCCAGGCGTAACTCGTCGACCAAGTTATTGCTAACTTGGGTACCTGCATAAAGCTATAGCAGCGAGACTATTACATGTGAATAGTTTAATTCTTTCCCTTTCATATGATACCTCCTATGTTAAAAAATAACCACCAGGAGCCGAGATACAAAATTTATAATTAACAACGCTTTTTACAATCTATCGGTAAAAGTGTCAGTGACATGGAATGATATTGGTGCTCTAGATATCACCATCTATTCAGAACGCCTTGAAACTACTCGTGCCCCTTACTTACCTTAAGTGTCGATATGGTGGAGGCCCGAGTAGTTTCTTTCACATCTGTATAGATGGTGAAACTAATGACAATAAATAAAGCAGACATGCGTGTACTTTCGAGCAGTTCTTTATAGATGGCGAAACTGAAGCCACTTTAGGTGTAGATAAAACAGTGATACTGCGGTACGATGCACTTCATAGAGTTTGGTTATTTATGTGTTCATTTATAAAATTGGGATAATAATTCTCAAAAATTGTTTCGTATTATCATTTAAATATCAATAAAGTGTTAGCACACACGGTATTACAATCTGCATTAAAATTAGTATGTATAGTAACATTGTAAGTTCCACTGTTCATTTTATTCTGCAACAATCAAGCTCTTTAGCAAAGGTAAATACATTTGTGAATATTTTTTTCTTTAAACAAATTTTCGAGCATGTAAGAAATACAAACTAATAACGGTATTATTCTTTATTTCGGTCTCGCAGCAATGAAAGTTGGGCTTAGGGTACATATCACCTATCTTTGCAATAGTATCTTAACTCTAGCACTCTCATATTCTGTCTTGCTCTTCCTTTTCAAACCTTCTCTGCTTTACGTATTACGCTACTTCTTATCTCTTTATTGCACATGTCTTATATGTCTTTCCATTCCTATCTTTTCATCTCGTCTTCCACTTACCATGGCCTATATCCTAACCCCCCTATGTTGTCCTACATAGTCTCACTAGATGTTCTAATGTTTCAAACTTATCTCCGCACAGATCAGAACTTCTATTCACTTCCTTGTCCCAATACCTATTTCAAATTACATTGTTATTACATCAGCGTTTATAATTATTTACTCTTACTTCTTTACTTATGTAATATGGTAGTGTTGCAGTTCTAATATACTTAAATCCTTCATTATATTTTGCTTCTTTTATTTTTCTGTCCTGTTCCTGCTATTGCGATTCTATTTCCTAGAATCTTCTTTCAAGGCTCTCTGTCAATTCCTCCACTACGAAGCTTGAACTCAACTAGCACCACCCGCACAGCGCACTGTGCATTCCCACTGACGACGCGCCGGCGCGTCGCTAGCGCTCGGTACCGTAGGCCACCGACCGCTCCTGTGCGATCTACTACCCCGAGGTCATACCTACTGGACTTTTGCAGGTTCTGACCCACTTTTAGCCGGATCTACGACTCTAGGGTCGTGCCGACTGGACTTCTGCGGGTTCTGACTGAGTTTTAGCTGAATCTACGATCCCAGGGTTGTACCTACTGGACTTTTACTATTTCTGACTAACTTTTAGCTGGACCTACGATCCTCGTTAAAGAATTCTTTGGTTCTTTGCCGCGGAATGAAAGCGGGTCAACACAGGCGGGACGCTTGACGTGACACGCATCTAATTATCAATTTCATCGCCCCGATACATCGTGATGTGATTTCGACGCAACTCGAGTCGAACCGAAGTGCATCGCGCGACCAGGCACCGGAACTCAATTCTATCGAAACGTTGTCCGAGAATTAGCTTTTCTGATCCCCTCCAAAGCATTTACATAATTCACGCAATCGCATGAATCCTGTCCCGAACGCTACTTCAGTAAATAATAGTTCTTCAAGTGGTCACTGTTTATGCGCAGAGAACGCTCGCATCAGCGTGATTTTTCTGAGTCGGTATAACAGTCACGTTGGGGTACGAAAGTCCATAAGATGGCTTGTCTATTCCTATATCTAGTCTGTGGCTGTGTGGTTTAGAGCCCCAGTACCATTTACATGTCACTGACAACGTTACCGACATTTTATAAAAATTGATGTTAATTGTAAACTTTATATTTTGGTTTTTGGTGGGTATTTTTAGTTTATAAGGTGTTAAATGCAAGGGAAAGAAATAAGAACAAAACAAGTGAAATATCAACTAAGGGCAGCTGGATAGTCGCGTATAAAAGGGGATGCACTGGAGCAAAAAGTATAAATAAAAATGCAAATAGATCAATTTTTTAAGCCTGACGAAAAGCTAGTGTTATCATAATCGTGGAGTCAAAATGTATAATTGCAGGAGACGTCAAAATTCCTAAACTCTGCTTTGCTCGTCTGTAGCATAATTTATCATCTTCAGATGGTAACTCCACTCTGTTGAATCGAAAAAGGTAAAACAGTTAATCAGCTGTTAACTTGGATTTCTTACTTACTAACTACGCAATTAGTCCTAAAGCTTGGGGAACGTGGGATAATTCAAATTGGTCAAATGTTCTTTCTAGATGTTTAGCGCAATTAGATCTAAATCATCTACCGAAATTAACAATAATTTGCAGCGCCCTAGTAGGAGTTATTAATTCACACCGTACCTGCAACGCAAATAATATATGCACGCTAGAAGTCGTGATAGTCAATGTAATCTTCGATGAAAGTAAAACTAGTTTGATAATATCACAACGATTGATTAATTATCATACTGTCGCGGATTTCATAAGCTAAAGAATGAATGGCACGTGCAATACTCGTTCCTCTACGGTGACAACCTAATCCCTAGTTTCGAGAATGAACAAACCAGATGGTACTAATTTTCATTGGTGAAAGTGGCAGTCGGTGAAAGTTTTCAGCCACGCGACATAAAGGAGGTTCCGGATAAACTGCATATACCGTGCTAATGCATGTGTTATACATGTTAATGCGTCACAACAGTTACCCATATCATAATTTTACTTCAATACAATAAGCTGCGCTTGATCAGTGCGATGTAAAAATTCGTATCGAACGTTCGGAGGCATTAGATGTCGCTCGTGAATTGGTTCGACTGAAGTAAATAATGCTTGATTTATTATATTATATCTTGAAACCTATCGAATTAAAAATTGCGGCGTATTTCGCTGCCTTTGTATATGATTCTAATTCCTAATTCGTTCTACGTCGAACAATGATGACTCGAGGCAACAAAAGTTGTTTCTTTCTTACACAGATCCAAAATGGAATGGAATGGTAAGACAGTTGTGTATTTTTGTACTTAACCCACCACTTCCAGGCAAATAGGCACACACACTCCACGATCGTCCATAGATTCTCCACAAGTTTACCAAAAACATTGATTTTTACAGGTATTAATAGGGCCTTCTAGCTGGGCATACATAAGTTCACACCCAAAAGACAAATCGTGTATGGACCGATTTAAAAACATGTAGTGAATCATCTGTTCAAAAGAATCCGACGTAGATATACAGATATGTTTGAAGTAAAGAAGCCAAAAGTGGTTTCGTCTACTATATACCAGTGCTTGGCTAAAAAAAACAGGCGACAACAGCCTTACACTTACGCGTACATAAATCGGAATACCAAGAAAGGATAAATAACAGATGCAAATGATCTAGTAGCAGTCCCAAGAACGAATATCCTTCGTGGCATTAAAAACTCTTGCGGAAGAAAACTTTTAAAACTCTGGTCGAAGAGTGCGCGTGGAAAATGAAATCAATAAAAGTTGTTTGTTTATGTTTTTATTGTATCAGACGAGGAGCATTTAATGTGAAATGTACAAAGTATCAAAGGTGATGCTGATCCTAAAAGTAATACGCAATAACGCCGCCATCGAGTTCTTGCTAATAAAAGCAATACATATGCCATATCACAGCAATTTGTATCCCAAATAGCGAAATTGAATACTAACAAAATCACAATAATCTTGTAACAATTTTTAGTGGTCTGTAGAGGCTTATTGTATATCGATTAATTAATTTACCTGTTAGCCCACTATTAATAAAATTACTAATGGAACTACAGCAACAAGATATGCTAAAAAGTTGCCAAAAGCGTGCTGTTTCTTCGAACAAAAGTAAAGCAAAGTAATTTCTGGAAGATTCCACGAAAAACAGACGGCGCGGCGGGGCGAACAAATAAGCAATTCTTCGATGGAACGAAGAAGCAATTAATCGAATTATCGAATAGGAAATCTCGGCTTTAAATTGTCGACCGCACATTTCGGAGGAAAATTCCTCGTATGCGATATGAATTGGTGAGAATGGAATGTTTTATGAAGTAGCTACTGAACCCAATAGGTGCTGTTTGCATCAAATGTTTTACACGATTGCAATAAGTGACTCGATTGCCCAAGAAACACCGAGGTCGAGAATTTCCGCGAAAAAAATAGCGACAATGTTGTATCGATGGTTCGATAATTCTTAATAAAATGCGGAGTGCAGCTGCTTATAAACTCGTAATCTCAACTTCCAATAATACCTGCACCGAGCATATCGTTTTAAACGGAGATTTTTCACAGGAAAGATAGCGTATTTATTTGCAAACAGTTAATCGAAACAAGATATTTCAAACGAATCGAGCATAATGAATTTGCGAGGTAGAGAGCAATCTATGATAATCAAACATAAGGTCGATATTGGTCAGGGTTCTTGACGGAAGCAAAGGTTAACTACCAGAGTTGCGAAGTGAAGGCATATTTACCGAACCATCGCCATCCAAATATGCAATCGCGTTCCAAGAAGCATGACGACACACGAAAAGTGAGACCAAAAAAAAAAATTAGTCAAACATATTATATTTCAGTGCGAAGAAGTAAGAAATGTATAAAAATGTAGGATAATTCTGTCAAACTTTAATATTCAATAAATTGGCCAAAGGCTCGCAATACTGCACAAGCGAAGCAACATTTCTCTCGTTGCAACCTTTTTCGAGCAAATCTTCATAGAATAAATTCTGCTCAGCGTCGAATAAATATTGGAGTACGGCGCGACATTGCGTTACAGTGGGGCACACCATTGCGTTGTACCGAGTAGCGCGTAGGTTTCACATACCTACGGAGGATGTATAATAGAACGACCCAGTTAGAGAAATGGAAACGGAAGAATTAGGAGCATTAGGCAGAAAGCACAATGCATCGTAAAATTCGAACAGAATTGCAAATAACGGAGTACTGATTCAATCGTCCCGACTTTCATAACGAGACGCAGTGGAAAAATTATGAGAAGCTACAGGGTGCAGTAAATCGGATCGTGAAAGAGAAAATAGCATTGGTTTGGACGCGACTTATTGAAACCTCGATAAAACTCGCAACACGGAATGTCTAAAAATTATTCAGCCTTGTTTCATTCATATGGTTCGGGTATTTCAACAGCCATACGGACCACCGTACCCACATTAACAGTACTTTCCTACCAGTAATGTACATAATACATAACACTTCTGCCCATCGTGTACAATGTAAAAGGTACCTTTCGATTCAGCTGCAACAACATGCTCTCTTCAGGAATGTTTTGGAGCACGAAAGAATCACTTTTTGAGCACGAAACCCGTGTCGATACAAAAATACTCTACGTCACGATAAATGCAAGAAAAACGAAATATTCTGTTGGACATATTTGTTCCTTTTCATAAAGTAAACCCGGAAAATCTGCGCGGTTCTTATCCTACGTTGAAGATGGCGAAAACGCGCAAATTTGCTTTGCGTTTACCTTTTTCGACACGCAAAAAGATTTTATTCCACTGCACCACCGTCATCGTGTATTTTCACGGATGCGTGTTTATCGAAGAAGCATGAAACGACTTCCTAGAAAACCAGCTAGGTGCGTTTGCTTTCTTCGGAAGTGCAGCATTCACAAAACTGATAGAAGACGAAAGTACAAATTGGCGTTCAGCCGAAGGTGAATTAGTTGTGCCAGCGTTAATTAATCACCGCTGAAATGGAAAAACTATTAGCAGAGTTCAAACGATAAACGAAACGAAGCTAAATACTTTGCTGACGAAAGCGATTCGGGAAGAACCTTGAACCTTTGCTGTGAAAGTATCGTGGTTACTGGCTCGATGTAACCACTCTCTCGGATAATTTTGGTGACCGTAACGTTTCGCTCTTATTGCATAATATCTCGGCAGCGTTCGAGTCAGCAAGAATACAATTGTTGTTCCTCCCTCGCTAGGCAATCATTCGGCTACTGTTTAAACATGTGAGTTGTGACGCTGGTGTGCGTATGTATACGCGCGAATCAAAGAATCTTTACATTTTCTACCACAAGGCTGATACGACGAAAGCAACGCGCATCCATCAAGATTATCCAACCGCTGCTACCATTAACATCATTCGAATGGATTCAATTTTAAAATGCAATGAAACTTGAGCCACTAATATTTTTCGTGCTGCAATCCACCAGCGACCCAAAAGGAAACGGTGCCAGAGGAACTAATACAAGCTGGACCACCGCGTGCCGGGGAACGGTGTGCTTTAAAAGACAAAATAATCTGCAAGCATCTCGTGACCGTGCAAACCAGGTAAGAATCACTTTCGCCAGTCGTCCAGACTGGGATACTCGTGACTTGCATAACCTCCCGCAAGGCTGTTACACGGCATTACACTTTCTGCTCTTTCTCCCTGCTGGTCACAATCACTCTCATTCCGGTCCACTTGCTCACTTTCCTGCCGTGATCGGCCAACATACAGGCATCACGTAATTTTCCCTCGGTCACGCTTAAAAGCTTCAACGCCTTGCATCGTCCTTGGACGATGCTTATGTGCATAGAAATTCTTCGGAGGAAACTGTTTCCCGATAATGATTGTGATTTCTCGCCGGTCACCGTCGCGAAAGGGGTGCAATTTCGCCTCGCATGCGCGAAACGATGGAAAAGAATTTTATGTACCTTAGACTCATACTAATTTTCTTTCGACAACACGTTTCATAGTTTCGTCGGCGTAAGCATGGTCATGGTGGTTTTGGTAAACAAACAATTCTGTACTTCGTCCCTCTCTATTATTGATCGTCTGCAAGGAGACACCTGATGCACAAATGCCAGGAAAAATTGAGGCAATCTATTCTGAAATTGAATGTTTAGAACCACGACGGCGGTAGCTGCAGATTTGGTAAATCATACGACGAGGCATCAAGGACTCGATCGCAAAGAAAATGTACCCTTGCGATTAGTGTATTTCAATGAAAAATATTCAAGACTTTAGCCAATTCATTTGAATTTAGCCAGTCATTTGAATAGCGCAAACTAATGTGAACGAAGTATGGTGGCACATTTGATAGAAGAAAAGTCTACCGCAATTGTAGACAGATTCGAAGTGGGTTAATTTATGCACGTATGCATTGTAACCAACAATTGCCCATATCCGGCCTGACAATGATGTGCTTCATGTCGAATGATCGTTGAATCATAATGCGGTGCAATACATATTGATTCACAAGGTGTTTTGTAACGAAAACACGGTATATATAAAAGGTTAATTACCGAGCGGAGCTGGCGTCTTCTCGATAGCAAAAGACAATAGGAAAATTTATGATGTATTTAACATCCTAATGCGTTACTGTATTAGTGAAACGACCGAGTCCCTGAAAAAAAAAAGATAAGAGATGTCTATTATATCGCAGTTTTGTGCTCACTAAAATGACGCCGCAAAACTAAATTCCACTCATTAAGTAAATGTATCGTAAGATGTTATATAGTATATAGACTTTTCATATTTTTAATTGCATATGGGATTTTCTAGGGTCTAGGGTAGAGTCAGGAGCATGTATCGCAGCACGTGTCTTCAGTACTCCATTCCACGTGTCTAACTCTGTCAAAATAACACAAAGATTAACGATTAGCTTGATCAAACATGGAAAAACACGAGAAGTAAATGTAAATATATTCACGAAGGATGACAGCTCCGTTTACAAATTGAAACTTTCGAGAAAATAATATCATACAGATTTACATCTAGCATGAGATACAAAATACTAATACTTTACCAGTACTTCGGAGGTACATATACGATACCGCTTAAGGTTCGCCTATTCCTAACATTTCAAATAATTCGAACAGAATTTATTGTAGCTTGTTCTTGTCTTTAGAATTTACTTGTACATATATGTTTAACATTTTTTAAATGTGGCCACTGCGTATACAGAAGCAGTAAACACGTGTTTTCAAACTGCTCCAATGTTAAATTGTTTAATAAATATTCGAAAAGAACCAATGATTATTAAATTATAAAAACATTATACGTATCGTATGTTTGGATATTGTCGTCAATACGAATTCTTGAATTATGCACACAAGGCATTGCGTTCCATGAGCATCGTCATGCATAACATTTTCAATTTATGTCACTACATTAACATAAGATCAACAAACAATTTACTATACGGACGTCATTTGCCGCGTAAAGTAGACCCTTCTGATTCGCCGCGCCTACCCATTGGTGCTTTGTCAAAATTTTCGTCTGAACTATTCAAATGTACTATTCAAATCAACAATAGATGACGCGGGTGTGCGGATAAATAGTTTGCAAGTGAATATTGTATTTAATATCTCGTATCTTGTGCGCAATCTATGACCTGCTTTGCATTCGGCTACGTAGTTTCAGTAGTTTCAGCGCACAGTTACACGTTTCAATAAATAATCGTGAGGAACATTCAGTTATGTATGGCCCGATGAAACTTATATTTTCTCAATATTCACGATCAATATGAAATGTCATTACGTGCCACGTCGTGCCACGCACATTCAATGGCTCGAACAACAATTTAATTACTTGTCCGGAAAAAAACCGGTTGGTATAAAAAATATGTTTGAGAAAAACAATTGTGTCTAAATGAAATATTCGAGAGCCACGATTTGAGAGCCATCCGCGAACATTTACAATAACGTCCGCAAGATGGCAAGTTGGCGGCAGTGGTTTTCGTCGTCGGCACGTCGTCGGCCCTCGTTTCTATCGTTTTCGTCGTGTCGTCCCCGTTGTTGTCCCCGTCGTCGTCCTCGTCTTTGCCGCGAGCGTTTTTCCCTTTCCTCCCGTGAAAAATATCCGATTTTCTGGTTCAATCCGACGGCGTGGTGGCAAAACGATTATCATATGGAGATTTGACAGAGGCGAGGTGGGAGATCCGTTTGCGAGCAGGCAGAAGAGTGACAGGTCACGGCGAATTTACTGAAAACGGGTGGGAAGCACCGGAGGGAAAAAAGAAGGAAAGGGCCGAAAGGAAGGAAGGAACGAAAAAGGAGGGAGAAGTTGTGGTATAATGAAGCATCGCGGGCAAGAGTAGGGCGACGGCAAGCAGCAGGAGGTGGATAGTCGGCAGGTAGCGTAAACGGAAAACGACCAGCGGTAGAGTGTACAAAAAGAAAGGGGGGGCCGTCAGTCAAGTGCGACCGCGTGCACAGCAAACTCGTGGAGATTTAACGCTACTCTTCTTCCTCTTCTTTCTTTCATTTTTGTTCCTCTATCTTTTCCTCCTGATTTTTTCCCATTATTGTTTCCCTCTTTTCTTCTGCATCTCCCAATCTGTGATACGCACTCGCGACGTAGTTGAGGAAGAAGACGCGCCGATGAAGGAAAGTAGTGACGAGCCGTCATCGTTCTTATTTGTATTTCCTTGCTTCTAACAGTCAGAAGGAAGCCTTCGCTCGTATCGAGACAACACTCCGAAAAAGAAATTTTAACGAAGACTAATCGCCGTTCATTGAAACTTGAACGCAAAGATTAACGACGAATCTCATATCTTCCTTATTCTCGTGACGAGGAACGTGCTTCTATTCTGTACCGACGATTCAAGTGACAAGACGAAAACGGGACGGTGTGAGGATTTGAAGAATCAGTGAAGCCGGTAACAACGGTGGTGCGAGACATCGGCAGAACGGAAAGAAAGATAGTTGAAAGGAAAAAAGGGAAGGAGAAGGAGCAAAGACGAGAAGCAGGTGGGTGTAGTTCTTTAACATATGCATGTATGAGCTGTGGTCCCTTCTAAATAAATGTGCGTCTACGTTTGAGGCGTGCCGGCCTGCCTTTTGAGGTTAGAACGGCCCCGTGATCGATTCGAAGCTTCGTAAAAACGAAAGGAAACGCGACCTACGTGATCCTTCCTGAAAATCCCCTTGTTTCAACCGGTGTCACGATTATTGATCGACCAGCAAACCGCTGGACATTCTTTTAATCGTTCGCCTTCCACGATTCTCGATGCAGTTCCCGGCAAAACGACCGACGAAAAAAATGCCGCCCGCTTTGAACATCCCGTTGAGTACTAAATCTTTAACATAACCTCTAATAATGGCCCCGGGCAGCGCGATTATTGTCGATAATTTTTCGCCGAGTACACGTTTCCCGTTGGGTTACGCATCATCGATATCAAAGTATAATCTTCAGTTCATGGAACATAATCATTGATAGTTGCTAATCCAACGTACAAATGATCTCCCACTCGAATCTGTACCACATAGCAAAGACAAAATGATTCGTTACGTAAATGAAAAAGAAAATACACATGTTCCAGTCGCGCACGATTAATAGCATCGAACGATTTACGCAGGGTGTAGTAGTAGATATCTCGCACGAGATCGACAGGCGAGAGTAGCGAAAATAAATTAAGCTAGCGGGTCGAGTCTGTGATTCACACGGCTATGTTTATTACGTTTAACACAATATCTGTGTCGATAGTGCACGGAGTTTCCCTTCCGATCGCGCAGTGGCAAAGAATCGAACATACATACACACGTGTGTACATATAATCGAATTGACGCAATAAAATACATTCCTGAACGTTTCTCAAATAGGTCTTTTCCATTCAGCCGAATTTGTTGATACATTCTAAACGATCTGGCAGTCGACTCGTTTCGAGTGCCGTTACATCCGGTACGCGAGCTGCCGTACGCTTACGAGAAATTAATAATTCTTTCGCACACGATCGGTGAACGTGTCAGGTTTGAAAATGATAATGCGGGGGCCATTACGTTTATTTCCGGTACAATTGGCCCTCGTTGCTCGCTGACAGCCAGCGTTGGTCAACGCTTTCTCCCTCGTCTTAAAAGCGCGCGCGACGCCTTTAATTTTAAACAGCCAAATATCTAGCGTTTGTAGAAGGAGTGAAATATTCCGAATGGCCGGGACTTGTTTCGCTGGAAATGAATATTATCGGTCCAAGTGTCGGCTACAGGTGTGCTTGCATGGCAGGAAGACCGTAGAAAGCCGTGTTTGCTGTTTCCAATTTCGTTCTGCGTATGACGTCTGTCGATCGCGTTATTTACGGATGCAAATCCCGCTGGTGCTGTGGTATGTTTCGCTGTCTGATCGACTTCTATCGATCTTCGTATGAAATGCAATAGAAACTCGAACTCGATACGTTTAAAATGAAACGCAGGCAACATTCACATTTTTTCCCTCTATACACATATGTGCAATAGTATCAACGGGGAGGGGGGGGGGGGGGAGAAAATCGTGTCAATGATTAAGAATTACTCGATCGAAGGAAAAGTCTCGACTTCGTTGCTCCCGTCGAATTTGTTCAACTTTAACAGGAATATTCCCTTGACTAGTTGACTGCGGAAGAATGGGAACATGAATGTTTCGATCGATATCCACATCGACCCGGCAGTCGACGTGTTAATCCAGCGTGAAAAATTCAGGGACCCGGATTATCCCTCAAATTGGAAATTGCATCCGCGAAGCTCTCGAGGTAGCGTCTTAAAAGAACATTCGATGGTATACGGTCGATATGTCGCGCTAATTAACTTCCCTGCTTCCCGCGCTCTACAGGTTCCGTCGTGAGCACAAAAGTCAGAATATTAGCAAGTGGGTCGACGGAACGACGGATTTATGCAAACCAGTACAGAGGTGCGTGAGGCTATTATTTTGCAACTCGATTTCGCCTCGAATCAGTCGACAAATTAGCCAAATTATCGAGTGCAATTCGACGCGCACGTTAGATAAGAACGGACAGAGCTGCTCTTTGAGTTCCGTGTTATCATTTTACTGGCATAAAAATGCCACGGTCTGTTAGAATGTCGTAGAAAAGCGACAACCGAAAGCAAATATCGTTTAAGCAACGCCGCCGGACAACATTACTTTCTCCGTTCTCAACGGATACTTACGTAACGCCTGCGTGTCACCGTCAAATTAAATAATTTCACACGATCAGCTTTATTCGTTCGCGTCACCGTCGTAACTTATTCGCCGGTGCTGAGGCATCAATTAAATTTTTAACAGCATTTTGTATTCCAAACGAGGCTGTATCTTCGTCGACCGACCTACTTTACGCCTCGAAGGCGGCACTTGCACAGAGAGTCTCTTGTAAACGAAAAATCGATGCATAGAAAAGATTGACGCCAGTCATGTTCGTCGAGAAATTGATGAATCTTACGTGATTACCGGATGGCGGTCGCGGAGGCCATATCATTGTCAGTCTGTACTCGCTTTACGCTTGCTATGTGCATATGTATATCGATAATAATCCGGAATCGTTTCGCTGAACGGAGAAGCTTATCAACTGAATTTCCTACCAGGAGCAATTACGATTTATCATGTGACAAATTTAATGGGTGACTCACACGAACGTGAATAAGTTCGGTAAACGTGGTATCGTGCGTTATCTTGCTCGTCCCATCTTTTTTTTTATCCCTCGCAACACAGCAATGTTGTCAGGTTACAAAAAGGTGCGCAAGTTTCACTGACGTGACTTTGTAAACGCACAACCCCCTCAACTTACTAGGAAACGTTTCGCTCCGGAGTAAGGGTAGTCGTCGGTCGAACGGAAGGAAAAAAAAAAAAAATCAATACCAAAATGACTGAGCGTGGTCACGACATGTACGATTGTAAATTATACGCGCTACGGGAGAAGTTTTCTGTGTACGCGCGAGTTGCGTGATGTAAGTTTCGAATATTTTTATTCGTCCTTTTCGATTTCGGGGATGCGGATTGTTACATGCGAGTTTAAAAGAAGAGAGTTTTAATTTTGCGCAATCTTCCCGCAGTCTTGTTCGAAACATGAACAAATTTGAATAACGGTATTAGCATAAACTTTTATCGGGCTCCTGTTTCTCGTATGAACGTTCTCGTTGCTCGCTTTTGCAAAAATTGGACGTTACACTGGTCGGAAGATTTTACACGTGCATATATGTATGTATGTAGATAGCCGCGATGGGGGTTTGGTGAAATGTATTATTCATCGTCTCTGCTTAACACGAGTTACATTATTTAGAATTGAATCAGCCGTGATGCATATTTATTAAGTTATTCGATACCTGAAAATTATGTTAATACTATACAATCTTAGTTAATCGAATGTTTGGTTAACGTCCATGATTCAGGACAGTGTAGCCCGTTCTCACTATTATCTACGTATTTTTTTCCTTTAATTGCTTCGAACGATTTATCTAAAGTATTTATTAACGTATCATCATAAAGTATTTGTATACATTTCTTACCGCGATTAGCAATTTGGAAGTGAAGCCGGCCACAAGTGGATATTTTTTAATGGACAGATTCTTTTTCAGCCGGCACAAACTTTGCTTGGCATGCGCGCAATAACATGATGCCCAATAAAACGTACGAGAATCGTGGTCAGACATTTTAATCTGTCTAGTGCAACGAGCGGCAGCCGTATAAAAAAATTATGCCATAGTGTAAAAAGCGAACGGGTCGTTTCACGAAACGAGCAGTTAGCCGGGTTTCTATTCACGGAGGTGCTCGTTGAAGGAGGGAATTTCATGGTCAAATCGAAAGGGGTCTATTTTCATGTGCTAAACTTTTCTTTCACGAAATGGTGGTCGACAAATCGTACATGAATCATTCGATGAATTTCCCGTAACGAATCGGGAAATTGTTATTGAGTCCTTGCTTCATAAACTGGTTTCAGCTTCCAATCGGTCAGGCATAAAGAAAACATTGCTGATTCGATCATGTACTGCGACTTTTTAACGCGTCTTTGTTTGCTTGCAGCTCTCGTCGCGTAATTTTATCCGAGTGATTTGTAACGCGAATTCGAACATTTAGAAGTAACATTCTAAGCCCCCCGTCCTTCGTTCCGCTTGTCGCAAATCGATTGGTTTTCGAGCTCTAGTACATTGGATTAGTCGAATTGGAATACAAGGGGAAAGCCGGCACGCAGAAGAATTTCAACTCTTTCGGCGGACTTTTAATACGATTTAGAAAGTATTTTATTAGCAAGGTGTGCGATATTCTTCAGGGTAACATCGAATAAATATAGTATATTGGTCGGACCTTACGAAACACTGGTCCTTCTGGCAAGCGTACCCGTAGGGGAAACATTAAATCTATTTTTCCCATACGTCCGCATCCAAAGTTACTGAATTTTAATTATTCGATTGATTGACTCCGATCGCGCCGATAGGCTTGAACTCGCCAAGCGTTCTACCCAGCGTTACTCCGCTACTGAATTTTTGTACGCTACGTAATTGATTCCGTACGGCGTATTCATTTGTATACTCGATTCGTTCGGACAGCTCCGCGAAATTTGATTTCTCCCGGCTGCATTGACCGATATAATCGCGGCAAAATGTAGCACTCGCCGTAAGCCACGTGAACGAAAAGGAGTACAAATGCAGGCAGCCGAATTTATATACACAGCTGAGTGCATCGGTGTAATCTAGTCGTGAGATTTGATCATTGTGTTACCGATCTCGTGCAATTGATCTCAACACCACGTAATCACGGGTTTAGTAACTTTCTTGCCACCATGTGCCTACTCGTGAATTCCTATGCATATCTCTATCTGTCTTGTCATTTCCCCCACCTTTTCTCCTACTTTCCCTATCTCCTTCTCTATGCGCATTCTTTTTCGCTCGTTCTCATCTGTTTCTTTAACATCGACCCTCCCTTTTTCCATTTTGGAATACCCAGAAATTTTACTGTCTTTATGTAACATCCGTAACCGGTAAAGGAAGAAGGAAAGAGAAATTTGTGCGATTCAGTAATCAAGTTACAGCAAACTCGAACCCGTTTTTGGACGAGCCGAAGTAGCTGAATCATCCAAGCATTACGATTGCCTTCTTCTGTACGTTGTTCTCGCTGTTTTCCAATTTACATTCTATAAATGCTGTCGAAAGCTATCGGTCGCAGCTTATATCCTGTGCGCGTATTATTGCTGGACTAAACACGGCCGGATCGGATGCTTGTATAATTTGGTAACACGAAACATTTCGGGTTGTCGATACCTCGAGGAGAGCAGCGTCGCGTCGATAATTTTCTATCTGGCGTGGCAACATTTTTAGCGAAACGAGTAATTTTATTGTCGTAGATCGACGCGTCGTGGCCGGATAAATTTCGCCGACGGTTCATTAAACTTCTGAATTCGATTTCGATTAGTAGACATTTCCGGCCCCTTGTTCGATATACATGCCGCTTTTATCGCGCACGTGGCGCCACGATTGATCAGCTACGCCCTGCGCTTCATTCCGTTCGAATTTTCCCCCCGATAATCCGTGCCAATTTAGCTCCTACTATTTATCTGCTTCTTTAAAATTTTCATTAAACCGATCACCCTATCGATACGCTACGCTTCCCAGCGCGAAAAACGACAGATAGGCCAAAGGCGAGACTTATTTTCCAGACAGGCTCGTTCCTCGTTTGCACTCGTCCCGAAATTCGTCGACCCGATTATACGGATGCACAGTGGATCATCGGGTATGCATTTATTCGGAAAGGTTTAATGCCTAACGCGACTTAATTCTCCTTACGTAACGAATCGATTCGCCTACTCATCGTTCTGCTTTTTTCACAAACGGAAGTTGAGTAACGCGACCTATTGTCTCGCCCAATTCTTGCCAGCAGCGTTTTAATCACGTGGCAGGGGCGATTTCCTCAATTATAAACCCGCGGTCCTTTTTACCCCTGTGTCGCGCTCAACCGAGGAACAGGAAAAGAGTGACGACAAACAGCACATTGGCAGATTCACGCGTGTCCTACGACGTTTCAACGTTTTTGCTACGCGACTTTCCGACTTTCTCGAAAGCAGCGGACGGACCGGCGGACGAGCCTGGAAATTCGTCGGAAAATCCATACGCGGCGATCCAAAAATATTTTCCGCGAAAGCCAGTTTGTACGTACGCGCGAAACACATTACGTCGGCTAAAAAAAAAAAAAAAAAAAAAAACACGTTGTCGGTTCTCTCAATTTGGTCAAATTCACGTGTCGCGTTTCCAATGAAGCTCGCGATCATGTTCACTGAGTGGAGTCTTGTTCTGGTTTCAGATTCGAGTCAAGATGACAACTATAGTGGCGGATCTGGTGGACGGGTACAAGGACCTGATGGATAACAAGTCCGGTAAGATGATTTTTTATTTTAGCAGATTAAGCAGATTCGCGGTAGTGAAGGGTAAGCTTGACTCTTGATCCGTTCCCCGAGGCCTACGACACTCAAGTGGGTCAGTCTGGTACGATCGTACTAAAGTCCGAAAACGAACGGTCTCGAAGGCGTATAAAAACGATATTACGAATATTTCGGCAAATATTCTAAATTCTCGTCAACACGGGAATGATAAGGAAGAAGCGAAGAAGCGAAATATTCGCGGACGCGCGACGAGCTTGGCTCGCGTATACGAAGTAATCCACGCTCGATTTTCCGACGCCTCTGTGAAATTCTCTATCGCCTCGTCATTAATCGTCAGCGGCGAGACACGTTGATTTCACTTCGCGCAGACAAACGTCTATCAAGTTTAGATAGCCGCGGAACGAGAAACGTTGTGGGTTGAACGGGGGGGCAGGCTAGATTCCAAGTTCGAAGGATGATTCCACGGGCGACGGGAAGATTTCGCCGGGCGAATTGTTTCGTGATCGATGAAAGCGGAGAAATGGGCAGAAATCGTTTGCTTTCGTAACACCCATTGAACGGGGACAGGAATCTCCGCTCAATTCGACGACCGACAGAGCGACACGCCGCGACGGCCGACGGCCCACAGAGGAGGCGTATTTGTCGTGAATATTTTCAAAGTGACCCCTCGCTGCTCGGAGTCATGCGTGTCAATAAAGTGCCGTAACGCCGTTTCCATCTTGTTCCCAATTTCCCTGCGAACCGCTTGAAACTCTCCAATCCCGTTCAAGCGTACGTCATTCTGGATTTCCGACCCGTTCGCTATTGGCTAAACGATAAGACGAAGAAAAGAAAAAAAAAAAAACAACAACCCAGCCGTCCATCCGCGTCAACGTTTCCCAAATCGATTCACTCGCAACGTGTGTACCGTTTTCGAAGCACAAGTCGATCGCAACACATTTCGTGGCTCTTCGACGATCCTTGCCTCCCACCCTCGATCCGCATCGATCCGTCCCTCGCGTCTCGCAACGTTGCTGAACTGCTCGGACGATCGCCTGACATACAGAGTACGTCGTATTCATACGTACGCACGGTTTTTTTTTACGTACGTTATTAGAAATGCGTGCAGTCACCTCGCTACTTTATTCATGTAGTTACAACCTCGCACCGATGACAAGTCAAATCGTAATGCGACGCTCTATTCTTTGTTCGCCGCTTCTTTCTTCGACGCCAAGAACTTGTACTCGAAATGTGCTCCGGTAGTATCAGGCGAAGGTGAAGCCTCGCGATGATAAAAGAACCTCGAGGAGTTCGTTTGGACGATTGCGTTCCTCGGCTGTGCGGCTCAGGTTTCTGCTACGCCTTCGTGAATTGATTCGTAACGAGGTCGATGGAACCGTATCAAGACTTACGACCTGTTAAGGGGCTCGAATCGACCGGCCCTTTTTTCTTTTTTTTTCTTCTTCATGTTCACGTGCCACACGGTATGTGGATTATCGATTTAATAGCGACAAGCCAGCAGGCTGTGTTTTCCCGCTAATCGTATCACGTGCAGAGCAAGAGACACCCTTGCCTGATTACACGCCGATGCTGCTGCACTATTGGAATCCGTTCTTGCATTTACATCCGATGCTCGTTCGGCTAAACGTTTACCCTGAGGCCGCGTTCACCCTGTTGCTTATAATAAGCACGCATGAACCGTCCCCGCTCTTCTCGTACAAAGGTGTCGTCTCCTCTTTGCGGCAGAAGTGTCGAAGCATTAGAACGCTACCGGGGAACGTAATAAACCGTGGTACGTGTCCGTTCCCTTTACGTACGTACCCTGTTGGGAGGCTAACGTAGAACGATCCTTGGAACATTAGTTTCGGTGGTGTTCGTTAAAGATTAGCGAAATCCCCAACGCGACAGCAAGCTAAGACAAAGTGGTACCGTCTGAGCGGAGTCGATCGCGCTGACGTCCGCATAATTCGAACCTGCTGATCTCGAATATCTAAATAGCGTCTGTCTATATCCGTCCCGATTAATTCAAGTATCTCCATTAAACGCCCCCCTACCCTGTATTTCCGGCCGCGACCCCAAAGCCACGAGTACCGAATCGACGAAAAGGAAAGTGCAAGGTCCTTTCTTCGAGAGGACTGGTAGAAAAAATTGGCTCGGCTGGCACGAGCTTGCCCAGCCATGTGCGCTCGCGTGGACGTTGGTCGAGCGGGGTGATCGTCGGTTCGGGTCATGTGAGTGCAAAGGTAATTTAGCGGAAGTTCTAGCAACCACCACCTGAGCCGGCTCACCCGCGTCTTCCAGCGGAGGGTTGAGTAAAAAGTACTCGGGAAATTTATCGAAGCTGACGAGTTGTCCTCTGGCCGGCTCAAATTTCCACGGCAGAGAATCGTTCTCTCGTTCCGTTGCCCCACTATACCTTGCTCGCTTTAAGCGAATCGCCCGTTTGTTGGTTATTGTTGCAATTCGCCGACCGTACAGGGGACGCGTCACGGTTCGAATACGGTTCGATACGAGGCCTCGTATCGCATGAAATCGGGTATTAAACATTTCCCGCGAGTGCCGGTAATTTAGAATGATAGGACTATCGGGTCTAAGCATGATTCATTCGGGCGTTAATCAAAAGAATGCCAGAATAGTTGTTCAAAATACAGTTGCCGCGATCAGGTACTATGCGCGAAGAATATAAGATGTGATCCCTTAGCGAGATTTAACTTGAACAAAAGTTGCCTGCAAAAGGTTCTGACGCGTTTCTTCCTGGCTATTCGACGACTGGACAGAAGACTGGACAGAAGCGAGTTCCCTTCGAGCGTTCGGACCCTGTTTGAAACTTCTACCCGCCCGGGGCTGAAGAATGGACGCTGCAAAGCGAGTCGTGGAATTTTTCGTAGAGACAGGCAACCGTTATTCATAACGATGCTGTTAACATTTAGAAAAATACGAATATCGTACTTATTTATTTTCAATTCCAAAGTTGTCCGACATGTACTCCATTCAATGGGTTCAAACACCAATTGCCACGGCTATTGATTTCCATGAATTTTTAAACACTTTTTCATAATTCATGATAGATTATAATTCATCCATGTACTACCGAGAAATCGTTGAACCGCGAGCATAAAACAAAACATCATTACTGTTCTACGTAAATACGAGAAAAGGGGTCGAACCGAGTAACTCCGCGAGTATCCTTCGCGTTGCGTTGCATTTGCCCGTCTGGTAATTCTGCGCGTCGAACGGCCGTCTCGCCGATGGGATTAAGAAGCAAGGAAATCGAGACGACGATACATTTTATGTAAAAGTTGCGCGGATTCGCGGTGTGAGCGTAAAAGTAACGATAAACTTCTCAGCAATCCGATGCATTCGTCTCGCGCGACGGCCGTAATTCATTCGTAAAAAAAAAAAACAAATCATTTTCGCGATAACGCAGGTTAATCGGCCACGCATAATTTCCTTGGCCGATCGGGGCAAATATCATTCCCGGCGTCCGTCCGAAATGCCTTGGACAGGTGCATACAAGGCATATTCAACCTGTCGATGAGTTGCATAACCGGCGGTGAACTGTTTAACTCGTGCACTGATTGTCCCACTTTTTCCCACCGCGTGTAATAATAATGCGTTGCGAAATCCGTCGTGTCGCATTTTGCGGACTGGTATTGTCACCTTGCTCTCTATTCCAATCGTTACGTGGCATTTCTGTACCGCGTTCGTGGACACATTTGTCCTCCCATTATTAGGAAATTGTTACGCGATGTCAATGGTCATCCAGCCGTGAACCACGAGCCGTACGAAAGGCCGCGAAGCTCACCTGTCGTCGTCGGAAATCCACGTGTCCGCGAGACGTTCAATCGATCACAATTCGTATGTCTGTTCGCCCCGTGACGAAATGGTAAAGAATAGACCCCCTCGGGTATCGTAACGTCTGGCATATCTACTCATTTTCCGTTAAATAATGGCTAGACGATTCTGCTTTACGTGCAGCAATTTGTAGTCATGCATGAACCGAGAGATCGTCGACGGGTTTCTCCATGTGAGAGACGCTTCGCCAAGAATCGTAGATATATTAAAGAGGAAGTACTTGTAGAATTGCGAGCAGTATAATAGCAGCGTTTTGGAAATGCAATTATACGTGCGAGCAGCATGTATAATTTCGAAAAGAAATATGGTCCGACGGAATGACGACGATTATTAACCATTTCTTGGTTCTAGCTACTGCGTAAAGGGTTAGAATTGATTAATCCCTACGTATCGTATAAATCGCGATCTAGTGCATATTTTTACGCCTCTTTCTAGCCACGCGTAAGGGGGCAGAATTTGCATGGATATGGATAGTGACCTCTCTCAGGCGTCTATTTCTTTAAAACTGAAAAACGTGATGCGACACTTTTAAACAAACGTACATATTTCGAACAGTGATGAAAACCAGCGTAGCAATTGTTCCGATGCAGTGCCCATTACTTTTATCGCAACGGAGAACGTGGAATGATCAGGCCGTTTCCCTCGTGCTTGTTATACCACATTTGCCCACAGCAGTGGCCATTGTTCCCTATCAGACGGTGTCCCTAATGACGCCATTGTCGTCCAAATCTGAGCTAAAGAGAGTAATTATTAAGAGGAAATAATAGTAAAAGGAAAACAGCGAATGCCGTGAAGCAAGTCGATCGAGCAATTCTACTGCGGGCTCGTTTTTCCTCGCTGTATCGATGGGATGTTTTTTTTCTCAACAACTACATAGAACGTTCGATCGACTTCCCATCAACAAAATCGAAACACTTGATACATCTGGTCCGCGGTTACAGTTTGCATAGCCGTTGCTTCCGTACCGACGTAAACAATTTTAATTTCGTTCGACACATACAAAAGTATGTACATTCGATCGACCGTTAAAGTGAAGGTGCTGGATTGCACTGTTCTCTTCTAAAAATAGCCGCGCTGCAAAGAGATTAACGGACCGGGAAGCCTTATTCTTTATTGTCGCTTAATGACAGGAAAATTGTCATAACGGGGTTTATTGTGCCGTAACGGCGACGCGTAAAGTTAAGAGGAGAAAAATAAGGGGAGGAAAACAAAAAATAGTAACGCGAAAGAGGAGGCAGAATGGTTTGCTTACTATTGGTCGGTCGTTAGAAGTGAACTAGAATGACGGTACGATAATTGAACACGACTTTAACGTTATTGTCGGTCGTCGGCGTGGAGGCGAGGCTCCACGAGGGGTAACCGCGAATTAGGGTGGACGTGGAATTCGCTTCAGAACGAAGTGCAATTCACGAGGATCACACTGTGATACGACATTGCTCGCAGCAAAATCTTTCATTTGCACGTTGGGCGTTGATTTCTAGGCGAGCGCGTCGCGAACTCCTTGACTCCGCGAACAAATAGAGCCGTGGCCCGCGTTCGTTGGTCCTTTAATTTCAAGACCGCGGTGAATCGGTGCTAACGATCCATTTCCAACAATCGCTTTCAATTAAATCGCGCTACACGCTGAGTCGAACAGCGGGGAAAGGAAGTCTAATAATAATGTCGAGGACAGGAATAATGTCGAATAATTTCTGTCACTACATTATATACTGCAAAATATACAGAATTGCTGGCCGTAAAAATATATGTCACCCTAAATGACTGTATTATGTTTCTAGATCCCAGGGTGAACCATTGGTCGATGATGAGCAGTCCTTTTCCAACGATTGCGATATGCCTGTCTTACGCTTATTTCAGCAAGGTTTTGGGGCCGAGGCTAATGGAGAATAAAAAACCATTCAGTCTACGGGAAATCCTGATATTGTACAACTTTATACAAACACTATTCTCCTCATGGATCTTTTACGAGGTTTGTCTTGCATTTGTTTTTCGTCTATCCTTTACGCGTAGAATAACACTGTATATGTATTTGCATGCATTGTATATACGTATGGGTTGTCGTGGACCCGTTGAACGAAGTATTCCAAGTTACAAAAATAAGTAAATCGCCCTTATTGTCTCGACGTTAGCTTGGTTTGAATTTTGATATGAATTGTGCGTTCGCTGTTGTGCGTATTGCGAGACTTGGTTTCGATAAGGATCTTGGCTAGAATTTTGCATGTGATTAATAACCCTGGTATGATTGGGTTTTGATTGGCTTGACCTACACTGCGACGTTTCGTGATTCGTTCTTACACAAATACCACGAGATCGTTGTTTGTTACCCTTATGCATACTTAACGCGCGTTCTTCTGCTACTGCGGCGATATAAGCGGAATTCAAATTATCGAAATCCTTCCATCGGAGCATTTGGGAAATTTGCGGACTACTGTGGCATACGAATCGGTTTAACGTTGTTCCTTCTACCGATTTTTTTCTCTCCCGGTATCTTTAAGGGATCGGTTGAGTATTGCTGTATCGCGCCAAATGCTCTAGACGACAAGGTGAGGAGTCTTTGATCAAAGTTGCACATGCTTTCCGAGTGAAACTGTTTACTATTATTTAATTCGTCCATTACCTGGCAATAACGTTTCTTATCTTGGTAGATACTGTTCAGTTGCTCTTTTAACTCTGACCAATTATGAAAACTCTGTGGGGCTGACTGTTCCTTGGCGTTTCCAGAAATTCGCGAGAGAATAAAATAAAGCAGGGTCTTTTGCCTTTGTGATGCGAGTTCGTCAGCGTTATCGCAGTTTGGCTATACACTGTCCGAGCTCGAATCGGTTACGGAGAATTCTTTGGGGATTAGACTGCATAAGAACTGTATCGGGAAATCGGGCGAGGAATTAAACGAGTCTAACATATTATCTGGTGAGTTTGGTTGAGACACGATGTTAGGATATTGAGTCGACAATAAGGCGATCACGAAGCAACGAAACTAGAGAGTTTGCTTGCCGAATACCGGTGAAGTCGTTGAACGTGCTGCCGGTTGTCTTTCGTTGCCGTGTAGACACTCTTGGACTCGTGGACCTTCGGGGTTGACACTTTTTATTTGCCGTAACAAAGGATAAGAATCCACTGGCGAAGAACACTTCGAATAAAGTTTGTTATGCATGATTTGCAACAATGTCGTGTAGGAAATAAAAAAGGTACGAGGATTGCCATGGTTATTTTGGCAGATGTGTCTTGGGAATTTCCGTGTCTCTGCGGGTACGCGACCTGCGGGCGTGAAGGGTAGAAGTCAGACGTACACACGGGTACACACGTGCGCACGAGTACGCATCCTTTCTCTCTCGTTCTGTGTCGTACAGGTGCGCGATTTCTACTCGGTTGGCCCAGAAACGCACGCGAACGATTGTTGGTCGCTGTGCCCGCGGACTCGTTCAAGTAATCCCATTCCGCCGTATCATCTATTCCGCTTAAAATAATTAATAGCCGGTCTCGGCAACTTGTTCAGAAGAATTATTACCTGTCGGCTGCGATGGGACGCTTCGTGACTTGCGTAAGCCATTCCTTCGATCGGTCAATGGAATTCATCGCGGCGATGAAAAGCTCGCGAGCGGACGAACGTTTTGCATTTTTCTTCACTTTCTACTGCCATACCGGAGCCCTGAAACACGTAGGTCGTTTGTCCGATCGAATCGGTCCGGGCAAAATATTAAACCCGCAGCTTTACTGCGATGCCCATGGCTGCTAATGATCTGGCACGATACGCGTGACAATTTCCGTTCCGCGTGTACGCGTTGCGTTGAGCTCGCGGTTTATACACGCGTGCTTATGGTGAAGGATCGATGGATATTCTAATGTGGGTCACGGGGGTAGCGCCTAATCGATCTGCCACGACGTTCAGCCGGCTCGAACAGTTCAAAAGGAACGGAATGGAATGGAATGGAACGGAATGGAACGGAACGGAACGGAACGGAACGGAACGGAACGGAACGAAAGATTCATTGAATTCGATCGCGGTCGATTCGCCGTTCCATGAAAATACGAACGCTGTTCCCGCACGTTCACGGTACATTCGGAACGTTTCGATCTTTGACGAGTGCTCAACGATGCGCGTGCGTATTTAATGAAATACCGATCGCAATTCGGTTTGCGATTAGTATGAACCGCGGCATGCCCAGTTACAGTTACTTACCTTGGAAGAGCCGTGCTCACGTATAAGCACGCCGGATTACTTTCTACTCGCATTTCGTTCGTCCGATTATTATTCGCGTGTCGACATCGTGTAACAACGGGGATTAAAAACACTCCGATGGCCAGAGAGTTCACTATCGGGACTGTCGATCGGAATCGATAGCTTGCAAAGTCGGTTCTTGCGCTAGGTACACGCATTACCTTCCTTTTTCCTTTAATAGAAACTTGGAAGGATTCTTTTTGCCGGCCCCTCTATCCGCATCGCTGTTTCTTACAGAACCCTCGTCGTTGCGAAATGGCAGCTCAATCTTTCGCCAAGTATGCCCCCAGTTTCGATAAAGATCGCCCGTCCGAATTCGGAAATTCCTTCTGAACTATTGCCGGAAGGTAGCTTCGGTGACACGCTCGACGTCCGCCCATTAGAATGGTTCGGTCTCGATGAAGTGACGTCAAGAGTCATCTTCGGACATCGAGGTTACGCCGTTGGATGCGATCAAGTGACGGCGACGTATTATTATTACGTCCAAGGAGAGAAGAAAAATGTATCCGCACGCACGTCACGATCATTTAGGGAATCATTAGTAAAAACGCAGGCTCATCGTCGTACAATCTACGCGTATGCAAATTTTAAGGACGAAGCGCGACGTGAAATTTGCAATGACCTTCCTTTGAATACGAACTTCTATTTCTACCCCCCCTCCCCTCTCCCACCGCCCCCCGCCCCTATCTTAAAAGCAGAAGCGGAATTCTTCGACGCCAATTAATCTGTAGCTTCGATTGCTCTCGCGACTTCAAGGTTCGGCACGATATTAATTTCCCATATGCGATGTTAGGTTGCGAAGTAATTTACGGTCGGATCGATAATGACTTGCTGAAGAAAAGGTACAAATCATGCGTCTGAATATATTTGAATTTTAATATACAAGGTGGCAGAAAAGCCAGGGAACATCGGCGTGTAGGGTGTAGCTGGGTTGTATCTGAACAGCTTCTTTTCCTCGACCCGAGGGTGCCGAGGGAAGCGTGCGGCAAATGTTGCATCGTCTCAATTAAGAATAACGCGGAATTATTCGTTATTCGCGAATAAGAAATACACTAATATGTCGCGCACTAGCCCTGTTCCATGCGTTTATTAATTATCCGAGTGATGAAACACTATATTCCTTATGAGGGAAATATTCCTTTTATCAGTACGTTTTCGGGTGGGCAAATTTCGTTTTAAGAAAAACGATTTGCCCGACTGACGTTAGGAGAGGCTGGTTAAACTTGCCCATTAACCTGCTTAACATTGCGCGAAACCTGACTTAGGCAACGCTCAACAGTTGACGTTCAAGATTTAACCGATCATTGAATGATATAGCGATGAATCTGATTAGATGTTTCTCCGCTCGTTCGTATAACAGGTGACTTTCCGGTAATGAGGAGCAGTAAATCGTTCTCTTGACGGGTCGTTATACAGTAATGAATCTCTGGACTTATTCATGACCGATGGAAGACGCTTGAGGGGACATATACGACATTCCACTTACCGTCGATGATGTAACCATGTTCTAACGAGATTCAAACGAAATTTGCATACGCAGCATGATATTTTTCGGGAGTATTTAGTGGCTGCTGCGAACACGATAGCGCATCGCGACCTTGGGGATGTGAAAAGATTAGACAGCTCGTATCGTCGTCTGACCAGAGGAATTGAAACGTTTCGGCGGGATCGTATCCGGATTTCATTCTTCGTTCACTGGCGCCGATAGAATTCTCCGAACGTGTCGATCGAATGTGAACTTCAAGGGTCGCGATAGCTCGGTTGAGGTGCGTCACAGCCGATTTCGACCGGCGTACCACCTCTGTACGCGATACGTGCGCCCCGCGCCGTTGTTCTGGCAGTTGTTAATTATTAAGCGCGTGACGTTCCGTTCGGGATACTAAAACGCCCCGTTTACCTGTTGTGCCTGTAAATCTTCCCGATTAAAACAATTCTCCGAATCGATTATTCGCCCCGTTTTCGCGGAAATATTCTTGGATGTCGTTCCTTGTTTGCGCCTGCGACCGGGCAGGCAATTTAGGAAGCGTATTAGCCACGCTGAACGAGCGTCGAAAGAACTTTCGTTCGTCGTCGTCGGGGAGGAGCTATTAGTACGCCGTGTAGGTTCGCGTCGGCCGTTCAGTTTTACCAATGGAGATGAGGGAGTGTGTTAGTGCAAGATACCATAACGACCGTGGACGTAGTTTTCGCGTACACGACGTCACGATTCTGTGCGACATATTATATATATCTAGCATAGGCATCCACGAAATTTGTTACGTCGATTTCAATAGATAACGCCCCCCCGTGATGCCGGCTGGTGCACATTGAAATGCAGGTAGGGAAACGTGTCTACCATTTAGACTCGCATTAAACGTCGCGAGGACTTTCGACTCTACCCAAGACTTGCTGCGCGAACGGCTGTGCCTTTTGGACAAGCGCTCGGTCGTTTCGTCAGTATTGCAACGCTAACGTAATTAAGTTTGCTAGGAAACTCTACTAAGTAGTATGTATATACGTTCCAGCCCATCGCGTAACACGCGAAGATCGGCGTGTTTTTCGACCTCCGAGTGACTGCAAACCGGCTGCAATGCCAGCGATATACATTTCTCTTCCTTTCCAAGCAGACACATCTTTCCACCCGAGGCGCCCCGAAAATCTAGCGGATACGTATAACATTTGCCGAGATGCGCACGGAACGACGAGGTCGATACGTACGACGAACCGGTCCCGAAACGAAATACACAGGAAAGTGGATCAACGTGGCTACCGAAGCTCTAATCGGATTCGTCAAAACCGTGGCCAAAAATTGTCACACCGTGCTACGTGCATGCACACGGTGTTTGACGCGAAATCGCACCGGGCAGCCTTGACACACAAATCTTTCGACCATACGTGCGACGTGTTCTCGTTAGCGAACGACCCACGCAACTGTGCTCGAGCTTTTCTAACTTCGCTTAACACGGTCAAGTTTAACGGAATGCCGTGTTCTGGCTGTGATGATACGGATCGCATCGGATCGCACGAATCGGATGTCGTGCGACAACCGACCGAGACCGGACGATGGAAATCGTTGCGAAATATCTCGATGAAAGGTGGAAAAGTTTTGCCGCGATGCAGAGAGAGAAGGCGGCCTTTGTCCGTGTATACTTCTTCGAGACGGAGTTAACTAAAATAATCCGAGGAAGTCTGATTTCGTTAAGTGGCGCGATTGGCTGGCAGTACACGCTTTTTCTTTCAAACGCGTATGATGAATCGTAGATTTACGTGTATCACGCAAACTTCAGCTGCGAGTTCCGCGAAGTTTGAAATTGCGTGCCCCCTCAAAGTGCAACTTGAAGTAGATAAACGCTTTTTGTTCGCTCCGCAATAACTGAGTTCATCGTCGCAACTGTCTCGGCAACGTGTCAATTAACGACGGCGCCATATTATTTTGCGTAACTACTAAATTCGCTCCTGGTGCGATAAACTCGTGGCAATTGTTCCGAACGGTTATCATTCGCCCGAAGGTAACTAGTATTTGTTCAATTTCGTATCAACGATTCGACGAAACAAGAATGCGTTTCGCGTACGGGTCTTGCGCTCTATAAGAAAGTGAAGAAAGGGGTAACGCAGAATGCTACCCGTGAGGGTAGTTTCAGCGTCAGTGACCCGCCCACAGATGCACAGAATCATTTCAACCGATGTTTGCAACAGCCTTATACGCTCGTGATTAATTCATATTCTGCTGGCAGTTAACGGCGCAACAGCTAACTACGATTCCAGAGTGTTCTGTATCGGACAACCCCAGGCATCTTACCTTTACCCCATTACCATGCCAAAACAGCTATGCTTTTTTCTTCGAGAAGCAACAAATTACTAGTGGAAATTTTTTAGATTCGTGTAATTTTCAACAAATTACTTGTCCAAACGTGTACAATTATCGTTCGATGATGAGGCGTTTACCTGGTCGCATGGACAGGCCTTTTTTGACGGCAATTTAAACTCTAACGCGTGCAACTTTAAATTGCTTTCCGAGTGTCGCATATATATGTAAATTAAGTCCGTTGCAACATTGTGCACGTTTTCTTGGCGAACTGTACGGTTATTTTCGAGTTATTCCGCGACACGTGAGGAGTCCTTCATGGATTCAATATGCTGCCGGCCACTTAGCCAATCGTCGCGACACCGGGACCGCCTCATCAGATTTCGTTTCCGTGACATGCTACACGCGCGCATACTCGCGTGGATACACTGCCTCCGCGAGTTCAGAAGTACCCTCCGCAATTAACACGTTCCATGCTCTTGGGCATCCAATGGCCCCGTCAGGTGGCGAATGCAAAACCCTCAGCTTGCATGTAAGGATGGTCGGCGATGCACAGCGGTGACGCTTGTATTAATTATTCGAACGATTCAGATACGTTGCCTCTTGTAGCAGAGTGCACGAAATACGTTTATTACAATTATGTCCCGTTTAAATGTTTATTCGTATAATGGCTGCGACTACATATCCTTGAAACAAAAACAAATCCGAGAGTATTAGGAATTTTTAATCATTTCTACCCTTTTCTGGTTATATACGTCAATGCTAGTTCTCGGTCTCAAAATCCGACGATAAATGCTTAATGACCACTCGGACGCGACGGAAAACGCAAGGTTCGATAAGCACACGGGCGAACATTAATCGCGGTGCCGTTCGCGCATGCGAATCAATCGCGTTACTAAAATCACACGCGGCCCGGTCTTCCGGTAAAATTTGCGAAAATACGGCCAACCAACGAAAGAAACTGCGCCCTCATTGTTCGTGATTCTCGAAGGAGCGCGGGCTTTCAGAATTTGAAACAGTGGCGGAGTCGTCTTGCGAGAGAAATACAACCGAGGGGCCCTTTTGTTTCCCCGGCTTTTCCGGCTTCTTGATCGAACCAAGCGAGGGGGGGATGGGTTCAGAGTTTCTCCGTGAAAAGCGAGCGAGCGATCGCGCTCTATGTGCCGATTGTCGTCGTCGTCTCTCAATGAATGCACCCCTTTTATTGTCCTCACTTGCCGTCGTTTTCTTGTTTCAGTACTTGATGAGTGGCTGGGCGAAAGGATACAGTTTCCGGTGCCAACCGGTTGACTACTCGAACAACCCGCTGGCGCTACGAATGGCGAACACATGTTGGTGGTATTACATCAGCAAGTTCACAGAGTTCTTTGATACCGTAAGTATCCACCCGCTGTTTCTTTAATTGCCCGATAATAAGATGCCAATGGTTGTTCAACCTTGCCCGATTCAGCGCTACTATTATAGTGTAAAGCCGCTTGCCTACAGTTGCACTTAGGCTGTACTCCAGGATCTATCGTGTCTTGCACTTAGACTGTCTTGTACTCTAGGATCTCTCGTGCATATCGAGCCAACGATTGTTCCTACAGTTGCTCTTTAAAGGGTGCCGTATTCTCCCTATGTTCAAATCGAGCGTTCGATACTTTTTGACTCGGCGAAAGCGCAGAAATTGTTACCACTATTCGCTTATATTACTCACCTTGGAGAGTGTACCGCGCGCAGGTGTTTGCAACAAGTACTTATTAGGCAAACGCCCCGAGAGACGAAAATCTAGAGGCACGATAAGGTCCTCGTGTTTAACCGGCTTTCACGGGGGTAGTGGCCTTGGGTAGCGTATTTCTTTTGCTTTCTGTTGCGCCAAAATGAGATTGCCCGGCGTTTGTGTAAGTCTTCGTAGATTTAAGTCGAGGCTGGGTGCGGATAAAAATTAGCCTTGCCGTAGACTTGCATTTTTTTCCACAGATAATCGGTAACACGAGCCTCCGCTACAATTCTGTTCGTCTGAGAAGACTCTTGCTATGATTTTGCCCATCGATGAAACATTCGATGAAAAGTGGAAACGATGTGTTATCATAAATTACATGACGCTGTTACGCATTTCCAGCTCTTTTTCATTCTGAGGAAGAAGAATCAGCACGTGTCGACGCTTCACGTCATCCACCATGGGATAATGCCGTTTTCGGTTTGGATGGGCTTAAAGTTCGCGCCCGGTGGCCACAGCACATTCTTCGCCCTTCTGAACACTTTCGTTCACATAATAATGTACTTCTATTATATGGTGGCCGCGATGGGCCCCGAATATCAGAAATACATATGGTGGAAGAAGTACCTGACTACGTTCCAAATGGTAAGCTAGCATAGAAACGGCAATCACTTATTTCCGCATCCTCCGCCGGTCAAATTGTAATTCCGTAATATCTTTCTTTCAGGTACAATTTGTGATGATTATGAGCCATCAGTTCCAGCTGCTCTTCACCGAGTGTGATTACCCCCGCGGCTTTATGATCTGGATCGGTTTGCACGGCGTGCTGTTCTTAGGTCTCTTTTCGGACTTTTACAAAGCGAAGTACGGTATGAAAACGAAGAAGCCAGTGAACAGAAGATTACAGAACGGCTCGACCGGACTTTGCATGCCTGTCCTCGAGGACTCGGCGCCGCGGCAAAACGGGGTATCGTCGTACGCGACGATCTACAACAAGGAATACAACAGCTGTTACAGCAACGGGACCAACAACGGTTACGTTGCCAACAACAATATGGAGAAGAAGCTCGTTTAGGACATTCTAGTTTCGGTAAAAGCTCGTAAACAAGGGTTGGGACATCAAATCACACATCAGATATAACCCACTGAGGATCGTGCAGCGACTCTGTACACAACATGTATACAAAGATCAGACACAATACAACGGGACACGAGTCATCACACACATACACGCATTTATGTACACACATAACACACACATTACAGACGTGCAAGCGCCGTTTGCCGTTAATCGTTAATCGTTAATCGACTTGATTGAAGTAGTAACCGCGCCCGGGAGCACAGGGAGAAGCCTCCTTCGACGCGGCCACTCGCAAGAATAAACTATACTAGTTTGTAATTCGCCGCGGAGTCTGTGTTCAAGTAGACGCGTAAAGTCGTCGACGAGGGATCTGCCGCACGCACGTTCGATTACCCCATTAATGCTTTAAATTATTTCATATATTAATTGTATCAACGAGCTGGCGATTACGTTTATCGTGCGGGTTAATCTATCAGGTTTACACCTAAGGACTATTACCGATAATATATTATTAAATAAGGAATGGGTTCTTCTGCACGTATTGTTGTGTATATGTATTAATTATATTATAGTCGCATCCGCAACCGGATTGGGGACGAATTCGTGACGGTCATTGGTTCGTCGATGGCTTTGCGAATGAAAGCGAAAAAGTAAACGAGATGATCGACCGAGGAATGCGAAGAGACCAGGGGAAACAAGATTAAAACGCGCACACGACGAGTAAATGAATAATCGATCCTCATCGGAACATTCTGTTTTCCGGACGCCGAGAGACTTTTATTGCGTGCGTTATGTATGCGTGAGTGAGTGTGATCGTTTGTTAGTTGTATGTGATTAAGAGGCATTTCTCTATGGAGGGGCACGCCGAAACGATCCCCATTATCATATTCCCTTATCATCGTCCGACTCTGTCTCTCTATTGCCCCGATTGTGTTCAAAAGCTTTGGTGTTCGTCGTAGAAATAAGGATCTGTCGGTTCGAGTTCAAGGAGTATCCGTTACAGCTCCTTCCTCTCGAAGCTTGATTCTATTTCTCTATTTCTACCCCCGCCTTCGAATAGATCTCATCGAATTTCTCCACACGGCAAAATCGTTTCAACATTTCGTACAGCGAGTGCTACACTCGCGACGCGAAAAACGTGTAGCTTTTCCTTTGCAATAAAGTCTGTCAAGGATACGTATGCTGTCGATTCAGAATCAAGCTTCCGGCGAGGTATCGAAATTCTCTCGACGAAATATATCTCTTATTCACCATTCGAACCGGTCAAATTTGGGGAAGATTAAGCCGAATGCCAATTGTTCGAATATATGTATATGTTATAAGCGCATAGAGGGAAAGAGGAAACACGTTTACCTAGGAATCACATAAAATCTCTGGTTAAGGTTACAAACTTTTGTACTCATCCTAATCACAGAAAGGTTTTTATTTATGACCGCACAGAAATAAAACATTCTGAGGAAAAAGAAAAAAAAAAACAATTCGATCCTATAAATTTGATGTTGTATATTTTTACAAGCAAGTAGATCGATCGCATAATAAAGGGAACGTTGACGTTAATGGTGTCAAAGACGTGCTTTCTTGTGAAAGTATTCATGTACGAAAATTTATTACGCCAAGTTTTAATAACTTATTAGAGAAATATTTGACAGATGATTTATAATAAAAGAACTGAGAAAATGACGTGGACAAGACTGTTAATATTGTCGTGACAACGTATACATATACATATATATATATATATATATATATAGTTTCCAAATATAGTTTCCGTACTTCGAAAGACAAAGTTCTTTTTTCTTCTTGGTGCACTAGCTTCTAGTAATATACATACAAGAACGTTTTTCTTTTTCATCGTCGGATCGCCAAGGATCTATTCAGTCCTTGTTACTCGTTCCAAAGTATGCAGGAATTGATATTCGAATTACGATTTAGCGAATAATTTTGTACCCTGAACGTTCAAAACGTTACGCCTGTGCCGGATCTCTTCCGTTCGCAAAAACGTATTATCCCTAGCTACCAGTCAAATCGATCTTACGTTGTAAATTAAATATAAAACGGGGTTGAAGTCGGTCGTACTTTTTTCGCATTTCAAATACATGTAAACTCGTAACGCGTAGCTTCTGTTCAAAACGCACATATGCCCAATAACGATACATAATTGTGCATGTTTCATTTCGCTATATCGTTCGCACCGATACACAACATCACAAATGCAATGTATAATCGCGTTTTCCCCTTTCACTATTACGTTATGCGACGAAGCTGTAAAAACATCGTTGCATAGAAAATAAAGCATTTTCGTATCTGTTGAAATCCCGCAAGGAATAGTACGTTGCGTTCTGGAAAACGAGGAAAAGCAGGTAAATAATACTGTCGATCCGATTCGTGTCTGTCAATGAGGACAATAAGCGGCGTCGACGTCGAGACACGACGGCAGTCCGTAATGTTCTATCAACGTATTTGTACAAAGGTGCCATTTGTTATTACGATTCGGGTATTCGTCGCAATCGAACATTCAAGCATGTTCTCCGTGTTCCTTTCGATTAAACGCAGTAGAAATGAAGGGAGTGCGAAAACAAAAAGAAAGAGCTGCTTTTCAATGAACAAAAAAATTTCATATTTTTCTAAAATGAACACCTACGATTATATTTATGCCAAGCCGTGCACTTTTCTAACAGAAATTTCAATGATAGGTCTAGCGTTAGGACTTTTCGACGGAATGCCTCGGACATTCTTGGACCTTTCACGACCAGAACTTTTTTGCTATTCGTGACGATCGAGGTTGTTAAGCGGGCTTGATGGTCTTTGGGAAATGAATCTGAACGGTTTTTGCTCACGTTAAAACTTCGGATTCTTAATCTTGCCAGCGGTGATTCATAGTACATTAAGAACTTTGGAATTCATCTCCAAAAGATCATTACAAAAACTCTTGAATGCTATTAAATGCAATATGTCTTCGTGCTACAGTGGATCCTATTACCTTGATTCGAACGCAGTGCAATGGTCAAGGAAAGGAAAAATTTGAATCCCCAGTACATGAATATATTTCTTCTTTTCCGTGTTGCAACGCGACATTCATCGTCTAGACTCTAGACGTTCAATGCGGAACGAATTGAATTGTTCCGTTTTGGTACCGGCAAATTTTTCATTTCTCCGCGTAAGTACCGACGCATGGCAAAATGTAGGCTTACGAACGAATAATTGACTTTTCTAGAGGAAAGAGGGGAGCTTGCACGCGCGTGAATACGTAAGTCAACATTGTCGATTGTCTTTCACGTTTGAAGGAAAAAAAAAAAAGAAGAAAAAATTGTTTAGTCATGCGAAGGGTGTCAAAAACAAAGTTCACACGAAGTCGAGTTGACAAGAGCACACACATCGTCATGTACCTACCTAATGTTACGAACTCTGTAATGATTATTGATTCTCATTATATTTTTGTACATAATTGGGATGAAATTGCACGAGAATAAAGTGAATTTAAAAGGAGTGAGTTGCCTTCAGCCATGAACACAGGGAAATCGAGTGTCTTTTTATTTCTTAACTGACACACCCCTTCAAAACGATTCACATTATTAATTATTAACGTGCTGTTGCTCAATAAATATGTACAGCGAATGATTTATGCTTTAACGATTTACGTTAATGAACATTCTGCTTGCCTCGGAGGTGGAATGTTCGGAATTATGTAGACTATGTAAATAGGGGTCTCATTATCAGGCTTGGAAATTAAATGAGAAATGATTACGCGCTGAATACTTAACATTTACGTAGTTCATGTTTACAATGACGATATTTTGAAGACCTATTGACACAGGGATTTCATTAGCAATCCATCCCACGTTTTGCCCCGAGCTCAATTTTTGAGACAGGAAGCTTGTACAATGCGAATCGATCTTTCGAGGCTAGGAATTATGTTAATAATTCCAGTCTCATTATGCGCGGTAACGTTTTTCATTTCAAGCTACAACGATTGATCGTTGAACTACTACTACTATCGAGGATGTCCTTCAAATCTTAAAACAGTAATTTATCCGTTCGCGGATAAAGATTGTTACTCCAGGTATATGGTGCACTGTGTTAATTTGTTCACGCTTCATAATGAAATATATGTCCCTTATAGTAAAAAATACGAATACATTATATCGTTAAAATTTGATCAGCTTAGGGTCATGAATTTCAATCTTACATCTCTATCTATTCAGTTGTACCCATAGATTATAACCAGTTGTCGAGAATACTATGATTAATACTTTGATACTTTTAAAATTCATAAAAGCTTGAAACCGTTCGATATTTTCTATCATCTGATTAATTCGACGATGGTTGCATCATCGGTCTTGATTGAATGAAATTTCTTGTATAATCGAATTATCGATTAACGTGTAAGGAATGAAACAATACTATGTATAGAACATACGAATTTAAGCACCACATCGGGTACATGATAAGGTATGCTTTTATCTGATAAATTCTCCCATTTACAAATATACACTGTTAATTAGGATTCCAGTATTTTTTGTTTTAGAGAAGAGTGAACCTACGCGTAAACCAATTAAATAATCAGGCTGACCTAAGGAAAGCTATGCGGCAAGATGAGACAAAGAATCACAGGTAACGCATAGTTACGTATCCCGAGACTTTTCTATCAGACGAAAACATGATTCGAAAACATAGTTTACAATACCGAGAATGTTCCAAAAAAGGATCTGTTCGCATTGACGTTTAAATAAGAGTATAATTTACCAGAGTAAACCATCGTACGCGGAAATTATATTATTGTATCGCAATAACAATAATAATAAAGTAATTGCATAGATATATCGCCACGAGAGCAACGTTAAACGTAAAATATGAAGGAAAGCATTAAGATCGTTACTTATCGACCTATCTTCGCAGTTACGTAATGGCATAAAATTTCAAACCCGCTTGTAGCTCCACCGAGTGCGCGCGCGCAAATTACAAAGTTTACAAGCACCAACATCACTGGCGCCATAATTGATCCGTCCAGTTGTCGGTATCTCTGAAACGACACATCGTTAACACATTTATTCCACGTGAAATTGATCAGCTGTTCGAGTATTGTGAGTTTACTCGTTTGGGTGCCGTTACCGACGGCTACGGGCCTGCCGCTGAATCTCGGCGCAACGCCGAGGCACATAGTGCATCACGGGACGTCTCGGGAACACGAGAAAGATACGCAACGATTTCGCGGCATGACGGCGATGATAACGTGGTGGCATCGTGGGCACGCGGTGCAAATGTAGCACGTAATACACACCGAGGACAGGGGAAGAATCGTCGAGCAAGATCGAGAATCTCCGTCGAGCCCCGCCCTATGTATATTTTTAACCGGATCTATCGAAAGTCTGGCCGGTGTGGCACACTGTTCGTTCGGGCAAGTGTGCTTTCTCTGTGAACGTTCAGGAAGGAAGAAAAGAAGAGGCCGGAAGGACGCGAAGGAGGGACAGGACACGCACAAGTGGCGCAACAAGTGTGGAAGTCTGCATCTCGTTCCGACTGCACGGCACCGGTGAGTAACTTCGATCAGCTGATCATTCAATATTCGTGGCGCGGCGTTCGAGTCTCGGGACACCATGATCTAGAGACATGTGTCGCGTCTCTTGGAATCGATGCTGCGCGGCAGCTTGGTGCCGCGGAACCAAGCTCCCAGCGATAGGCAACCAGATTGACATTCACAATTACAGGGTCTACAATACATAGGTTGCTCCGGCCCGCTGGTCGGTCAGATACACGTGGTCGGGCGCGTGCTTTTGACTTTCGGTAGAACTAGATATTATGTATTTATGAATATATGTATACGAGCTAGGAGTGCGTTTACGTAATTTAATTTCATCGACAATTCTACCGTTACTGCGTCAACGTAGTTCACTCGACGATGGGAAAAATACATCAGCATATTTTATACTTAATGTAGCTAGAAAAGTAGGCCACATACTTTTTATTGAATATTCGATTGATTGAACTTTGGCGACCTACGACTTCGTTAACCCCGAAATAATATTAAGATTCGATTGACGTACACATTTTTTCTGAGAAACTGCTTCATTGTGCCACCGCGCATAATTTAGTTTTTTTTAATTTATTTAATTTACTTTATTAATTTCAGACTTGATCTGTCTGGTAATAAAAGCATTGGTCAGTAAATTAATTGTCGTTACTTGCTGACTGCCTAATTGCGGCGTTGATATGTACATTATAAATCGACCGAAGTCATATTCTTTGCCTACGCGGGCAATTAATCGATTTTTTACTTTCATAAACACGGTCTACGATTCATGTGAAGTTGAAAATTATGAATGCATAATCTACTTTGGCAGACAAAAAAAGTTATGGAATGTACTGAACCAGTGAGATTATTGCGCGAAACTTTGGAACCTGACGACTCGATGCCGCGCGTGTGCTCGTGTGTCGTAAATCGTTAGGAAAATCGAAAGAGGGAAAGTCGATAAACCGTAGAATGGTATTGACCAATTTCGTGACAATAGAAGACATTTCGACATTTTATACAGCCGAAAGTGACACGAAATCTACGAGGCACGCCGATTCCAGACACAATTGTGTAATTGTCGCTTTGAACGTATTTATGGTCCATGCTTTCAACAAAATTGCGCGAATTTATTCATTGCACGACGATAGAAACATTGTTTGGGAACCCGATGAAAGGTGAAAATAATATTGATATGATATTATCATTATTAATCTCGAGGTATCGCAAGGAATTTGAAGTTATCGTACCACCAGCCGACTAGAGCATCGAAGAGTTTTACAGCCGTTACGATGCATTTAAGTCCCACTGCTCCCAGTTTCGTTGATTACGGAATCGAATGATAATTAGGGCAGCAACGCATTCAATGGAAATTTGCTGGAAAGATTGTTGCTTACGTCATACGATCTGATACGCAGCCAGAAAAAATGTATCGAAATTTACAAAAAAATTATAACACATAATTGTGACGCACATGCCTAGCTCATGCTCGTGAAACACGTTGATCTCGTCCGCTGCCAGTCGGTGCTACGTCTCGTTCTTGTGAGCATTCCACTCGCGTAGCTGCAGATGTTTCCCCATGGCAAGGCCATCGGGGTACTCTTCTTACCTCGGAACAGAGAACCACGAGAATCTCTTTTTTCTACTTGGTTTCTCCCTTTTCCCTCCAACTACTACTACTTTATACTCAACCGGCTAGCGGAAAAGCATGAACGCACGGGTAATGTATGTTTCGTCGAGCCGAGAATTCCGCTCGTCTCTAATCAACTTGCGTCTTAAAACACGATGCAATACATGTGTTACTCGAGTCGTATTTTCCATTGCGATTACGTTTTTGCATTTCTTACTAAAAAGAGTCTTGAAATTGATTCGGGATGAAAATCTGCATAATAACATCCGAACGATCTCCGAGTGTATCTCATCGACTAATTGCACGGCCGTAGAACGATCATTTCGATGCTATGTAATTCCTGTCGGCGCCGAAACTTTCTCTCGCGGACTTCGGTGGCCCGGCCCAACGAGAAATTGTACTACTACCGCCTATGCCCCTGCGCGAACTCTTTCCGCGTAGGTAGCCCGAGCCAGCCAGAGGAAGAATTGAGATTCTCGTACGTTATAAACTGTTCTCTTTTCCAGCAACGATCGCGCTGCTCCATCGCGACGAAGCTTCCCAACCGGGCCTATCGTGCAACGATACGCGCATCAATTTCGACGATACCGATGAACATCGGGGCTCGACAGTGCATTTCCACGTTAAGCTTTAGAAAAAAGTTTCACCGTACAATCTATACGTACTCGGCTTGCCAGAAGGAAAGAAGGAAAAAGAAAAGAAGAGTTGCGAAAAATAATGTAGGTCAGGAGGCCTCGAGGTCCGTTCCATCAGCTGCTGAAAAACGGGACACAATGTCGAGCATACGGAATAGCATTAATCACGATTCACAAACGGTACCAATCGCTCCATTAAAGCCGCCAGTCTGGAAAGGACATCGTAGGCACGTTTCTATCGTTGTGCAACGAACTATGTATTGACGCTCACGCTCGATTTTCTGTGTCTCGAACTCGACGGAACAGTAGTAGGCCAAGGGCAACATTCGTTTCGTGCACCCGCGAGCTTTGTTATCGGTCGATCGGCAAAAGGTACCGCAGCAGGGGATCGTCGTTTCGACTCGGATGCGCGAAGCGAAATCGCGTCGCTGTACACGCGATTGGCTACCCAAACGATCGGAATCGGGTGTCGACAATTCGTGGGATTCGATATCGTCGTTCGGGAACTCAAATGATCGGTCGTTGCCCTGCGATTATTCTGCGGTTCGAAAGCTACCAGCTATGGGACTCCATCGCGATCAGCTGTGCGCGACTGACTCAATGTTGTCGCTTACATAAGCTGCCCGAATTAAGTAGAATTGTGTCGGATTAGTATGCCATGTGGAAAACGCGTCAACTCCTCCCGAATTCTTCTCCCACCGGCGAATTAAGCCGCGTGCGATGACCATGCGTTGGCTCTAGCACCGTGACGGGATATCGCCTCGAGATTTCTGGAAGTGCTTTCATCGGTGTATGTGTACGGCGTGCTTAGATTTGAAGAATGCAAATATGGGCGAAGAGAACAAGGGTGGTGCATATAGTTGAATGATTTAACAAGTATTCGGCGTTTAGTTGCTCGAATGCACGCATGTCCAACAATTTACCTACTCGCTCACTTTCTGCATGGCGTTGCGTGGTTTAAAGTAATGGTACGGGATAAGAATGGTGTTTCGAGGGCCCCGATTAAGATCATTTTCATCTTAGATAAATTTCGTTAAACGATAACCGTCCGCTTTGATATATATATATATATATATATATATATATATATATATATATATATATATATATATATGTCACTTGAAAACACTTTTTATCAGGGGCGGAATTTACGCCACGGTTATTCAAAGGACAGATTTATGCGAGGAAAAGCCGGGACACCTCGACTAATCTTACAGGATTTTGTACTGTAATGTGTCTTACAACCGAAGATCGCGAATTATTTTCGCGCATATTTCCGATCTATTCGAATCTAGCCTTCGGGAAATTGAGGCAATCGAGCGTTGTCGTGTGACGTATTTCAGCTTCACTTTCGTTGAATTAACCGTTCGAAACGTGTCTCGCCTTTTTTCTAAACGAACGCGGCAACGAAAGGTTCGTCCCTGATTTCGTGCAAATATCGAGATTAAAATATAACGCGTTCACATAATCGGAATAAGCAGCTTTGAAAATTCATCACTCGCGTGATTCCACGGGATTGTTCGGCGGCGCGATAATGAAAACAATTCCAGTAATAGATTCTCGTATTGAATATTAGATGTCCCCTGCATATCGAAGTAGATTCACGTGGGATCCGGGTGGACACTCTACTATTCACTATCGCGTGCAAATTATTTCTTTAATCATGTGAAATGAAGAACAATGGATTCTTATCCTGTTCGTATAAGAGATCCTCCTCAAATTCTAAATATGTATGTCACGCTTAATATTCCCGCGATACAAACGGTTAGTCGATGAAAGTCTTATGAATTTCCGGCAGCCAACGGCCTCAAATAAACTGATAATCCATAATTCTTCTAGGAATCTGGGAAGACGAAATAGAGAATTTCAGCGGGACAGGTTAATTAGTGAACATATTAGAGTACGCAGGTGCCGATCCAAACCGGCGTCGCAATTCACTTCGTGTCGCAATATTGTTAAACGTTTGAGAGCGTTCGACGACGATGGTAGCGCAGAAAAGGACCATTAAACGCGTCGGTGACGTATATTGAGATTCAACATCTCCGCCGTCTGATTCAGTGTAACCTTGAACTTATCAACGAACCTTCGAGCCAACCAACTCCGGTTCCGTTTCATGCAAATACAAACTCACAGGATCGACGAATATATTCCTGCAGCAGACGATGACAGAAACAGTCCCACGGTCAATCACTCCGTGTCCTCTCGGGCATGCGTATCCCTCGTGTCGCTTCAAACCGTCGACGTTTAATCGAAAGTTCATTTTCTAGGGGACGCGCGATTCTTTCGTTCATCGAATCGATCAATCGCGGCCGCGTCCAAAGATCGACCGACGGATTTTCGAGTACAGTTTACCGGGACCGGCGATCTTTGCTCGTCTAAATAATCCCGAGGCGCACTGTTGTACCAAAACTGACGTAAGCGCCGACGAAATTGCGTCACCGTCCAAAAGCGTTCTCCTCGTTGCGAAAGATCGCGGTACCTATCCGCTGGATTTGGCCAATGGACAAAACCGTCCGACACCGGCCACGTTTCCCTAATGATCAGATTCAGGACGATCCGTCGAAGGCACGGCCCGCTCCGTCGCAACTTGGGAACTCCTCGAGTCGAATGGCGAACCAATTGTGCAAGACCACGCTGGAGAAATACATTTTTAGATGGGTCCGACGGCGGGTCCAAATGCAGCGCGATTTTGCGTAAACGGGCCAGCCCTGGGTGTCGCCAGAAATAAATATCTTCTGCAGGAGGGAAGAACAAAGTAATAGGTACGTGTAGGTGAAAGAATAGGGGGACCTGGATTGTATACATGTTTATACAATGAGTACGAATTAAATCGTACATAGCATTATATATATATATATATTCATATTGTTTTGACAAAATATCCATTTGAAACGTCTAATAAGTTTGGACATGTTTCAGGTAGAACAGGGCAAACTAAAGTAGGTGGTTGTGTCCTATATTTACCTGCCTTGAATCACCATCAGGCTCGAAAAGATAGAATACCGTTGAGCGAGATTAAGCACGCTCCATTCGGATGCATTTCGAATCAATGACAATTTATGCCATCAATATATTAATCGCGTCAGCGACTGTGATGTTTTAAATATTCCTGTACTTGCGACACGGTACGTTTTTTTGTTTTGTTTTTGGAGTAAAATTGTCCACGATACCACGCGAGATTGCAAATCGTACAGTAGATTCAGAACGGAACGTAGAAATAGTTACGTTTTTACGTTCTGTTTAGAAAAACCGCAGCAAACAGCGTTTCATAAATTAAACGTGAAGCAGCGACTGCTCTAGCCGGGCCGTATAGTTTCGAACATTCTCGACGGTACCTAGCCAGCTTGGCGACAGAAAGTCTCGCTAGAAGATAGAGAACGGCAATTGTAGATAAAAAAAACACAAGCCTGACTTTATATTCTATTGAAGTATCTTATCAACGGGGGCCACAAATTTTCTTGACAAACAAAAAGATTGCATCGCAGTATTTTCAAAGCTGCGGCACGAAGCTGATCGCACTAATTTGCAAACACTTTTCGATACAACGTATATCGTAATAACATAAGCGATGTAATGTGGCATTAATATCATGCTCATTTTAATATTAAAACCGAGCTGTCGAAAATTATAAACGCGCATGAAATGTGGTTCTGGTTGTCACATCATACGGGGCAACAAAACGACAAAACGAATCGAATGGCGAAACATTATATATTCTAGGTAGTAAAGAGTGTTTCGAACCAGGAAACATGCAAATTCGGTAAACCGCTAAAGTCCTCGGTTAGAATCCCAATTAGCATAGAAATATTGGCAAACGGAATTTGCGCAGGTATCAAATTTCAATAGACACCGGCAAAAGATAAATCGTACTTATTCGTATTTCGCGCGAGTTCAACTAAAGATCGTATTTCCTATTTCAACTGTCCGGACCAGTGGTCCTTTCTCGAAATCGCGAAACACTTTTGATTTTCAGATGAACTTGCGGAGAACCAAAATCACTGAATCCTTGCTAGAAAAGCATGCACGAACATATCTAATGTCAAAAATGACGCAATTAAAAATTGCGCGGCCCTAAGGAAAGGGGACGTCAATTATTTGAAATATTATATCATAGCATCGCGGAACTAGATAATTTCCGAGGATCATCGGTTAAGAACCACTGGCCTAGGCGCGTCCTTTTTGTCAGGCACCCAGGGACAAGCGAATAATCAATCATGCTCTTGACCCTTTAGTACTCATTTCCCGCAAAATAGAATATTTGCAACTATGTTTCTTCATCGACATTCTCTTCCGGTCGCCAGTTGTGGTTGTTATATAAGTCTCATCATACAGTTAACTAGTTTCCTGTTTTCGCAGTAGAACAATTAAAGGTGATAAAGTCCTGAAAGTATTGCATACGGTAAAAGGAATATTTCTTCGTTCCAACTTGATCATACATGGAAAAACGCGTTTAATTACTGCAGTTAGGAAGATTTATTCTTGACGTTTTTGTTTTCTTGCATCCAATTTTGCGTCACCCTGTGCGTGCGAGCGCACTTGCATTCAAATTACGGAAAATCAACGAAGAGACGACAGAACCGTGTCATTGATAAATAATATCTCGTTATATTTTTCCACTACCTGCATTCACATTTTTCATAGTAGGTGATAGGAAAAACAGATCGCAAACACCGCAGTTGAAGATTCATCGTTTGACGTGTCTCAGTATTTTTCCTGGGTTACTGAAATATTTGTTGCAAATCGACTCGTTATACAGTACGACCTCGATGAACCGGTTCGCGATTATCCGCAGTCTTGGCCAACTAGGGTCTTAATACTATAGTACTGCAATTCAGATACGCGTATATACACATACATGTGTATATGTATTTGAAAAACTTTTTCGTCGAAAGCCCTACTTCGGCTTCGAACGTTTTCTTGTTTCATTGTGTCATGCCATTCAGTGTTCGCATCTTCTCATGTCTCATTCTATTCAACCTGCCTGTTCGTCCCCCCGATCGAACCGGCTAATCGAGGGCCCACCGCAGCTGAATTAACTTCTTCTCGATTAGGCGTGATTGTTGTTCGGTCCATTCGAATATCCATTACACAAATAAAAGTGTCCGCGGCCTTCAGCGAAATGTGATAAATAATTCCTCTTCAACTGTACCGTGCAAACTGCGCGCATCGTTACGTACGAGTAATCCCGGCCGGCATTCATCTTTTTTCTCTAGACGCGAAACTCAAATCTTCCGCTGCTGGGAGGAATCGATAAAGAAAAAGGCAGCGAGGAATCGTAAAAAATAAACGCGGAACACGATCCGTGGCGGAAAGTTCGGAACGACGCAAACAAGGAGATTCACAGGTGGAGTGATCGGTTGAAAGCAGAAAAGAGAAAAAGAGAAAAATGGAAAAAGAGGAAAAGAGAAAAGGAGAAAAAGAAAAACAGATGGATCGCGAAGGGCGGCAAGGGACGCGCGACGAGTGTTGTCCATGAAGGTGGCCGGTCCCGCGTCGAGTACCGAAGGATCGGTAAAGGTAGAAGGGATGCGGTACCAATATGGCGTCGTGGTTAAAAGCAATCCACCGGCGTAACCGCTGTCAGTCCGCAACTTGGCACGGCGGTAGCGTGTTCATTCGTACGAGTATAATCGGTGTCGCATGAACGCGAGCGTACGTCTAACCCTGCCTTCTTTCCACCCTTATATTTCCTTTAGATTTTCTTCCAGTTACATATATATACATACATACATATATATATATATCTCTTATTTTACTTTGCTCCTCTCGGACCTTCTACGGTGAACACGATTTCGCTGCCATCGAGATCGGCAAGAGCCGCCGGCTGAGCACTCGATCGAAAGTAACCGTGTCCATATGATCGATCTGTAAATCGTCGTGAATCGTCGACCCGTCGTGCCTGACTACCGGTTCTCGTTCGTCCATCGACGGTTCATCGCCCAGTTTGAGCATCGCGTCGAGGAAAAGTTTCGGACCGGGACGAGATTTACAAAGGGAAGAAAGAAACGCCGCGGCGGCAGCCTTTACCTGGAGAAGGAATTTCAGCCAGCAGTGCCGCGAGGGAGAAGAACAGAGTGTGTGTAAGACCGTTGAGAAGACGATTACGTGAGATACCTGTTGTCCTGTCGTCGCAACGATCGACCGGCAAGTGAGTTGGAAGTATATAACACGTTGGCATGCCCGCTTCCAAAGGAAGCCTTTACCGCTTCGCGACTCTTGTTTTCCTTCACCGATGTAACGCGTCGGCACAGTTCCACGGTGACGGTTTTCGTTGCTGGTGCCGCTACGTATTTCGAATCGTTCAACGAAACGTTTATTTTCATCGTCCCGTTGATCATTTTTCCACACCCCGGGACATCTAGGCCGCGGCACTATCGCCGTTGTATATCCTTGTCCTTTCCGTTATTACGTTTACGTGAACACATTACGGGTTAAGCAATTCACTATCGCGAAGACAAACACGTCGCTATTGTACATTCGTAGGCTCGTGTATTATCTTGCAATTGCTCGGTAGCGAATAACGCGCGATCGGTCGTGAACGAAAGGAAACGAGCTCCGTCCGCACGACAGAAGCCGATATATAATTGCTCCGGAAAACTTAAAAATGTATACGCGCACGGCTGGATATAGGCGCGTATGTGTCGCGATAACTTTAACCATGTGTGCCGCCGCGGTGTTGTCCGTGTTTACTTCACGGAGATTGGTGCGTGCGACATAATCAAACTGTTCACGTGTGGGATCAATTTTGGTGTCGTTCTCGCTTGCCAGCCGACGAATAATAACCAACGACATTGACGGTTACGTTGTAGCGCACGTAAGGCGATAGATAATAACGCAACATAACTCTTTCTCTATTATCATCGCTTTTCGCGTCGTCCTTTCGGTCACCGCTCGCTCCGTGAATCACCTGCAACGTGAGCAACCGATTTCAGTTCGGTTCACGTTCTACTCGATCGTGTCGCGCTTATTTAGGGGACGCTTATATACACATGACTATTGAGAAGTCAGTTGATTCACTCGGACACACGTTCAAGAAGTTTCGATTTCCATCTCGTCGTTTGTTCATCGAAGAACAAAGTAAAGATCTATCTCCCTCTCTATCTCTCTTTTTGGCATCAATACTATTTTAGACGTGCACGGCACGATTGAAAAGTGCACGCGCCTAGCTGTAATAAAAATATCCTCTTCGGACTCCCCCCACCCCTTCCAACAAAAATTTCGGTAACGTTGATAATTTCAAGCATTGAAAGATTAACTAGCCGAGCGGTTAAAGAAGAAAGCATAATGTACATTCGATGAGGCCATTGAAAAGTTGCTAGACATAACTAAAAATGTTTGGCTAATTGGATGCGTGGCGTATAATTGCCAGAGCCAACAGATTAGATAGTGGTTTAATGGAGTGCACGGCATTAGTTTCCATTTCTTAGGATTTCAACGATTGTCTTGAAATTGGGACCAATTATAATATAACAGTCTTATTGTTTCTCGTTAATTTTTCGCCCGCTATCGGTCTCATCCTCGATACTTTCAATTTCTCCCGCCGGCAAAAACTGTCAGAGCGATGTTGAACAGAATCCGTTGCCAGGTCATAAGCTGTAATATACGCGTAAATATTTTGATCGCCGTAGAACAGAACGCTGTCATCGATACTTTATCATCTCGTTGAACGAGCGAATAGCTTTAAAACAAAGGAATAATTTTTGTATTCTTTCAACTCCGTGGACGACGCGAAACGCATACTGATCGTTGCTGGTCGACCGGAAGGAGCGAATCTTGGATACGTTTAATTGCCGATTCCATCCTTGAAACGCGGCTGCCCTTCGCGATATCTGAAGTGGCCAGGATCAGCGGAGTGCCCGAAAAAAAAAAAATCGACGAGCTTCGTCCACGAATGTCAGAGTTCGGAGGATCCGCGTGGAATTTTCGAAATACCAAGATATCCTTAATGTCACGCGGAAAGATTTTTCGAATTCCTGCCACCTTTTTGTGCAGCCTTTTTTGTCGGCGAAAATTATCGCGCGTCGATGAGAGCGTCTGTAGAATCGCTATAATCGTATTCCGCGTTAATATTCAAATCGATATTATTATCATATTGACAAGTTTATTTCATGTAAAACGCAAGATTTGCATGGCCTTACTAACGAGCTAATTGGCACATTAGGCATATGCGCGGATATACCTATTCAATCTCGTAGTTATGCAAAAGGGTACCACTTTTGATCCTTTCCTTTATCCCCAGAATGAGAATAAAATTTAACCCGTCGCATTGGTTCCGTCGCATGAATCGAAACGTATCATAAATTCCGGCCGATTTTAGAGATATCTTTCTCGAAAGCTACAAGGCTGATGCTTTTAATTTTCGTACGCATATTCATGACGTATCATTCGTTAATGCGTGTTTTCTTGGCGAACGGCATCGTGCGCGGAATGATTTCCCGTTTAAATATTACTAAAGAACAAATTCCACACCTGACCTTCGCGTTTAGGAGCCTTGGACACGCGCGATACGGAAGTTTTCAGTCCTCATAGTACATACGCGATGAATTCGAAACGATCCGCTCATACACCGATTGCCAATTCATTACCAACAATATTGTTCATCGATGGGAACGTTGACCGCGTAAATAACATTAAAAGCAGAACGTAATTAATGTTCGCGTGATCCCAATGTCGCGTACACGTCTCTATGCATTCGTTGGAATGTCATTCACATTTTTTCCACTCAGATACGCCGGGGGCAACAAATATGACACGTTAGTAATAGTTCGCAACATTTTTCAGGGATCAATGACTTCTTTGATACAACTCGATAAAAGCTCGTTTGTGCCCGCTCTTGTAATCGCCGGGCAACTTATCTCGTCTGGCTATTACACGAGACCACGTTGCGACACCCGGCAAATTTTCTGAAAGAGATCGAACCGAGCCCCGCTTTCTCTGTGAACCATATAAAAGGTCTTCCGACTTGTTGACAATCCTTGCAACGCAACGGCGAGCGAAAAAGTTCACTCGACGCACAGCGCGGCATCCAATGGGCAAAAATCAAACCGTGCATCGTTCGTTCTTTCACTGCTCGTATTTCGTACTACCGTTTGCCGTCACCTCAAATATGGACGAAGTACGTAAACGGTATGCAAAATATTAATTTGCAACGTAGCATTTTCCTGTTGTTCTTGTTGTTTTGTGTCGGCACTGTTGTCGGGACGTGTTAACTACATACGACGTCGATCGCGGATATTGGTGAAACGAAATTGCTCCGTATCAGTTCAGCAGAAACGAATCCCGACATTAACCAATTCATCTTGGGAATAATTCTCCCGTTGCAGTGTATTATTCGATAGGACTTTTTATACACAATTATCCGTCGTCCTACGGAAAAAAAGTAAATAGTACCACGTGCAATCGGTGTGAAGCAAGAGCTGACAGGTGGGCGATGTTCTCGAACCGCCGTCGAAATGAGCGGTTTTTCAATTTCCACCGAACAACATCTCCGGCAATATTTTGTTCGCCTTGTGTTTGTTCGCGGCAGTCGAGCAACGTTAAGAAAGGCCTTTAATATGGTCGTTATGTAAAAGGATTCTCTCGGGGTCTCTTCTCTTTCTAACCAACGTTCTGCCATACTGCACCGTTCAAACGTTCTAGCGGCTCTCGGCAAGTTGCAACTTCATGCAACTATGCATTCCCCCTGGACTTGTCGCTGCGGCGGGGAATGCGATAGATGGTGCACGTTTCGAATTTGACGGAAAAAGACGGAAAAATTCCAGAATGAAACAGGGGGAATAACTCGTGATAATGAATACGTTCTCTCGCACGCTCTTTTCTAGGTAAAACCTACTTGGAATAAATAATCAATACTGTACACAACGCTTGTATTTGATTTGTGCAATTGTGACTGTCGGGTCCAAGACTGATGAGCACACGAGAGAAGCGCGATCGCGGCAAATAAATCCGACCGCCGTTGATATTATTCTAAAGTTTACGACACGTGGGCGGCATCCACGCGTAAATATAGTTGACAGCGAAAGTATTTCCTCCTTAGGGATAAAATCAGATTTATGGGATGGAAATGTATCCCGCTGGAATAGCACTTTTGTACGTTCGCGAAGTTTCGGCGTACGCGAGTGCGAATCATATTCACTTCGGTTTGCACACGTGCATCGTTCCAAATTGATACAGATAAAAATGTACGAGGCAGAAATAATCTGCCCTGACTTTTACGCGACGAACGTTGATACTTTCGGCAAACGTGAAATACGTATCGAGACTCATATTAAATAACGTAGTTCGTGAACTAGATTCACCGTCGCGACGTAAAATCGTTTGACTTCGCTTCAATTCGTGGCGCGCACTCCGAAGTGCATTAATTACGATGCAACCGAAGATATTATCGACGCGACGATTATAATGACAACAATGAAATTTTCCACGCGCGTTTCAATATTGACGTACACCTGAGTTACGTAGACGCGGATGCGACGAGACGCAGATCAAAATGTTTGCCGGCGCAAAAAATCTCCAACAATCGATTCTTGGAAACGCAGAGCGCAAGGCGTCTAAAAAAACAAAACAAATTTGCAGTCACGTCATCGATCACTAAATCGCCATTTAAATGATGATCCGCGATGCGGTTCGAAATTCAGATCGAATTCCACGGGTCGACAAATTTCGGCCCTGCCGTCGTCTCATGATTTATCGTTTAACCACTTGGATCCACGCGCTAACCATCAACGCACGTAAGCTCGCGCACATCGCGTACAATAAAGCTGCCGTTTGTGTGCCTTTCGTGTAGCATATCCGGTCGGGGAGTACCTACAATCCGCTGAAATTTTTTGCACACACAGTTTCATCAAGACAGCGGTGAAAACTAGAAAGGGTCAACTCATTTTCGGGTCGTTCATTTTCCCACAAGTCGGATAAGCGCGTAATCGGTATATTTTGTAACGATTCAAATGAGGCTCGCTGGCGATCCTGTAGGATGCGATCTCGCTGATGATTATTACGCGAAACAAATAGCTCGTTCGATTTGGCAAGTGTTGCGAATCAGCGTGCATCGCCCGACTCAGCGCCAACGGCTCGGGTTCTTCTTTTTCTTTCCGCGTACGATAAAATTACGTATCTAATTAACGTTCTGAATACAGAACTATTCTGACCTCGACACGATCTCCTTGGACGATTTCACGTATCGTGATTTCGTTGCGTGCCCTCATACGTTTCCAAAGTTACAATGATCGACGAACGGGATAGACATCGATTGCCGTAAATGCTTATGTCACTGTGCATCGCATTCCCGAATTTGGTTGTGAGAATTCTCCGCTGTTTCGAAATTGTTGCGCTCTAGTGCGTTTCCTCCGCGCGCGCGGATGACATTAAATAGTCGTTTGTACGGCGATCGGAAAAGCGTGACCCTTGTCCTCTGTGAAATTGTCGACGCTTCATTCTCGTCGCCAGTCGCCAGCCGCATCACGGTATCACGGGCCGCACTTAAACGGACCGATAATGAATTCCATAATTTACCTGCCAGGTCATCTTGTTTACCTAGCCGACAGCGCGAGGGGAACACGAAACGAGTGGCAAAGTATCGTAACCTCCTGCCGATCAAAAGTCAACCTCCGAAATCATAATTCATTCGAAAACTAGCCACTTCCAGGTGCCTCGTACCTGTCTGACGCGATACGAATCTGCGAACAAAAAAAAAAAAACAGTCGTTTAAATAATAAACGTGATCGCTATAATCAATATTTGCCGGCAAACACGGAGGATCATCGTCTCGTAACTACGAACACACTCGGTCATCGTTTGCTCGATGCGTGTTTAATTAACAAAGAGTCATCCTTGAGGTACTAGCCAGCGCTACTGTATACGGGACGGTCGAGGTCGTGGCAGGACGATTCGAAGACAAAAGTGAATGGGCGCGAACGGGCGCGAACGGGCGCGTGGCCCGAAACGTTGATAAAACAATGACATAATCGGGGAATTATATTTGCGGGGTCCGGTAATCGGCTGGCAATCGTGTCCTGCACTTTCCTTCGCGAGTACGCGGCCGCGATTTCCCGCGAGTGTCAACAACGAGACATACCTGCTTACACCTTTCTCTCGCTACCCTCCTCCTCTTCTCGCTTTCCGTCACACCTTTCCCCCTTTCGCCAGTGGTTTTCTTCCATCTCTCTATGTTTAGTTACTCATGCGCGCGGCAATCTACGTGTATTACTTAAGAACGCCGACCGGTTGCGTCGACTTACAATAGTTACACTTGCACTTTCATGCCGGCTACCGCGAGCAACGATCCTTCGACTTTCGCGACAGACACCGTTTTACTTTATTTCTCACCCGCGTCACCCGACACGATCCAGTTCTACGCGGAGGAATTTCGTTGCCTCGGAAGGTCGGCCGACTGTAATCTGGCAAAGACGATTGGTCAGTTGCCGATACGGGCCGCATACCTTTCGTTTATTTCTGCAACGGCGTGCAGTTCGCTCGGATCGTCCTGCGATCTGTTTCGCTCGGCGTCGATGTGTTTCGCGCTGTCGTTCGCGTGGACGGTTCTCGAACGCGAAGACCTTTGCATCGGCGCAAAAGGAACGCGAAACGAAGGTATTACCGGTCTGGCGCGGTTGAGCAAACGAGTCAAGGCGCGGCTGGCGCAGAACAGATTTAAGCCCGGATCCCGTCCGTTTGCCGCGATTCTTGCGCGCAAATTAACGGCCGGCGTGAACACTTTCACGCGCGCACGCTGAAAATATGTGGCTGCGAGATTTCATGACCGAAACCGGGGCGGACTTCTGTAATAAATGCCAAATGGACCGTGTCTCGCCGCGTCGCGGCTGACTCTACTTCGCGCCTTTCGTTCCAGTTTCAGTGGTTCGGTCTAGAAATCTGCATTATCTGTTTCTGTGACCGAGAACCCGGCCGCTGGTTGCTCCTTTACAATGCCGTCGAAGCGGCACGGTTCACGAGAACATACGCGAGCGGATGAAATCTCCGGATTGCTTAAATCTATCGCGACGCGTATCGAGGATAGTCGCGTACGGTATAGTACCACTTTCACGATCTCATTGGCTCCGATTGGATATGTTCCAGTGGTGGTGCAGCTGCCACGAACTACATACCGCTCGAAAGTCTCGCCACCCGAATTAACGCTTTGCACATTTCGACAGTCCTCGCAACTATTTGTTGACAGTACTTCACGCATCGCGGGGATACGCGAGTCTAACCGGTTAGACCGGAGTCCCACTGATCTCACTGAACTCTAGGCTCGTTTTTTCAAACGATACACCGATACACAATCCAGCGGGTATATAGTTCGGATCGCTTCGTTGCCGCAGCACATTTATCGATAGAAAAAGCACAGTCGGGCGAATCTGGAAACGGAATAAGTGATGTGCAATTAGGCGAAACTACCCGGTAGAAAGAAGTGATACGCTTTTCTTTTCGTGTCTGCGTGGAATTGAGAAAAAACAAGGGAAAGGGGGGGGGAGAAAGGTCAAGAACAGTTTGCACTAAACATCTCTGTTGTACTTAGACACACATCCGGTTCGCCGTTAAATTACATACCGCCACGATCCGTGTAAACTACTGGTATACAGTGACGTTATTTCATGTTATTAACGTATGCCATTGTATAACGACAATTACCGATCCCTAGTACAGCAATGTAGTGTTGCAACTCAACGCGAGGAGCATTGATTTCAGTGCACGCAGCGTTTCCATTTCAATGTTGCTTCCCTCATTTCGTTAAGCTTCGCATAAGTGGCAGTATATTTAGATATCGCGGTGCGCAAATAGACGCTGCCTGCGGTTTCAGTTAAATAAAGATGTAGCGTCTATCGTGTACTATCTCTACTAAATGTCCCGCTAGTCGTCGCAACGAAGCCGCGTTTGAAAAGCTACCGCGATGCTAAGCGAAACGTCGCTCCTGTTTTTCACGCCGAAAGGTCTATCGCAAACACGGTTTCTTTTTTTTATTTCCGTCCAATATTTAAACAATACAAGGGCGACTTGAGCAGCCTCGATTACATAGTACTTAGTCGAGACTCGTGACACAAGCGCGCCACGAGTGTTCGCGTTTCGGCTTAAACGAACCGTCCCGCGTCGTTTTCAACATTTCAGCGCAACATCCCTGATACCACTCGCAATATAATTGTCAACCCGTTGCATCGCGGATTACTTGCCGATATAAATACGCATCGTGTCACTGTTAGATGCACGAACCATGATCTCATAGCGGTCTTGACAGCTTCCGAGAAGCAAAATGTCGTCAGTTTTTGTAGAATCAGATACTAAACGTATATTCTTGCAAATTATTCGGCGAATGTTGATCCCTCGTCCAATTCTCCGGGCAACAATCAGCATAAGTATCGGACGTGATTAAAATGTGCATTAATCGGCAACTAAACTCGAATCATCACGAAACGCCATAAGCAGCTCGAAAATACCTTTTATGACAAATGGCAATTTATTTCTCGCCATGTGTTCCCATATTTGAATTGCAAATAGGTCGTGTTTTACATAATACTGTAATATATATATATACGTCGAATGTCCGAGTTGGTCCTCTTCATTTTATTCCTTTTATTTTTTTTTTTTTTGGCAAGCCAATTATTATGACCACTAATTTGCAGGATTTCAGCGTGCCCCGTGGGGCAATTTAGAATCACATTTATCGCCAATAATAATCCGCTTAAATGATTAAGATTCTCATGACTACAAATAGCGTGCCGTTTTATCGGTTCCGGGCGGATAGCGCTTCTTCAGGCTTTCATAACGTCAGTAGATATCTCGCGTGACGACAATCAGGTAAAGAAGTATGTAGGGATTGCCGATATGGTATCGCAAAAAATTCAGCAGCCTGGCAGCGAGTAGAAAGTCGCCGTATGAAATGTTGATAGAAAAGCTCTTACGTAGCGGAATTCCGATCGAATTATAATTCGCGGGCCGATTTTGTGTATCACGAATGCCTCTCGCAGAAGTACAAAGATAATGTACATCCCTTCGGTGTATTTATTCGGTGGAGTCGCGCAAAGCGCTTCGTTTTCAGGCGCCTTTACCTCTTACTTATCTACGGTCTCAACCTTGGCGGGATCCAACACCTCTTCCAACAATTAACAGTCTACTATGATATGGGTCACGTGTCGTTATGCAATTACTTTGTAAAGCTGCCACAATGCTCATCGATCATTCCTTGTACATTTACCTGGGATACCGTCGAAGAGATCGGCTTGGTAAATACACGCGACAGATTCGTAAACTGTTCGCGGCTCTCGATGCGTCGAGGCGCGTGATATCATAAACGGAAACAATGCAAACGCAAGCAGCGAGCGTTAACGTTGCCGGCAATTGAAACGTTTCCACCAATAAAGTATTTGGAGGGCCTCGGTCCTCCTTGCCTCGGTTCGTCGATCCAAAGCACAGCGTTCCTCGTAGCCTGACGAAAGCGTCGGGAATCTTTCGATATCTGCACGCTAGTGAATCGATCCGAAGCCACCGTGGCCCGTTAATTCGCAACGGAGTGCGTGTGTAGGCTGTTGCCGGTGAATCGAAACATTTAGTCGGTGAAGATATTGAGGTCGGTGGTTTGTTCATCCTATCGTTAATGACGATTCCAGTGTCTCGACACACAGCTTCGACGCAGGCATGAGCGAGGTGATTCCTTGCGTAACGAACGCGCAGAGACACGAACATACGCTGGCCCGTTTTCTGCGCCCGGCCCATCATAATGTATACAGTTTTCGCAATATATTCTCGAGGTATTTCGCTTGCTCGACGCGTTTTCGAGTTTTCGTTTTGCAAACAAACGAGACGGACGGGTCGGTCGATCGCGATCCATCGCGGATCGCGCGTATCGTCGCTCGCACGATCCTCGACTTGGCACGAGAATCGGTGCCCCGCGATCGGTACCCTAGATCTGCCGATCCCTGTTACACCCGACGAACCGTCGATTCCTCGAAGGATTCCGGGCGGACCTCGACGAGGCACGTTCAATGCCGTGAAGCCGTTCGCCAAGCTTTTAACGATCCCTACGCCGTAGAGAAGATCCGCGCGCATCACAGCCACGCTGCGAACGCGCCAGCCGTCTCCGGCCAGCAAGTCGTAAGCAATGTTTATCGGTTCCTTGACACGATCTCCGTAGACCATGGAGATCGCCGCCGCGTTCTCTGGCTTTTCACGTGGACGGCGAGGAAAGGATGAGACGGCAAGGTAGCGGACGGGCGGACCCGGGAACACTACGTCCGCGTGCAAATCGCTGACCGGTTGGCAGATGATAAACGGCGACACCCATTCAAGTCCATAGTTGATTGGCCTTGACGAGCGTACTTCCCTCGCCAGCCGAGTTGTATTGTAAGCGAAATTCAGCAGGTTACCAAACCGTGCGGTTGGGGGAGGGCACGACGAACAGGCGTATGCTGATATGCGCGTATTATCTGTATCGTATTGCATGTAACGTCTCTAATTATGTCGTACCGATTGTCCGTATCGATACAACTTCGCGGACGTAGTTGTTTTACCGCTGACACCACCCACTGCATAGAAATCAACAATTAGAGAGGGCGAGAGAGCGGGCGAGAAAACCCTTGGAGGATCCGAGGCCCGATGTTCGCAGTGATGTAATTATGCACAATTGTATTTTCTATGGGAGTTGACAGAGTGAAATGCGTGGCCAGGAGCAAGCGCGAACTTCGGCTCCGATCGTGGGTGTGAAATTCGTTCGATCCCCATTGGAAACGGCATAGCCATGGTGGTTCAAGGACGTGTCGATTCATGGTCGGCCCGTGAGTTACGCGAGACCGTCCGACCGTCGCGTGTAATCCATAAGTAAAAATTATGTGGCCCATTTCGTAAGCGAAAGTATGCAGTGAATTTCGGATCGGCCCGATCTTGGTCGAATGCGCGCGAGCGCGTGCGCGAAATCGCTTCTAATTCAATGCTGACACCGAAAATCATGACACAAATCGGCGACATTTATGTAACTGGCTGGTTACAACCGCTACACACAGACGTTAAGTAATACGCCCTCGTTCGCGCGTGGAACAAAAGAACTTCGTTGGAACCGACAGCCCGCGGATCAGCTGACTCCGCCATAGCTGCCGGGCAGCTCGTTTTCCTTCGAAACGTTTCCTTTCGAGATTCATCTCCGGCCCGACGTTATTCCATATCTCGCAATTACACGGAATCCGATAACAAATTTATCGATGATATAATCGCCAAGAGTCACCAGGTGTTTCCTACCTACACTCTCCTAAGCAAAGTCTGCGCGCACTCCGGCCTGGCCGCGAAACGATAGCGCATGGCATGTACGCTTGTCGGTCGGTGAGCTGTGTTTTCTTTTTTTTTTCTTCCTTTTTTTTTTTCGTTGTCGAAGAAAAATGATATCGCACTTGCTTATTAAACGAACAAGTAGGCCGCCTCGTATGCACCTTTTCTTTCAGTAACGTCATCCTACGTATCGAACAAAGAACTCGAGTGTTCTTCACCATTGACCTTCTGCCGATTTTTCTTTCTTTTAAACCCGCATTCAGTGCTGGCCTCCTTCCGTGAGACACGATTGGCAATGACCCTTTCCCCCTTAATTGTTCCAGGAACCCGTGGACCTGTTCGTGGAAACCTGCGTCCTTCGTTTGAACGTCGAGAGATTATCTGGCCAGACTACGTCAGCAAGGAGCAAGAAGAATGTCGATTGTAATGCAGTACGTGGACCGGCTCCACGAGATACTTGACAAATATGCAGGTAAGCGTACAGCAAGTACTATAACTGCGCAATATAGGCGCAGAAAAAAGTTGCGATGTCTCGAATGCGTATCCTGTAGACGCAGCTTAAACATTGAGAAATATCTCAGGGACGATCAGTAGCCGGTGACTACACGGGAATTTATTAAACAGGAACAAGAAAGCCTCGCCTCTCTTCTTCCTTCTTCCAAGCCGAATCGTTTCGCTTTCGTTCTGTTCTTTATGACGTTTCGTGCGTTTAATAACGTCACGCGGCTGGATTCGCGACGCAACCGTCGACAGTCATGGGGAATTTCATGGCCGGTGGTCCCGCAGGATTCGAAGGAACCCCGATCCAACCAGAAACGTTCGACATCGTGATCCATTTTTATTCCTTGCCGAACCGTTGATTCATTCATGTGTACAGAAATAAAACAAACTTCAGTGCCGGCTGACCGTTGCAAGTAGAATTGAGTGGAATACGGTTACGTCCCGTTAAGGATAATGAAACAGTAATAATTATTGTTTGTAGCGCGAGCAACACGAAGTTACGTCGGTGATGCGAGTGTATTATTCTAGACGCATTTTTGAAAATTCCTGCAATACGAAGCAAAGCATAGTTCAATGCAAAGCATATGCAAATGTATTGCACACACGCGTCTCTGATTTAGTAGCAAGATCGAAGCAGAGATTAAAATTGTTTAAAGCCTTCTGGCTCGAGGATCGTTCAAGATCCCCGTGCTTCGCACGCGTTCGTGCAATTTGTGCAGCCTGGTTGCCAGTGGGGATGTATTTTACGCGGAAATTTCGCCGTGGTTGCGCAAGCATGACCTTGTGCAAAATTCTGTTCAAAAACAGTCCACCGGAATTCGCAACAAAACACAAAAATGTCCGTATTGCGAAAAAGAGTTCTCATTCATCGAACGAGCGTCAGATGCCACTCGCACGATGATTCGAGTAACTTAAGTCCCTGAAAATATTTTGCAACGACACCAGCTTTCTCCTCTTACGATCGCCATCTTAATTACCTTCTAATCTCGTTGTCCGTATATCTATTTTCACATATTGCCACGTTGCATTCGGAACAAAGGTGTTCGTTCGCCACAGCTTGGGCACAGTCGAAAGGAAATATATGCTCGCGCAATAGCGGATAATGGCGGACAATATAAATACCTGCGTGGGTACGAAGTTTCGTGGTGGTTCAACGCGACGATGTTTGCAAAGTATCGTCGATATGGAATTCCACGATTCCGCGCATCGTACGCGATAAAAGCGATACGCCTTTTTCTTGGGAGCATAGTAAAGTTTTCAGCGTATGCTTATTTTTTTTGTACGACCGAGACCATAATTGACCGGCAACAATACTCCCTCTCTTCCAATGATGTTTGAGCAATTTTTTTTCTACGCCCAACAGAAAAAGTTCCTAACTCGAAAGCGAAGGTACCGCTCTTTGTCCGCGTTCCAGACGAATTTGTTGTCGTCGCGAGCGCACACGCACGAATCGGGGACTTCGATGAGCGCACCGGCGGAAAGGGAGGGCAGAATTGCGTGAAATTTCATTCTGATTTGGCAAACGTCATTCGTTCAAATGAATTATTCATTCGACGCGACCGGGAGGGGCAGCCGCCTTCGTCTTCGAGGAAGATGTTTCGCGATTTCCATCGCGCAACCGCGTAAATATGATATCGCGTACTTGGACTCGTCGGTTGTTTTCCAATATCAGAGAGTTCCCCCGATCGGCGAATTGTCACTTTCCCTTCGACGGGTGTCCTTTTTCCCCGACACCGCCGTCCTCGTTTCGCTTCAAATTCTTCGTGTCCATTTTCGCGACGGACGTTTGAAGGATGCGCGTTAAGAACGCGCCAAGGTCGGCCGACCATTAAAGCCACCAAGGGACAGGTTAATAAAACGAATTCTATAACTGGTTTTGATACGACGACTCGGCAGTTGATTGAACTCTCGAAGGACGAGAAGGGTACGGAAGGATATCACGTGGCGAAACTTCAAGGTCGAGGCTGTTATACTTTTACCTTCGCTGCACCGGTTACAGTGTGGCCGCTGACCACGAGACGTCTCGTCTCGTCCCGGTCGCGTTGCAACGCGTTTGCAGCAAGAGAAACCTGCCACGGAAATTTAACGTACGCGGCACCCCACGACGAGATAAACGAAACTCAATGTTACCTTTCGTTCATGCTAACTGTACAGCGCCCGACACGTTCGGCCCAAGCTTTCCGATTTAACTGCGAGGACGTTTTATTCGCCTGTCTGATCCGTTTCTTTTTCAGATCATAGAACAACAAATTGGTTCTTGATGACGTCCCCGTTTCCCACGCTGTTCATCTGCCTGGCCTACGTGTACATCGTGAAATCGCTTGGACCTAAGCTCATGGAGAACAGAAAACCCTTACAGCTGAAAAATACCCTGATAGTTTACAATCTCTTCCAGATGGTGTTCTCAGCGTGGCTCTTCTACGAGGTAACGTCCCGTGTTTCGTGTCGTCTGCGACCCATCCTTTTTACCCCCCTTCTCGCCCCCTCTTTCCCTGCATGTATTTTTTATTTGCCTGTCGTGTCGAATACGCGTTTTCTGGACCTGCTGTCGAATCAGGAATGTGTACATTGCATGCACTAAATCGTGCCAGTAATTGCCCGCAAGCATGCTCGAATGATTGGTTACTTTTATCCGTGTGTACTCGGCGAGTCGTCGCACCGTGGCCATGACATCGAGCTCAAAATTGTGCCGAGCCTGTAGCAGCATTAGTCGTACCTGTTAACGAGCGTCCGAACGACAGCCTCGCCTGTAAACCGTCGTGCATATCATACTTTCGTTAACGCGCTGGACGTTCAAAGGATCGCAGGCTGTGGCCTGTGAAATTGGTCGATTCGTCGGTTCAGTTGAGAAATCTTGGTTTTGCTAAACTGTTTCGAAGGACGCGGCCGGTAGTATGATTTGAGATACAACGAAATCGTGACGCGATCGAATTGGAAGTGATACATTATTGCGCTCGATCGAATAAGCTCTCAATCGATGTGAGATATGCGCACGTTAAAATGTTAATTTTGACAAAAAAACAGAGCCTGATGGGCGGATGGTGGGGCCAATATAGTTTCCGTTGCCAGCCCGTGGACTATAGCAACAATCCGACCGCGGTAAGGGTAAGTTTCGTTGTTTGATGTTTCCTCTGCAGATGGATCATCGACCGCCACCTCAACCAGACGGACCTCTACGATTGTCTCATTTTTATGCGTATACATACACGCACGAGTACTCGTAAGACACGTTGGATCGTGTATCGCAACATTTTCATTTCGAGCAACAAAAGTGTAATCTTTTCAAATGTTTGTCGTCGTGACAGACGAAACAATCAATGTTGTAATACTTGTGCGAATGTATACGCATATTTGGAGATTCGTTACAGTTTAGAAGTTGAAGAACTGTACTGTAATACACAATGTAATTTCATTACGCTTTGTAGGCATTCGACCCTGGTGAAAAGATTGCCCGCGCGGCAAAAGTATCACGTAATTGTTCTAAAATGCTTGATGCATGTTGTTCCCTCTATTTGATATTGTATTGTCGGCTCTGTGTGCTTGTCTTCTCTAATTCGGTGTATCTTTGCTCGTTGTACAATGGCATGATTGCATGAAACCTTTGTTTCCGTTTAAGCCGATTGTATCGAACGAAGACAAACGGAGGAGTTGTTCGGCGATCTGTAAACGTTACTAAACGGCAACACAAATCCTTGCAATCCTAAGGAAACTTTGTCGGTGAAAACTGTATTGAAAATTGTAATAGGTAAGCACTGGAATGACCGATTGGCTGAGAACGCACAGCCCCGAAGAGGACCCGTTCTCATCCAGCCTCAATTAACATACACGCGTACAATAATTACCTGAACGTCGCTACTGTATTAGTTTCCTCTCCCTCCCCCCACCCCGGAATGTGCACACACGCACGTGCGCCTTTCTTTCCTCTGTGCCTTTCTCTTTCATTTATTTGTTTCTCATTCTTTTCATTGATCGGAGAATGGCCCCTGGGCGGTTGTGGTTGCAGATAGGAATGTCCGGATGGCTGACTGGTGACTATTCTCTAAAGTGCCAACCCGTAGACTACAGCGATCGACCCCAAGTATTAAGGGTGGGTGACATTCCCCATTAACACGCAATCTTTACACTATATCAGAGACAGGTTTTTTTAAATACACTATTAAGCTATTGAACTTTCACGGGACAAGTTCTTATTGTTCTTGGTATTTCAATGGTCGAGCGTTTAAATATTACGATTTGTTTACCTCTCGAATTCCTGAACGTATGTATGTTCAAAGTTTTTGTTTTACGCACGATCTCATCGATTGACATCTTAATTAATATCTATCGATCCATTGAGTACCATAGAAAATTTGAACGTGCTCTGATTGTCCCGAAGGAATGATGAATTTATTGGTGTTCAAACATATCAGTCGGGCTGTGGTGAAGTCTACCCGCGTGTGGTATAACCGTGGAAGTTTCATTAATGAAATTATAGGGACGCAAAATCGATTGTATGAAATTGAGCCTCTCTCTCGCGCATGACGTATACGTGCATGCTTTCCTTTGTTTGTTTGAGTGCATGCACACAGGTCATAGCGCATGAAGCCGCGGCCCTTAAACTTCGAGTAGTACAGTAATGTCTCGATTAGTGTACCTCGCTCGGGACCGAATGTGAACACTAATCGTGTGCAGACACGATTCTCGAGCGTGTTCGGGTTACCTTTGATGTCGTGGCAGCCGAGATACGGGGCAGCGTTCCAGGAAAAAAGCAAGTTTAAATACTCGTGTACGCGAGACAACACTACCGCGATCAAAACCTAATATTAAAACTTGTTCATTTTTGGTCCGTTTTAAATTAAATTTTACCAAAGTGTTCGTTACAATATCCTGATTAAAATGATACCAAACACGATATGGTTTGGACAATTTTTACTTATCCCGGTATTAATAATTTTGTTCTCCTTTATTATTATTTCCAATAACAACTAGAATATGTGTATATTAGTTAACAGCAATAAGGTAATTAGTAGTGAGATTGGAAATTTGGAAGTAAACTTTCGAATCGAGAGTCTCTTGATTCTCTTAATCTTAAATTGCTATATTTAGATAATGGCAAAATATTGTTGTATCGAGAATTATTCTCGTTCCTGTGACATTACATTCGGTGTTCATAAGAGTTTATAATTTTTACTGATAAGAAATTGTAAGAATTTCTATCTACTTTTTTGATAAAGAAACTACGGCGAGAAGAGAGCTGGGTCATTCATCGCATCAATAATAATAAGTAAATATATGTATAGTTCCAAAATATATGATCCTAGTTGTTATCGAAAACAATAATAAAGGAGAATGAAATTATTAATACCCTGATAAGTAAAAATTGTACAAACCATATCATGTTTGGTGTCATTTTAATCAGGAGATTGTAACGAACATTTTGGTAAAATTTCATTTAAAACGGACCAAAAATGAACAAGTTTTAATTTTTAATCTCGCTTGCATCAGTGTTGGCTCTCACCGACATTCGATCTGGGTTCAGATTACATGCTCAGCGCTTCACCCCAAGTAGTGGGGATAGAAAGGAACACTAATCGTAGACACAATTTTGAACACTAATCGAGACATTACTGTAGTTAGTAAACGATATGGTTAAGTCTAGCAAGCTAACACACATCAGAGTAGTCGCTTAGAGCAATTAACGGTACTAAACAAAATACTAGTAGAAAGAGAGTATTTAGAACAGATACAACTTACACGGTGACAATTACATTATTTACAGTCTGTGATTAAGTAACTGTCATTACATAGGCACACAGAACGAAGCACAGTAAAATACTATTGGTTGTCCATCGACGAAAGTTTACCAAGAGCAAATCGTTGGAGGTTTCTCAACACACGTTCTGCCATTTCCATTACAACTACAAACTGCAACCACAATTAGAACTCCAACGATTTGCTTCTTGCGCCGTGTTCGCCGGTCTCCGAGTAATGTGAAAGGAAACATCTAATGAAAATTTTACTAAGCGCAGATGGTGCACGTGTGTTGGTGGTATTACTTCTCGAAATTTACGGAATTCATGGACACGGTAAGTGGTTCGAATCTAGCAAATTGCTTCAATGATCCGACAGATCTAAGTACTCTTGCTGATGGTTGCCTTTCGTAGATCTTCTTCGTGTTGAGGAAGAAAAACGATCACGTGTCGACGCTGCACGTTATCCACCACGGTTGCATGCCAATGTCAGTGTGGTTCGGCGTTAAGTTCACACCTGGTAAGCGAATCTTCCGCGACCTATCGAAGCCGATAAATATACGACAAATTTCCCCCGCTACTTATTCGCAACCCTGTGCGCATTCTGTTCCAGGCGGTCACTCCACCTTCTTCGGGCTACTGAACACGTTCATTCACATCCTGATGTACACCTACTACCTGTTGGCCGCGATGGGCCCAAAACTCCAACCGTACCTGTGGTGGAAGAAATATTTGACTGTCTTCCAAATGATTCAGTTCATCGCTGTTATGATCCACGCCTTCCAGCTGCTCTTTATTAACTGCAACTATCCGAAAGCGTTCGTCTGGTGGATCGGTCTGCACGCGACCATGTTCTTCTTCCTGTTCAACGAGTTCTACCAAAAGAGTTACCAGCAGAAGAAGAAGAAGTTGGCCGCGAACGGCATGAAACAGGATCGCCAGCAAAATCATCAGACGAACGGCGTAACGAACGGATCGGTAGCCAGTTCGGTAGGAAGGAGGGACGCAGCCGATTACTACGTAAAGGGCGACAGTTTGGCCGCGTCGGAGCTCAATCTTCGAAAATCGTACACAATGACCGAGTGACCTGATCGCGCTACGTCGTAGCCATCAATTCATTTCGTCTGTTTCCATCGATCCCTTGAGCCGCATCCAGGATTCGCTCTTTCACTCTTTCAGTCCGACGATCTTGCGAGATCCAGTGGAAAAAATATTGAGTACAAAATTACTCTGTATTACGAGCACGTTATGGTGCGATCGTAACAGTTGATAGAAAGGAAAAGAGTGATCGGTATGCGTGTGTGCGATGTGTATGGGGTATATGTATAGCGCGTGCCTACGTGCATATGTGTGTGTATGTGGTGTGTGTGCGCGCGCGCGCATATACTTCATGACGTCTCACGCTTACACGAGATATGATTTTCTGTCATATATGTACATATACATACACATACACACACACACACCTACATACATATATATAGGACGAAGCAGCGTATCAAGGAACACCCTGGATGTGTTGCGACTCAAAATCACGAATTTTTGATACCGCTAGTCGGATATTCGTGAACTTTCTTCTTCGGTTCGCTCTACGTACACCTGCCACAACCGGCAAGGTAATTAGTCATCGAATCGTCTCTCTGTCCCAATAACGGGTGTGGTGGTACGCGGCGAAACGGGGAATTAATTGTATTTCGCGTGAACGATAAACCCCAGACTGAATGGATCGATTATTCGGATAAGATCGCGGTGAAACAGGAATATAGGACGAATTACGTAAAGTCTTGAATGTATAGGTCGCATTGTGGTTATATTAAGAGTTTATACTAATTTATCGTCTTACGATACATAACGGTAATCGAGGAATAATTGTTTTTTATTGACCATGGTGAAATTGCAAAGTTTCCGCAACGCGCCTCGAAACCCGTAAGTAAGAACAACTCTCGCCTATTTAACTTGAGTGAAATTACCTGGCCTCCGCCTTTTCATTATAATAGATATTGTTAGGAAGCATTTTTCGGTTTACATAATTTTCAAATACGCTAAGCAGACAGCAATCCCACAAAATGGTTTTTACTGTCATCGATTTGTGCGCGGCTCGAAGATTATATAAAAACCAGGAATTATATAAGAAAGTAACGGTGAGGCTTGGATGAAATTACGTAACAATGCCACCGGCCTTTATCTCATTACGTAATTCGGGAAGATCTCCTTTGCATTTTAGCCAGGACTCCTCAGCTATTAGAAAATTTATATTTTATCATTTATTCAATAAATTGTGACGTTAACTGGGCCGATCTGTGGAGCACAGTCTACGCACTTTCATGCCGAGTGTCACGGTTACGTAAAGTCCGCGGAAACTGGGGCTGTACATAGAACTAAATTTCACAAATATTTAATTACGAATCTAGATGAAATTGCAAGAATATAGTGTCGCAACTTATTGCGGTAGAATGATTGGCCTTTCTTTTTTTTTTTTTTTTTTTTACACATGTTTGCCGTACGCGTTTCTTGATCGTCAGGAGTGTTAAATATGATTTTTGTACACCAATGTTAGTGCAAAGCAATATACCTTGTAACATCTTGGCGCATTTTAAACTATTCGTCAACTTTTGTATCACTTTGGCATGTTAAATGTATCCGTCGTAAATCAACTCGTGAAAATTACTTTGTGATGCAAGTCGGTTGCGTGCATATTCCATCTTGAGAAATACTTCATCTGCATGGCAGTCGAACGTACGGTGGACTATAATCAACATTGTACATAAAATGCTTAAAATGTTCGATATGTTCGACTCAAAGGCCACTCAGTTGGAAGTAAAGAACGAAAGTAAGAATATATATATGTATATATAAAAAATGGAGAGAATAATTTGAGTACATATACAAAACTACTTATTTACGCTAATAACGTCGACTACTGATTATTAACAATGAACGATTTAACAATTTAATCGATATAGCGTATAGTCGAGAATGTAATTATACAGATTTTCTTTCACTGATTGGCTTTTATGTCGACTATATTATAGGCATCGCGAAGCCGCGCAAAGCAAGGGAAACTCAAATTTTCGAAAACCGAACGTACGATCATTGGAGAGACAACAGAACAGCGTCATCCGTGCCTTGCGAACTATTGTGCCTTAATATCTAGAATGCTCTGACGATTATGCGCAATGATAAAAGTTCGAAGCTCAGTAATGCCCACGATAATGATCTGTCGGTGAAGATTGGTTGATGAAAAGATGAGATTGTGCTTTACATGGATACACGGGCGCCGATATCAGAGCTGTGATTGCCGAAGCAGTTCGTCGTATCACTTGTGATGTAGACATTAAGATTTCAACTGAGATCACTTATATACAAACATGCCGAATTAATCGACGGATTTTATACTGTTTTTCTACGTACATCACAAAATTATACAGCATTGAATTGTTGATAATGTTTCCAATTCCGATATTGTTGAAATTGTTATTTGTTTCAGATGAATTTGCAAATGTTTATATCGTATAGTATAAAAGCCAATTCTACGAATTCTGCACAAATTTATTCTGTCAAGTACGCCTATTTTTTTTTAAGCCATTACTCGTAATCTGGGGGTTGTGTGATGCAGATTTTTTAATTGTGTGTCTCGCGTACTTGCAATGTAACATTCATATTGATATTTGCTCACAATTCCTTAAAAAGAAAAGTACGACTTAGGATGTTTTAGGGCGTGCATACATTTGGAGTACCTTCGTACATCTGCATACATAATAGAGACAACTATTATATAGTTATATATAGTGTTGGAAAGTTCGATGATACGATTGATGTACACAAAATGTAATTATTGTGTTTCGTTCGCTTTGCACGTTTCGTACACCTTGTACATAGGTAGGATAGTTTTCTACTGTCTCAAAGAAGGAAAATTTCGAACAACAACTCATTGTGCCACGCGAAAAATTTTCGAGAAACCAATATACGAGATGGAGAGGTAAAAGTCAAATAACCTGAATATCGTGCGCATAATGATAATTTATATACAAATCTACATTTAGATATTACGAATAAAGAATTGTTAAAAAAAAAACTGTTGAACAAAAATCTTCATTAAACGTAATTATATTAGTTTATAGTCGCGGCTATGTACATAATACTTGTAAAAGAGACAAGCTAAACTAACGAACATGTCGCAAACTGTGGTTCATTTTTTAGCACATACAATAGCAGCCCAAACTTTACTTTCTATTCTATTCCTTTTTAATATAACAATTATACAGTAGGTCCGAATGCATTAACAGTCTATCGGAACATAAAGATTTCTAAAATATTTGTTACTCAAAGAATAATCGAGTAACTGTTGATCGTTCCGTGCAGCCTGTTCCCTTGCTCTTATATTAGGATTAAAAAATTACTAACAAATTGATTTTATATATAGACAAAGTTAATGGTGCAGCCATGTACAAAAAACTTCTTGAAAGTACTCGTGTCTCTGGCTTAACTACACCCAAAAGAGGTATAGAAATAGAATTTTTTTTTCTGAATAAAATGATGTATCAACGTCTGTTATATGTCTGAACATAATTTCCAAAAGCTTTGGGATTCTAATAAATTAATAGTATATATGAAAATCATAGTTAATCGGCTTCTGTACAGATATGAAATTTCATCAGACGTTTGTGCATAAATATAACTTCATAATACAATTTATATAATTAAAATTATAATTTTAATGAATACCCCTTAATAGTTCCATATTACTCATAACGATATCAACCGGTTTATTGATCCATTGCATCCCCTCTTGTACGCGACTATCCAGCCACCCTTAATTATTATTTAAATTACGTTGTTTCTTATTTCTTTCCCGTACATATGAAACATTACCGATTAAAAAATAATCACCATGAGCCGAAATATAAAATTTATAATTAATATCGCTTTTTACAATCTATCGGTAAAGGTGTCAGTGACATGAAATGATATCGCCATCTATACAGAACGCCTTGAAACTAGTCGCGCCTCTTACTTATCTTAAGTGTAGATATGGTAGAGGGCCAACTAGTTTTTATCACACCTATATAAATGGCGATATCAATGACTCTAGATAAAGCAGCATACAAGTAGTTTCGAGCAGATCTTTATAGATGGCGAAACTGAAGCCGCGTTAGGTGTCGATAAGACAGGTATACGAGTTGTACTATTTATAGATAGCGGTACGATAAAATTCATAGAATTTGGTTATTTATGTCTTCATCTATAAAATTATGTGGTTAATGCTTGAAAATTGTTTCGTATTATCATTTACATATCGATAAAGTGTTAGCACATACGGTATTACAACCTGCATTAAAATTAGTATGTGTAGTAAAATTGTAAGTTCAACTGTTCATTTTATTCTGCAACAATCAAGCTCTTTAGCAAAGGTAAATGCATTTGTGAATATTTTTTTCTTTAAACAAGTTTTCGAGCATGTAATAAATACAAACTAATAGCGGTATTATTCATATTTTGGTCTCGCAGTAATGAATGTTGGACTTAGTGTACATATAACCTATCTTTGCAATACTATCGTAACTCTAGCACTCTCATATTCTGTTTTGCTCTTCCTTTCCAAACCTTCTCTACTTTACGTATTACGCTATTTCTTATCTCTTTATTGCACATGTGTTATATCTCTTTTCATTTCCTCCCTGTTTCGTTTCAAATTCTGCTATTGTTTCATCTTGTCTTCCACTTACCACAGCCTATATCCTAATGTTGTCCTACAGAGTCTTACTAGATGTTCTAATATTTCAAACTTATCTCAGCACAGATCACAACTTCTATTCATTTCTCTTCCCAATATCATTTTACGTTGATTTTATATCTTATGTGCATAATTGATTATTGACTCTAACGTCTTTAGTTATGAACTTTGGTAGTACTGTCGTTCTAATATACTTAAATCCGCCATTATATTTTGTTGCTTTTATTTTTCTGTCTCATTCCTGCTATTGCATTTTCTAGTCTTTTCTTTGAAGGCTAGTCATCAATTCCTTTATTTCTGCTCTCATCAGTATCTTATTTACAAGAATCATTTCATTCCTTTTCACATAATCCCCTCTTTCTCTTATGGTTTTGGTTTGCACCTCACTTCTTTCTTTTTCCTTTAAATAGCCCTTAACAACCTTTGTCTCCCCTGTTACATACTTACTAATATATTTTTTGTGTGTGCAGGTCTCGCAGGCAGAGAGTAAGGAGCATTGACCAGCACATCTCATCGGGCATAAAAGCAAGCACGAAGAAGGAATAACCCATGCCATATACTTCAGTTATAGTAAATTGGTTTATCACAATAGTTTTTAACTATTAACGCATAATTTAAGATTAATTTAGAACAATTGTGTAATTATCTGTTATGTCTATTTAGTATACTTTTTTAATACTATTTAGTATTAACATTACCTTTACCACAAGTTCTACTGAATGTGCTCAATATAAAATGAAAAATGTAATAAATAATTTATATATGCACAAGTTACATACAATTGTTGTAATTTGAAATAAGCTTCAGTATAAAGTATGTAAATTTTAGTATGAGTTTTATCTGTAAGCTATATTGTAAATTAACTTCATAGAATAGTTTATAAGTATTAGGCTATTTATGTTTGTAGTATTGTTTATGTTACATTAATATTAGTTTAGAATTGATACAAGATTTGGTTGTAAGATGTATTGTAAATAGGTATAAAAGAATAGCTAATGAGGATTAGCTTGTAAAATTGAATTACAGCATTTTTGTAACTTGTATCTTCGATTAATTTAAATAAATGTTTAATGAAAAGAATTGCACTGCCCTTTTTATTTTCATACCTTACCAATCCTTGAAAGAACCTAAGTCCAATTCCTTATACAAGAAGTAACGTGGACGAACTTTAAATGCAAAGTCCTGAAGCGAGAAACTTGTAAAAATTGCCCTATACGTTATTAAACTTGGCAACAGGAAATTGTCAATCATTTTCATCACTATCGAAGTCTTCATTTCTTGCCAATCGAGCTTTAAAAAAATTCAACAAAGTTGCAAACAACGTCTGGTGAAAATTCCACCCAGTTGCAAGTCGAGCACTAAGAAAATGCAACAAAGTTGCAACTGGAGCGCTAATAATGCAACAAAGTTGCAAATCGAGCACTAAGAGAATGCAACAAAGTGGGAATCGGGCTCTAAGAAAATGCAATAAAGTTGCAAAAATTCTCGAGAAAAAAATTTGCAAACAATGTTGCGCCATATATTGCAAAAATTTCTCTCGAGAATTTTTGCAACTATGTTGGGCTTCACGAGGCGTTATTTGCAACTTTGTTGCATTCTTTTGAGATCGATTTGCAACTTTGTTGCAAAAAATTAAGGCGCAGCATTCATGCCAATTTTCTCGGTAATTTTTGCAACTTTGTTGCGTTTTTGCAAGGCGTTTGTTGCAACTGAATTGCATTTTTTGCAGCATTGTTTCATTTTTTAGACGTTATTTGGAACTATCTTATATTCTTCCGAGGCGCTGGTTACAACTTTGTTGCGTTTTCGCGAGGTGTCATTTCCAACCGTATTTCATTTTCGCTAGGCATTTCTTTGCAACCCGGTTGAATTTTGGTGAGGCACTTTATGTATACCTGGTTGCAATATGTTTAGTAATGTAGAGGTCTATTTTTGCAAGTTCTCCGCTTGTGAACTTTGCATTTAAAGTTCCTGCACGGTAGTACTTGTTTAAGGAATTGGAATTAGGTTCTTTCAAGGATTGGTAGGGTATGAAAATAAAGAGAGCAGTTCAATTCTTTTTATTAAAACTTTATTTAAACTAATCAACGCGGTAATTCAAATTTACAAACTAATACTTATGAACTATTCTTTAAAGTTAATTTATAATATATATTACAGATAAAAGTTACACTAAAATTTACGTACTCTTTTTGCTAAAGTGTATTTTAAATTAGAACAATTGTGTAACTTGTGCATATGTAAAGCCCAAAGTATTTATTGTATCTTGCATTTTATATTTAGCGCATTCAGTAGAACTTGTAGTAACAGTAATATTAAAATTTATACAAGATCTACTAAATACAGAGAACATAAAATTAAATGTATACTAAATAGACATAACAGATAATTACACAATTGTTCTAAAGTAATCTTATGCGCTAATAGTTAAAAACTATTCTGATAAACCAATTTACTATAACTAAAGTATATGGCAAGAGTTATTCTTTCTTCTTTCTTGCTTTTATGCACGATGAGAAGTGCTGGTAAATGCTCCTTACTCTCTGCCTGCAACACCTACACACACAAAAAATATATTAGTAAGTATGTAGATGGAGAGAGACAAATAATGAAGGGATGTTCAATGGGAAAAGATGGGCAAAGGTTCAAACCAGAAGCATAAGGGAAAAGAAAGATTAATTCAAGAGGAACAGAATATGCCAAGCAAGAATAAATTTTCCACAATGGTGAAGGAAACAAAGTAAGGCCTTAGGAACAATAGCCTTAAACAGAGATATTATAAGTTAGAATCTCAACACTACCATAGTATCAAAGTAAATGGGAAACGTGGAAAGCTTCATCAACTGAAACAACATAGGTAAGATCTGTAAGCACTCAAAAGTGCAAAAGAAAATAAATAAGGGGCCCTGTGTGGAGACAAATTTATAATCTTAGAATATCTAGTCAGGGTGAGTAATGTAGTGAAACAGCTAAGGGAGGTTACGATAAAGGATCTGATGCATGGAATAAGAACTGAAAGCTTCGGACTTCGTAACATAAAGATATATACAATAGATGTGCAATAAAGAGGCAGCTAGTAAGAAATAGGGCAATCTCTAAGGTAGAGAAGGTATGAAAGAAAGTGTGGAAGGGAAGAATGAGTAGGCTTAGATAGCAATTTAAAGTTAGGTTATAAGTACACTAAGTCGAAATTTCCTGGCTGCGAGGCCGAAATGAAGAAGAATACTATGGTTAGTACGTATTTATTACTTGCTGGAAAATTTATTGAATGAAAGAAATATTCAGAGATGTAAATACCTTTGTTAAGACGCTTGGGAAACATATTTCACGAGCCGTTGGTTTGTTAAAACCGATTAAACAATTGAAATTGTTACTGCGGGCAACTACATAAAGTTATAACACAGGTTATAACAGATTATAACACAGGACTAACACAGGTGAATATCTCATTCTTTTACCTGTCAATTCGCACCTCACAGATTAAAAAATAATCGCTATTTACAATGTGTAGACAATATTATCAGTGCCATGGAAATGGTACTGCGGCTCCAGTGCTTCGTAGCAGTCGGTAATCGGCCTAGTTGCGCCATCTCGCCTCTGACATCTGTACTTCCATTTGTTTAATATATTATATTTGGGTTTATCTATGAATCTGTAACAATCATGCATTGGATTAGTGATATTGAAGCTGCTTTTAATGCATAATAACTGAATTTTACCGAAGATAATATATCACAATTCATATGAAAAATGCAACTATTTTTTAATAACAATAGGTAATCGGATTTCGGCCAAGCTGATATATTCTTTTCTACTTTCCAGATCAAACTGAATGGTAGTATCAATTTCATTAAAGACTCCAAATTGAAGTAGTCACATTTCACTACAATTGATTCTATTTTGCTTCGACAAGGAAGCGACAAAGGATTACTCGGAAGCAAAATATCAAACTTCGAGTATCACCATGCCGAGGTTCAAGTACAGCCAAGAACATTTTTCGTGGAAGGATTTGTGTTTAAACATTTACGGATATCGCGTGTGAATTTCACTTTGCACAAAGCAAGTTCGAAAAGTTATAAAACTCACTCGTGTCGGTTCGGACCTTCCGTCCTGCGACATGATTGAGTGACCAGAGGAACTTTAAAGCATGCCACTCACCGGTTGCAGACTCACCAGGGGCGCGGTGTAACTCGTCGCCGTTCAACATTCAAGAAGAGCAGACAACATTAAAATCTTTGTATTGTCAGTACTATTCGACTGTGTTAATTCTCAAAGATTATTGCAATACAAGATTAAAGAAATGAAGAGATACTTACTCGTCAGGTTGATGGATGAAAGAAAGCCCGAACTCGCCGAACAGGACACTGTCTCTAATGGAACACAATGGATCGACAATTAAAGTGATTCTAATCTCGCGAGAGTATTATTTCCGAATAAACACTGACTGTACTTTCGCGTCTCTTTACTGTTATTTACGTTTAATTATTATTAAGGGCGGTTGCACTCAAAAAATAATAAAAAGAACTTTGACGGAATAAGCACCGACTCTACCGACCGTATTGTGCCCGGTCATCAAAATTTTCTGAAAGAAAATCGGTACATGTTAGTAAATGAGGAGAGGAGACAGAAATACATATTTGATTTTATTTGTCTTTCTTATTTCTTCATTCTGTCGAGTGTCTGTTGAGGAAATACTGCACTTCTTTCATAAAGTACTACGGTATTATTATTCAGATTCAATTACTATTCATTGTCTATTCGAGATATATTATTATAGATTAATATGAATGTTTTATCAAAAGCATACTGTGACTATTCTTCGTCAGAGTTTGTCATTCGTCCAGCAACGGAGACTCGAGAAAGATTTTAATCATTAAAGTTTAATGTACTGTTGCGATGGTAGAATGATTGTTAGTTAAACGCGTATTAATTAATAGAAGCTAATAATCAAGCGTACGCGATGGTAAAGTAAAGTTCGAGATAGTATTGTGTCGTAGAGCGAGATATGTTGTGAAAATGCAACGACAAAGATGACCATACGCTGCAACGCTTCAATGAAGACTACCGCCGCATGGCCAACCTCACTCCGCGAGTCACCCCACTCAGTGACGCGCCTGCGCGCCTGCTGCGCACGGTGGATTCGCTATTTCCGATTTTTAGCTATTTTATATCTCGGTTCCTGGCAGTTATTTTTGAATCAGTGACATGTTAAATAAAAGGGGAAGAAATAAGCTATTCACCAGTTATAGTTTCGTTTTTGTAACTTTAGCCACTTGCCCATAATAATCAATCTAATTGTTTAATTGTTTATAAGAAATCAATCGCGCGTGAAATGTGGTTAACATCCATTGGACATTGTAGCTGTGGCTCCCAATTTATGTCCTTCTTCAAATAATTTTAGACAAGAAATTGATCTAAGGACTCGTACATTTGCGAAATATTTCACACTCTATTCAATTTAAATTCTCATTTATTTCACGTGCTCTAGTTGTATTCTCGACGTACGCGGCAGCGTTGAAAATGACACGAAAATAATAATTGGACGAATTTCCTTGGTGTGAGACAAAAAAATTCATGCAATCTCAGACAGTGTAATTGTATGTCAGCTCTAATTTAGATACAGAGATTTTGCATCTAGTCTGCGATAGAAGTAAAACCACAATTTACCATCGCGTCTACAACGTATAACAACTTGAAAGATCCTGCTCAAGATATTTGTTACTCCTTTCTTTTTTAAGTACATTTAAAATAATTTATTTCTTAGAAGCTTTCGTTTTTCGCCTGTGTTTTGGAAAATTGAAATTGAAAGTATCTATGCCTCCCTATTCGAATATGGTACACGTACATCTGTAACATAATTTCATTTCAACCGGAAACTCAATAAGCTTCCTTTCGTGTCTGACTTTTTAACACTATTCAGGATTTGTAGATGAGTTGATGGATAAAAAATCATGTACTTATTAAAAATGGCAGACTATTTATTCTTCGTAAAATAAATATATTTTATTATTTCCAACGAATTGTCTGTATTGTACAAAGTCCCTTATTCTACGCGTTGGGAGTGCATTTTGCATCACATTGGGTCAACGTTTTCCGATTCGGGGCAATTACGTTTCGACGAATTGTTTTTCTTCGCGCTCGTAATAAGCACCGCCTGTGCACGCACTTATTCGAAATCGGTTTCAAATGAGCTTGTGCGCCGAACATTAACTATCACAGGAAACTATCCAGCGGAAAAAGTATTGCGCCATAAAAATTAACGAAGTATGTCAACAGTCGACAGTTCCGTCGTTTTTTCATAGTGCAGCTTGTGCATTGTGAAATTCGACGGAACTAGTAGAATGAACACTATCTGGTAAAAGCAATCGCGGTGAACGAAGAACGATAAAATATTAACTGTCCGTTTCGTCCAAACTTTTGATCCCGATGCGTTCATACATAATAGCCGTCTAGTTTGTCGTTCGCAGTGTCAACATCCGTTGAATGAAACCGTCATGCGAGGAACGAACGAAGATTTGCCCTGAACTCGAAAAATCATCGACTCGGTCTGTCGGTTGTTTCCCGTACCTTAATTCGAACGATAACATTAACTTACATTCGCAGTGTATCGTAGGAGAAGAACAACCGGCGAACCGATCATTTGAACTCACCGACGTCGCATGCCGGTTAAAATAATTCGTTTGGTTTTGAGCAATTGTACGCGCTGCTTTCAGATTGCAACGAGATTCGTAATGTTCGTTACGACCTAATCCGCGTTATCGTTTAAGTTCCAGTAAAGAATTGGTCCCTACTCATTCGGCGATAGCCGATAAGTGGCCGATAAGAGAAATTTGGCGATCCCCGTGTCCCTATACTGATACCAGTTATGTGCAGCAGTGCACCTCTGCTACGTCGTTACAATAACTTGTTTACCCTAATTGGTGCACTCACCGGTACATACCCTTTTAGTTGCATCATACGTTTATACAAGTGATGTACAAACACGCACAGAGGGCGTAAATGTGTTCGTGCAGTATCGTACAAAGATGTCCCGCGCGCAGGACAATAACCAGTTGGTTGATCAGAAAGCTTTGCGATTGAAACACTTTGTAGAGCCAATGCATGTCGCGACCAATCTTTTCACACAGCATTCATAGCAGAATTCGCGATATCTTATGGCCGTGTTGCAAAATCGATTTCGTGCAGCTGAATTTCTACCACATCCATTCTGGTCGTTAGTGCTTTGCGTCGATTTATTCCTGGTAGCCTTTGTTGTCGATGAACACACGGTTCCTTAGGCCACTGTCCGAAATGTAAGCGGTTGCCATCTTGAACTGCTCCGCGTAAATCACGCCGTTCTTCGTTGGATCGCTCTGCTTCGATTCGTTCTGATGCCTTTCCTGACTGCGACTCGCGGATTCCTTCTTCTTCGCTGTTTGCGATTCTTTCCTCTTGTACTCCTCGATGTAGAACTCTCGGAACAGGAAGTAAAACATGACGCCGTGCATCCCGATCCACCAAACGAACGCTTTCGGGTATTCGCACTCGATGAACAGAAGCTGGAACGCGTGAATAATCACCAGGATGAACTGAACCATCTGCAACGCCGTCAGATATTTCTTCCACCAGAGGAACGGATGCACCTTTGGTCCCAGGGCAGCCAATAGGTAATACGAATACATCACGACGTGCACGAACGTGTTTAGGAAGCCGAAGAAGGAGCTGTGGCCACCTGTGAATGAACAGTCAGTCAGTGAATGAACAGGTCGTATTACGATTATCTCGTAATCCGGTTTCGTGTTTTGGCGGCGCGCGGCGGTCGAGAAACTTTTACTTCGTTAAATCTGTTATCATATAGGGGAGGCTTCGGTGGTGCACAGTTTTTCTGTTAGTACGTCGAAACGCGACACAGCGAAACTGTTCCTTTTCATTTTCGCATGGGAAATCGAACTTGACCACCTTCGAATATTTGGTAGCAGGTAGATCACGCGGGACCGAAGTCACAAGAGCCACGTAAAATATAAATTAAAGCGCTCGATTAACATTTCAACTGTGTTACTCGTGTTTTACATTTAGGGTAACGAGGGTAACCTTTGGTAGACCGTATTGAAATCAATTGCCAGAAGTTAATCGGAATGAAATGCAATCGACTGTGTCACTGTGCAAAGGTTCAAACGCGTGGAAAAGATTGAAGGAAAGTGGAAGCATGCTTACCAGGTGTGAATTTAACGCCGAACCAAACGGACATTGGCATGCATCCGTGATGAATGACGTGCAGTGTCGAAATGTGATTATTTTTCTTTCTTAGTACAAAGAGAATCGTGTCCGTGAACTCAGTGAATTTGGAGAAGTAGTACCACCAGCAACCACGTGCCATTCGGAGGGCCAAAGGGTGGTTCGAGTAATCCACTGGTTGACAGCGGAATGAATAATGCTTGCCCCATCCAGCCACCAAGCTCTGTTATGAAAAAAAGGCAAACGTTTATTTGCATACATACATACACATCAGATCGAGGAATTCCTTAGATCTTCGATAATATCGAGGAACTCGTTGCACTTACCTCATGGAACAGCCATCCGGAAAACAATACTTGGAACAGATTATAGAATATCATGAACAATCTGAGATCGAAGGGTTTACGATTTTCCATGAGCTTGGGGCCCAAAACTTTGACGAAGTAGGCATAGAAAAGACAGACGGCCAGCGTTGGGAACGGGCTGCTCATCATGGGCCAATCGTTGACCCTTGGATCGCTCTTGTTGTCCATAAGATCCCGGTAACCATCGTACACTGCTCTTACTAACTGCGCCATCTGAAAGTCGGTACAGGTTTACATTTCCAACTCGCGTTCCTCTGCCATTCGAACAGTTACTGTCTTACTAATTACGTGGCTAATGTTTAATCGTAGCTTTATTAACGGACGATTTAGTTAAGAACAAGATCGACCTGATAATCCGATCGATCGATCGTTAATCGTTGACGCGATCGACGTGGATCCAGGCACGTTTTGTAGAGGAAGAAGTTCTTTGCGATCCGCTGCTCGACGTTTGTCCAACGGGGACGACGGTTCAGGAATTAATAGACAAATGTTTGCGGTGTAACGAAGGAGTACTAGTCTGTCTGTCCTTTCACTGTCAATGAGATTTTCTCGACCGTACTGTACCCGCAAGGATAGAGACGCGGGCAACGTTTCAACGGGGTCAGAAATACGCGGCTGAAAAAAAATCAGCGACCAGTGTGAAAATGTGCCAACCAAAATTATAGGTCGTCGAGAGAGACACGCACCGCGGTGTTCACCTGTGTCACCGGTCTGTCGACGTCGAGACACGCGTGAACCATTTTGCCATGACACGCATTACACGTGGTAATCCTTATTGCGAAAAATGATTCCTTAATACGGTCAAATCACATGCTGTCGGATCTCGAACAGGTGCGGAATTCCTAATGCTTTTAGTCCTCCTAACTAAGCATGAAAGCAAGCCCCGTGCTTGTAGCATTAAGTTCGCGAGATGTACAATTTTCACGCACGCGAGATTACGTTTAATAAGCGAGCGTGAAAAATTTGATTTCCTTCATATTTTGATAATGACCGTGAAACACGAACTGTCGCAAGACAAACAGAAAAAAATGAGACGCAAACGTGCCGCGCGCGTATGATGCTCGAAGTTTTAACGGCGGTTAAGAGTGAATGATCGGTTATAAAAAGGTTTTTCCAACCTTGAAACAGGTATGATTATCAGGGGAGAATTACTTGCAAGAGTGGCCAGGAATGTAGACTGCGCGTTAGATTATACTGAACGATTTCGAAGCCTTTGGAAATGTGAAGGCTGTCGTGTGCAACGATTTCTCTACCATTAAAAGAAGTTCGATACTTATGACATATCCTATTAATACGTTGAAGCGCACATTTGTAGGTATCTTTTTTCCCGCCAGTATGCAGCAAGGCCGTTTCCCATTATCGTAACGTTATGTCAGTGAAAGTAAGTCGCCACTTCACACTGTGTACCAAGTTTGTCGCAGATGCACAAGTGGTCCCCGATTTCTCAGCGGCAACGGGCGTTCACGTTCGAAATGCATTGCCTATTCGCGCCCCGTCTTTTCTACACAAAGGACAATATCTATCCGCTTCTCCTTTCGAAGTCAACGAACAATGCCAATTCGTTCAAGACCGACTAAGCCGGGCGCGTGTGTCAACTTCTGAGGGAAAATAACTGCCTCGAAGCCGCATAGATGTTCGCGTGCAACATTAAACGGAAACCGGTCGATCGACTTTGTGGCCGATTCAGATCGGTTTTTTAGGCGAACAATCGTGGGCGAGCATTTCTCGCCGATTCAACACCGGCGCTAAATATTTCCGCAGGGCGGTCCCTCGGATTGTTCTCGCTTCTCTTTGCGGCCGGATGAAGAATGTCGCGAGAACGACTTTTATCGCGTGCCCCTTGCGACATTTAGGCAATTACGATCGATCGACGGTTTCTTCGAAAAGCTGCCTATCGAAAAACGATACGGGCGATACGTTCGAGCGTCGATGTCGCAAGTGAACCTGCAATAGTGCCTCTCGACTCTAGGGCTGGAAGGAGAACCGAGCTCGACCGGCACTTGCAACCACCTTGCCGGAAAACTCGTTTCCGTCGCGAAAAAAAATTCAGACCCACCGTTCGATATCGTTAGTCATTGGATCTTGGCAATCCTGTTCGATCCTCCGTAGCTCACCGCTGCCATCGCCTGTTCGGATAGAATCAATGATCCTCGAGCCCTTCTATCTCTCCTCGCCGATCTTCCACTCGAATCAATATCTATTGAATTTCACGAGACATTGCAACACATCCCCCGAGTTTCTTAATCGCTTAGCGGAGTTTATGTTCCCTATGGTTAACTTCTGTACGCTATTTTATTGCCGAGCGATCGGCTGGTTTAGCTTTTCATTCGCTTTGGAATTCATTTAACTCGACCCACATGGTCAGCAATGTTGCATCATTATTCTTTGTTTCCCAATCACTTTGTCGGAGTCTGTGCTCCACGGCTTGGGTCATTACGATTATTATTATGTTTCGCGACGGCCTGGTGCAAGTCGCACTGCTTCTCGACGATTTTGAGAAGATAACACTTCCTTCGCGTGGAATATTTTGACAGCAGCAGCACGCAGAACGAAAATTGCTGACGAAATATAAAACTGTCGGGTTGTTTTCAATGTAGAAAAGAGGTAAAACGAGTGACGATTATTCTGTACACGGCACTCGTAAATCGTATCAATCGTACCAAACGCGCGAGGAAGCGGGACTTGAAACAAAGTGATTAAAAAATAGCATCGATGAGTTAAATACGAATGTAAAGCGTTTCGATGCGAATAAATGGTTGCAGTTAATATAAGCATTCGAATTCAATAGCCGCCGCAGGTAACAAAGGTAGATTAACCCGGATCGTGGGAGAAATTAATCGCATTGCTAATTGCGCCGCGCGCAACAGTAACGCCGAAACATTCGCGACAGGGAAAACGCAAAGCTGTTTGACAGGAGCGAGGAGGAAATCCTCTTCGATACGTAACGCGTCGTCAGTTTGATAATGCATAGGAAATTGTTTGCATCTCGGAAGCAAGCCCTCCCATGGAAGCGGTTCCCGCGGTTCGGCCTTCGCTCTTACTTTTAATATCCCCATTTTTGCGCGAAACGTGTAACGCGCACGTACTTAAATCGACGAGGGCCAACCGTGGTCTCCACGTGGCCGAGTCGTTTCGAGCGCATCTTAGAAAATAGATTTCCAATGCAATGTCGCGTACACTTTGTCCAGTTGCGCGACGCGGTTTAAGTATCGGCTCTTCCGGACATCGCCTGGCCAGCCAGGCTCATCCTCTGGCCTTTATCTCGGAACGAAATGTAAGCTGCACACCGTTGTTGCGACATTCGCTAACGATGTTCCGCCTACGATTATCGCTGAATTATGTGCATCTAGCATTCACTCTATAGCTGCGCGATTGATTTGTATTCGATCGATCGAAGATCCATCGTGGTAGTACGCGTACTTCGTTCACTGGTCGTTTGGGACGCGCCTGTCTTGCGCATCTTTTTTATGTCTTTTTTTCGTTCTTTCACACTTTTTGTCTTGCCAACGAAATGCGTCACTGACGCGCAGAGATTTTAGGAAGACCGAGGTGTTAAACGGACGAAACGATGCGACACGCCGAGGTCTCGCCGGAGCACCGAATCGTGATGCAGGCGGTAGGAATTCTCGGCAGGTCTTATGCAAATTCGTCGGACTTTAGAGTCTTGCCAATCTCGGTTTGTTAATCGTTGAAAGTGGTCCACGGTGTTTGTTGTACAATGTAATAAGCCGCCGAGGAGGATTGATGAAACGAGAACAACGATCTGGAGAACGCAATCGATCGAGCGGCACGTTCGAAGAAAAATGAAAAACAGTTTCGTTGGAAAAGTATCGTTGCGTAACAGTCGCGAAACAAGAATCGCACGAGGGTCTGGGATGATTTCTAATTGAAAAGGGGACAGGGCCGAAATGTGGGTACGATCTGTTATCGGTAATCGGGATTGCGAGACTGCACGTCGTCGCGCGGAACTATAATCCACGAATTCTAACGCAAGACGCAGGTGATGACTGTAATTACAGTAATTCAAAATCGCTCGAGGCTCGTCCTTAATTAGGATACGAATGATGGCGGCTCAAGAGCAATCAACATTTTGCGCAACGCGAGCGAGTTTCGTCATTTTCGCTGTAATTCTACATAATGGAGATCTTAAGTTGAATCTGTAACTAACTCGGCGACGCCTGCGCCAAATGTAGTCGCCCTATTCCTTTGGGTTTCACTGTCACCCCGATTGTTTGACGTTTATGCATTAACGTAGAAAACTTTCTCATTTCATTTTCGTTGCGTCGCATGCAACGATTGGCCGGAAAGAAATTTAAGCAGCGTAGTTCCCGGCCGTTCCAGTCGTTCATGCGCTTGCTTCAAATTTACCGATTTCTGCGTCGGACGCGGATATTTCTTATGCAAATCTTCGAGCTTCGCTGAATATCCGATCGAAAATATTAGGATAGAGGAGGACGAACGTGACTTCTGTCACTCACTTCAAAATTGCGCAATCAAAGAACGATCGAATTTTACTCCTCGCGCCTTATCGTTCCTCTTCCAAAAGCTATGTCTGGAATCCGCGTAATGTTATATCGTGCGCAATAAAAACCGGACGGTACGCTATAAATCACTAGCCCCAATTTATCCAGCCCGTACCGCACGAGATTAATCTAATTAGTATTGTTCTACTCACCGCGTTTGATAATGTAAGACCGAAGGACAAACAGCAGCTGTTTATTTATATCTAACAAGTCTTCGGTGGACAATGGTCCCTGCACAGTCGTGACTTGTTCGGTGTTCGGATCCTCCGTACCGAAGAGAACACCTTTGTGCTTGGTCAACTCCGAGGAAACTGAAGTACCGTCATGAAAACCGTGTTTTATATGGGCATAAGCTCGTGACACCTGTGCCTGCACGTTGCTCGCCGCTCGCGGGGTAGCACACCGACCCCACCAACCTCTAACGGAGCTGACGCTTGACCACTTTGCTATCTGTCGATTATTCTCGACTGTCCAAGGGTCGTGTTCGCGGGGTGCGCGTGCGTCTTCGAGGCTACGTTCGAGCGTGAACTGCCGGTTCCCAATCGTAGACCACGACTCGACCGACACGAACCGTTCAGTGGCACAGTCGTCACCGAGGATGTAAACTGTGCGATGGACACTATAGCACATGGCCAGTTCGTCTGGTTTCGCGGTTACAATGATTCCCAAACACTCGCGTAGAGCTCTCGGTTGCCCCGCTAGGGATCGTTTTCGTGATAATTGGCCCGGTTGCACGCGTTGCACTTTCCATGATTCGAAACGATGCTTTCAGCCGGGATCCGCTGTGCATCGAATGAATACATATGTGTGCTTCACGCGATTGCAGCGCTGCTGAATTTACGCGCATCTTCGGCAGATGCGAGCCGGAGCCGTATAATTTCAGAATTTCTTTGGTTCTTCTAGCTTCGATGACTGGGACGAGCTGAATCGTGGTTACCGCCGGACTCATTTTTGGCGAGATGTTCTATTTCTGAGCGCTGTAACGTCAACCTTGTCTCATATTTGTAATTAAGAAAAATGTTTAATTAGAGGCCAAGACGTATTGCAAGCACAGTAAAAGGTTCCGTTCAGAATTTTTTCTCTAAGCCCTTATAAAAAATTCCTAATGGAAGGTGAGAAAATCGCGCGTACCACTAGAATACCCCCTTAAAGGTCTTTCGACGATGGCCAAGTGAATTGACCCTTAGTGTGAGGTAGAACTAGGAATTCGCATCGGACAGCAAGCTTTTCAACGTCGACTCCGTGTTTTCCTTCTTTCCCTTATGCCTGAGTGTTCGTGTAAAGTGTGATTAAAATGTATCACGTAATTACACAAGATCGAGAAGTAATCTTCTTTGATTTCGTAGCAATCTTGTTTTACGACGCCGTTTTCAATGCGTGCTGCGCCGAAGCTAGGTACATCCTTCTGCCCGTGTCAACAGTGAATTATTCATACTACTTGACATATCAAGCAGTAGTAACGCCTGTCAATTTCATGCTAACAGCTAATGTATCGATTATGTATACACAGTATCTGTCGGTTAGGTCTCAAATAATGGTAAAACATTTTGACTACTAGCGATAGTGATGAACACTTCCATACATCCGGGCAATTTTCATTTCCTGCCGGTGTGGCAGAAAACAACAATATTTTTGTACAGCTGCCACATATATAAAGCAACGAACCTGTGCGTTCCTGACGGAATTAGTAAAACATTTCCGCGGCCTTTTCATTATTTTCTGCGCCATTTACTGATGTAAGTAATTAAAAGTAAGGTCCGCTGATTCGTACGTAAGCTGTTTAGAATATGGGCCAATTGTTCCCTTGTAATTGTATTACTCGAGCATCGATGTTGCCTGCGGCAGAGTAACGGTGAATTGCTAAGCAAACATCGAAATTAGATTTGGAGAACCAACAGGTCATATACATACGTCACCAGGCACCATTAACCCCAGGAACTTCGAGCATAAGAATTTCAAGGAACCAAGGTATAGGCGCGTGACAAATCTTCACGGTGCCGTGCCGAATTCGATTATGGAATTCTCCATTTCCTGGCTACATTCGATCACAGAAATTTCGCGAATAGGCTTGGAAATTGGGAGGTCCATTGAGAAATTGCAGTACTACTGCTTGCATTATTCATTTATATTCATATATCCCATCTGACGATTCCCTTTGCTACGCGGCAAGATCTCATTCTTAAGTATCGCGCGATGGTCAACGAACCTTAATTTTATTCTCGCATTTATTTCTCCTGTTATGAACGCGCATCATTCTTCGGATCTGCTTAAATGAGAAAAATACATTCCTTCGCTCGCGACTGACAGTCTTCAATGCACTGTTTGCATGACTGCCCGTCGATTTGCCGGAAAGCAGGAGATGTGTCGCTTTAATTTCACAGCCGTCTCTGCGAGGAGTCGGGGATTCAAAGGTTCTGACGAAAAAACTCATATATTCATTTTATGCCATTGATTCGTATGTTTTGGCATGGAATTCTTGTGCCCCCGCCAAGCATCGCTGACGGCTTCGTCCGCTGGGCTGTTCTACCTGGATGACAGAAGTCTTTACTCGTACCTATTTCTTTTTCACCTTACTCGTTGCTCGGATCGACGGAAATTCTTCGGAGGCCGTTCTCTGTAATTGCTTTGCTTGACATAAAAACGATGGTGATGAATATTGGGTACGATATGATAACGATGATGTAAATGATAGTGAGAAGTTTTTTCCCGTGCAGGTGTTACACACGTTTTCGATCGCTGGACGGTGAAAAAATTGTCCACGGGTTTCCTCACAGATAGTTGCCTTAATTAAACAATTAGTATCATTAGCTAAGTCGCGATGCATAATCACTGAGTATGGCAGTAATTCCAATTCGTTTTTTCCTGTTAAGCTGTACGTATACATAAGAGCTTTGCAGTCACCTGCCTCGGGGACTATTAGTAGAATAGGATGCACATGGACAGTAGGGCAGTATGGAAACGCCGAGTTCGAGTTTTTATGCATTCTAGTGTTTTTGTCCACTCAATCCCGTTCGTGTTCTCTATATATATCGAGTGTCGTAACGCCCGTCCAGACCCGTGGTGAACCACGGCACAAAATTCACGAGAGAAGGTTGAAAGTGGATAAGGAATTCCAATCGATCTTTTGTTTTTGCGCGATATACGTGCAATAATGAAGTATCATCCGTGTGCAGAATACGTACATGCGTATCGTGCATCTGTAGAAATTTATACGCTGCATACGTCACCCGCCAATTTAAATGATTGGTCGGAACCAGCAGCTTCGACAGATTACACGAAGAAGGAAGCATTCAAGGCCACGGAAATCATCTAATAAGGTGGACGGTATGCCATTTTTTTCCCTTCTCGCTATTGACTTACTATCATCTCCTGCGCATCCGATATGGAAGGACCTTGTAGCGATGATTGCGTTTTGTTGCACGTTCAATGACCTCTCTCAACGTAGTCATCTTTAACTCTGTGCAGACCGAGCTACACGAGCCGGGACAAAGGCAAGGATCTTTCGCCTTCGAAGCAAACCAGATTTGCCATGTTTTTCTTTCCTCCTCTTCTTTAACGCACCGACGTGCAACCTCTTGCACGTCGAGCTCGCATTCCCTGGATTTTCGATTGATCTCGTTGGAATCGCGGTGTCTCTGAACGGCGCCCACCTGGAAGAAAGTCACGCGGATGACTCGTGTCCATGGAAAGTGCATATTCATTGTACGTTATCGGCGCGTACCTGCTGCCATTCGGTTTGATTTATGATTTTGTACTTTCACTTCTAGAGCAGGATTATCGTACGCGATGGTGCTCGGAGGACCAGACGACGCGAGTAAAAATGATCTGCAAGGTGGACCACGGCTGACCTTGGAAACCTTTGTGCTCGTGTCAGTGCAATGGACTCTGTTGCGTTGGAAGAGCGCAACGGAAATTATGTTCTGCGAATTACCACTTTTACCAAGCTATGCCCTACGACAAATTTCCCTCTCTGCGTTTTAATCGACGCTCCTTATTCGTATTACAGTTTTAATTCTTTTCGTGGAATATTTGCTCCAGTGCAAGAACATCGCAGGGTACTTCCCTCTCGTTTCTATCCCCGTTTCCCCTCTCTGACTGGAGCGGCGACGTTCAAAGAAAAGGGTACAACGATCATCCTCTGGTCTTGCTTGATTCAATTATATTTTTGCGTTGCCCTCCGTCGCAGCGAATACACGCTGCCATTACACGATGTCGTCAAGTGCAGATTACAGCGTGCAACTGCAGCAGGTTGCGTGCGATATTGTTCATTCCATTACCAGTCATGGTGCGCGACCGACGAAGATTAGTATTCGATGCGCGCGTGAGCCACCCGCATCCACGGAACTCGCGGGTGCCGTAAGTCCTTTACATAATTGACAGTCGTGTGCGACTTGGTTTTCGAGGCTGGGTGGTCGTGTCTCAGCGGAGGATGAGTGCGAGAATGTGTAAACGTGATATGAAACTTATTCTGTAACATTTCATGTTTCCTATGTAATGTTTGTTCGTGAAAATAAATGGAAACTTTTGGAATCGGAACGACTACTTCTTTCACTATAGCCGGGAAGGGGACACGAGATACAGAAAAGCTTTCCTTGCGCATTGCGTGATCGGTTTCAGTGTCGATCGAATTATCAGTCATGCTAATAAGTTGGTTCTGTTCACGTGGAATTGATTTGCAGTTTTGTGTTATCGGAGATATCATCGAGAATCGATCGCAACGATCGAACAATATGGATATCACTCTTCGTAAGTAGAGCTGCAGCGTATTAGCGGGTATACGTCTGTTGTTGAAAAGAACTGTTCGATCATTGATTACATTTGTTCGAACATAAATCGCTCTTTCTCAACTTTATTGCCGCCACGGTAAACCAGCAAAGACATAACGATCGGACGATTATTGGAGTAGCCTGAGCAGTTCAGTTTTACGAGATACTCGGCCGATTGTTTATACGAGAGAAACGTTAGCTAGGATTAGAGGGGACACAAAGCTATCGAACGACAGGGGCGGGGCGGAATATTTGCGCGAATAATTTTAACTCCCTTTCGGTATTTTTTCACGTTGTCCTTTCTTATTTGAACGGAGTTCTGGAATCGTTTAGGCAAAGAATTATCCGCGATATTTCGTTTTCCGGGTAGATATTACTTCATCATAATGAGAAAAACTGTCCGCACAGCGTTTGTACTACGTAAACTGTTCGTAGAACGATAGCTAATTTTTTAGAATACCACAGATAAGTTGTAATGCCTTGCATTAGCTTGAAACGAAATTTGTATACCGCATTAGCTAATGCGATTTCTGCATTAGCTCCACAGGTATCGGTGTCGGTGTCCCCCGAGGATATTGCGGGGTTCGCGAAAAGTCGTGGAAATTGATCGACCGTTTTTATATCAAGCAAAATTTGTGACAACGTGGACGGCTAGATTCGGAAAAGAACTTCGTCCAAAAATAACGATTACGGTTTGTGAAAACTATGCTCCTCTGTTTGCATCTCACTTATCGCTATGCATACATCTAACAAGTGACTAAACACAGCAGTTCATGAGACGATAATTCAAATTCAATTTGTACATATTTCGTAACGATTATCACCAGCAATTGTATTACTACATTAAGAAGTTGTCCGATTTCAAGAGCCAAAGTGTCGGTTGCGTGTCAGTACTGCAAACGCAAAGATCCTACGGATGCCCGATACGCATCACGGTGGACATGCATGCTGCTGTAGAAAATGAAGAACACGCGTTGACGTAGCTTTTCCTAAAGCGGCTTCCTGCCGGTTAAGACGAAAAGAAAAAGGAATAGATAGGCGTACGAAATTTTTGATTGGTGGTTCTGGGCGTCCTTGGTCGTGTTATGGTGCAATGCGATAATTAACGTCCAACTGGACGATTATAGCCGATGAAAGTAAAATTCTCTCATTTGCGCCGAGCTACGATGTTGTTACACAAAGTGCACTTGCCATTTCGAGGTTCCGGTGTTTTTCGATATCGAAATAAGTATGTATATTATCGTGATTTAACTGAATAAACTTATTAGAAGTTCGCGAGATACGATTACATTGTTTTTGGAAGAAAATTGTATAGTTCGAATCATTCACGAAGTTGATGCATGTACACTTTTTTTTGCTTGGTCATTCTCGTTTCTTATAATCAGAATAGAACATTTACGTTTTAACTGATTATCAGTCAGCGTATCGCCAGTGGCACACCTGACAAGTTCTTTATGCTAAGGTCATTATATTTCCGAACTTTGGACAGTAATCGTTACCGGTTTGACAATTCATATTTGAAAAATCACGATTCGGCCCTTACCGAACGATTATGAAGCATTTTAAGCAGACTAATGATGTGGACACAATACGTTTGTCGTTTAATATTTACTCTAATCGAAGTCACACGAGGCTAGAAAAATCGACGCCGCTCTTGGTTTGTAAAGTGTTGCTAATGAATCGGCGAATCTCGTTTTATTTAAGCTTGCCATCATTCTGCCAGACAGTAATCAAAAATAGCAGAGCAAGATTTAAAAAAGGGAAGAAAATCCTGCTGTCACTGATAATGCTTTTCGACATTTCATAGTCCGTTGTTTATAATCTTTCGATTAGAATGTGGATTTAACTATACATTTATGCCAGTCGAATCCTATGTATGAGGCCCGATCGATTCTTAAACATTTTCCTGTTCTTCTACTGTATTCCATTGACTACGAACTCAAGAAACAAAGATATTTTTATTCACATATGGAAACGTTATTAATTATTTACGTATTAGTATTGTCGCAGCGTCCATTATCCCCACCCTGTAACCACAACTATTTTACATTCAATGTTTGTTTTGACGAAAGGCCTTGATATATTTTTGAAGAGATTTTTCATATTCATCGTATCGCGACGTCTGCAATCATGAAAGAGTTTACGATAAATAGCAATGTCAACCAAAGGCGTTAGAATAATATGTCGTGAATTTATTGAATAGTTAATTCTGGCGCAAATTGCAATACAGTGGATTCCGGTGATTTGGGACACATCGGTTCTAGGGCCGCTTGGCCGGATTAAGCGGCTGCCCCAATAAAGCGAAGTATCGTATATGTAGTCGATTAGATTCTGTTCTTTGAACTTTGTCCCAAATAAACGGCTGCCCCTATTAACCGGTGGCCCAAACAAGCAGAATCTACCGTGTTACGAAGAATACGAGAAAAATAATTTCTTTTTGCCCAAGATGGTGTTTAGGTCAGTACAGAAATTGCAAGGGATACACTGGCACCTTCAACTATCAATATCACTGTTTATGTCAGGTACTCGATTGAAGTATTGCATTATTGCGTGCAGTTATAGACGATATATTATGACAGATGGGCAATTATGGTAACAAGTAGGTACGGATATGTTTAAAAAAATAATGCAGGACAAATGTTCCACTCTCGCCTGCCGGCCTGTTAAATTATGTGTATTTGTATTCAATGACGTCAAACCTTGAAAAAATACCATTATTCAGTAACAGATTACAATATACAATGGCGCAAGCAGACACAACCCTTCGTCTCGATTTTAAATATTCTAAAGATTTCCTGCGACATGTTCATGAATTAACCAGACACATAGGTTAAAGAACAAAATGCTTTTGCGGATTCCATTTATTGTGGAATCCGTTTCTATAGAATTCTACTGATAGCTCATTTGTAACAATTAATGTAACGATATCAAAATAATTTCTCATCGATATATTTAATCAGACTGGTGATTAATATAATTATTACACTTCACACATTAATATAATGATTATTGTGCTAGGAAATGTGAGAAATATATCTTTTGATGCTCTTTCGCGAACAATTCATGAAATGATACTTGGTGAAAATTAGGTCAATCCAGGTGACGTACCTGTGATTTCAAAAGGAAATTCCCATTCGTTAATAATTACCGTTAAATATTAATACCGTTAATAATTTTTACCATCCTAAAGAAGTCTTATTCGCGAAGAAACGCGCTGATGTTTCATTAATATCACTGATATTTTATGCGTTTTTCTCCAACCATCATGGAATTCTACTGCAAATAAACCAGCACAACTATAAACAAGGTGCATTTGCGTAATCGTCTCAAACTAATTTTCCCTATTACGCGAATCGAAAGGACCTCATTGGACTCTTCAAGAACGTAAAAAAGGTACATATTCGATACATCTTCAAGAGGAGAAGATTTTTTCGAAAAAATTGCATTCTTTCTTCCGGACACCAATATCGATTCCCATTGAATATTGTCCTATAACGTAATTTATATTAATGCTAGTTCAACCAGGATAATTAATTGCCGTTCTGTACTTAGAATGTCCGCTTCTATTAGGAATAATGGCTTTGCTTCTGTTTCGCCACCACGTGCTTCCTACAAATGAATTTCATCGATTCATTACTTTCATTGATGACATTACTATTTTTACTTGCTTTTAGTTTGGGACGAACGTAAGCAACAAAAGTTTATGTTAATGCGAATGATCCTGCTGAAGCTTTATAAAAAGAAACAGATATCATTGTAGTTGGCACGACCCATATCAAACGGCAATTGATGAAAATTTAAACGTTGTCGATCATCTGTTATTAAAGAGATCACTGCTAATGGGATTAAACACTTCTACTTCTACTATAGCTACTTTAGGTTCCTAATCTCCTTCATTTCATGTTTCAGAAGCTTTTCAATATCCATCTGCTTCCAGAGGACCTTCCTGAACAAATCTATTTATTCTTTATGTAAAAAATATACTTCATCGGTTTGAAAGATTTTCTGATGATTTTCCGATTTAATGCGATGCAATACATGACATTGCTGCACTACCATATCGTTCATTAATGCAAACAATAATCGATAGGTGGTTGTATCATTATTTAAATGCGCATGCACATATCCTTGGCCGACGAGTTTCTTGAAAAGCGGTACGCAATGTATACTCGAATCTTGACTCCCTGATCTCATCGATTACTGCATCTCTCTCATCGATTGCATTATTTCTTTTTGGTTGTAAACACGGAAATCGTGAAATTCCGCATAATTATGAAACATTATACCAATTCTGAATACCCAAATACGTGGGGCTTTTCAGTCCACCATCGCTAACAGGAAAATGCAATTTATGCCTCACATTCTATATATAGGAGATAGACATTTCCTTATTAATTTCCTCGAAGGCGCCTCTTCCTATTGTCATCATTTTACATTTTCAGAAACATATGTAACAATAACTTTGCTATTATTGGAAGGTAGCGGAAACACACATTTCATAGCAATGGCAACATCTCATCTGCATGCGCATTGGAGTATATGTGTATATTAATTATGTATGTACACCACATTCTTGGATGCGTTCTTCCATGTATGTACTGGCTTCTTCTCTAAATATTCTCGACATAGACTGTCGAAGCACCACGACATTACTCAATTTTTCGTGCACAATGATAATATTAAAGTATCGGCGCAATTGTAACACAAACATGTGTATATTATAATGTATCCTTTTTACATATTTATAGAATAGCGATTTGCCAGACCAGGTTAGTTTATTAAATAATATCTGTATGGATTGTACGCCACCCTTATTCTACTGCCACTGGTTTGATAGGTGAAAGTTGACTAAATTAATAAACTATACCTACATATTTTGCGAGAAATTACTCTCCCAAAGTAAAGCGTTATCTACACTTTCTTGTGAGATTTCAAGAAACAGGAACCGCCCATTGAATCAGAATTTATAATGTCAGCTGAGCATCGTAAAGTTCTTGAACTTTGATACTGTAAGATGGCTTACACGGAAAATATGTTTATTTATTCCGCGCGCATCGGAAAATCCGCAATAACAACGCTTCTCAACAAAATCACCACGCAACCCATCCATTTATTTAAATCAATAATAATAAGAAATTGACGCCGCACGCTCGCTCACACTCAGCCATTCATCCACTTTTACATATCACGATACACATACCAAACATCATTTGCTTTAGTTTGAAAAGATCGTGAATTCGGAGTTAAGTGATCCACATGTATTGTAACGAATGGAGCATCTCCTTTTGGTATTTTATGAAGTGACCCTTCCTGTTTTCTCGAATTCGGTGTATACGCGATACATTTTAAACAGCTTTTAACATGTTTTTCGACTTTCATTTTCATCTCCGGAAACCAATTACTATTCAAAATATTTCCTATACTTTTTTCAATATCTACATCACCTATCTCATTGGGATGTTTATGTATAACGTTCTTCTCTGAAGCAACAGGCACTTAAAAAAGAATTCGTTCTTGATATTTTCGATATACTAACTCGTCTCTCATCTCGAACAATGTATTTTCGGAGAATTATAATTTCTTTCGTATCGACATAATAGTAGCATCATCGTTTTGACATAATGCAAGGTTTCTGCCAAATGAATTATGTTTTACAACTGCGATTGAATAGATTTTTATCTATTCTAAGTGCGTCAACGTGCAACATTCGAGAACCCGTTCGGTGTTCTAAAGAGTAATCATGAGTTTCTAACTCCAATACGCATCTCGCAATTCGGGGATTAGTTTCTTTTTCCTTTAATGTTAAACTTAAAGCTTGATAATTTGTAACAATCTTAAATTTTAAGCCAAATAAATATGTTCAGAACGGACGAAGTGCATAAATTGTTCATAACGTTTCTAATTCGAAGCTGCGCTATTTTGATTCAGTTTGTGTCATTTTTTTTTTGTAAAATAGAACACTGGATGAAATTTCCGATCAGATTTTAATATGGGTGCCTCAATTAAACAGCTCTTAAGTTCACGAAAAGTTCGTTCTTCAGCTTTATTAAATTTAAAATCTACATTTTATCGAGTCAGATCATATAAAGGTTTCGCAATAATCGAGCAGTTTTCTACAAATTTTCTAAAGTATGAACACATTCCCAAGAATCTCTGTACATCTCGTACATTTCGTGGCATTCGAAAATTTTTAATTACTTCCAAACCTTTATCCGTTGGACGAATACCAATATTGGTCACAGTATAACTTAGATAATTTAATTTTGTTTGAATAAGACGACATTCATCTAAACGTAACTCTAATCTGTTCGCAACAAGCAATTTAAAAACTTTTTCTAATACTTGTAAATGGTGTTCTATAATTTCAGTCGCGATCAAAAAATCATCCATATGAACGGAAATCTCCCCAGAATCAGTATGTTTCTTAAAAATTTGTGTTACACACCTTTGAAATTTAAGTGGAACGCCTTTTAATCCAAAAGGCATACGCACATATTTATATTGCCCTAAAGGAGTAACAAACGATGTATATTTTATTGATGCTTCGTCCATTTTAATATGGAAAAATCCATCTTTAACTCGAATAGAGTTAATTAAGATTTAAATGTATTAACTGTGCAAATGTATTTGCTATGATTTTCTATCTTTTCTCCTATTAGTCAATTTAATGAAACTTCTTGAATATCACAATGGTTTGATTCATTGTATTTTGGATGATAATTAGAAGCAGAACTGATTATTGCGAGAAGATAAAAGTTGACAATCATGGAATATTTGGTTTTATTACATAATTGTTAAGTCTTGAATATTTCCTTCGACTCATTCGCACCTTTACTAACGTGTGCGTCTACACGAATAAAAAATATTACTTTCAGTTACTTCGTCATTGTTCGTTCCACGTGTTATATTTTGTATACGGATGTTATTACTTTTAAGTTTAATTTTCCAATATAAAACGTGTAAATATACGTGCACATATTGTTTATATACGGATGTTATTACTTTTAAGTTTAATTTTCATTTCGTTAACCCGACTCCATATTTGCTTAATAGCTCATTTTTATTGTTTATTTAAAGTTCATTTTAATATATCTGATGGCATTATTTGCCCTCCTCTAATGTGCAGCACTGTGAAAATGTTATCGCGTGATTGGTTTACTAAAACATCAATGCATGTAATATTTGTTATAAATTATTTCAAATATACTCACCCTATCAATCATATTCTTGTGCACTTATATCGATGCCTGATGTAACACATATACTGAAAAATCTATTCAAAATTTCAAATCTTCAGTTTATGTTACCCACACTGCACAGCGTATCGAATGGGAATCATTGCAGCCAACCATAAAATATAACTTTACAGCAACCACTTCATACAGGTGTTTGTTGTTTATTGCTGAATCGTGCAAGATAGGTTAACTGGCGAAGCAATTTTGCCTAATAGTATTATTATAAGATGGTCAAATTAACACCAGATTTAATTCAGCAATCTATGCAATACATTAATCCTGTAAAGGATCGTGAACTGGATCTTAGAGGTCAGTAATTGACTTGGAGTCTCATAAAATAGACGTAACCTACAAAATATTGTTAATATTCCCATTTTCCTTTATTACAGGATACAAAATACCTACAATTGAGAATTTGGGTGCCACGTTGGTTAGTATTTAATTTGTCGATATTGCATGATCAGTTCAGCAAGATCTATTTGTATAGTGTGTTTTTCCATACACAGATTTTGATACGTTCTGAAACTGTTACTTATTTGAATAGATCAAAGATTGAAGTTAACTACAATACAAATACATGATGATACTTTTCAGGATCAATTTGACACCATTGATTTTTCCGACAATGACATAAGAAAATTGGATGGCTTTCCTTTATTAAAACGAATAAAGACACTCTTCTTCAATAACAATCGAATCGTTAGGATTGGCGAAGGATTAGAACTCTGTATACCAAACTTGGAAACTCTTATGCTAACAGGAAACATGATTCAAGAGCTTGGCGATTTGGAACCACTGACACTGTTGAAAAATCTAACGAATCTCTGCCTGCTGCAAAATCCGGTTTCTGCAAAGTCTCAGTATAGACAGTATGTTGTATATAAATTTCCACAATTGAGACTCCTAGATTTTAGGAAAATCAAAACGAAGGAACGAGATGCGGCTGTTGTTTACTTTAGAAGTAAAAGGGGCAAGGAAATGGTCCGTGAAATAGCCAAAAAAGTCAAAACGCAGACATCTGGAATACTTGCAGACAAACCGTTAACAACTCCGGAGGAAAGGAACAAGATTAGGGAAGCCATTACTAACGCTACCTCGCTTGAGGAGGTGCAGCGTCTTAGTAAACTGCTGCAAGCTGGGCATATGCCTAGCGAAGAAAGATCACAAAATGGTATTTGTTTTAAGTTAATTAACATGGGTCTTTTATTTTCTTGGACAAAGAAATACACTGTCCTCTTTGCTATTTTAGGCAACACAATACCCGAGGCAATGGAAGAAGAGGACGATTAAATTCTGTATATCACTTTTACACTTCTAAAAAAAAAAATCTTTCCCATTATTGTAAGTATTATGACTACATACCGTAGGTAAAATTCAGAACAGTTTGTTAAGCTAATAAGAAATTATGTACTACATGAATAGTGTATATAATAGTTTTTACAAACTTGTAAGAAATAAACTTGTTGGACAACTTAATTGGCCTGAAGCGATTTTAAACATGTGCATGTTCTATGATATGTGCAATAGTATAATCATTTTCAACTCGTTTTAACACTTATGTATGTTTATTTCAGTGGCATTTCAATAAATCATACGCAAGGAGATATATGATGTTTTATTTGTTGATTCCTTTACCGTGTAAAATAATATTTTCGCACGACACAGGCATTTCTTATGCATTAGTGAGATGTGTGTTGTAGCATTCGTGCTATGTTATGTAAGTTAGTTTCACTAGGTGTCAGCATCGTACGTAGTGAGCGACACATATTTTTGATTTCAATATTATTTCTGCTGCTGTTCTATAATACAGTAGCGAAATGGGTAATACGATTCAAAAAGTCGTATATCCAGGTCCATATCCGGAGACATATGCAACTCCAACGTATGATCCACATTATGGATTTTCCGGCGAGCGTAAAAAAAGGGGCAAGTGTTTTATGTTGCCCTAACCTTCATTAACTGCTCTTACGTTACTATTATCTTCTACATTCTGTACCTATTTGCTAAATGTTCTATGCGTTCATTCACCTAGAATTATACTAACCGCATATCCAATTGTATGGTTTAATTAAATTCCTTTTATTTGATTGTATACGTCTATTACGATTTTCTGCCCAGTAATAATAACTACTCGCATCAATGACATAATCGTGCACATACTTAAGCTTCAATTTTTATTTGTTATCGACGAAACATTTTGTTCAATGATTGCTTGGAGACGTCTAATACTGAACATTCAAGATGCATCATATACGACATTAATAGCGATAAATTTTACATTACAGTTATGCCAGTGTCAGAAGATGTATTAATGACCGCAAAAGTTCCAAAGGACCTAAGAGATTATTGTGCCCATTATTATTTAGATTTTCTCCAATGTTATAGACAAGAGTTTCCCTTTCCGCAGAGATGCAAAGCAGAACTTCACCACTATCATCAGTGCGAGTACGATGAGTAAGTTTTTCAATCCTCACAAAAACAAAAAACTTTCAAACTATTTGGAATTTGTTTCTAGTTACATTACACTCCGAACTTTTACATGTTACAGCGATACCCTGAGAATGAAAGAATACGAAAGAGAACGTAGACTCCTTTTGAGACAGAAGAGGAAACAGGAAGCTTCTAAAGCTGAAGCAGCATAGGGTCTATATTTGTCTAGGATTGTTCACATTTAGCACATGTATGTACATATGTTCATGAAATAGAGCTCTTTGCAATTGTAAAGGAATAATTGTAATAAACAATTGTAAGGCATAAGCTGGTGAAAAATGTAATTATCATTGCTATACATCTAATTACTTTTATTGACATTATCCCTTGATGTATTGTTATTTTTTGTGCAGTATTTCTCAACTCGTTGCATCAAAGTTTCATGAGTACTCAGGAGTGTACATCCAACTTCATCCCCGTCCTTTGCCGATCCTGAAGTTTCCATATTTACCATGCAACTTTACCTCCAAAACATGAATTTTGGTAACGAGGATTCAAGGATGGATTTTCTTAGCGTTCCCGATGGTGATTGTCACATTCTGCTAGTTACTTAAAATATTTATTTGTCACATTACAAAAGAAAAAAAACGAATTACATATTTACAAAAGAGTTTTATCGTATGCATACTAATCATGACGCACACTAAATAAATTACAACCTTAGGATGAGTTTCGACGATAAATTGTTACAAAAGTTGCCGTATCGCTACGGGGCAGGCTCGCCGCCTCCGCCCCGTATCCACAGAATGAGCATCTCTGCCCACCCCTACGGTAGGGGTGTATCGAGAGAATCGATAAGGTAGAAAGTGGCTGTGCTCTGTTGGCTTGCGAACGGAGCACGGTACATGTTCGCGAGAAGAACTACTGTCCCTTACCGTTAACGTTTCGTCGTTTTATATTTATCTTCTCTATGAAAAGGGAATCCAGTGAGTGATATTTAATCCCAGACAAGCCGACAAGTATGTACCTATACAGTTCGGAGTGGCGCGTTACGTGCATGCATTGTTATCTCCTCTCTACTCTTGTCGAAGCACGTTTTCGTCGGACGGGACTAATTTTCCCTTCGGATACTATTGTCGATTGATCGGTGACACGTTTCACATTTTACTAGTTCGAATTCATCAGCGTTTACCGCACCGCAGTACTGGCACATCGAAAGGAAAGTCCTCGCGATGATCGGCGCGAACATCTGTTTCGATAGTGCGAAACCCGATTTAATAGCCGGATTTCGTAAGGAATTTAACGCTCTAGATTCATCGGTTCAGCAGTTTCCTCTCTAGTGAGAGGAGTTTCATTTTCAGATAGATATACGGCGTATATGGGTACACGTGTGTGCGTGTATGAGACTGCGTGTATGTCCTCTATGCACCCGCAACGGGTATGTACCTGGAGATTGATATCGCACTCGCGCGTTGCCATACGTTTTCCTCTGTTCTCGTTGACGGTGTTCGGGTGCAACGGCGTCGACGTATATATATATATATATATATACTTGCTTATGGCTTATCGTTTAAAGAGTTACGCTAGACACTCGTAAGAGTTACATGATAAATCAGAAACATATAAATAGTCGTAAATAATGAGATTGAGCTTTAACTATCGTTATCGTTACTTATCGTTTCTTCGTTAAATCTGACATTTATTTCACCCTGCTCTCGATAATTGCAATGATTTAAGAATAACGCAACACGCGTACCGTAGCGTCGAGTAAATTGGCTCAAAACGCGCAGCACATTAAATATAATCAACTATGATCCCGGGGGTGTCATCCCGCGACGCGTACTAGGACTGCTCTCCTATATTTACAGTACCCTTTATTACAGATCTGGCGACGCGTAACGCCTTCAATAAAAGGGAGCACTAAATTAACGACATCACGGACCGGTCCTGGGCTTTTGACGCACCTTCTTCCGTATCAGCATAAGCCGTAGGTGAACGCAGCAAACTCGATTGTTACAAGCGGCGACGTTACCTGTTGACTCGCGCGATATACCAACTTTTTCTTCGTTAAAAGAACGAGTGCCTCGCAACCCCTGGCCCGAGTTGTTCGCGCGACCTGAGATGCCCTGCGCAAGATACGCGGGACAACGAGCGAAATTCTTTTTCGTACCGAAGGAATCTGTAAGTTTCACCCCAACCCAACGACCCATCTCGATCCCTCAGGCGATCGTGTTTACCAAATGAAACGCGACACCCGATGGAAAACAGTTTTCATTCCGATCTACTACCTTCGTTTAAAACATTTAAGCTCGAATCTAGTGGCATCGTAACGTTGCATGACGGATTTTCCATACCCTCCTCTATTCTTTTAATCGATTCGCGAACATCCATCGATCTTGTGAGGGGTCGACGCGTTGAAGTGCGGGTGCGTGTGCGTGCCGTAGGCAACGTTTGGCCAGTGCGCGATAACGTGTTTCGCTTATTCATCCTTCAGCACCTTCTTCGTTCTGTCCCTGTTATACGATCGTCGGTAGAAGTCGGAGAACAGGACGAAGAAGATCGTTGAGTGAAGAAGAAGAAGCCCAGCCACAAGTTTCGGGTAACCGCAATCGAAGACCAAAGCTTGAGCGCTGTGCACGAACACCAGGAAGAATTGCACCTGGAAATGGATAGAGCACACATTAGATCGTCGCATTGGTTCCCGCTAGGGGTGAGTCAGACATTACGTTGCTTCTTCGAAAGCTTGGGGGGGAAAAACGGGGGGCTTCATCGATCGGCGCGTCGTTAACCGCGTCTTGTCTCGGAAGGCTTCTCGGATTGGAGCATCGTCGGGAATGAACTGCGACAGTTGGGGGGATCGCGACAAATTGACCGTCCGTTCGATTCAATTGCAATGCATTCTCGTTAGATTTCAAATATCAGTCGCCTCGAAATTTGGCAGTGCCGCAAATGGCAATCTCGTAACAAACGCAGGCGCCTTTCTCTTCGTGGATAAAAAGTGCAAAGTGTCGTAAGCCGAATTATAGCATGACGATACACAAGCAACCGGTGGACGACGAATTAACGGGCTATACGTTTCTGTATGATCGCGCAATTGATGCAAAGATAACCGACTACACTTGCATATGCGCTTTGCGCAAGCATTTCAGGTGGCAAACTATTATCGGGCAATCTGGCCGAGCTCTCTATGATGGATCAATTCGCGGAAAGCGAAGCACGATTCCTTTACTACCAGACGTTTAGTTTTACCGCAGCAACGAAACAAGTAGAAACAAAACTACCATTACAGAAGTTCGTTACTGGCTTCTTCCTTTCACTGGAAGAACACAATTCAATCCGAAGCTCCTTTATAGACATACACGTATGCAATCTTTAAAAACGAGCAACCTCTTTTCGAAGCGGTTCAAGTCACGTCTTCTTGAACTCTGATCGAGGAGCATCGGTCCACAGGCTCGGCCAACATCACCGCGACCGTAAACGGGGGACAGATTTGCGCGATGTTCGGCGAGGAATGGCACCAGGTGCCTTTGGACAATTATCGTTAGTGCATGGAAATCTATGGTCTTGCGAGATAAAGGTAGGTGAGCATAGGTGAGGCTTCGGAGGCATGCGGCCGGTTCACAGTAGCTTGTCGGTCGATGGGGACGGCGATGACGGTGGTGGTGGTGGCACTATAGTATGCAGCATATCGGAATGCCAAATTATTGCGCCACTGTAGTCAGTCGAGTCCGGGCATAGCAAGTCAGCCGGCAATTGCCCAACGTTGTACTTTTCACTTTCCCCCCCATCCCTACTACACTGTTCGCGTGAAATTTTGTCCACATGCTTGAATTGCCGGTCGACGATGGCCCAGAATCCGTGAAAGACGAGAGCTCGTCGGATCGTCCCTGTACCAGATACGGCCTCCTCTTCGTGCGCTTTCCTCTAACGATCTTCCGATTCATTTCCATTGTACCGCGGCATGCTTTTAGCGAGGATCTTCGTTCCGCGGTGGCCGGTGTAAGCATTGCTGTGTCGCATTGGGCATTATTGCCATGGACGGTAATGGTTATTTAATGTCTCGATTGCGAAAACCCGTCGGAGCTGTGGCCACGTTTATGTTGTTGTTAACGCTGAAGGTGTAACGGTCCTAAGTGGATCCGGTTAATTCGCTATATTGAAAGGTTTTGCAAATACGCTGGCGTGCGCTGGTGCTCTTTAAAGGCACCTATAATTTTGAGGGCCTTGCGCGATGGAGAAAATGAAAGTAACTTTATCATTGGTGCTGCCTATAAGCATTCATAGTAATTGAAATTGCATAACTGTTCAGTCCATCGGGACACTTTATGAATCTTATCAAATCTGTACTTTGCCACTGTTCGTAACCATTTATTAACCGTATTAACATTGCGAACGCGCGATCTCTCGTTCAAACGTTGATCGCTGTTTCTTCTCCGTACACGAGTACTGCCAATCATCGCAATGTCGCGTTTGGTTCGAGTGCGTACGCACCTCGATGCACCCCGCCTCTGTTCGATTTAACGTGCCCGCAGTTCCGCTCACTTTCGTCGATGTGAATTATTATCCAGCCGGGCTGTAACGCGTGCATTGTGCAAGAAGAAGGTAGCGCGAATCTTGCTCTAAAAAGTATTTGGCGTTGGTAGCCGCTTATTGCACGATTACGACGCAGGTCACGTGGACGCACACGCTGGAACCGAATCGCCGTTCAGATTTGCTTTCGTATGATTAACGGAATTTGTCATCCAGGTGAATTTCTTTTTCACCTTCCATTTTCTATATTGCATGCCGTTCGTTTCAATATTATCTCGCTTCTGTTTGCGTCGCACGTAAATATCTTCTTCTACATAGGTAGCTCTGTGCGCGCGCTCTCGAGGAATAGGAGAGATTGCGGCGGATTGCCATGTATCAGGGGCAGTCTCGCCAAGGTGGAGAACGAAGTCGTGCGAGCTGTTGGCGAACCTTACATCGATTGCCATTCATCAGCAATAACCTTTGTTACCATACGGCTTATCTGCATCTAAATCACGGGTCGGATATTTAAGTTTGCCATGTTATCGTGGGTTAGAACCTTACGTGCGATCAGACATTTCCACGCTTACGCTTTACGCTTTACTCTATTCCACTAGCCGTGCCGGTACTGGAATGCCACTTTCGTCTCTGCATCTTTTTACAGGCATCTCGAAGCGGTGTGCGTTTGGTTTTGATCGGGTGTTAATGTGTACCTGGCGAAGGGGATCCGATGTTCTTTTGAACGATGCTCATTGTTCCGAGGCGCGAGAGAAAACCGTCGATTATGTGCATGAATTGTTTTGATAATGGATGGTCACAGTTGAGTTCCATGATTTGTTAACACTGTTATAGTAAAAAGTATAAAGAAAATTGTAATGAATGTCGAGGAATTATTCTCCAGCGTTTCGAATTCAACAGGAAACTTCTAGGCATATGCTGGAACTAAAAGATTGGCGAAGGAGTATGTATGAAAAGAAACGAAAAAACGATAGCATGACAAAATAAAGTATTTGCAAAAACCGTGCGCAGATGTTTCGTTAATTAATCTACCTACCAATTGCACAGTGGTAAGGTGCTTCTTCCACCATAAGTATTTTTGGTATTCCGGCCCCATCGCTGACACCATGTAATACAGGTACATTATCACGTGTACCGCGTTATTTATAAGGTTTCCCAAAGTTCCGTGGCCACCGGCAATAAATTTTACGCAGATCCACGTCTCCAGGGGTGTCAGAGAGTGATGGTACAGGTGCAGGAACGTCACTTGACTGTCTTTCTTGCGCAGCACGAAGAATATCTGAAAATATATAATCTCAGTTGAGTTATATCGGCGAATTGTTTTTCACGGGAATTGATTTCGCAGATAGATAAGAAATGTTCCAAGTTTTTTGAGTAAGAAAATATTTAACCGAAGCATCTCGTATCGCCGGAAAGTTTTCTTTTTTATCTTTGTAATAGGAAACATAACTAAGCATTCGGGGTATAAAATATGGGTGTTACTATAAAATTAAAATTGCCGCAAACCCGTCGCGCGGTTTGCCATGTGAAAGGCGTTATGAGCGTACACATGTGCATTACTTACACACATCGCGCTAACCTTTTGACGGCATTTTTAATACATACATAGTATCTTAAACGGACGATGTTTCGTTAAAGCCACTGTGCAACGTCTCATGAATATGCTAAGGTAATCAACGAGTACTACGTGCACGGTACACCTGTGTCGTACAATGGCACGGATTGTGAAAGACGTTAAATTTTCTATAGAACAAATATAGATAAAATATTTGCGGCTTTTGCTCCAACTGATGGCAATTTTTGTGCCACGCTTGGCAACACAGTAGTTTCCCTGTTAGAAACGTTTGCATTGGAAAGAGTCGCACATATTTGACAATCGAATACCGCACGTTTCTACGCCGTCAGAAATCTCAAATTTTTGATGACAAAATTCCGTGGACGGCGCTTGCCTAAGGACTTTATTTTGCAAGTGGAGTCGTAACGGGCAGAAACGATACTATCGCTAACACAGTGGTTTTTACGAGGATCCATCTTTTCCGTCGACGATCGCCGCGATTGCTCGTTGGTCGCCGAACAATCATGCCCATAGGCGAACTAAAAAACGTTCCTTTCTGTTGCGCCTGCAAGATAGTTTCTTCGTGTAAAATATATCGCAAAACAGTGGATGTTTCCGCTTCGGCGATTCATTGCCCTACCGCGTGTAATCTTTGTTGGCGAGTTTTATGCAGTGTGACATAATTGAACGAATTCAGCTTTGCAAAAGTTCGTACGTACCGTGTCAGCGAATTCTGTGAACTTGCTGATAAAATACCACCAGCATAGGTTCGCCATGCGTAGTGCGGACGGTTTATGGGAGTAGTCCACAGGTTGACACTTGTAGCTGTAATCCAACAGCCAGCCGGACATCAGGTGCTGTGAAACAGTAGGTATTAATTAAGATACACCACTAATATTTCATAAAAATGTTTATGGCATGAACGACTTTAATGGGCTCAATCTTTTTCGACGAAAAGAGAAAGGTACATTTTTCACGAATTTTGGAAGGGAACTGTGTATAAAGTAGCATGTTTTCGCTGAAATATCGTCCTCGGGGGTAATTCGCATTCGAGCTTGGAATTTGAATATCATTACCGGCGACCGAAGTGGCTTAGAATTTCCTATCTGTTGACGGATAGCAATTGAACAGTGTACGAGCGAAAATAAATCGCGAAGGATATTGCGTCAACGGTTATTATACGGCGCACGGCAGGTAGGGACTTCTTGCAAATGATAAGTAAGAAGTAATTGAATGTCGATTGTGGGCTCGTGAACTATGTGTTATTACATTTATGTGGGTATAACGATTTACCCTATCGCTAAATCTTGGTTGCGTTTTGCTCATAGTTTTTTTTCGTCACTACGCTCGACGAGAACGTGTCGGTTCGTTAATTGCAACTGAACAGTTCGAAAGCATTGCTTGTATCGAATAACGGTAGTGTTGGTATCGCACTCATTTGTATTTCGTATTCTATGCAATATTATCGAAACTTTTACCTATATATCATTTAAACCAAAACCTTCGACGTGCATTTGCGAAGCGTGCAGTTTCTTGTTTCCATTCGAAATTTCCACTCTAAGATGGAAACGAGCAATTCGAATGAAATTCGGCCAGTTCCTGCGCTCGACTAATGCTGAATCGAATGGGATCTGGCGTAAAAACAAAAAAGACAACAGAAAGGTGGCCCGTCATGCTGAATCGTGGCCAAATTAAAGGATTAAAACGAATAGCGAAAGCCTAATATTTGGTGCTCCATAGCTGTTTGCCATTCACCAGCTTGGACGAAGAAGGTTACTTTTTGCAGTGGTTCTTAACAACGCTTAAAATATCTTGCTCCCGTTTGAAAGGCTATTTTCTTATTTTTATGACCCCCAGTCTACATACTGTACGCTGCTCTTAGGAAGAAGGTTCATTGGAAAGTTAAACTCAATTATAGTAATTCTAATGACGTTCCCTGCGGTTCTCTGTTAAAAAAGGGCGCCCTGTTTCCCTAAGAGTATCAATTTTGTTCGTATTTCTAATGCAAACCGATCAATATTGTAAAATTTGAAGTTATTTGTTACCGTTATTATTATTATTGTTATTAGAGTTTCGATCATTTGCGGACGAAGAGCTGGCTCCATAGGCGCACAAATTGCGAATAAACCGTGCATCGAAAGTCGAAAACAGGATACTCCGCCTCTAACGAACTGCGATCTTGAGTGTACAAATCGATTGGGCAATCGTTAAGAAGGTTGGTGAATCAATCTAGTTTTTATTTTTGCAACCAACTGTTTCCCTGTTCGTCGCTTTCTCACCCCCTGTTGGTGGGCCGGACGATTCGCAATCGCGATGGAAATCAACGCGCACTGTTCTATTTCAAAATTAGGAAACTGTTCGTGGTTTCGCCCGAACAATCGAAATAGAAACTGCGATTCTAGCTGGAACATTCATACCTGCAACACGATTTCTTCTTCCCGAATTACACCGGAATAAATGATAGGTCGATTGCGACCAATCTCACCTACTCCAATTGCAAAAATCGTTCTCCAGTAATTGATTCGGCCGAACAGTTTGTTCGCATGCGATTCAAAATTGACCTCCTAGCTGGTTCGTTAAGTGGACATTGATTAGAAATAAAACGTCTGACACAATGTTTGCCCCCCTTTATAATCGCGCTTGTATGCAAATCGTTCGTTCATAGTGAACACTTTCGTCAAAAGAATGCTGCGTCACGGATGTATGCGTTGCGATAGAGGGAAAAGTGTTTCGCGGCGGTCGATTAACTACTCGTTAGGGAACTCATTTAGCGCAAGCACGAGATCTACCTAGCATTATCGCGGATGAAGAATCAGGTCAGGTGGTCATACGAAGCGATTACATAAGTCGGAATAAATAGTGCGTTTCGCAAGGGACCGTAGTCGAATCTATCCAAGAGCATTTAACAGAGCAAAGTCCGCGCGAGCACAGAAATTAGTGGTTCAAGGTGATCGAACTGGCGATGGCGAGGCGATGAAAGGACCAAACTCGGCCTTCGGATGCCTACGAAATAAGAAGAAAACGATGGTGTCGGTCATTCACGCGAAATTGCTCGATACGTCGGCCTCTGCGTACTTCCCCGCTCGTTCGATTGAAATTGCCGCGGCCATGTGATCAAACTTTCGTGACCTGTTCGAATGGTAGACCTTGGGATACGCGGGGTTCGTTGGACCGAGCCGCATGGAAAACCCAAAGGACACCGCCGCGAACGATCAATGTGATCGACTTTGCTACGCAGCAAAAAGATAAAACGTCGGGCCAAGTGCTCGCGGCTAACGAAACTCACCTTTCCAGTCTAGTTTCAGGGTTTAACGAGTTTTCAATTCTACGTTTTTTAACGGGGAAAACGAATCTCATTGCTTCACCGTTCAACTCCTGTACACAATTGATCGCGTCGTTTTTCAAATGTTTACGATCGCGATAAAACTGCGGGAATTACAGTTACCGAAGGAGATCTAGCGGATTTTTATTAAACGCTCGTAATCAAACGCAAAGCTGCACGCCCACCGGATCCATCATGGTCCACTGAACACTGCCAGAAATGTTCGAGCCGTTCAATTGAAATTACTCTCGGCGCTGGCTTCGTTTGCCCGCCATCCATATTGAAGTCACGATCACGTGTTTCTGCGAAAGAAGTGCTGTAGGTCGCAGAAACTCTAGAACTCGTTATTAACACGCGGTTGATGCACGAATGTTTTCGCAGTGCTTTCACTGTTACACTTCGGAACGCGAGATCCAAACGAAATCAGCGTACATTATCGCGACGTAAGAACGCTTTTCCGTGTCAGTGCCTGACATTTTCGTCCCGCGACCCACTTGTAAACGCGATGCTGCACGGAGAGAGAGTGGTGGTTCGTCGGATATGCTAGCCATGAACTTTGGATCCCAACGGTGCCATCGATCTTTCCCCTAACTTTCGGCTATCGGTTGCGCTTAATGGAAACCTGGCGACATTTCTAAACCTCCTCGGAACCGTTGGCAAGAAGTGAAACGCATTGCCGGTAACTCGCCTAGCGTCTAATTACAGCGAGTTCTTTTTCCGCGAACGTCCACAGAAAAAGTTTCGATGTAACCGCGGCAAGAACATCGCGTGATCCGACGACGAAAACATTCAGCAGAATCACGGGAAGGATGCAGCATCTCTTTCCTTTTTCTCGATCGCAACGAATTGAATTGAACGAAACAGAGTTGCTTACCTCGTAGAGCATGCCGAGCGAAAAGACCACTTGGAACGCGTTGTACGCGACCAAAGCTCCCCTAAGCTTGAACGGCTTCCTGTTGGCCATCACCCGTGGACCGAATATAGTCACTCCGTACAAGTAGAGGACGACGATCAGGAAGGTCGGAATGGGCGAGTCCATCAGGGGCCAGTCGCTGACCCGAGGATCTGAGATGGTCGTAAGGATTTCCGTGTATTGGTCCAAGGCCATCCGGACCAGACCTTGGGCCCCAACGAACGTTCGGTTCGTGTCCGTCATCTCGATGCTCGGCTCCAATTCCCTCTCGGCAACCAACTCTGCCGCAGCCGACGCCATTTCTGAAAAAATCAATATCGTTTATTTCGTCGAACTTCCATCGGCAAGAGTCAATTTTTTTACATCCGTCCTGTCTGGGCAATAAATTGGACAGCGACAGACGAAGGACAGACTTTGTCTAGACGGGACGTTGCAAGAACCAGCGACGGTCATTAACGTTCAACGTCATACATCTGAGCTAGATGTCGTGTTTCGGTAATTCAACAGAACTTCAGCGTCCACCATACTCGTGAGAACGTCGAGGATTCGCGAATCCATATACATTTTTCCAATTCACGTCTGCCGGCGACTGTCAGTAAACTTCTTGGCCAACGAATGAAATCGATGTCGACGTATCGACAATGATCTGTGACACACGGCCTGAAAGCCGGACCGATCCGGGACGACTTACGGCTGCTTGCTTCAGTCAAATTTCAGCCGGCCGGATTCGCGAGCTACTCTATTGTTCTAAGCACGTCCACGGCGAACGAAGTTGATCGACGATTAATCCGTACGGAACGTTTGCGAGCGAAACGCTGCGGGTCAGAAAGTTCGTTGCGCGCGTCGTCCGCGAGGATTCTGATTGCATTGTCGCTGGAGCGACAGCTTATCGTTGATCCAACGTTGATTAGGAGTGCAACGGGTATCCTTCTTTCGTTAGTATTGCGTTTGCTTCTTCGGCCGTCGCTATAAATCAACGACCCGTCAGAGAACGCAACGCGGCCGCGCACCGCAATCGCGACATCGCGAGTGCAACAGGACGCGGTTCGACGACGCGGTGGAATCTTCTTCGCAGTTCTCTCTTGACTCGGTTTTTCGCCCGTCAACTATTTTATTCTCCAATTCGCAGATTTCTATCCGGTCGTTTAGACTTCCCACTTTTCTCCCACAATTGGTTCCCCGACGGGGCTTTCCACTGGCACCTCTGCGGGACGGAATTGCCGATGAAGCGAGATGCTCAACGAGAATCACGCTTAGCTTCTCGCCACTTCTTTTATTCGCTCAACTTTATAGCAATTTTCATCCATTAGATTTTATCGGAATCGACGTCGCTCTTCTGAGTTTCTATCCGGTGAATCGAACGGATTCAGTCAATGCTACGTGGAAAATCGTTACGATCGAACGCGAAGATTATCCTTCTGCGACGGATGATTACAGTTTTATTACCTTGTTAAGCGCTTGTGTCAACGTCGCGCGTCAGAATCGACTAGATCGCGATAAAAAAGAATGCGTCCATTTTCCATTTCCCATTTCCCCGAGCGGCGGTGGCATTTCACAAGACGAGTTGCGCAAACGTTGCAAGTTCGTAGGCGCACGCATAATTTTTCGATTTTACTTTGACGCAACATCATCGGCAACTAGATTTCGCGCGGCTCTTCGATCCGGAAAAAGTAACTCGGTTATTCTAGAAGCGCGATGCCCCTTTTCTCGCGATTTACATCGATCCACTGTTACGGTTCCTCGACACCGCAATATGCACGGGCGCCTAATCACTGAAGTCTCGTCGCTGAACCTCTTCATTGGCTGTCATTAAACGGGACTAGTCGCGAAGAAATGACTTCGTTCGGGGATTACCGGTCTACACTTTTGAATATTGTAGAAACCCTTGACATTTTCCTTGGAATGTGAATATGTTATTTATGCATTGATTGCGGTGCGACAAATTTGTCAAATGCGACAGCAAATTTGTGTTGGATAAGATGTAGCTTTACTATATGATTCATAAACGAAGGTAAATGAGCATCCTTCGTATTTTATAATAGGTAACAATTTCAAGGCGAAACGGGCAAGTATACGGTTTGGTATGTGAAACTGGTGAAATGTGTCGACACGAACGGGATAATTTATTACCGTATTGGAAATATTCACGCCGGTGGTAGAAATATTAACAGAGGACACTGACACAAATCTCTACGGGAGGAATAATTAAGAGGTAACTGTATATCGAAGAACGTGTTTCATTTTTCGACTTTCGCTATCCGAGACTCGAACTTGGATGCGAGCCGTCCGGTGATAGGATGCGTCATAATTTTGTTCCCATAAAATTGACATTCCTATTTTAAGCCGTTCGTCTCGCATAGATATACATATGTATTTTGGACTGTCCTTTCTACTTCCCCGCCTCTTTGACATTGTTACAGGAGAGTATGTATTCACATTCTTTTTGTTTTTGTTTATTCTAGAAGAAGTCCGCTTGCTTTGTAGGGCGTACCCAATCGGAGTCCCGCTTTCTCGATACAAAAACTTGGAAGCTTTTAAAGATTCTCGATCGGACGAATTTTCGTAAACGCGACCGTGTTGTCCGCGCAGCGTGTCAATCACACAGTCATCAACGAAGAGTACCTCGAGGTATGCAGGTTTCTTCGAACTGCGCCCCCTTTTCTCATTTCCGGAATACTACTTCGCACCGATTTGCTCCGAACCTCTAACCATTTGTTTTGCTTCGATCACGTGGTATCGTTACCTTTCCGTTCGGATCAGGTGTTCGAGTTTATCAAGTGGCGCGAATCGTCGCGAAATAATATATCGTGGGCGAGTTGCTAATCTTGGGCCCTCCTCAGATACGCCGAGTCTGCCTCATAGATGGACCGGGTAGCCAGTCTTGCCATAATTCGGCCCTACGTCTATCGATTGTTCTCGAAGTGCAGTTTCGCGAGACGAAAACTGGAGTACCTACATATTTGATATACGTAGCTGCTCATTGTCGTTGTATCCCCCCTTACCCGACACTTGTCTGTAATATCAATATTTCGTACACGTTTCGTACGTCACGCTCGCAGAAAAGTGTTCCTTTTCGCTAATTCGAAAGAGAAATGCAAGGATCGGCGGAACTGCGAGCCATTCGGATGGAAACTGAAATTGAAAGCTCCGATACGGGGTATTCTAAATTTGGAGAATCATTACTCGATCGGTCGGAGATCTTCCCTGAGCGTGAATGAGGTATCGAAGCTTCCGCCACGCGTATTTAATATATTCACTAGCACCACTTTTTCCCTCGAATGTTAACCGGCGATGCACCACGAAACTTGTACCCAGCATTCGGAGCACCGCTACGTGTACAAAGCCGCGATTCGTCCGCGTCTGTGCATACAGAGGATCAATCGGTCTCGTTCACCGCCGATGGCTGTGGAACGGTACTCGTTACAGAGAAAGTCTTGGAGGACGCGATAGGCTGTAGAACACAAAAGGATGGATGCTCGGCGGTCCAGGGCAGCGGGGACGGAACAGCTGGAGAATGAGAGAAAGGTGGCGGCCACTTGAATGGAAGGAGGGAATTTGAACGCGCAAACCGATAACGATACCGGCGGCGATGACGCCGATGACGGGAACGCTGTTCGCTGGAACGGCACCGTCTAAACCTCGCTTGCTTCGAGTCTAAAGTGGGTAAGTGGGTCGGCCGCTCGGTTAAATGCCGATCAGCCTCTAACGCGTCTCCGCCGCCACTACGGTATAGCTCACACGTTTTCTTCCGCGGTCCATATTTGCCTGGCCGATCCGGCTTTTGCCTCCCCTTTTCTACCTTTTCCTCCTTTCTTTTTCCTTGCCGCTGGTAGCTGCGTACTCCTTGCTTCCTCTCACGGTCGACAGGAAGGAGAATCTAGCTCGATGGCGTTACGCGTGTACGCGACGCCACACTTCCTCGGCTGCCTCATTGCCAGTGATTGTCACAGACGCCGAACGGCTAATCGAAGAAAAGGGATGCCGACTCTAATGCGTGACCGCTTTTTGTTTTCGGCCAGGCCACGCTTCCTTTCCCTTTGTAGATCGATCGGTTCCTTCGAATCTGGGCCGTGCTGCTTCGCAGAGCAATGCACGTATTTCAAAATTTCTACATTCGGTGCTCTATACGTTTCTACTCCGGTTGCTTCCGGTTACGATAAGGTAAATGCAATTGTTATTTCACCTTGCACCAACGGCAATTCGACTCGGGTATGTTCCAAGGAATTGCAGCTAGTGGGAAAAGTAGTCCCGAAGTAGAGTTCGAGGAGATAAAAGAACGCGCTTCTCCACTCTCTTCACCCTCTTTCTCTGGGAATCACCTTTGCCTTGCGTCTCTACTGCTTTCGTTTCACGTTCTCCACTTATTTATTCCGATTCGGTTTACCGTAAGTCAACTGGTCCCGACATCGTCGGCATCGATCGCTCGAAGACGCTACAACAGCGTTCTCCTTTTTCTCGGCTAAAGAAGTATCCCAGACAAACGTGATTCATTGACACTCGTACGGCAATAGGGCGAGAAAATGGAAACTGATTGCTGCTGCTTTCTACAGGGAACGGCTGGACAGATTGTTTATGAATAATTATCGACATCTGTATTAGCCCGTTTCTTACGGTGCTCTAAGTGCCGCGCAGAGTTTCCAAACGTGTACGCGTCATTGAATTTCTCTTTCGTTTTTTCAACAACCTTAACCTCGTGCTTCCGCCGTGCCCGTATCGGCCAGCCCGTGAAATTCAGTCGTTACATATTTAATAGCCGCGAGAACGGTTCGTTTTTCGTGAAATTTCTACTTGCTGACCGTTTGCACAATTACCGTAGCGCATCCAACGGAACACGTTGCTCTTCTAGTCTATTTTTGTCCTATCTCAGCCTCCTCGGTGTCTTCTACGTTTGTTTCCGACTTTCGTCCGTACCTGGCCCGGTTTCTCCTCCGCGGGTGAAAAATGGTGGAACGTAACAGTACCGGGCGTTTAGAGAGAAAAAAACGGAACGGCATCTGCATGTCCCGTATTGAGATAGACGACACTTGCTCCGCCCTTCTCACTTTCGTTCCATGATTTCCGGTTCGATGAAACGGCACGGATTCTACAGCGTTCGTCCACTGTTGTTTTCTAGACCTCGTTCGCACGGAACACATTCTTCGCGCGAAACAACATATTAAATTAACGATCGTTATCGAGCTTGCGGCGTCGATTTACAGGACATTGGCTGCACGGTATTGGCGCTCTTGGAAATGGCTTCTTAACTCGAGAAACAAGCGTAAAAATGTATCCGTGGTAGCTGGGATATTGCCAGCGATGACGCTTTGCGTGGCACAAAGACGTTTGCCTTGGGGTTGGAAACGGTCCGGGAAGCAAAAATAAAAGGGACGTCCAATGAAAATTGGTACGTCGATGCGGATATTTAAATATCGACGGGGGAGTCCACGGGACGTTTATCTGGACGATTATTTAAACGAGTTTTTTAGGCGCTATTAACGCATTTCTACCTTTTGGTCTTCTTTATCAGTAGTATGCACAGCAACTGGCCTATTATTAAATTAAGAGACGTTTACTTAAGTATGCGCGTCTGCGTTATTCGGACAGCTGCTTACTCCAGTCGATTGGGAAATTCCGCTGCGCCCATTAAATCATTTCTGCCCGATACAATCCTCGAAATTTGCATGGAAGGAAGGTATCGATCACGTGGCAGCGAAGAAAGCGGTCCCGATGCAGATTGTTTCTTTTTGCACACATTTTCTCTACTAACTCAGATTTCATCGTCGATGACTCTCTACGGTGCGCAATTGTCGGAAACATCGTAACGGCGTTTTCGACGAGCGAGAGCGCTCTCCGTTCTGTGTTCTTGCCAGAGAATTTAATTACGGGACAGGAAATTTCCGATTCGGTACTACCCCGTGTGCTTGTCAATCGTGAATACCCGAGAATTGACGGGCGTCAGGTTTTGCTCAAAATTCCTCTCGCTCGTTTCTTATTGGACGTGAAAGCTTGTTTCTTGGTTAAGGTCGCCGGATTCGCTTCGTCTCGCTGTTTTACGGAGTTTCTACGGTGCAACGCATCGCGGGTCTCGTCAGCATCGCGCGTTGTTCCTCCGCATGTTGCACGATTTATTCAGATCGACCGCGACGTGGCGAAACTGCGCGATCCGCCTTAAAACAAATTACACGTAGATCTTTAACCCCCTGACAGCGTGGCCCTTGCTTTGTGTGCACACCTGTTATTTTTGTTCCCTCCGACTAGCTGCCAGTCCCGTCACAGAAATGCGTCGATCGCAGAGGGTTAATTGCGAAATGCGCAATGACGGTAATGACGATCTTGGACAATGCGATACAATCTCGCCACTATCAAGGGTCTTAAGTGCCATTGGCACCGACGCGACGCGGCTTTGTCGTAAATATTGCGAGCTAAATCTCTCTCTACAGAAATAATTGCACGAGCTATTAGCCGCCACATCGCTGCCTCTCCTTTCGACCGTTCCCTGTAAGCAATAAGACGGTATTATTCAATCCACTAATTCGCGCGTGGAACGCTTCGCCCGAGCTATCGGGCTTCGCTCGTGAAAACGCGGGGGGAAAAACTCTGTACCGACTTTAAAGGCATTTCAAAGAAACTGGGAACGTTCTCGATCAGTTTTTACTCGGCATTGCGGGGCACACGAGATCGAGCTTGCCAGAAGATCGTCCAGCGACCTTGTGCCGAATATTTATGCCGCGTTTCGTCCACGCTGTTACATAACACGACGCGTTTCAGATGTTGGCCCATTCTCCCCGGAGGTACACGATATTAGGCGGCTGATCACGCGGATCGAAGATAGAAGAAATTTCGCGTCGCTGGATCGGCGATGGCCCCGCGTGAAACTATTCGAACGAACGCGATCGAAACCTGCGCGCGGTCTAGTATCGTTCTGCACGGAACAACTAGAGCAGTTCGCGTACATCGAGTGAATCGACCGCAAGAATGTGCAATCTCACGCGCGGCAATTAATGTGCAGATACGTCGAACAATCGAATGCCCTCGAAGGTGTTAGCCGGACAGCGAACGTCTGTCGAGCTCGCTTAGTTTCCAGCTTCTGACACTGCGGCGCACGCTAAAAGAAAATGGCAAATTCATTCGGGCAGGGCGAATGAAACGGCGGTTACGCGTGGCAGGTAAATTGCGGACAGCCTTCCGAAATGAAGCTGTTTACAAGCGCTCACGCGGTTGCGAGTGCTCGATTGATACACGCCGTCTTCCCGAGAGACGCGTGATGCAATTGCGCGCGGCGTAGGGACGCTGCAACCGGTACTACGAATACGTTAGACTGAAACAATTGCGGAATAGTTGGGGACAGGTGGCTCGATTGCTCTAATGTGCACGAGATCGGCGATTTTCCACCGTGATCGACTGTTAATGGAACGCCGATTTTCCCGTCGAACTGCGAAGCTGTTTCCGCGACGGAATGCCAGCATCTTGCTCGATAAAATATTTAACGATAGCTGTTTCGTCGAGGCAATTAATTCCAGTGCACACAATTTATTCGGCACGCGACTGTCGCGCGCCTCGTTGAAAATTTCACATTCGACGTAAGAGATTGACCGTGATTTTTTTGCCCGTTCAGTGAAATTCGAAACTCCGTGGATTAGCATAACATTTTTCGAAATGTCGTTTCCGGTTTTGTCGTAAAGTCGCGTTGATAGTCGGGGTCCACCTCGTCGCGATAACGATACACACTGTAACTGTCCTGTTTTTAAATCGCATTGCTCGAAGGCGCGCAAAAGTCTCACTTCTTTGCTTCTAAGCTGATTTCACTACAATGCGAACAATTATAAACGGGGGAATGTTTTCTGTCAAGTTCGAGCTAGCACTCGCGATAGCGGTAACGCTCGTCTTTCAGATAAGCGACGTGCTATTTTTTTGCGCGTGTACCTAGACGGTAAAGAGGTCGCAAGTTTTTTCCTTCTGGCATTCCTTTCGAATCATCTAATATAACGATGCGCGCGTGGCACACTTCCGTCAATACGGGAGGCGCGTGTGTTTTTTATTTTTTTATTTTTTTTTCCCCCACTGAAAGAAAACTCATTCACCTGCAATTTTTTTTGAAGGCGATGAATTTTGATTGCCAGTCGCGAGAAAGCGAGACGGCGAGACGGCGAGACGGCGAGAGACGAGGGGCCCCTGGCGTTCTCGTTTGTCTTGCCTCGCGTACAATGTACAGGCGTGCACATATTTCCACTGTGCAACGGGCAAATCCTTTTCCTCTTCACGCGCGTTTCTACGGATACGTTCTCGAAAAATTTCGCCCGTGAGGCGTTCAAGCGGATTGCAATTTATTGACTTGTTTGCACCGTGCCACTTACTAACTGCGCAAGACACGTGTCTACTGCAATTTCTGGACGACGACGGGTCTTCGCCACATAAGGGCATTTTATGTTCCCCTCTGTTGCCCTTGATTTTCGTAATCACCGTATCTCGTAAGGTTTCCGAGAATGCGTGGCCGTGCAATGCTCATATTCGGTACCCGCCGAAGCAGCCAAAGGTTCACGATATCAACAAGGATTGGGAAAGCCTTTCCGTTTCGTTCGAAGGTCGATGGATGTCTGGGCAGCGAGTTTCACGATTTTCGTTTCGCAATTCGGCGAACGATTGTAAACAAAAAGGACTCACGTGGAAAGCAGGGGAATTCGGTGTCTACCAATCGCGTCCTACGCTTGTGGTGTACGCTGAACGAAACGTTGCAGCATTCGGTTTGCACTTTCCAGTCATACACGTCGGTAGAATATTTATTGTGAAATACTGCGAAATCGTGAAAGTGGTACACTTTTGATGAAGAATCAGCGAGCAGTACGAAATAGAGCGGTTGCGCATACAGCGGGGTGCTCGCGCGGCGCGTCTGATCAGTTAGGGGCGTATTCTACTTGCGAAAGTGCGAAGGAAGACTTCCTTAGACCGCGACGCGATGCTGTACGCATCTTTCGATCCGGCGTTACATTTTCTTCATTACTTTCTTAAACATTGAAGCCACTTTCTTCTGTGCACGTAACTAATTGAACGTTGTATTTACTTGGGGCCTCGATCAGTAGAAATCTGGCCCCGAACTTGTTCGCCAAAACGATTGAGCTACGGTTCTGCGTGATTGAACGATTGCTCGTGTCACAGAAGACCGTCCAATGATCGTTCGCAGCGAAACCGAAAGGATAACGAAGACCGTTAACAAAAAGATCGTGACAGTCGAGCGACTTTTTTTCCAGACACTGGCTACATTTCGCCCGATTCTCAGACGAACTCTTCGATCAGGAACTTATACAAGGACTTACCTGTTCACAAACGAAAACGACGCCGCCCTTTACAATTAAAAGGCAATCCGCTTCACTCCACCCGTGTCTCCACCACCACGTATTCGATCTCGACAGCGATCAAATATGAACCGCCCGTCCGAGCCGCAACTCGTCGAATAGTCAGATCGATCGTCGACCTGGCCGACGTGGCCGATCGATCCCCGGTGCAGACTCTTTCTCGATAGGGGGTTGCTACCTCCGTCACGATTCACTACCGTCTGGTCTCGATGGGTAGAGAGATCGGTCCTCGAATCGGCAACTGGCCACTCTGTTCACTAGCACCCTTTCTCCGGTTCTCCGGAACGGCTCCGCAGTTCACAAGATTCGAGCCCTCCGTAGGTTGCACGCCGGTCACACGATCCTCCACGGCAGGGGAACAAACACTTGGGTCACAATTTCGCACGCTTGCGGTGCACGATGTAGCATCCGTTTCCGCGGTGTCACGTGCAAGTGTATTGTGGGACAGGTGGGTTGGTCTGCGAGCGTGGGCACGCGTTCTCGCGATGACACATGTACAGAAACGTGGGTCCAACGGTCGATGCTGCGTGAATAGTCCGCGGCGGAGCAAACTCGTGGTTTAAGTATTGGTTAAGCAAGTGGGGTTCGGCCGAGCGGCCGCTGGGGTGGGGGTGTGCGGGCCTTAGGTGATCGTCTGAAAATCCTGTGCCATGGGGAGTCAAGGTCTTCCTTCCTACCACATCTCGACACGAAGAGAGGGGACCAGTATCGTCTCGGGTCAGCTACACCCTCCGGCCAAGGTCATTCGGGAGTTGGAAACGCGCCCTGGTATCTGCGTCTCCCAATGTCGTCGGAGGGGACCGACGCGCCTCCGTTTGTGCTGCCTCGTTCGTGAACCGGTCTCCTTTATTCGCTTTTTTTTGGGTACGATTATTTTCAGTCGACGAGGTATTTGGGAATAGTGTTTGTCGGCCTTGTTTCTCTTCTTTTCCTTTTTTTTTTTCTTTCTTTTTGATGCCGTTCTGAGGTACATTTCTGGAAACTAGGATGTCGCATTATTTTTGTAATTGACGGCGTTCAAACATTTTGGTGCACACATTCGATGGAAGAACGTTCAGCTTTTATTCGAAGAGCAACTATTTTCTTGGAAGGCGCACGATATTTGTTTACATCGACGTACAAATTGACAGAAAAAAAAATGACGTTTAGCATTTAATTCGCATTATAAAAAAAGTTGTGGATGTTGTTACGTAGAATTTTTGTGGAACACAGCCTATGACGATAGACGTCACCAGTATTATGCATGCTGACAAAGAAATTGTGCTTAAAGACCATCAATAATGAGTTGCAATTAGTTCGAGATAATTGGCTCGTTCGCTTCCAGATAATGAATTGCTTAAACGTTACTTTTTAGCGATCCTAGAGTGTTCGTTAATGCTTGATCATTGATCACGAATCAAGGGACTTCTATGGATTTCGCAACCGTTCCCCGTATTTCCGTCAAGTGTTTGTTTGTTTCGCGACATTTATTCGCCGCGAGAAGTATACACGGGTAACGCACGTAAAAGTCACCAAGTCTGATTAATTATTCGTAATCGAACGCGGCTGCCAAATTGTCGGATGTATCTTTCAGCTATGCAAGTGAATCCCTGGAGTGATAGCACGCAAAAGTTACGCCGAGTTATGCGATATTATAGCTTTCTCCCGGTTCTGGTGCGGTGAATTAAGGTCAGTTTCTGTCAGACCTTGCTGAGATGTTACCGATCATTACTGTAGCATCTTGGGGGATTCCCGGACAGTCTATCAAAATCGTTGGATTTGAAATAATTTCGAGCATTAAAAATACCACGGGATAAATATTAATATGAGAATCGTTTCATTCCCAGCGCTATGCGGACACGAGTTTCTAAATGCTGTTTTACGTGTATCCAGATTCGAGGGTACGCCGACTGTCGTTTAAGCTTTGCGACTATAGTCCCATTAAGAAAATACGACTTTCACTCCCCCGAAAATTGTTCTCGTTAACTACTGCATTTAATTTGGCGCCAGCAGTCGTACAACGTGATATTGTTACGTGCTCGGAACAACGTAGAATGAAAATATCAATGGGTCATTAACAGCTGTCATCATTGGTGGCCACGGGCACTAGAATTACAACGTGAGTTGCGATTCCGAGGATTGGGGAGATGCTTTCTTACATAATCGCCTAACTGTGTCACGGACACGGTAAGGACAAAATTAACGGGCGGATTAACTTCGTCCGTGGACCCGCGGTTAAGTTTGCTCACCGAAGATTCGTTCGAAGTCCTTAAACCTTTTACCCTTAACTGTTACTAAAATTTAACGACGGCCAAGAATAACTGAATTCGCGTTCGTCCTGCCGGTCGACTGGCACTTTAATTCGTACAATAGTGCAATTAAGCGCATACGAATATTGCAATGATGCAACCAATGGCGATACTTTGCAAGGCAATTGCTGACATATTTCCTACACGGTACATTAGTTTTGGCAAAATATTTTCATCGACTACAACAATCGTTTGGAGGAACGCAAGGTTGAACTATGACCTTAACCGATCCAACTACCTTCCAAATCTCAGCTTAATCGTGTTGGTATGCATGCTTTATTTCATCATTCCCTTTTTCTCGCAGAATTCTGCTACTACTTCCTAGCACTTCTGTCCTCGGCGAAGATAATTATTGGCCCGACAAGATTAATGACCACGTTCCCCGACAAATGGATGAGCTATTCGGCATTTTTTTATCCGGCACGCACTTTGGACGTTGCGCTGTTCCTTGAGGACGTTTCGTAAAACTTTCGGCTGGCCATTCACTTTTGGACCGTTCGCAACGGCAACTTCCCACGAAGGGACAACAAGATCACGATGTAGGACTCTGACGCATTCAGATCGAGATCGGTTCGTCGATCGGCATCTCTGATGGAGATACTTGGATCGATTCATTTTTCGCATCGTTTCTGGCAGGGATTCGGCGTGCAAATGAATCGCTCGTTTCATGCACGCACCTGTTTCCCGTCCGACTCTTCCTTGCCTCGGGAACGCTTCGGACGTCACATTTGCTTCGACCTTTACATTGGTTACCTCGTAGCTGAACTTTCGATAGCTTTCGTTTACACGGACACATGTCATATATTGTACTTTATGCCATCGAGAAGTGACGCCAAGCTGTCGTTTACATTTAATCGTTGCGTTCGATTCTTAAGGGTGTCTCGTTTCCCTTTTTGTCTTCCATTGAATTTCGCGACCGCGTATTTTACTATTTGCAGTAGACGATAGAGGCAAGTGCCGGCGATTACTTTACACTTTTCTCGAGCGACCTCGCGACGCGGCTTGCGCATCACATTTTATTTCGATTTATTTTTAGGTGATTTCTGGTTCGAAGGCGCGTTTGGTATTTCTCTTCTCAATTCCCCAAGTACGCACCGGACGCGTAAATTGTATTCGAATACGCACTGTATATCCCAAAGGAACACGTTGTTTGTCATTCGTCGCAGTATTATTGATACGCATGAAATCAAGCAGCGTCATCTATTCAAAGATCTACTAAAACAATCAAAATAATGTTTCTTGTGATCAAAATCGTTCACGTCTTTATTTGGATCGTCAATCAGACTAATCACTGTTTGTCGTCTATTCAGCGTAAGAAAAACATTCGTTTCTACGTCAGGAGCTTTTATAGCTGCAGGAAATTCCGCGACGTCTTAGGGGAAGAAAACAAGGTAGGATATGATTATACAACCGTGGACTACGCGTGTTTTCTATTTACGCGTGGATAACAAGGACGATCGATACATATGCATGTTATTACGGCTTGGTTTGTGCGAAAAATATCGCTGTGCAGTAAAAACATGCGCACGTGTTCTCATTACAATTGTCCCTTCCCGGCTAATCATGGCGGTGCGGATTAATCGCGAAAGGGAAGAGGTAAACGGTTCCACCTGATCGACATTGTTTATCGTCGAACACACGACCGTTTTTTAATCATAAATAATTGACAACGCAAAGATAAATTCATACAAATAAACGAGCTATTAACGGATGATGTACTTTGAATTGCCCGATGCGCCATTCAATCGAGAATCGCTTTCGTTTTTCATTTAACGCCAAACATGCGCCAATCTCGGCACCGCAAGAATGCGGTTCTTGAATGAGCGTGACAGGATTTAATCGTACTCCGTTTGTCGTAACGTAAAGAGGACCGCAGACCGGAGGAACCGTATCGTAAGACTAGAACAAGGTAACTAACGTTTGTAGCGAACATACCTATCACACTTTTCTGTAGACAGAACGACATCTTTCGCCGATAGTGAATGACTTCCATCAGCCCAGACTTGATTTTCTCGCGAAATTGCACAAGATTCGGCAGACTGTACGGTTTACGAACATTTAACTTGCTCGAAAATCACAGATACTCGACGGTACCTTTCCAACACTAAGAGAAAAAAGAAAATAATACAATTCGTGTCCGAGGGTTCCCCCTTTCGGTTCTATCTGTTTGGAATAAGCGATTCAAAAGTTGTACAGGCAATTTTAAAAATATTATGCAATATCAATATCGTGAAAGATATACTTTTCACACACCACGTCCGTACTTCGTGTCTTACGCGAACGTTGAATTCTCCGGGCGCTATCCGGAGACTTGAATGACGCCCACGAGTCGTAGCGATGGTCGATGTACATACACATACATGCATGCATACCTCATTTGACATGCAACGTCTTCTATCGACCTTATGGACAGCTTGGATCTCAGGAACGATAAAAAACAAAATGAAGAACAAAACGTTTAGAAAGAATAACGACGGTGCCAAACGATTCACACGCAATTATGAAATCTTTCGAAAGCAGGTGGAAAAATTGTCCGCTGAAATGTTTGCCTCCATCTCCGTCGCCAAGACTTGGATGAAACGACCGGTGGTGGGCTATCCAGACGACGAAGCAACACGTGTCGACCTTTGCACCGATCCGGCGTAGATCTGATTGTGCAGTCACGTGAGGAGGACGCGTGACATACTTCAGATCGTCAATAGGATGGCACAAAATCATTAATCCTGCCTCGCGGATTCCCCGATATTCAAATTGGACGAATGACGGAACCAGTTCTCGGTTGGAAGTTCCGTGCCCCGTTTGCGGATAATGAAACGAGGCCCGACCCGTCGAAGCACGACGATTTTCACGCTGCTCACGTTCGTTGCGTTACAGAATCCTCGACGGATATTCCGGCGATGGCTCCATTTTATTCAACGTCCGTTTCACGGTAGGCTATACGGCGACGACGAAAGTCAATCTCGCGACCTACCACAAATTACAATGCACCCGCGACGAACATTCGAATCGAAACATTCGGTGGCGGAATTGAAGAGCACGCATTGAATATTTTTCAACGGGCAGGATCGAGTGCCTGAGCCTTATTCCACAGATTTTATGGGAATAAGATCCGCTTCTTATTCCTTTATGCATTTAGCATGCGTTGCATAAACATATATGAGAAATAATAATTCTTAAGATCGGCTTCTATGTCGTTTCCGGTGATACTTTCCGCGTGCTAGTCGTGATTTGAATTCCTCTTTCAGAGCAAGGCCAATATCTTGCGGGTCTCGTTTCTTCTTCATCGGTGGTTCGAAGCGTTACCAATGTCGTACCGTAACCTGTAACGAAACCGACTGTTAAAACGGGTTCGTTGTTTGGTCGTTGGCCATTACTTAACCGCGTACATACTTGCTGAACCTGTTTAAGGAATCTAAAAATACGTCGTAAATTTGTATTACATTTACAGGAGATAGCGAATTGCCTTTTTCTTCATAGCTTCCGTGATAAATAGAATCGAGAGATAAGAAAATCTCATCCCTCGGTTACTATAATGCCATCAAGTTTTCGATCATCGCATAAAACACGCGCATAAATTGCAGAGTATTTGAGTTTCCCTCAACTTGGCAAGTGTATTATAGTTCAGTGTGTAACATTGTACATTTTTTACTTTTTCAATAACAAGCACTAAAAAAAAAAGAGGTATTGAGAGTGTTACATATAATGAAATATTCATATCCATTGCTTCAATATAGTACAGCTCTTTTTTCTAATCATTTTCCGCAATATCAACATCTTATCTTGTTCCTTGTTTTCTCGTAGCACCTTCGCGCCCCCTTCGATTACTCTTCGCAAAAACTCCGAAGATTTCGTCCTCAAACAAATTTGACAAAACGGAAACAACTTCCAAGGCGTTCCAAAATTCATCGTTGCTCCGACGAGATATTATCGGCGTCCGCGACATTAACATTGAGCATGTACGATTAAAAACAATTCGCAGACAGTAGTTCCTTCCGTCTGCGTGATATCTTCTCGCCTAATTCGTCGCACCATATGCATTGTACCTTGTAAAGACAATCTTGCACTGCTATCAAGGACAACAGGCTTAATTACGGTATATCAGAGCCAGTTTTAAATGCGGAAATGTAACTGTACTATTGATACATTGGCTTACTAACCCAATGACATGTTTTTTATGTACATCGAATCTTGACATTATCTTACCTGTCTCGTAATCGATTTTCCTTCAAGCGTAGAACCGATTTGCAACTTTGGCGCGATTTCAGCGCGCTTCGTTCCACCAGCTCGACGCGGGATTGCGATTCGGATCGATCAAACGTAAATCCCGGCAGTATAAAAGGTGTAGCCCGGCCAGGAATGCTAGAAATTCCAACGGGTCTTGCACAAAATTATCCGCCGTCGGTCGTGAACAGATTCGTAGTAATTCAATTAAAATATTTCAATTTTTCGCCAACAAAGTACAAGTCCGCTTACGTCGATTTTCTACTGATTTATGATTTGTCGTGTTGTTTGCAAATTGCACGGCGGCCGAGAATTCATAGAATCATCTCTCTTTGTCGATACATTATGTAAATATCCCAATTTTTGCCCGATCATCGGTCACCTCGCTGAATATTCATGCTGGTTTTTCTCGGTTAATTCAGTACTGATGTAGCGAGCATGACGTTTGTAGAAATTTGATAGAACCTTTTTCGCAGTTCCGTGCTATAATTCGTTGTAGTTTCGCGTGAATAATTACAACCTTTTGAATACAGAATGGGCGTGCCAACTAAATTCTGTACGGAGCTACACGAGCGCCTGTCACAGTGCAACCGTCTAATGTTGCGGGAACGTATGGAAATTAATGTTGGACATCCTTTCTATTCAAACTACAAAAACGTGTTGCAAGAATAGTCAACCAGCTAGTCCATACTTTGAAGTCATAAAATTGCAAATCGTTCTAAGCGTAAGCAGTGTGTTGCGTTACGAATAATTGAATATGTATTTTTGTAGCAGGGAAAATCCAGCGAATAGGAAAAAACAAGCTTCGATAAAAAAAACAGCCACAATAAGTAGGCCACATTGTTTAAGGCACTTTTTGATAATAACTGGAGGGAAAACGGAGGACGCGGAATTTGTCGATAAACAATGTTCAATAATAATTTTCGCATCGGATAAAGTGAACGTTCCCGTCGGAGTAAAAAATTGTTTGCAATACAAAATAATAAGGAAATTCGCGCGTCATATATAACAAAGATCTGTGGTTTTTTTGTTGTTGCCGTTAGTTTCATTGCGATGTTTAGCCTATCGGTACCGTGACTCCTGCTTTTGTTCACGCAATTACGAAATGGTGAATTCCCGGCGGTAATTACACCTAAACAACTTTTCGTCGGAAGCAAATTCAAAACAAATTACTCGGAGCAACATATACAGCTAAGTCCGTCTTGTCAATTAGCTTTTGCGTGGCGGAGAAACTTGCCGTTTTGCTCTTAATTATACATCGATGCCACTGTTACTTATTGCTCCTTTCGTTATCGATTCTCTCTTTTTTTTGCTATGCGACAATTGGTTATTTTCGTGGCAATAGTCGCAGATGAATGCCGATACTGTTTTGAAACTTGGACGTCTGGAGGTAGTCTGTCAGACTGTGTCATTATCGAAACACGATCGTCATAAAGAAATACATATGTATCATGTGCAAAACTTTCCAGTTGTTGTTCAATTTCTTGTTACGTTCTCGTTCAGTAAAACGTTAGACAGACAGTTAATTATTGCTTACAGATAATTATTATTGATAGTAAATGCTAGTTTAATAAAATATTACACTGTCGAAACAAACATTCTATGCTTATTTTTTTGCAATACCGTAATTATTCCATGGGATACCGTATATGTGGGTGAACGAGGGGAGAATGGCGCATTCTTATAGGAATAAGCGGAACGAGTCCTTCGTCATAGTGACGCAACGTTTGTCCAGCTACTGCATTTCCCCTTTTTTCCAATTTTCTTCGATATCCATCCTTTTCCACTTCATTTTAATCGATGATTAAAAACATGCATGATATCTCCTTATTAACATATATTAATTTGAAGTAGCTCGAAAGCGAGAAAATAACTAGGGAATAGAATAGCTTCCTGTTGCATTTTATGGAGTAGATTCCTGTGCTTCTAATTGAATTTACATAGCTGTTCATGAAAAATTCAACAATCTAATGTGACCCCTGAAACGGCATTAGCCTAATGGATTTTATTATTCTGCTGTTTCATTCCAAAGTAACATAATGTCGCGATCCATTATGTCCTCTACAAACCTGTGCCGACTTTTTCTCACTTTCATTACGTGCAATTGTAAGCCGCGACTTTGTACGGTCATACCGACTTTCTTTATGTTGGAATCCACCTATTGCTATTACTTCGTCAATTTCCAACATATTTGTTGGGTTTAAAGTCGAATGGATTGCTTATGTCAGGGACAGCGATCTTTTTCTCCACGAAGAGCCATCAAGTCCCCACTACCCATTGAACATTAAACTGTACCCTCCTACCGTTCAAAGCCGATTGCGGCCGGGGGCACAGAGACAAGGGGGGAATCGATGTGACTCCGCTAATTCTGCGGATGCAAACAATAGCAAACTGCATACGCGCCGGAATAATTAAAGGGGTATTGAATTCTCGGAAAAATGTTATTGAAAACAATGTGACGCTGTTATTGCAGCTGAGACGCATCGGTGCGAGGGGCGTAATTATTTCTGCGATTTGGTGGTGGAAAAGTCTAAATAGGAGGCCACAGGGGAAATTGCCACGCGTGGCTCGCAAGACGCCGCACAGACAGTGGTCTAAATCGACAAATTTAGACCACTCAAGATATCGAAGTGAAATTTGCAGTGAAGCAGGACGAAGTGGGAAATAATTCCTGCAGAATTGAATAGAAGAATTGTACGTTGATGATACTCGAGTTTGTTAGAATGTGGGCTTTTTGGGACTCAAAAGATGTTCCGTGTTAATCGTTACGAATATCGAGAATTTTCTTTACCCCATTCACCGTAACATTTGTAATACATTAGGAGCAGTAATTTCTCGTTAACTGCGGTAATTTGTAACTCAAGGATGTACTTTTCATTTAAAACAAATATTGAAGGGAAATATTAAAGAGAATCGTACGGGCATCATAAAGAAAGCAAGCAATTGTTTCCATGAATAATGCTATCTTCAAAACTTCCAACTTTAGCTGCCTGTTACGATTACCGTTGTTATTAAACTTTACTCGTATCCTCGTTTTCGAGGTCCATGGACATTAAGGAAGCAACGTTCATGGATTAAATTTCGCTGCATTTCACATTTTAGACGACTGTTCGCCAGTTGGCTGTTCCTGGCCGTCAATGTAAAGTATTTAACAAACGAATAGGTCTGACGTTTGGTTTCATGTTTTCTCCCGGGATCATTTCATTGCTATTTTAATCAGCTGCAACGATCGCTGCAAATTTTCGTAAATCGGATGAATGAGTTTATCGCGATTTGCATAGGGCGCTTTTCTCGCGTGGTTCGTGATATGCAAATACACGTGGAAATTATTTTTGGACGTGGAATTTCCGGTTTTACGTCGCAGCGCGATGACTATCTTTTTATTTTCGTTAAACATGCGACGCTGTAATTTGAAATTCTACGAGCATAAACATCGAATTATCATCCTCGTGCCGCAGCTGGTTGTCATAAAATCCCTGGAACCTAAAATCAGTTTCTTCATTTTATTTCATCCATTTTCGGTGATGTCCCGTGTTTTCAAAAACAACGCGAACAAACCATCGTCGCGAATGCTTTGCTACAAGACCAAAGTTGTCCCCAATGCACATGCACATATAATAGCGAAACTCGCGATCAGTTGGACAAAGGAATCGCGTGAGTGTACGCTTGATTAGAAATCAACCTCTATCGCGGGCGGATCTTCTATTCAGATTTTCCACCTTCAAATCACGGACAAAATTACGCCCCTCGCCACATTGTTATCAATAAATTTTTTCGGGAATTCAATATCCTCTTAATGATTCGACGCGTATGCAGTTTACAATTGTTTACATCCGCACAATTGGCGGAGTCACACCGATTACCGCCTCGCCATTGTTCCCCGGCCCTCATTCTGCTTTGCGCCGGAGTAGGGTGCAGTTTAATGTTGAATCGGCGGTGGGGACTTGATGGCTCTTCGTGGAGAAAAAGTTCGCTGTCCCCGACACGTCCCGTCGAACGATTCTGAGACAATAATCGAAAAGTCAATTCTAAAGCGCGTGCACTGGACCGTGCATGTGCATAGTAGGTACTGCGCGTCTTCGAGCTCGTCTTTCGACACGCGTGACTCCTTTCCACACGATTACTAATATTAATTAGAGTTAGCGCGCAGGCGCGAACCGTGTCGTATTTGCAACAACCGCTGGCCCGACGGTCGATTGCAAAAGTCAGGGGAGAGTCGCCCGTCGGCGGCAGCTGGAAATTTCTTGCTAAACACACCAGGCCCCTTACTCTGCTCCCTGCGACACAATTTCCCCGATCTTTGCGTCCCCGCGACCCGACGATCTCGACGAAGGCCCGTCGCGTCCGTTCGGCGAAATTGCAACAGACGTTCGTGACGTCGCGGCGCAGAAAATCTCGAAGAAGTCGACGAAGCTGGCTCCCAACTACCGATTGCACGTGTGACCGAATGGCCTCCGTCAATGCCTGCAAGCCCTAAGCGATCGTCTTGCCCAATCTCGGTTACGACCATCGAATCTCGAATCAAAGTTTAACGGACCTTGTCCCCTTGAAACGCGACGCCCGGTCGTTGAACAAATTAATCGCGAACGCCGATATTACGATTCGGGCCTGTTTATGCAGGTCGAATTATTTGCAGGCCAGCAATCAGTGCCAATCGGCCGAGTATTGAACTGATTTTACCTACAGGGATAATTAAACTCGATTGGGGAACTTAATATTCGGCTTCCCATTCGAACGGCCCATTGTTCGCGAACAAGTCAATTACATTAACATTAATATGAAATGAAAGTAATGCGAAATGTGTCGATATCTCAGGTACGGCAACTTTGTGAAAAGTAACCGCGCGGCAATGTGTCTGGGCTGCTTATATAGCGCGAAGACTCTGCTTTCACATTTTCGGGTTCATTCTTCTTGTGTGACTCGTTTACTTTGTTCAAGTCGCTTGTTTGCAACGAGCAAGAAAAAATTGTTGCGTGATTTTACGGTGGCGGCAAGTCTATGTTTAAGGGTCTAAAGCGCCGACGTCCGGTAAGGGTTAATTTTGCTCGTCAGTTTATGCTCGGTGCCCAACAGCCGTAAAAGTAAAGCACTCAGACTTCCGATTGGGTACGAATCGAGGCGGTTCAGGAACGGTCGAACGGAACACGAATTCATTTCGACATCGACGGCAAGTCCGTTTTTTTAGACGCATCTTTTCTTCTTTCACGAACACGCGTGACAAAACAATCGGACCAACGGAAAATCTATGCCGCAGTTTCGAACAACGACAGGACGCTGCAACGGCGACTGGTGAATGGCAAATGTAAGAAAGCTTGGAGAAAAAGTTTGGATCTCGGTTAATTGGCGGTACGATAAAACGCATGCGCTGAGACACTCGTTGTCTCAACTTTATTTCCATCTTCCTTCGTTTCTTTGTTGCATTAATTTGTCATCATTGACGCAAATCGAGGAGAACGACGGATCACGTGCATTCTTTCACGATTTCACCGGCGACCTTAATAAACTGTTCTCTGGTCTCTTTCTCTTGCCCTTTCTCTTGGACGTCGACACGTCGATCAAGGTCTCCGTACCCCAAAATTACTTCAACGGCAAAATACGCGTCTGAAGGGGTAAACGACTCTCCTCCGGTGAGATTTTACCGACGCGGCATGCAATCGCCTCGAGTGGTTGTTTTCGAGTGATTCCGTTCTTGCGTAATCGTTACCCTGTCAACGTGTCATAACTGACGAAGCGTGCTACAGATCACCGCGAACGTCCTAGCTTCCTGGAAAATATTAAGATACACGTTGCGAGGCTTTGCATCGTTACTCAAAATGGCTTAATCGCGAAGAATGACGCAGCGCGATTGTTACGAAAGAAACTGCTACGATTAGAGCAGAGGAACTACGTATATTGGTCAAGTAACAAGGCCTTGCTGTTTTTAATACGAATGTCGAATAGGTTGGTTCACGCCGAGTGATGCAACCTCGTTCAACTGTCCTCGGGGGAATTTCTGGAGGCCTTCGAACGGTCTTGAATTTGAGGATTCACATTTACGTCTGCACGGTACTGTACAAACACCTTCTAGTGACAAAAATCTGTACGAACAAGAAACTTGCTCAATAAATGGGAGTACTCGTTACAAGGAGTAGTAAGTCACTTCGTTGCGTCATACGACAATTTCCCAATGGAATCAGTCAACTTTTTTGGATTCAGAATATGGACAGAAGAAAAAAAAAACACGTGCTCTATTATGCAATATTCTTGGCCGTGGACATGGTGCAATCTTGACAGCTGACTTTGTCATTATCCTACAATGATTCGGTGGATTGATGCTGCCAGGTGAGATCGAATTCACTGGATTGGCTACGTATCCTTGTATTCCTAGCGTCACGCGTTCGCAACTATTCTTTTGCATTTGAGGGACACTTCGCGGCGTCCGTAGTAATTAGTGCTTCGTTAACTGGAATATCAAAACGAGGGGGAAGTTGCGCCTTCTGTTTCGCTCAGTTGTCGCTGCCGATCGCGGCAAGCTGATTCGAACGAGCGATCTTGACCGTAATCGTTCGTCCTCCGCTTACGAAATCGACGAAACATAGAAGCTACGATCTAGACGAAATCGTCAACGGCCGATAACTAATCGGTATACTTTGGACTGGCCGGATACAAGTTGGCCCTCCCAAAAATGAATGCCGAGTTCATTATAACGCAATAAAAATGCACCAATATCCACGCTTTTCGTCTGTTACCCCACTTGCGACAGCTTTTCCTACTCCCATGCAGGTAGAAAGTAACAGCACCGTGGCGCGATCGAATCGGTACTCTCAGTTCATCAGAAACGTCGGATCGCGTGAGATCGAGAATCGCCGCGGTCGTCTCTGTTTCACAATTTTGCACGCTCCCGACTTACGAAAATTGCTCGCGATACCCGACACCATTGTTCCAACCAATTAACGAACATTATCGAGAATCGTCGAACGAGTCGGTGCTTAACGTTCCAAAGAAGAGACGGTTAACGATACCGATATCCCCCAGGAGTTGATCGTAAAGATAAACGAATTCTTCCATCGATCGATGATGATTCTGTGACGTGGATCGTCGTGCCATTGTCTGTCAGCTAATTTATTTTTGGTAAGAGAATGCTGTACTGGCGGTTGAGCTTACTTGCTTGCTTTCGCAGTCCGTTTTTTTCATTTTACATCTTTTTTACTGATACAAAACCATGCAATTAGCGATATCGCACAATGAAATTTTGTGCAAGTGCAATTTGCACCCGGCTGCCTCGATTCGAACCGCTGGGGGACGAAAACTTTGCGGCACGCCGGCCGCACATATTCGCAGCCCTTATTTTCGGGGTGTCGATTGCGCGGAATGAAGTACAGCGAGTTGTACGACCGCCCAGTTTAGTACTACGCGAAACGCGCATCGCTCCCTAACGAACGACAAGGAAGTCCGATCCGATCGATCGGTATTCGATATATCGTTGTCGTTAATTCCAAAGGGGTTTGCCAACCGTAACTGCTTCGCGACCACAGGGGAAGTGGCCCTTGCAACATTTTCTTACGCTCTGTCCTTGCTATCCCGTGCACTTCTGCAACGTGTACCTTTTTCCATCCTGTCCCCGTTTGAAACGACTTCTTGCAATCTCGTCGACCGGTTGTCCGTACGCTTCTTTGGTCGTCCGATCCCACAATACCGTTACTAGGAAATTGATATCAACCGGCCGGTAAAACTACCTGTGAGAATGGAACTGACAGAACTTCGCGAACGGCGACGTTCGCAACCTTGTTCCCGTTCGGCCATTCATCATTTAGAATCTTCGTTTCCGATCGAACACCCCGCTGACCAGATGCCGATTCTCTGTAGTTGAACGACCAGCGTTCCAACTGCAATAGAAATCTAGTTGCGCGGTTTCACTCGAACCTGCCGGCTGCGTATCGCAGCCGTAGAGCAACTATAACGTACACCCGGATACGTTTGCTATCGGTTCCGGGGTTGTCCCTCGATCTGGCCGCTGCGTTCCCCGCATTACTCGAGCCAGCACGAAACCGCGTCGCCAAGAATTTCCGCATCTCGGCCGGAAAGTCAGACTCGTTCTCCGTTCGACTGGCCGGCTGAGCCTTCTCGGCCAAAGAGCAGAAAATCCCGCGGGGCCCGGAAATCGCTCGAAATTTCGCTCGAAACAGCGGCGCGGCGAAGCTTCTTTCGCGCGCGACACGGTCGTTGCGAAAAAAATATATTCGTACCCAGGTGCATTTATCAAGGTCGCGTGGATCATGCACGCATCGCGTAGGGTTATATAAGCGTGAAAGTGCAAGAGCACGCTGCGAAAAGGTCAGTGCTCTCTCCCAGCGCCAGCGAGCGCGTATTTTCCCTTCTTCTTCCGCGTCGATAGATCAGCTTCGCAACGAAATTTTTCTCGGCACTGATTGGCAAATGCGAGGCGGTGGTTCGTCATCCGATGTTTCGGTGCACGTTTTCAAATGTCAAGGAGATATCTAAAAAGGAAAAGAATGATCTCTCGAGAGGCCGGTCTGATTGATACCTTTGACTAATGATATTTTTCATTCCTCTCGGAAGCCGTGTAATTATGTTACATCGTTTGGTTGTTCGCGCCGCGACAGGCTCTCTGTAGCATCCTTAATTAGCGCGGATCCCACCTTTCGTCCTGCGCGGGCACGGGTGTTGATTCTGATCGTTGCAACTGTTGGTCTCTGCAGCCGACGCAAAGGCCGAATTGGAAAGCGCTGGTTCAGGTCTTGACCTTTCTTCGTGCAATCTAGAGTATCATGGTCTTTCATTTCGGGGTCAAATTGTTCATGCCGCGTTTCAGCTTGATTTACAATGTATGAATATTTACAGATATTTACTACCATTTTTTATGTTGGCCTTAATGACACCACATCCTCGATGTTATTATATTTTGTTCTCGTATAATTGCTTCTCCTGCTATCTCGCTTTGCGTGCTTTCCAGCACCTTTCCGTGGCACAGCTCTAGAAATTATGCACCAACAAAAATCACGGGGTCAGAAATGAGCGCAGGAGTGTTTTGTCAAAATTTAATTCTTGTACTCTTCCTCTCGCTATTATGGATCTCCTTTCTGTTCAAATTTTAATGAGTTTCTTTTTTATCCTGTCCGGTGTAAAAGGAACGTATCCTCTCGTGGAAACTTTCCTCTGCATTTGGAAACCGGTTTCCGGTTTTGAAATCTCTCGATCGATTGGTTCGTGACTCACCGGATGCTACAGCCAGCGCCGGAATTTTCCTCCAACCTTAACTAAAGCGCCCTGTTTATGCAGCGTAAAATGCAAATCGGCCATTCTGGTTTCAAGGAAAACTCACTTTTTATATTATATTATCATTGACGTAGCGGTTGGTATCCGATACTTTCGTTGACATTCTTGGCAACCGAAATGCGCCGTGTCCATTAATTCGGTCGTGTGTGTCGTTGCAGGAAAGACGGAATTCGGGCGTCTTATTTCCTTATTATGATTTTGTAATTATCTGTATACCAGTTTAATAAATCAATCAATAAGTCAATTGCTAATGATTGAGGACATCTAGGCGGGTTAATTTATATTGATTCCGTTTTGGTAAACAATTCGTTAACATTCTGTTTCACGGAAAGTTAAAAGGAATAGCCGAACGAGATAATAGAACGCGTAGAAACCATTACTAGCTTTTGCTTGGGACTTAACAATTTACACTATAATAGTGAACGCTATTTATTACACGAGCGGTAATTATGTCTACACGTTCACGTGATCCATGCCGCTTCTTCTTCGGACCGTCCACAAAGCGATATCTACTCCGGTTTGTTACACCTTTTTGCGCGTTGTATAAAGATAAAGGAAACACGGGGGAACCGGGAAGTTTTTGTGACAAAATGGCAATCTGCGTCTGCGGTATTACTTTTTTTTTTTTACGTACTGCAAACATTGCGGACAAGATTATGCAATCGCGGTTCTACACACACCCGTCGCGAAGAGATACTTCAGAAATTCGAGAACCATTCTCGCACCGCGCGTATTCCGATCGAAATTTCCTTCCATCCTTTCCCCTGGATGCATTGAATTTAGACTAGCAAGTCATTAACTTGATAGCGATGATTCAGGAATCTCGTTTGGATTTAATGTCTCCCCATTTCGATCCATCGAATCGCTCGCAACCAACTGGTCGAGGAGTACAAATCACCTGGAAAATTTCACTTCTGCGTCGGTTAGCGTAATGACCGAGTGAAGGTACCAAGAACGGTGAAAGAGAGCGAAAGCAGGAACAGAAGCTACGGATACTATTAGGAGTGGAGTTTGCGGCGGTCAATTTATTCATTCAAGCAAATTTTCTAGGCAAATATTATTTCATAAGATATTGGAGTGCTTCTCCTATTCGTTTCGATATCCCCCGCGGACTAGTTCGGCTGTTCACTCTCGGCAAATGCAGGTCCCCTTCGTTGCACCAGAGGTGCACGGAAAATTGCAAATACCGCGACAACGCGTATCCCTTATGCGTAAACCTCAACCTGCTCCAGATTATGCGTCGAAACGAAATTCCAGCATCCCTCGCGATACTTTCTAATTAACGAGAAATCGTTCGAGGATGCAGTAATCCGCCGAGCAGAATCAATGGAACCCGATCATTATGCCCAAGTAAACTGTAGTTCGTTTTTACGAAAGAACTTCTAAACTTGCCTCCCATTAAACCGGTCGACAATTTCTCCTAATAAATCAATTGATACATCCCGATCATGAGCGGTTCACGTAATATAAATTTAACCCTCGCATTTCCTGCTTTCACGCGGACTGATCGCCTCGACGATCGGTCATCGATCGCTACCAAACGCGGCTGCTTGCGTAATAATCGGTTTTCACGCGAATGCCGCTGAACCGCCAAGCTCTTACCTCACTGCCAATGGCACTGAACGCTATCGTATACGCACGCGATCGCGTGCTCGATCCCGTGATCTCTCTCGCTCGGGCGTCGCGTCGCGTCGTCTGGAAAATAGCTGAGAAGAAGAAAGCGTGACGGGCATGTTTCACGGGTGCCGTGTCGCTTCATCGGTTGCAACGCTTTTTCTGGCAGAGACTTTGATCACCAATGCTCTTAGGGGGGAGGGGTGAAGTTCATCGGGGGTAAAAACGACGAGGCGACGCCTGGCTATTCGTTGATCTGAAAAATCGCGGACGCTCCGTCCGACAGTGGAGCTTTCAGGCTTCGGTGAAAAAACGTTCGGGCGTTATTTCGTGTTTTACGTTGCTTTTCTTTTGCGACACTTTTGCTAGAGCGTCGTAGGCGTCCGAACTGAATTAGATACAGCAACACCTTGAATCACGGTGGACTGTGAATGGGTTTGGCTTTGGAAGGACATCCTCCTTGCTGGTCTTGTAGAATGCGCTATCTTATCCTTTGATTACGTCAGCTCGGGGCAACGGGGCTGTCTTGAGAATGACTGTCAACTTTCGAGAAAATCAAACCCCGCCCAAATGAAATACCCGATTGGCCAATTCGATAGCTGAAATGTTGCAATTTGTTTGCTACCTGGAGTAATTTGTGTTCGCCACTGATGAACACAGGCGGGAGATGGTGTTTCTGTTTACTTTCGACCCACGTTGCATGCGTGCCTGCAGGAAATCGGTCATTTGCATACACGGTGTCTTGTTTGTTTCGCAAAGACGCGCGGAAGATGTACGATCACGGGTCAAACGGGAGTTCGCGATTGCCATGCGATCGTTCGATCGAGATTTATTTTGTAGGAAAGAAACTGACGGAGGTGATGAATAACTTGGGGATAAATCGTCGGTGATGTATTTATTCGACAGAGGACCGTGAGGCATGAATAAGATGCCGTTTTCCTTACCAATTTTCGCTTACAAGCTAGTGCAAGAAGATGGCTGGAACAGCGTTCACGTTAAGGGCGACAAATCTGTAAATAGATCGCAACAAATTCTTTTCTTATTTCGTTCCATTTTGTTAACAGAAAGATAGTTGTCTAACGAAATGATAAATAATTTGAATTTGAAACTGGCGTGAGTTCGCTTATGACCGCCTAAACCGTCTTACTGTTTAAATAATGTTTACTAAGCTGTTTGGGTTAGCATTACACGTTACACATTTTCAGGCAGAAACAAAAACATTCTACCATCATGTTATTAGCAATCAATATTTTTAAAGCGATTTGAAGGCAGCCCCCTAAATATCTCGGCTTCGAAACAAGTGGGCTTAAGCCACTTTCAAAATGAACAGCCGAATTATTGTGCAAGACGTTCGTAGAGTTCTATTGCAATAAAATACAACTCATTGAACAGCGAACCAACGCGAACTCTGGACATTGCCACGGTCATACTTTCCACTGTCGTTAATCGTCGAATTATTACTAGAGCTTTACATTGTGCGTCCAAGTACAGCATTTTACGAAACTCCGGCGACCATAAATCGCGTAATGTGGTCACCGTGATGCCGAAGAAGCAAACGATTTTTTGCCTAATTTAAATTCGTGAAACGCGCGGAACGTAATGAAATATTATTGCCTCGAGGTACGTGCCTCTTTTCGAAGTCCCGTTGCGATGCGGAACTCGGGTGGACTTTATCCGCTGAGAATCAGCTGATTCGCGATGACGTTGCTACAGTTTTGACAAGAGCACGACAAAAGCACAGAGGGAAAGGTAATAACCGCTCGTGTCGTTGCCGTGAATTTCCGTGTCGCGCACCTCGCCTTGGCGACCGCGAACATTCGAAGCGTAACACCGCCCGTTCATAGCAAAAGCCAAAACAAGTTTGTATTTTTTCGACGCTCTAGTGATGCGTAGAATGAATCCTCTGTGCGAGGAGCAAATAGAGAGGCGGATTCGTGGCGCGAGGTAAATCTTCTGGCATTTCAACGTTCCCTTAAATACGAATAAACGATGCACATTGCGTAGTCAATGGTTATAACATGTGTCCATGCCGCGGAATAATAATGCCGACGTACTGTAATATTCAGCTTTCAACCGCGCCGTACGTTCGAAAGACGTTACTGTTTGTTGGAGACGTTGATAACATTCGTTATGTCGTAAACAAAGAGATAATCGTCGGATTCAATTATGCTCGTTGCCATGAATTGCCTGTCAGGCATTCCGCTACGCCTCGGAGATGTATTCCTTATTCCACCGGGACGCATCGTCATTCCAGGATGCACGCGCGATCTATTGTTTCCGTAGCATCGAAAAGAGAACCGAGGAGCGTCGAAACTTGCGGTCGATTCCCGGACAACCGTCCCGTTCTCGAGCGATCAACGACCAGCATTGTGATACACCGGGCATACCAGGCGGTCTCACCTCCGCGTGTCAATGGGTTAATAAACATACCTGTCGGGAAACGTGGTTGCATGGTATCGAGGTGGTGCGAAACTAAAAGCGCGACGGCCGCAATTGCTAGGTCGTGGTTTTTAGCAGACGTCGCGTCGCGTCGCGTGGAAAACCGGTATCTGCGTCCTCCGAGCCGACTACTGACACAGAAACGCCATATGAAACCGGCGCGCTGCAGATGACACACATTTTCTAGCCGAATCCTCCCAGGTGCGCGGCAAAAAGCGAACTAATTAAACGTTCCAACCGATCGGGGTGTCGAGATGATTAAGGGAGTCGTTGGAAAGTTTGTCGCACAAGCGTTCATCTACTTTTCCTCATACTGGATCGAATAAATCGTTGGCAACAAGTGGATGCGTCCGTTTCAGCAGGCGAGGCGTAATTATCTGCGCAACATGTGGAAGCTTTCCGCGGCCAACCACTTCAAATCTCATCGTTTCCTTTTTGTCAACGATGTTTATCTCGCATCGCAATGCGGCACAATGTTTACGGTAGATGGAGGTTTCTTTATTACCAGTTAGTAGCGGTAATCTGTTGCATCAATTAAAATGTCGGCAATCATTTTAACGGGGTTTGTTTCAGCGGAATGCTTTTTAACGTTTATCGTGCAAAAATAGTTGACATTTAATGCTTTGCCCGTTTTATTGGCAATTACGGTTTAAAAATGGATGATTGATCGATGAGAAATAGTGGTGCAACGGTACGGCGGCGGTGAAAATTCAGTACATTCGAATTGCATGGCACGCGAGTGCTATAAACGTTTGCGGTTAGAGGACGAGAGTATGCATGATTCTTAGTTTTGCAAGAAAAATTTATTGGCGGTCATTCAGCGCCGATTTCAAATGCCATTATCACTGCATCGTCTGGTAGGGAATCGACGAGGCAAACGTGCAATGATTTCATACGCGAAAGACGTGAGTCACGGACGTTTGTATTATAAATTTTGATATAAGGCCTGAAATGTTGGCGATTTCTCCTTAAACAACTAGAGGCGCCGCACTATGGTCTACACATTTTGAAGAATTACGCAAGCACACGACCGAATAATCGCGACTGCAGAAAACTCTTCGACAAAATTGGATAGCCAAATGAAACGGCGTTTTGTTTTTTTCGCAGTTTCCTGTGCAGATATCCTAAATTGCATCTCTTATTTATTTGTTGCAATAACGATCCGCGATAAACATAGTTGCCAACTTTCCAAGATATATTAATCTGACAGGATGCAGAAGAAAGCAGTACCCAAAGAAATGGAAGCCTTGAACTGTTATTCCAAAAGTACTCGACGGACCACTGGGATACTGCGAATTAAGTATTACTTCAAGAAGATTCAAGTTTATCGCGCGAATCTCAGTTGTATATAATAAACTAGTAAGGAAAACAATGATCCCCGTTACAAAGTAGCACGGTTCGTTAATGGACGGTGTTGCAGGAAAATTGCGACATGCGATTGAACGGTGCGTGTTTGAAACGTGCGCCGAGAAACGGGACATTCAGGCGAAGGAAAATGCTTGCAGGAAATTATTGCCACGATTATCGCGATTGCAGGAGCAAACTTGTTCAGCCTTCCGATAACCCATCCGGCGGATAGTTTTACTTGACACGATACGAACTGTGACAAGGGACAGCTTGGCCGATATTCTAGATAATAAGGACGAAGCCACGGGGGCATACTTTCTCTCGAGTTCAATCGATGCGCACCGACGCGACGCGTCGCACGCATTGCTTCATTTTTATGCACATGTCCTCCCAGTTAATTGACGCCTCGTTTATCCACTTCGTTGATCCAACATCCAGGATAGACCTTATCCGAAAAGAAAAAAAAACGAAGAAGTATAACCGGGTAGACGTGCGCATTAAATAATGCCTACCGCAAGAAACTTCGCGCATCGAGATTTTCAAAAGTGCGATGATTGCGGACAAGTCCATACCACTGACGTATCATTTCCATACTTTCTACATTTCGTCGGAGCAGAAATGACGAACTTTAATCGTTATTGTAGCGATCGATGAGCAACCCTGTCCCTAAGCCGCTCTAAGCGCAAGATCGCTCCCGAGCAGAGGGGAAAATTAAAATCGGCATCGGGTTAAGAAAGTCGCGAAATCGATCGAACAACGAACTGTCAGGGGTGTGAACATTTTCGGTGTCGCGTCGGGATGCTCGGTTGAGTTCCTTAATGAACGATTACACATGGGCACATCGATCACCGTGTTTCTGCCAGTTCTCGATTTTCATTCCTCGCTCCGTCCCGTTACCATTGACGAAACTCTCGTTGTTCGAATTGCTAAAATTTAGGGCCCATTTTCCTGACGACTGCTCAACTTCTAGCACAACGCAGTCGCGACTTTTATCGCCAGACGTCATTTCAAAAAAGTAATTGCTATTATGGTCGACGGTGTTTTCGCCCACGCGAAACGTTCCGCTCGAGCTACTGCGAGGGGAAATGGGTGAACGCAATTTCACAGAGGATCGTACAGTTGCATTCGAACGACGGTTTCCAATGGCAATTTAAATGAACGAGGGAATCGTTCTCGGGTCAACGTGAAACGATCGACACGTTCGCGTGTAAAAATAGTACATATTGAACATATCTGCTAGGGAATGCCCCGATTTCGCAGAGCAGGTAGAGAATCAGCCGAATAAGATGCTCGTTTGTCGCGGAACGCTGCGAAAGGACACGCTGCGGGAAAGAAAAAGAATTTTTCTTGACCTTCTTCTAGTGTGAAATTATGACACGCACACCAAACGGAATATCGTGCTCCGGAGCAGAAGAAAAAAGTGAACGCAAATAAAAAAAAAAAAATGCACGAGGCCTTTGTACCAGTGTAACATTGCCATTGGGCAAGCTGTTTGAACGTTATCATTAAAGGCTGCGAAATCGAGTGTCCCACCATTTGCCCCCCTTTTCATCCGCCGTGCACCGAATCGTTCAAAATGGTATTGGAACCGGTTCATACGCAGATTTCGAGTGGGAATGTAGGTTTGTGCAATCGGTTTATCCAGCCGCTTGCGCAAACAGATACCAACTAATGAGCAAAGAAAACTCAATCTTATTGACGTGCTTATTGAGCATTCATTAATCTTTTTTGTTCGAATGCGTTCTGTTTTCACGATGCTTCGTAACACGCATCTAATTACGTTGCAACGTAACGCGTCGACGTTACTTCCCAATCCGGTTGTTACGGCACATCAAGGATTCCGCCCGAAAGAATCCGAATCCCAATTTTGCGACTGATGCAGCCGCAGGTTTTACTTATTTCATGTAGAATCACGGTACTTGTGACTGTTTCAGTCGAGCTTCCAATGAACGCGACTAGCATACCTCACATCGACAGGATGTCCAACATCTATAATAACTCGGCGGTTCGATTTTATCACCACATATTCCACGATCTATCCGGTAATCAGCAGCAACTTTTTTTCACTTTGCTTACTTACCATTGCTTACTAAATACTAATGTCGTCTCTCTCTCTTAGATCCTCGAACGAGGGACTGGTTCCTCATAGCGTCGCCCGTACCTGGTCTTAGCATATTAATCGGTTACTTATATTTCGTCTTATCATGGGGCCCGAAGAACATGGAGCACCGAAAACCGTACCAGTTAAAGAGCACTCTAGTCGTTTACAACTTTCTGCAGGTCCTTCTCAGCTGTTGGCTATTCTACGAAGGTCTGGACGGTGCCTGGCTTCGGAAGTACAGCTGGAAGTGCGAGCCGGTTGACTTTTCCAATTCGCCAGAAGCTCTTAGGGTAGCCCTCACCTCCCTTCCTCGATTATATTTTTCTCCTCTTTTTAACATATTAACCAGGATTAATTTAACGTAGATCGCCAAAGGCGTGTACGTCTATTTCCTGGCCAAACTTTCGGAGCTTCTGGACACGGTGTTCTTCGTTTTGCGAAAGAAGGAGAGGCAAATCACGTTCCTCCATTTGTATCACCATACTGTAATGCCAATGATTTCATGGGGCGCCACCAAATATTATCCGGGAGGCCACGGAACGTTTATAGGTACAGCTTATATATCCTATTATATATCCGTCGTTTGCGAACTTGTTCGATAACGACCATGTCGTTCTGTTTGCAGGTGTCATCAACAGCTTCGTGCACATAGTCATGTACACGTACTACTTGTTAGCAGCGTTGCTACCTCAGTATCAAAAGTACCTGTGGTGGAAGAAATACATTACGACTCTTCAAATGGTAAGCATCGTCGTCAAGTGGTAACTGTCCACGTTGAACGAGCGTTAGCAGTCGCGAGTGATCGGTATATCTGTTCGTCGACGTAAAACACGTGGGAACCAAATCGTCTGTCTGTTAAACAGGGCCAGTTTTGTCTGGCGTTCCTGCACAGTTGTCAACTGCTGATCTACGACTGCGACTATCCGAAATGGTCGTTGGTCTTTATTCTGCCCAACGTGATGTTCTTCTACTTCCTGTTCGCCGATTTCTACAACCACGCGTACAACCTCAGCAAAAAGCATTCGAAATCGATAGAGGGCAAGGAGATCGGCGACGCGGCGAAGAAAATGGCGAACACGAGCGAGCAGAACGGAAAAGGAAAAATGGACTAGTCGGGAATTCGGCGGAGGAAACACCGAGCAACAATGAGAAGGAAAGCGAGCCGAAACGTTGTTGCGCGTTGCTGTCAAGTTTCGATCGTTGCATCATAAGCGAAACATTGGGGATCGATCGCGGAACGATTTTCAATTTGCGTATCACTTTCAATGGAACTGCGTCACCGGCGGCCGTGTTTTTCGATTCTTCAACGTCGACGGATGAATCGCGTCGTCGCGCTTGGATACCTCAAGGTTCATGGATACCTTTTCATATTTCAGAATTGGAAAATTCGTGCGGTACGTGCACGTCTACGCGCGATAGGCGTGCGTTCTCGTACACAGGAGTCGTTCATCCTGGTGTTAATGGGGAATGTATGCGCCGATATTTGCTCACGAAATCGAATCCATTTACTTTGACTCGCTTGAAACGGACAGCCGTCAGTTGCGTCTTCGCCCGTGTCGAACGCATTCGTAGCTGTTTAAGTGTTAGAATTACGGAGGAATTATACGAGTTACGTTAGGGTATGTTGTAGATCGGTGGTGATGATAGTTTATACATATAATCGTTTGATAAATCAGGTACACAAATCGGTGCGAGTATCTTTATTCGTTTCACGCGATCCTGTATCCGAAAATGTATCCGCGTGTAAGCCCGGTCGAACAGTAAATCGTTAAAAGGTTTCTAGACTTCGTTGCGATCAAAAGGGGACGCGATACAGGTAAATATTTCAATCTTGCCCAGGATCATCTGTGTGGTGGTATTAATATTAATGTTAAACTAACTCGGGGAACCCGTTAAGTCGGAAATAAGTGAAAATAATTGCAGATTCGAATGAATGAGGATTTTTTTTCTTAGTTTGTAAACCTATATAGCTCCGATCATGACAGGTTTTTAAGGAGCGGTAATTGAGAATAATTGCTCACTTTGATTATTGCTAAGACGATAATGACTGGCAAATGGAAAGTGTATCTTACAATGAGGGGGGAGGGGGAAGGCTAGGAAAGAAGTGGCATTGCTTTAGACATTACATTTGTAAGCGAAAAAAGAAAAAGAACTTCATTCATTATGTCCAAAGAATATGGCTTTAAGCTTTGCTTCGTAACCGTCACCTTTGGAATGATTCGTTCACGGCCAAAAGTTGACGGTGAATTTTGTAGAATTTCTCAGAGTTTACAATTAATTTTGGACACCGGTTCGTATCGCGTACGACACGCTTCGCAAGCCACGGTTTGTCGCAAAGTTGCAATGCATCGCGTGCTTGTCAGCTGCAAAATCGAGAGAACGAATCACGGTATGTAAATAGAGAATAATCTGTTTGCGTGTAGGTGGTCGCGTGGTTTCCCGCGGCATACCATATTGCCGCAAAAGCCGCGTTTCTTTCTGTGCAAAGATTCATGATTCGCCAACAGGGAACTCGTTCAGATCGTTGGTTACGTCGCGATGTCCTTTTGTATCATATCAGCCAATATGTATACCGTAGGGTAGATTAAAATTAAGTTCGTCAAGGGGGCTCCTCATCTTTCGTTGCTTGTTGTTTGCATACACATATTCTGTTTAGAAAAGAGGATTTTATTCGCTGTATTATGTTTACTGATCCTTGTACAAGTAGCATTATATAAAGTACTTTTTTTAAACAAATAATTATTTATTCATTCCCTTCTTGTCTTGATTAGCATCAATATTATCGATTCCGAACAACGCGCGGATAATTATTATTGACAGCAATGACTGTGTGGAAGGCAGGCATAGAAAACGAAAGAAGACAAAAAAGAAGCACTCCTCGGTTCACCGCCAAATGCTTAAATAAATAATAGCGACCGCGTCTATTTACATGCCTTAACTGTATCTGAACACAATTAATCTTGATCGACGTCTATCAATATGTAGCGTATTAACATATGTCACGATTAACGGTGACTATACATTTTGCATTGTTCGACCGTCAAAAGCGGCAGATGCGCACTCCGAATTCGTTGACTCAATCGAAAAAAAGAAAGAAAATGAAACGGTGGAAAACAAACTTCGAAACTTCCGTTCCAGTTTTCGAGCGAATCAACGAGATACAATTCTCCCAATGTATCGACATGTATCGTCAATCGACATTTCATCGATCCCGTCCTCTTCGAAATATAGCAGAGCGTTGGCTTCCTTGTTATCTGTATATACATGACTTTAAAGTAGTTTCCAAGCGCCACGCGACCTTACATAAAAAAGTCGACTCACGATACGTTCAACAAGTGCAACCACGTACAAATTGCCCCAATGTTCCTCTCGCGAAATAAAACTGTGCCCTCCTTCAAGTGAATAAAGACGATCCGAATAAAAGTTGTCGTGATAATTTACCAACGACTGTTGCATAAATCGACTGCACCGGGACGAGACTGCGTAGAATCAATAGAAACTTAGAACTAACTGCCCCCCCCCCCCCGCCGCCCCCATCTCTGTCGCATTTGGGGAACTCCGAGGAACACAATGTCCAGCGTACAATAGTTTCCCGGTTGCATTCCTATTAGAAACAGAAGTAACAGACGTCTCGACTGGAGCCGAAGAAAGCAGTTACCGTTCTCCGGCGAGCTCGTGGCATCACCCGAGATATCTCGTTTGGGTCACAGTCCACTTCGTTGCACGACGACCGCCTCGGGCGATTCGAGTTTGGTCAATGTTCCGTTGTCAGCTATCTTTTCCCCGGCTGACCGACGATCCCTCTCCGTTTCTTTCTTTGAACAACGGGTCACCGTCGGACGTATTGGCCTAGATCATACTGGTGCCCGTTATCCCTCGAGATCTTCTGACGCGCCCATCGAGATCGTCTCGGTCGAACGGTGCCGAATTTCGAATCCCTTTTGCTTCTTTAACCGAAAGTGCTCCGATAATTGTTGCGCGCTTACCCCGTTTCGGCAATTGCTCCTTCCTCGCCTATTGTACCTTTGCCGGTGCCATTGTTCCTCTAATGTCGTCTCCGTTTCGTTCTCGCCATTAGAGCGCCCCGGTGTCAAATCGATCCGTGCTATCGATAGAGGTCGCCTGTCGATTCTCAGTGCCAGTTGACTGTTCAATATATTAAACCTGCTTCTTCTTGTAGGCTTTTCGATAGAAGTCACCGAACAGATAGATGAAGATCACTACGTTGGTCATGAAGAAGTAAGTGAGGGCCTTTGGCACTTTGCAGTCCATAGCGAGGATCGCCATTAGATAGCCCAGCATAATAGCGAATTGCAGCTGTTCGGAGAGACAAACACGATTAAGTATGGTTGCAGTCTAAACGTAGTGGACGCGGTGCAGCATGCTTGAAAAAATTGCAACGGGGAAGGCGTTACCAGTTGGATCCAGGTCATGTACTTCTTCCACCATAGGTACTTCCTGTACTGCGGGCCCAGAGCGGCGATCAAATAGTACGAGTACATGACGACGTGTACAAAGGAATTTAAGCTGCCGATAAGAATTCCCTGCTCGCCTGGTAAGAACTTCAGATAACACCAGGAGAATACCGAAGTCAACGTATGGTGGTACACGTGCAGGAATGAGACTTGATTTTGCTTCTTCCGCAGGACGAAGAAAACCTTCAAAGGAGAAGAGGCACATTTTCAAATTGGAGTCGAATCCTCGTGGCTGTTACTAAACTCACCGTGTCCAGGAGTTCGATTACTTTCCCGATGAAATACCACCATGCCGCTCTCGATACCTGTTACGAAGCCCACGGTATTATTGTACTATACTGTTACGAAGTGTAAAGCGAATTCGCGTTCGAAATTCGTATCTTACCGCTGCTTGAACGTTCACGTCTGTAGGCGTTCGATTCGAGTTGTTGCATTTAGGTGAAACTATGAGTGGCCCGATACCAGGTTGCAGGGACTGTTAACAAGATATTTGAAGTGTGACGATGTTAACTGGTGTGGCCATTTTTATGCGAAAACTAATCTCAATTTGTAAACGATTTTTCAATTCGTTAATCAAATCGATGACACGTACCAGAATCATCAACCATATACTGAAAGACACTTGGAACCCGTTGTAGGCGATCAGCAAATTGTTCAATTGGAACGCTGGCCTCTTTTCCATCATTTTGGGCCCAATTTTTAGAACGAACGCCAAGTACGTTCCCACGATACACAACAGGGGGCCAGGCGAGCCCATCATCGGCCAAGAATCCACCATGATTTCTGAGAAGCACAATTCTTTGAATAATTATGCGCGTCAATCTTTTGTTGACCAGGTGCCAGCGCAAGAGTCACGTCTCCGTTCTCCACTTTAACTAAAATTCTAATACTCGGTAATGCCAGCTATTATACACGTTTTAGACAACATTTGCATACATTAGCATTCCTATTTGCAGAAATTTTTCACGAGGACAGACCTGCCTTTGTGATAGTGTTTGCCGTGTAAAACGCGGAAAGAAATAATCCGATTCACTTGTGGCGGTCTTTGTACATATATTTAGTTTAACGTTGCGCTAATCGGAGATAATGATCACTTAACTACCTTTATTAGCTTCCAAGATCTCATTGTAATTATTCACCACCAGTCGTATTAAGCTTGACATGTTGACACCTGTCTTGTCCCTCCTCCAAGAGGTTCCTAAATGTACGAGAAAGATTTTGCTTATTCGCTTGACGAATGTATGGTGTTTTTGATAGCATTCATTAATGTTTAATGGAAAACGTTGTACTGTTAAACTAACGACCCTTAAAACGTATTAATAATTCCACGGAGTGTACAAATGTGTTAGCTGTAAAATTAAACTTGTACCTGGAACTCTTCAGAAGCTCGCAAAGTAATATCTGCGTAGAGGCTGAATATATATTCTTCCGCTTGCATGCAGTAGAGTCCACGTCCTCGGTATTCGTCAGTCACTTTGACTCTGGCGTACCTGTCAACCGTTCCTCCAGATCCTTCGAGAAGAACAGGTGACGTTGGAGAAGCTGCGAACCAAAAACTGATCACTCGTCGACAAATGTAGCCGCCAGGAAGACCGAAACCTCGATCTTTTTCACCTGCCCCACCACGAGCATCGAAACGACGGTAATAGTGAGACTTCCGTTGTTTGACGGGGGGCAACTTACTAGAAGGTAGGGATGAGGACTAGGTCGTAGAAGAATTATGAATTGTAATTAGGTGCGCGAAACACATTTCGTTTGAATTCCCGCGTGGTATCTTCGTAACACATCTTTTTGTTCCGATGTGACAGGAAAGTGGAGGGGTGCCGCGCGTAAACGTTGATACGAACGACAGAAAAGTGATTTCCCAATTGAAGGTGATGCTACTAGGTTAAGAATATGCCAATTTCGCTTGTGTCACACGCCGGCTTATTCGGAATAGACTGCGCAGAATATAGTAGACGAAGACGCGCGTCTAATTTTAATAAATGCTGTCGAATTATGGCCGCATCGGCGCGAATAGAATCGATCGCCACAATAGAACGGGGATCTTTAGCGAAAGTAAAAGAGTTGAGATGTTCGTTCGCAGTGCGACTATTTGCGAAATTGGAGAACGTGTGTTTGACCGGAACAAAGAGTCGTTGATCGACACCGTTGAGGAAGTGTGTTCTGGTATGGGAACATATTTGACGTGTTAAATTGTTCGCAGACTTGGGACAAGCAGATGACGTTGGACTGCGAGCTCTTAATTTCGCGAGCATTACAGCAGTTCAATATTTGCATCGAACCAAGACAGTCCATATTGACGATCAAACATCGAAACGCGCAAACATCCGCAACAAAACATTATTATACGTGCCATGCGTTATTATCGTTCAAAACGATATCAACCTTAGGCCCACGCAATCGGTATAAAAATTCGAATAATATCCGCTCCTTTACGTAAACATATTCGTACCCACTTGTTCTTCTCCTCCACTTTGTTTTCCCGCGAAGGCAACAGCACAGGACGGTAAAATAGTAAGTAGAGCAATGCGCGTGCACACCTTCCGCAACTGTGTCTAGGTTCTACCATTAAACGTCCACACTGTCGTAAATCAATCATTTGCAAGAGAACGAGCGGCCGGGTATTTGAAAACACGTACCTCGTAAATGCAATTTCTGAACATTTCTTCGGGGAGTCCCGATGATGGCGCGTCGACCAATGGAACGAACGCGATCGCCAGTACTTTGCAAACTAAAACCAATTACGAGCTTCATAAAGGTGCTTTCTAACGCAGCTGGAAATATGTAAGTTAACGGCACGGGCAGAGGGGTACAAGAAAAATTGCGAAACGGGGCCAAAACGGTCGGACGTTTTGCAATAAATATTGCTTAACCGGGATTCCATAGAGCAGCGTCAATCATTTTCTTCACACGTATGCGAAAAAAAATGAGATCAATGGTAATACGATGTGCGTGCGTTAAGTTTTCGAATATTGAATAGAATCCCCTCCCGGTGTCGTAGGTAAATCGTCCGATACTCTACGTATACTCGTTACTCGAGTAGACTCCGCTCCTGTAAACTGTCCCCACTAGCGTGTCCCTTGTGTCCCAGAAACGTGTTGAGTATAGCCGGCTCGAATTCTCCCAGGTATCTTTCGTAGATCGTCGAAGAATTCTTCTAACGGAACCTACGGTCCATCAGCATCACTTTCTCCTCCAACCGTTGGACGTACCTAACGTACAAATTCTGGCCACAATTACGAGCCCGAGGTATCGTTCGGTCGGGGTGTACACGCGACACCTCATCCTCGCCTCGTACGGTGGTGCGCAAGTCGATGCAACAAGTTCATCGGGCGCATTGGCTGACGCTTCAGCTTGTTACGCAATCAACGAGACAAAAGTTTCGTTACTTCGGGGTCAGACATGCGAAAACGAAACGCACGGGCAGTTTTTTGGCACGATCGAGCGATATAACGGCACCTGCCGCCGAACCGATCCTCGTTTGCCTCTCGTGTCTTTCGCTTGGACCGTCCGTTGAGGTGTCAGACCGAAGTAGGCCATTTTTTTTTTTTTTTCAGGCGGGTCATGATCCGACCTGGCGTCGTGCATCGGGGTGCCTTGCGCGTTACTTGAACGAGAGGCTGGTTTGCTTTGTCCCTTAGAGCTTGGCGTCAGCCGTTAGGGACCGAGGAAAGCAGGATTAGTACGTAAATAGCGGTGTTCGTGCATGCCGCGGTGAATCGATTTGCTCGACGATTTCCCCGTCGACGCACGGCTGCGGAGGAGTCACATATCTTGTGAAAGGCGAGAATTAAGGACAATCGGGTTCGGGTTCCAGATTGCAACGGTCCGCTCGCCACTCTACGTCCTACGAATTTGAAGGATTCCTTCGGTCGTTCGATGCCCGATATATTTCTTCGGCAGCGAAGGTCGGGCTACCGTGGATCCGCAATGAGCAAGCGCGGACGTAAAAATAGTGTCGTTTTCTTTATTTCGTTAAATGAATGGATACACAGTCGGCTTAATCTTACATAATATGGCATATATCGGTGAGTCTATTTCGGTGAACTCGAATCGTCTGGCAACGTCTTTCAATGATCTTGAGTAACAGTATTGAATCACTATGGGTGACCTTGAACGACCATGACGTTCCTAGACAATTTTATACAAATCGAAATGTTGTTCGAGCTGTGGCGGTGAAGCCGTGACATCTTGATGCAAGTTTTAATACTTCGGGGGCGTATATACGCACGGTCGCGTGTGTTCGTTCGTAGAGCGTACTGTATCGGCCCCCGTGGAAAAGGGGGCCAAAATTTCCGACACAGTTGCATTCAACGCAAATGTTACGCGTCAGCCGCGACTCGTTTCTGTTGGAGGTATCGTGCAGTTCACTAGGGCAAACCCCCACAACAGATAACGAACGAGGAAGATCTTTTCTTCCCAATAAAAACCACATCAAGACCATTGTTAATTGACGTATCGGAAACGTGGTTGGGCATAACGGCCCGACAAGGTTTTTAGGTTGCGCTTCGCTGCCGTTCACGTTCCGACAAAACCTTTGGGAACATTTGCGTCTGGTGGCCTCGGATAGCTTGCGTGATATATTCGGCTACAGGTGTCTGGAGTTGTTGAAATTGATTTGATCTTCGTAGAGGAGGTCCTGGCGCGGGAACACTGCGTCCCCGTGCGACGAAGTCAGCGTGACGAGATGGGCAGTGGAAAATCGCGGATGGACCGAAACGGAACCCCGCGTTTCACGGGCCGGAGCTATTGGCCCTTTGATTTCCCGTTGGACACTGCCGCCGAGACACCGTTCGTGGCTGCGTGTGGCTGCGTGGGACGTTTCTTGATGTACGCCTTGTAGTAAAAATCACCGAACAGAATGAGCATGAAGAGGTTCTGCGGTATCATCAGGACCGCCGTCCACTTCGGGAAGCCGCAGTCCTCCGAGCACATCAGCGATATAAAGTGCAGCAGGATCAAACAGAATTGGGCGAGCTGGAGTTGCGTCACGTATTTCTTCCACCAGGGTTTGCATATTCGCAGCGAAGTGACCAGGTAGTGGGTGTACATCAGCACGTGGACGAACGAATTTATCGTACCTGCGCCAATAGATGTACGCCCAATTAGAAAGTTTTCGAATAATATTTCGTCGGTCGGGGGATCGTTGAACGGTGTACGAGATGCTGCTTACCTGTGAAAGTGACATGACCTCCTGGCATAAATTTGGTGGCGATCCAGCCACCTAAAACCATGCCACCGTGATGATAAACGTGAAGGAACGACACCTGATTCTGTTTCTTTCGAAGAATAATGAAGATCGTGTCCAGCAAGTCCAGTATCTTCAGCATGTAGTACATCCAAACGGTTCTGGCTATCTGTGTACCGGGCAATACGTACGTACGAAATTTAGTACGCTTCTATGATTAGAACACGACAATTATCTATTTACCTCGAGCGTACGAGGGTTGTACGAATAATCCACTGGTTCACAGGCGAATTTGTAGTGAAATAGCCAAGCTAACACCAATGCCTGCAATTTCGAATGCGAATTAAATTTTTTCAATTTGTTTTTTCTTTTTTTTTTTACAAATGGGTGCTGTATCGAGCTCCGTTAAGTTTACCTTGTAGAATACGTATGCGCACGTTACTATCTGTACCACATCGTATATCTGCATGAGTCGGTCCAGATTGAAGGGTTTCCTGTTCGCCATGATACTGGGCCCCAATTTGTGCACAAAGTACAGGTAGAACGCTATTATACCTAAGCAAGGCCATGGCGTCCCGATGAGGAAGAAGTCCTGCGTACGCGGATCTACGGAAAACAGGAACGTTCACATACCTGCCTGCTCTTATACCAACTTATATGCAACAGATGCACGTTTCAGTACCTGCGAGTTCCTCGTTAATGTAGCGATATCCGAAATAAATTCGTTGGATCAATGTAGCCATGTTTCAGGATGTGTCAGATGATAATATTGAGCTTCGTTAACTTTCATACAATTTTTCGTATCTTCGCTTCGTCCTACCAAGCTCTGTTAATTATCGAACGTGGTAGACACAAGAGTGCCACGAAGGTGCTGTGGCAGATAGTCGACTCTATGAACTACTACGACCGAATGATGGCACAGAATCGATTCGCCGGAGTCGATCACCGACCAGATCACTGAACCAGCCAACCTTCACGAAAAATCGATGTAGACTGACGAAATTTAAACCACACTCCAGGAAAGCTATTTAGGCAGCAATGTGGCTATTGTATTTAAATTAAATCGAAGGTGGTATCGTATCCAAACTTTCCCTACTCCTCCCTCTGTGGCCACATGGTGTCACAAGTATTACTCCCTCGACCCTCTTCCTTCGTAGGTACGCGACCATACTCGAAATCGAACCTTGCCCATCTGAATTTCGGATCGCAAGTTTCTACGGAAAGTAGGCATGGTAGAAGAATGTGACTTGGTAATCCGACGAGTGCCAGCATTTGTGTGTATGGAACTCTTGTTCACCACTTTCTTCGTATGCAGTTAAATTCTCACCAACTAGAATTTAGCTAAGCAGAAGCGGAGTGCTGTCGAATATCTTTCTAACACTTCCCTGCCGCTGCTAGTTTGACAAAAGGAAGACAAATCGAACGAGCGTTTAACGATTCACACAAGACACACGTTCTGAATTATGCAAAAGTGGTTGCAACTTCGCAGGATCCGGAAACTATTTGGAAATCTCGGCTGCTGATGAAGGTTTCCGACGAACGCAAGAATGCGCTTCGTTTCTGTTCGAGTGTTTCACTGTGTCTACGAGTACAGCCACTGTGGTGACCGCAATGAGACTGCTTAGAACAGACTGTTATAATAATCGCCGCAGGCAAAAGAATAGTTCGTCTATCTAGGATGACCAGATTGCATATGTGTTTGCAACGACATAAATGCGTAGCAACTGTGTAACACAGAAAAGTTCATTAATGCTTTTGTTATACTATTTATGGTTGCATAATTGGGGTGAGAAATGTGTCGCCGCTTAAACCCGGTTAGTCACTAACCTATTGATATCGTTAAATGGTATTGATATTGTTGAAACGATCGTGCAGGAATATTATTGTACTCGTTATGTTACGCGTTCCCGAGATCTGTATCTTTTATTCGAGCCTGTCTAACAAGTTGACGTTTCTTCTCGGATCGTTTGGAAGCCTCTATTGGTATTACGTGAAAGTGAGCACAAAAATTCCTATTCATTGTAAAATTTAAGTCGCGATTTCTGTCGATATCCACAGCGCACCATTATGCTGTACTGATGCGTTTCAACACGCTTGGCAACGATCTACCCTTTTGCCAGTTTAAAATTTTAATTATTAATATTATACTTAGAAACGTTGATCTCTGTGCCCCGTAGGAATATAAATAGTAGCAATTCATTCCATCGTGTCACGATGACCAGAAATTTATTTCATTCACGCAGCATTGTAAACGAATGTACGACAGAGGATACATGGGGTTTCTTCTTAATTTTTTTACCAATTAAAATTTGTAATATTTGCCGCAATGTAACGCCAGCAGCAGCTATGAAGCTTTTGGGATTAAAATGTGATTAAAATGAATTTCTAAAACTTCTTTAAGGAACATTCCTATTAAAAATTAATCACATGCAACCTATTTTACTTGGTAATCGAGTGTCCAAGTATCAGCGACTTTCGTCTTGCATAACCGAGTACATATACATATATTATACAGGAAGCAGTGTTAAGTGTCTCATTTCTGACTGAATTATGTTAAAAATGAAACCAAATGTCGCATATCGGGGAGAGCACGTTTTACTCGCAAGAAACCGAAACATTTGGGTAAAGGGTAAAATTTCAACGAAACTTCCCTCCTCCGTTGCGATTCCATTTGTCACCATGAAAATTGCATTTCTACACAGTAGAGTTCCGGACCTTCGCATATGTAGTTTCTCGAGTATCGAAACGTTTAGTTATAGAAATTGTCGTGTATCGTTTAATATATTTAATGTTACATGACTGTGCATTCTTTTAGTATTATGTGCATCTCATGACATGTCTCTACAAGGCAATGTCAATATCAATGAATGACTATTTAACGTGGGGCGGATGAAGAGGTCTCGCGGGTGTTATGGTCATGACCCTCCATGGCTAAGGACGTCGTTGACTATCGCATAATCGGGGAACCGGTGATCCCTGATGCACATTTCATATACCCCGAACATAAAGTCGATATCTGTCGAGTTGACGAACACCCGATTCACCAAAGTTTATTTAAAAAATATGTTTCGGCAAACACGGAGTCTGGTCTATTTTCCGTGGTTATTATAGCATTAAGGCGTTCTGCGCATCTTGAAAGCCCTTTTGAGATTTATGATCAGATTTATAATCATAGATTTTCGTTCAGCAGTTTGAGAATACAGCGACATCCGATCATGCACCACGACAATGGATGACATTAAAAACCTTTGAAACACCATACGTGAGTCAGCGGAAAGTGTAGTATGACTTCCGTGTTTTCCGGTAGAGCGACACTTGTTGGATCGAGTGTCCACTTGCGATTTGTTCCTTCAACGCGATGCAAAAGAATCTTCCTTTAAGAGATACTGATCGGTTCTATGTGCCAATATGTGACGCAGAACGATCTGATTCCCATCTATGGGGCTATCCTACCTGCAGTGTTGGGCAATACTTAAATAAATGATTATTTAAATAAAAATTTTAATAATAAGTCATTTGTTGTTTGGATATCGAAATAAAATGGAAAAATACTTATTTATCGTTTGGTCAAGTCTAAATAAATTATTTAGTATGTTTGAAAAAAGAGTATGAACTACGAGCTATCTAGTGGAAAAGAAAATTAGTAGAAAAAATATTTATATTTATCGAAATATTATACATACAGGTAATAACGTGATTAGTTTCTCACAGTTTTTTATTGTATGTACAAAATACAAGAAATAAGAGAAGACCAAAGACTATTTATTTGTTTTCCACCTAAATCCAAATACGAAGTAATCTTTTATTTGCAAATAAGAAATAATAAATGGATCACATTTGGCATCATTTAAACGACTTTCATTTAAATAAAAAGTTTAGTTGTTATTTGCATTTGCAATAACACGTTTATTTATCCTTTATTATTTAGTATGTTTCTGGGGGCCGAGTTTGGATCGAAGGAGGTTTTATTGTCGTTCGCTATGAGCCGCATTTATTCCTTTAACGCTGTCCGCACACGACGCTACTCAAAAGAAACTGATTCATGATGCGATTTACAAATCAGTTACTTTCGTGTACACTTCTAATACAATTACATGTAGTACCGCACACGGCGCTACTCATTAGTAACCAGTTAGTGACGCGTCGCTAATCCATTCCGAGTTCCTCGGCTTCTCGATCACATGGCAACTACAGTATCCAGTTTCTTGACATCTGTGCAGTGTTTTCATTGCATTCAGCCCTCTTATGACTGGAGCAATCATTTGTACCCCACGAATAAAACTGTGGATAAGTGGAAGGAACAAGGAGTGAAACGATCATTACAGGTACAAAGGACGGGGCCTGGAAAAAATACAAACACACTTTCAATGTACTTTGGAACCGTCCATATATTTTTAAATAGTGTACACCGACGCATGTCCAGTGCCACAGTCATTAAATCGAAGTGGAACAATCACCTGGATTGCGTTCTATATGCATTGTGCACGTTTGTATAAAAATATATGATATAAAAATTGTTACCAATTATTCAATCACCAACGTTGCAGTAAATTATTCCCAAATTGCAGAAACCGCTGATAGAAGTAGGATACGACAACGATATCCGTCGTGGCCTGTCTTATCGACAAGAGACACAGTCCGAGGTGGTCGCGCGGTAAACTACTCGCAGTGGAATCGTTTGACGAAGAGTTTCTTTATTATCGACATGCTTAATCGAACTTGATTTGGTATCCCTTGTCGGTGCTTCCGAAGTATTTGAAAATGTACCTCCAGCGAGGAGTCAAAGATTAATTTCGGTACGCCGCTACCGATACGGAGACGAAAAGGATTAAAGAAACTTGCGAGAATTAGCGTTGATATTAGAAAATTACGTAGAGGTATGTAAGGAAATCGATTTACCTGTAGGAAAGTAGAAAAAATAATATTTGTACCGTACAGAAACTTAACAATATCCGATTTGCTATGATCGCAAATGAAATCACGAGAACCCGCTTTGCCCCAGCAAATGGAATAACGAAATCGCGCAACCGACAATAGATGCTCTATCAAGCCCATCGTTCTATGCTGGGAAACCTTTGACACATAATAAACATGCATAGCAGAGCAGAGCATGATAGACAAAGCGCAAACCACCAGCTCATTCCGATTTGTTCTTTGCCGCCACATTGCTCGCCGCCTCCTTAACTTCCTTTTTCCGCTTCGCCTCGTTGTTAGTGTAATTCTGAAGATAGAACGAGCTAAACATGTAGACAAATATGATCGAGTTCAACGAAAGCAGGAACCCAATGAACTTCGGGTAATCGCACCCGTTGAATTGAATCTGGGTGACATGACAGAAAATGATGGCGAACTGGATCAACTGCAACAATGTTAGATACTTCTTCCACCACAGATACTTGTTCATATGCGGCCCGAACGAGGACAGCATGTAGTACGTGTACATTATCACGTGGACGAAGGAGTTGATGAGGCCCAGCAAGGTACCGTGACCACCTGCCAAGAACCTAACACCTATCCAGCCGCATATCGGCATTATCGTGTGGTGGTACAGGTGCAGGAAGCTGATCTGCCGGTTCTTTTTCCGAAGAACGAAAAACACCGTGTCCAGTAGCTCTATCAGTTTGCATATGAAGTAGAAATGCACCGCTTTAGCCATCTGTAATTAACAATTTGAGGAATGCTAACGTGTCGGTCGAATAGATTTCTCTTCGCCTTTATTCGTCTCTATGCGCGTAGCATTTTTATTCGGTGACATTTCTTTCTTACAATATTTCCGCCTGAACGTATAATGAGAAGGGGATGGTAATAGTATCAGTGATAGTAATAAGAATCCGGTGACTATGTAACGTACCCTGATAGCCATTGGATTGTCTGAATAGTCGACAGGCTGGCAGAAGAAACTGTATTCACCTCCCCATCCGCTCTGTAACCCTTCGTGGACGATGTACGTGCTGGTCAGTACTTGTATAACATTGTACGCAATCATTACTGTCCTCAGTTCGTACGGTTTCCTATCTTTCATGTACCTTGGTCCCGCGGAAACGCAAAAGTAAACGTAACTGACCAGGATCATCAGCAATGGGCCCGGTGACGAAACTAAGAACCAGTCACTGGTCCTCGGATCTGCAAAACGCGCACACGCATTCGGTTACCCGCAATTCCTTACCGATACGCCTAGATTATGTTATGGAGATGCGTCTCACCATTCTTATTGTACACGGCATCTCTGTACCACTCGACGATCCCCGACATTTTCCTCGATTTCCAGCGAACAGTCGAATCTGAAATCGGTGGAAGAGAGCTTTCAAGTTATTCCGCCAATAATATTTCAGCTCAAGCAGCTCAAGTTTGCTTTTTTAACGCAACGATAGAGCGACGCGCGAGAATTCTCCGCTATTAATAATCAGGACGTTCATTGATTTATAAGCGGCGAACCTATGGAACCATGAATATCGTGCGAAGGTAATTCTGCGCTACCCAAGCTTTCAGGAGAAATTCCTCGCGAGAAAGGTAATAGTAATACGCGCGATCGCAGCGTGCAGTAGAGCGACTGTTTCGTAGCCGCGAGGTTCTTGTTGGATAAGTTGAAAGGAAACATCCTGTACCTGTACTTGAGCTGCGAGGCGAGGATGCAGGAGTGTCTCGGGCGAAAGGGAAGATGAATCAACCGAAGGCAACAAAGTTACCGCGATCCTACTAACGTCACTCGCGTGACTCATCCTCGTGAAAAAAAAAAAAAAAAAAAAAAAAAAAACAGGAAATAGGGAAATGCAGGAACGTGCTTTGTACTTCGAGATGAAGATTCTCGAGGAGTTGCTCGATTTTCTCTCGATTCTAATTACCTCCCGCAATTACACCCGCCGCGCAATCAAATATTTCCATCGCGAAGTTAGTCAAGTAAATTGCAGCGACGTCGCATCATTATTCTCGAGGTTATTACTCCGGAATTCGATAATCAGTGCGCAAGCATCGTACGAATAACAATGATCTAGCGATTCACAGGAAATCCAATTTTCCTGTTTGCAACAACGCTAAATCGGGGAAACAATGCATTGCGACGCGTAGGAAGGAACAGTATTTCCTGACCTAGTCGCCGAACTGACATACATATGTACATACTTGTTTTATACGATTATTTCGTGTCCTTCGTGCGTTCGTAACCGTTCTTTGGCGAAAAGTTAAGATCCCCGAGAAACTGCAATGAATTGCAGGGCATTGATTGAATTACAAGGGCTTCGCAACCGGTCCAAATCCGCCACAGTCAGAACTGGAAATGCTTCGCGTTCGCGGAACAAAGAGGAGCGGGCGTCGAGTCCGGGGCGAAGAACGAAAACAGAGGTGTATGATAGATATCGCGGGGAATAATAATAAAATCGAGTTTGGCGAGGGAGCAGCTCGATTTCTGGTCGTCAGAATACGTGGTAAAAGGGGGCAGGAACCTCGGTCGAATACGGTCGAATACTACCTAGGAATCAAGGTGAGCGAGTTCGTTAACGTTTCGCTGGTCCTTCTGGACCCCTTTTCACCAACATCGACCGATGTCGGAACCCTGCACCCATCCGATGCCAGAGCCGCGATTTTTATTTTTTATTTCACGATGCCGGCCAAGAATTCGCGGTTAAGGATCGTTGCCCCGTTGTTTTCATCTCTCCGTTTGGCCTTCCCCAAATTTACCTGCCCGAACTCCGTCGCCCCGTATATTGCAAGCATATCATTCATTGCCGAATCACCATCGTGACCACAGAAAACTGTCACATCTTTGCGCTTCATTCTACGGCGAAGGTTACCGCATCGCATTCTATGAACGGATCGAGCTCGTCCTTTTGCGTTTTCGTTATTGATGCTCTGTGGCGTAACTGGAAAGCCTCCTCGAGATTTCCGCGCGGCGGAGACTGGTTACAAACCGGGCACTAACCTCGGCGATGCCGTAAATACGATTGGTTGCAGGGCAAGAAGTAAAACTGCAACAGAAACGCTTCCAACAGAAAGCGACTGCTGCCATGAAAAAAGTGCCGAATGACGTGTTAGGGTTCAAGGCGGGTAAATTGTACGAGTTTGCTCTTCCGAGTGCGAGTGCAATACAGTTGTGGCTAATCCTACGCAAGTCCTTGGGCAAGTACCGTAGGAGGAAAATGTATTGAACCGGTTACACGACCAAATTCCTCGCAGACAAACGTGCCCAAAGGAAAAGGAAATAATAAATTTGGAAATGTGATCGGCGTTAGTGACGCAAGTATGGAGAACGATTCATTTGTAAATACGAATTAACCGGTTATCGCTTATTATTCGACCGTTCGATTTTTCGGCAAATTTTTATCGCACGCGGATAACATATGGAGGGGCTAGATCGGCATTCTTCGACGAACTTAACTAACTTTTAACTCAACTTGAACGTTACTTTCAGCGTATTTGCCATCTACAACAGTCTACGATTGTCCACGTGTACGTACGAAATACGTCGTTGGTATTTTAAATAGACAAAAATATAGCGCCAACCTATTGCGACGTGCGCGAACAATAAATTCCGGACGAAAATCGAATACGATCGAAGCATTCACCTTAATCGCGAATGCAACAGAACCGACAAAGTATTCCCTACAATTCGACATTTTTTTCCTTCTTCGAACGAAAAATGTTTCCATCGGGTACATTCGATGACGCAGGTGCAGTGGGAACATCATCGACAATGAATGTTATCACATTCCGGAATGAATAAGAAAAATACTAGTCCCGATACTTTGGTGAAACGGTGCGAGGAAAGGGCGAACGGGCGCGGGCGCCGCAATTATGAGTAAAAACGATTGAATCGCTGAACAGGGCAGGCCGGTCGTACGGAACGAGACGAAAAGCGTAGTTGCAATTCCAGTTTCCCCGATCGCACGATGCATGAAACTTTGTTATATTGTCGTTTTCCATATAGCACTTTGGCGCGACGTAAATTCGCGTGGAAATAAACCGTATGAGATTAATCTTGCATCTGCCTCGGAGACACGAGTTTTCGGTAACCAAGCACGAATGATGCCAGCGCACTCCCGATTAAGTAATTGTTGCACAGGACGATGATGAAAGTTGTACGCAATTTCTATACGACTATTGCCGGACGAAGCCATGGATTAAAACTTTACGATTCCTGCATGCTTAGCTAACACCTTTCCAAACCGCACCGCCCTGGCCGCCGTGAAAGCTTTTCTCACCTTATGGAAAGCGAGGCTAATCGATGCGGCTATACCATTGTGAACGAGCAATATAGATTAGAAAAATCGATAGGTGATTGATGCTGCGAATAGAAACGGCTGTCACTAATCATTGACGTTATCGAGCGCTGTACCGCGTGGCGAATCGGCAATACTTATTTACTCGCTTCACCAGGACGATAAAAGATATTCGATGACACCTCGCGTACGATTGTTTGCAGACGAACATTTAAAAGCGGCAGACCGATAGAACGAATAACAGGTGAAATGTTGCTACCATCGACCCTCGCGTTCCCAGCCAGCTTGTCCCAAACTCGGCAAAGTGTTTTCGTTCGTTGTTCGCATATTGGGCGTTCCGAACTGAAATCTGGCAAATGAGTCAACGTGTATTTAGCACAAACGGTCACGACGTTGCAAAATTTGTTATTCACGATTATCTTTTCCTTTCCTCGACCGAGTAGGTGCATTAAGTACACGTAGACAGAGTCAAACAAGTGCGACCGAGTGGCTTCGTATTCCCGTACGTATGCAACCGCCTCTTACACTAATCCTTCGCTATTTTGCAATACGTCTAACGTAAATGCGACATCGTGTAATTTATTGCGAAGTCAGGACAATTTATTGTGCTGTGGTGCGAAAGGTGGTTGCTTATCGGGGAAAACACGTTTATTAGAAAATCCCGATACCTGTCCAAGCTGTTTATCGAAAATGCGACCTGCCCGATATTCGCGCGATCCACTTCGCTCGCGCGAAAGAACGTGCGACCGAATAATGGATCGAAGATGAACCGCGCCGGGAAAGTAGATGGGCCAATATGTTACTCACCAGTCGCAATGAAAATCGCTCGAAGCACGAGACAAAATCGAAGCCGAACCGTCCGGGCGGCCTTACGCCGGCAAGCAACAAAACAGCGTCGTCGTTCTTCTCTCCGGCGTGATTCACCCTCTGATTGCTGTCTGCCCGCGAATCACTCCTAGCGAAAACGAAAGAGACAAAGCGATCAGATAGATGGTGTACGAGCGGGAAGGCCGCCTCGAATGGAATCCTCGGAGGATGCGATGCACTCGATGTATCCAAGGGAAATTTGACGTTGTGCAGTCTGGTCGGCACTGCGAGGCAACTACTGTTCGAATGGTAGCTCTCGGTCCTTCTCCCGGCGCGCACCACTGATGGACGCCTATGCCAAGGTTCTCTCTTCGGTTAGCTCGACCATGAACGATATCCTGTACGGTGTGGCAACGCAAAGCTGGACAGTGGTAGCTATAAGGCTACCATATAAATCCCTTCCACTGTGGGCTGGTTTGTGATTACGCTTAGCGATGGTATCGACGTTAGCTGATTTCCGTGCAAACGCCCCTCCACAGCCCCTCGCTGTGCCATTCTACTCTATGCCGTGGCATTCGTCGGGTTTATTACGTTATGTGCTTTGTCAGAATTTTTTACGCGTTGTCACCTCCCCGTGTTCACTTTGCCAAGCGCTTCCTTCCCTTCAGCTTCATCGCCGGCGCTTTTCTTTTCCCACATTTTGCACTCGGCCCTCGCGTATCAGACGTAACGCAACGCGAGTGGCCTCCGGAGAACACGTGCGAGCATTTGCTCCATTGCTGATTAAACTGCTGCTGCCTGCGGTTTCCGTTTTACGAAATACTTGTTAGCGTGACCGGCTATTCGAGAAAGGTTCACCATCTCACGCGGATTGTCGTTTCGCCGTCATTCGACGCCTGTTTCGTTTTTTAATTCGCCATTACACGAGAGCGGCCGGACCCGCGATATCGACGGTGGTCGCACCGTGGCCGATCTTTCCTCCGCTTGCTTCCCGCATTCGTTTTTCGATGTAGGCCAGGATTGCTCCGATTTTTTTGAATATTAGGGTTAATGCGCGACGCGTACTTAACTCGCATGTTCCGTCAGCAAATTCCGTATTCGTAATACGCACTTAAAACGCGTCGGAAGAAGTGGACTGAAAGGCCGGGCGTAAAAGCAACTCATCAGTCGGGAATGCCTAAAGTCGAAATCGGATTGTTTCGAGCAGTCAGGTGTAAGTGAATCTAGTGCGCTGACCGATGCGTGCAGGTCTAGGTCGACGACTTGCAGCATAAGGAATCGTTAGATCGGAGAATTCGCAGGAAAGCTGTCGCTAATTGCACGTCGAATATTTTAATGCTGGAGGAGTCACATTTTGGTCGCCATCCGTGGTCAGTCGTCCATAAAACTCGAGTGTGCATTCCCTCTTCTCTTTCGCCGTGTGCCGTACAATATTGGCCGCACGAACGAATAATCCAAATGTTTCAGAGAGACGCGAGGTTTATTTTTCACACCCGTGAAACATATTTTTCAATCGACGTATGCGCCATTGTTGGCTACAACTTTAAACTATCTTTCAGGTTGTTCGGGGATTTTATATCGGAAGAACCGTAAGTAGTAGCAGGTGCCCCAAATCATTGTCGTCGCGCTTCTGGACCCCTCCATAGCGTTGGCTGGACTGGTGACAGCGAAGTCCCATGTCTTAAACAGCTCGTCCCAAAGTGCACGCGCATTGTACGATACAACACCTTCGACAGGAAAGAAAACAACAATGTTTTTCTTCTTCTTCGAACACGTAAAACATACACCGTCGGACGTGTACCTTATTCGGTGCAATTTTTTATTCCACGGCGCTGATAAATCTTAAAAGCCACCATCGTTACGTTAAGTCCACCCAATTGTTGCATTCAATAGTTACGTATATATCAACGCTACGCGCCGACCGATAAAAATTGCACCGCCAACTGCTTTCTGGAAACGTAAATACATAAAATATTTCTTTCACGAGAGTTTACGACAATGTTTGGCTGATTATGAGAAAAATATAGAATAGATTCATAAAATATGACTACGTCTTAGCAGTATAATAATAGAAGAACTGAAAAATCAACATAACAATACAGAAATGAAAAAGATTTTGTTTTCAGCTATGCACAGTATTTTACAGTTGCGACCCACTGTGCACCGGCATAAGGCTATGTGCCAAATCACCCGACAAGGGGGAGCAAAGGTTGTGGAAAGCTTTAATACAATGATCGATTGTTCATGCAGATAGATGGCAATCGTATGACTTACATAAACTTAGGTATGGGCAACTATTCAATGTGGCACATGTGCTGGTGGAGTCCGGAAGAAGAAATAAATAGGTCGTGAAAAGCGAATTTCAGTTGCTCGTCTCTGCTTGAAGCGGGTTTATCGGTTAAACCGTTTAAGGGTATCCGCGTTTTAGGATTAAACGCGGAAGATCTTTCAAAGTATGTACTACTGTAAGTTTCATATTAAATGAACAATGACAATGAGCCCAGGGAATATGCAGTGTAATAATGATAGTCCTATTATTCAAATTCAATACACCTTATTAATAAAAAATACCACTGACGGAGCGAAATGTTTAAACTTGACGGTCATCCTGACTCGGCGAATTAACTGCCACAGTTAAAGATTCGTTAAAGTCCAATCGAAAGTCAGCTCAACCTAACTTAATCTGTGACACAAATGCTTAGGGAAATACGAGAGGAACGATGAATTTTATTAGCGAAAGTCTTGACTAAACACGGAACAGCACTACGCACGTCCGGTCGGTACGTCCGTCGATTGTTGAAGATCGTGCTGTGCGAAAGTTCTAGCGGCTGCGAATCGGATTGCATTGTATTGATTGTCGTTCAATCGGCAGCCGATAATTATCTTTCCCGGAAAAATGCAGAAACAAAATAAGGAACATAACCGCGTGTACAAATACAGCTACTTCGTGCTTACAATGTTTTTTAATCAGCGACCCCAATGTGCATGTATATTAGATTTATCGTATTTAAACAATACAGAGTTTAACTTCGTCATAATTATCAGGATCGCATTAGCAAACGCTGTGTCGCTTACCCCGCGATTATCCGTTCGTACCAATAATCTCTGATTGCACGGTTCACGATCTCTAATGATAAGTTGCATCGAATCGCAGGTACGCTCCCCAAAGGAACCGCAGCCACAAGATGACTGCTCGACGATTGCGCGTGCGCTTGCGTTCGTTTTCGTTGGGGCTGGTGATAAATGACAATGCCGTAGGAAACGGAAGATGAAATCCTGGGAATAAAAGTGATGCCTGTAACGTTGCAGTAATGTTGAATTTTTCTTGGAAAGTGGAACGAACGTTCCGCCGGTGTTTCAGCCAGGTTTATTAAAAATCCGAGAGCACGTCGGCGCTAATGAACGCCTTGCCAGTATTATAATCTACACGGAGTCGTATCAATAGCGGCATACCCTCGAGCGCCCGATGAAAATATCTGCACCGTTGTAACGTTGAAATGTTATTCGAAGAGGAAGGCATATCCACGGTTACGGCTTTAAAAAACACGAACTGCAAGAACTCGAGCCGTGAAAGTCTCAAGGATCTTGGTAATGACGCAAAGTGCCATTGCGCCTCCAGATTCCCGGCGAAGGCGCCAAGAATGTTGGCAAAACACTGATATCGTTCTTCAGAGGAATAACGTTTTTCCGCGGAAGCTATCAAAAGTTTTAATCACATGGTCGCGGAACGCGAGCAGATTACAGACACGCGAAAGTTCCAGTTTGCACCGTGTAACCTCTCGCGGTCTACGAGACGCGTAACAATTGCAGAAGATGGCCGAGCCGCGCAGATTTAGTGTCCTGGAGGCGAGTACACGTGGCCACGTCACGAGACCATGCCATCCTTCACTGGGCTCCCACTTAATTACGTAATTTCGTTAAATTGCCGGCCGTCGATCGTACATATCTGTCTTCGCTGGCTACACTGGAGTGGAAAACCGCGAGTCCGCAACACGTTTGAAAGTTCGCGGCCCGAGTCCTTCGGGTTGGTGGCGCGCGAAGGACTTTCCATCTGCACTTTTATTACGCGCAATTCGTGTCTATTTGCGACAATGCGCCGCGCGTTCAATTTCACGTCCGCGCCGGAATGCGAGTGCACGAAAAAAAAAAAAGAATAACGCGGAGGACGAGGCATAAATCTGCCAGCCGGACGTGATATTTATCGCGTCGGTCTCGTTCGTCGAATCGAAAAACACAGTCGCGAGGGAAGATTCCTAAATACTACGTTTACTTTTTACCTACATATATGTATGTTCCGTGTAACATTATCAGCAGCTTCCTTATTCACACATACGATGCATATTTATGTCCCCAGTTTGCTTTATTGTCACTTTGCGCAGCTACGTAAACAGGCAGGGGTAGCGTTTCAAGTGCGATCAACATCATTGTCAATCATTGTCAACATCGGTCTACTTCGAATGGAGTACGATAGTAGACTAGCGGGAACGAATCACGCGGGGACATCGGTTAGACGGTAAACGCAAGCGAATCGAAGGTAACAGTATCGAAGTCGTCAAAGTGGATCCAAAGTGTGGAAACAGAAGTTTCCAAGTTTCGACCAAGTTTCGTGATCGCAGGTACTCTGACCTTTTCCTATTGCAGCACACTCGTACGCCGCGGGGCACAGGTGGAATTATCGCCGAAGGCGATCACAGTCTCTGCCGTAAAAATTAGGGTTGCAATGCCGCGGGAACATTGACGATGACGCGTTCCCCGAAAACGATCGCCGGTAGAACGGTGAATTTTTATTCGTTGGAGCGGGGAGACTCGTTTATCGCGGACGACAAACTTTTCTTGAAACATCGATGTGGAAACCGATTATGGATTAGACGAACGGACGAAAGAAGAATGTGAGGAATATGAGGTATTAGGCGCGGCGGGAATTCCAAACGCACCGTTTGTAATACACTTACAAGTCCATTGCGATCGTTATCGTCAATGGAAAAGTAAGTTCATCCGGAGGAGTAAACAGATTCTTTGCCACGGTGAGTTTACCCTTAATTGTGTCCGATTCTACATTGATGGTACAGCTGCCGCATAGCCGGCTGATATTCACTCGCGAGTTGGTATCGAAAGCTTTCATTTGCTTAGTTCGTATGATTTACGGAATTCCAGCAAGCATGGCGTAGAAAGTTACTGCCGTGTCGTTTGATTTTCGACCGAAATTTAAAGCGACTGAGGTTTCCGGCGTAAAAAGGGGACGAGGTGTTTGGTGAATCAGGCTTGCTTTTGGAAAGCAACATCTACAAAACACCTCGGCGAAAGTTTAATCGACCAAAGATCTACATGGCAATTAGTAACATATTTTAAAGGGGCGACCTACGTTGGAGTATTTCGTGACTCAAAACTGATAAAGCCCATCCGCCGTGGATTTTGTGAAGTTGACAAAAAGAATACTGCAGGCACTGTCATTAAGGTAAACCCTTATTAAGCTAAACACACTCTTCAAGTTTTCCCCTTTATTACTATAACTTCGGGCCGCTAAAATAACTCCAGATACCTCGATCAAAAATAGGAGGAAGGCCTTCGGCGATGCACCAGACCTTGATACGATTCGAGATCGACTTGCGCTATCGCAGAATTTTTCTACACGAGCCGCCACATTGCGCGCCCTGTATAGCATTCATAAAGCAAAGTCCAGAATAAACTTTGCAACCTTCGTAAGCAGCAAGGTAAAAAACAGTTTCGATTGCGACGTCGTGGTTGGTATTTTGTAAGACGTAAGACGAAAAGGCTTGATGTTAATCCTTTCAATCAAAACTTTCCACGTGCCGAGTCATGGTAATTTGGCGAGCCAAATTCGTCGCAGCGACGAATACTTTTAGAAAAGTGGGAAAAGAGCGTTTTGAAAGGAAATTCCGATCGGGTGTGCTGTAATTAATCGATAAGCCCATTCGCGTAAATAATTTTCCGTCCTTGTAACGGAAAATCATTGACGAGCCTAAAGAATTCTGGCAAAAGAGAAGAGAAAAGAGTACAAGAAAGGCATACGACGCTGGAATGTTGGGAAAAAATATCTCCACGATGCTGTTAACCGAATGCAAAAGTGACGATGCACGCTGTTTAGCGCATCACACGTTTCGAACAGAACGCGCTTCGATAAAGCTTTCTGATCGACTTCGCGAAAAGTGAAAAGTTCTGATCGACCGTCGACGACTCCCAATGAATGAACGGCGATGCGCAAAATCTGTTTCACTGCGTCGCACTCATTGTCAGGTACTACAGCTGTCGGAAGCGCGCTGTCAAAGAGAAATAATACACAGGACAAGCTAAGAATACGCCGCTGCAGTCTCGAATAACAAAGGTACTTGAATCAAAGTGGACAGCGAGAGCACCTCGCCCGCCCATTGAAATTTTATAGGGACAAACCTGACAAAAACTATAAATATCATGCGCGTTCCGTGCATTCTTGCTTGCGCGTCGTCGAAGGGTTAACGACTCCTCGGCACACCGCGTAAGACGCGATGACGAGAACGACAAATGGGCAATGAAATCCGATAGAAAAAGATAATACACTTGCATCGCTATACGAACAGCAGCACGGCAGAACAAACCGTTCGTTCCGCGTAAAGACTGCAATCTATAAGCGCATTTTAATGACAGGCTAACGATCCTCGTGGTCATCGGCATCATTGACGAAAGGAAAAGGGACGGAATGGGGGTGGAAATTGTTCGACCGGGGGCTTTTCTCTAGCGATAAGTCCGAACGAAGGGAGCCAGTCGTTCCGTCCAGTGGCGGCATCTACGCGGAGCAGCGGTGCAAGGTTGGTCAGCAGTTCGCAGGCGCAATCTCCCGGTGCATCCTCTCATTCCGGCCTCGTCTCGGGCAAGTATCGTCGGCGTCGCGACATTCCTTCCCCGCGATCCACCAAAGAAAGACACCGCTGTTTGCTCCCTGCGGACATCCTTTCGCATCCTTCTGAATCGCCGGTGCCGGCGGGCAAACGCGAATTGTTGCCCCCGAAGGAGTGCACAGGTGCATACGTTTCCCGAGCACGGCAAAGGCAACAGGCTTCGGTCGTTTCCTCCTCGTCTCTCTTCCACTCCTCGCCCCGCTTCGTTCGCTCGCGCTTTCCTCGTCAGCATTGCTTCCAGACGACGCGAGCCTACGCTGATACCGACCAGCTCGGCGTTCCCCACTCTCTCGCTCGTGTGGCTTCTTCTGTTCTTCTGGAGTCCGTCGGTTCCCCTTCCGACCGCTGACCGATAAGCGTCACACCGTCAGCTTCGTAGGAAGAAGAGGACGCCGTCCAACACAGCTGTGTGCTCGACTTTGATCGGGTGTTCGTTCGGTCCACCGTGATTTTCTACATCCGCGACCTTGGTCCTAGGAACGCGTTGACCATGTCGCTGATCGCCGGCTGCTTTCGAAGACTCACCGAGATTCCAGGGAAAACTGAGGTAAACAAAGAATCGCTCTAGTTTCGTATGCACGAGCTGCGCTCGCGAGTCACGCGATCGCCAGTGTCTCTTTGTCCGCTTTCGCTTCGCACGTTCGCTCGTTTGTCACGGGTTACCGTTTCACCTGGCCTGGCAAATGCAGGCGGTCAATGCCGGCTCGATATGGAACGATGCGTTTAGTGGCATGCACGATGGGATTTCTCGTCGGCATACGTATCGCAAATTGAATCGCTATTCCTTCTACGCACACTTCGTTGTCGAACACTTCAGATCGAACGGCCGCCGCGAATTAAGATACGAGAAGATAGTATCGGTGAATTTTGCGCGACCGAAGACCTTCTACCCGTGGAATCGCGATCTCGTCTCTAGCACGGGGGATTTATGCGTAATCATCGTCCGGACTATAACTCGAGCAGTTTGTCACGCAAATCCGCAAACCTTCTCCTTGTATTCTGATACACCGTGTACACGTGCCGCGAACCCGGTAAACGAGGTAAAAAAAAGTTTCGCAAAAAAAAACGTAACGGACAATGAACAGGTTACCGGTAAGCCGAAGTAATCGCCTCTTTCCGCGAGACTTTTGAAACATTCGCGCGTTACCGGAATACATATTCGACTGGTCAGTCGCTGCGACTCTCGATTCCGTGCTTTTGTGTTTGCCGTGCCGACCGCGATATAACGCTTGGATGTGGGTCACGGGATGAATCTGTGATACGCGGTTTTCCGTTTGCGACAACTTCGAGCACGATCGGCCCGTTCGTGATGCCCCATTCATCGCGATTCCCTCGCCGAGTCGTACGGCAGGCGTTATCCCTAGATCCGACCTGGATCCTCCTCGAATTCATTAACTTTCCGGGTTATCCCCTTCACCGATAATCCCGCGAAATCCGCGGCTAATCACCGGCCGTTCCCCGGAAGGCTAATTTCACGTTGCAATTAAGGGACGAGAATGAATGTCACGATATCGAGATGGAGTCCGAGATTCGACGGCGCCACTTAAACCTTAAGTTGCTTCCTATTGTTGATCTCGAAACTCAAATATCTGCGTGGATCATGTATGTGCATGCGTGCTATCGATACACGCCTGGGTAAATTCCTGTCGATCCCGACAAAAATGCTAGATCATGCGCAAGACTTTTCTCATCGCTTTTTTTCCCCATTATTTTCCAGCTGAAGGGTTACAAGGTCACCGACGTGAACCGAACGCGAAAATTCGGGGTGGCCTGTAGAAGCCTTCAGGAGCTGAAAAGGAAAGGGTGCGCGAAGTTGAACGTGAGTACACAGTGCGCGGTGATCAATGCCGGGCGCGTTTATTTCATCGGTCGATCGTTCGATTGGAGTGCCGAGAAGAAGAGAGCCGATAAAGAGGGGCGACAAAGGGAAACGGAAAGGGTAGACACAGCGGTTTACTCGAGCCACAATTAAAACCGTGTCGCGGTCGCGCGCTCTTTTGGTTTCTGCATGTCCTAATGAAAGTTGTCGGTTGAAACTGGGTCACAAAACGGCCTGCAGCCGGTTCGTAGTGCGGCTTCGGCGCAAAATTTCGACACCCGACTCTTCGAATCGCCGAGAACGCAAACGGCACGTCTCAGTGGAGCATATTTTATTTTCGTATTTCACGCCGCTCGTGCTAAACTCGTCGATCAGATTATTCAAATTAACCCTTGGCGCCGGGCCCGTGCGCTGTTGCCCGTAATTGGAATGCGTTTCTCGGTGGGTTCATCGATGCACCACAGTAACGTGCACCGCGATCGATTCGGCACGAACGTTCTGCTCGAAAAGTCTTCGATTTTCGCAATTTCCTTTCCCTAATTTACCCTACCCCGAGATTTTCCAACACTGCGCCCCGTCAAGTAGGATTCGGATGGCAGATCGAACGGATCAACCGCGGTTCGCCCATCAAGATTGCCGCGGAAAGAGACTGACGAAGAAGATAAAGGTTAACGCGACCTACGCGTAGGTGGGCGACGTTTCGCGGCTAGGTTAATCCCGTTGGGGGTCGACCTTGGAGCCGGATCGCGTCCGCCTGCAGCGTGCAGCTTTATCGAACCAGCCGGGCCACGGACAAGGAGCAACCTCAATGCCAAGGTCGCCCGTCTGCCGGACCGACAGCCGGACCGACAGTCGGACCGGCGCGCGGCGGCCAAACCTTTTTCGCAGGGGCCAAGATTTTCCAATTATGCGCAACATCGTTTGGCCAGGAACGCGCACGCGGACACCTGCCAATATGCAACCGGCTCTCCTCTCGTAACTGGCGCAAAACTGTGATTCCAAAAGGATTGATAGCCGTGATTGTGCCCGCCGCGGAACATTTCGCGTTTACGGCGCGGCACAGACTGACTCGTCGCGAACTGGGACAACCTTCTATCCGTTCCTTTGCTTGACACGAACGACCGCGAGACAGATGCGGGGTGTTTTCGTTTAGATCTACCTGGCCCTCGCATTGTTCCTTCGACGAATAGACTGCCGCGACTTTGCCGGCTGGAAATGAACCGTCACGAAACATCGATGAAATTGAATCAGGCGGCGATCGGCATCCGATCGCCGTATTCCTAACACCCGTGTCTCATCCGGCTTGATCGTTTCGTTCGTAACGTCTCGATTAATAATCCGTCTATGAAACCGCGCGTCTGAAACAAGATCCGCATGGCGAATCAGCAGCGAAACATCCTTCGTATTTTCAGGTGACGAACGACCTCGCCGAAGTCGACGTCTTCCTACTCGACGGTTCGCTGATCGACGAGGAGTACTTCTCCACATTGGACCCACAGACGACGCTGATCCTTCAGAAACCCGGCGAAAAAGTCTTGAGTGGTTCGTGCTGCCAACTTTCTACGTTTCATTGCATGCGTGCATTAGTCAACGTCACCTGTCGCTATTTCTCAACGATTCATTGCCAAAGAATTGACATTTGAGCAACAACGTTGCGGATATCAGGCCGCGTTTGTAATGAAAGTCACACGGAGGCGACTCGAAGTTATAATAAATGGGCCGCAGAATTCACGACATCCGACGTCTGGTTACAGATGCGGACCTCCTGTACGATACCTTGAGGCGCGTGAACATTGATTTCCTGTCTGCCGGTGACAGGGCATCGGAGTTCCTCACAGAAAACCTTAAAGCGAAGGTCGCCGTTCTAAATAGCATACTGAACAAAGACGAAACGAAGACGGTATTCAGCAACAGAGACGAGCATCCGGAGTGGTTTCACGGACTGGACACCAACTGCACGACCAAAGTGAGCATTCCCTTCTCTTTTTGCTCAATCTTCCTCCCTGGGACGGGGCTAGTTTTCTTTCATAACGCGATTCCTGTTACGATGTTACGACGAACGTCGCGAAAGAGGTCGATTGCTCCTGAATGCAATCGGTAAGTTTATTTCCTGAAATTATGCCGCGCAGTATGTATTATGTTGAGGTATGCTCGTTTTACATTAAAGAAAAGAAAGAACGCACGAGGGTGGTGCGTAATAAAATGCTAAAAACCTTGAAACTCAATCGCACGACACGTGTCCAGTGCCAAGGTGGAAACATCAATACCGCATTATCTCCATAAAAGCTTTCTATCGCTGGCGGAATTATCGAGGACGCTATCAAAGGCGAGGCGCTACCCTCAAACGCATTAGTAAGCCGTTTTTAAAGTCAACACCGGTTAACGCAATACCATCCCCTCGGATCGAAATGAATCTATCCCTCCGTCCTTTCTCGGCTCGGTTAATTAACGCGTCGACCCTTCCATTTTTAATTTAATATTAAATATTCGCCACGGAATCTCGAGCCGCTTGAACCGAAAAATTCTCGCGATAACTAGTTGCGTCGTTACCGTTTAACGTTCCAGAGAACTTCGCGGTCGATTCCCATTTACACGTTTGCTTCGTTCCAGAGTTTCGGGTCGGCGAGATTAACCTTGATTTCGCTGGATTTTGGGGAAAATAATAAATTTCTTTGTCCTAGGCGTTCGTCCTCGCCACTGGGAAATCCCCGTCCCCGCAAATCCCACGGCCAATCTTCAATCTCCTTCGTATATCTATGCTCCGAGGATCGAATATCCCGGTTTCTATAACACGGATTTCCTTGACAGCCTTGCCAGTGAAATACGCTCCACGCTTCCTTTTCACCCCGAGCGAGCTACGCTTTCGCCTATCTGTGTGCTGGACTTTCTTTTTAACTTTATCTGGCATACATCGAGGGCAATTGTCGTCCACTATATACGTCTAACAGTTAATCGAACGATCCTCATTATAATACTGCACCGCGCTACGATTGATTAACGCGACCCAGAGATTATAAACTGTGGCATGAATCGGTTTAAATTACCTTTGTTCAACATAAGCGAATAATTATGCATCCAATGTGTATTGGAATGAATAATGGGCGCAATTCTATTAGCGATTTGTTGTCGAATACAATAGCTATGTTTCACGCTGATTAAAAACCAATTATGCTCGCAATCGTAAAATAGCTTCGCGGGTCGACCCGTTTCCAATTGCCACTTGCGTCTCCCATTTGTCGCAACGCGACTTCCAGTGCAACTGAATAAGCTTTCCCAGTCATGAGAAATGACCGACTTCGACTTAAACGGAATGACAATTTTACAGGAGGCATACCTGCACCGCAGGTGCCAAGAGAGGATACGCGGCTACCTTTACAAAACGATCGACCAGATCAAGTCGTCCGACATATTTCTGAAGGATCCATGCGCCAAGAAGCAGCTACTCTACGTCATATCCTTCTTCAAAATGCAGCTAAAGCAGGACCACTACTTCGGCCATTATTTCGACAGAAGCCGGGCCAAAATCGACGCGCCGGAAGACGTCGACGAACGGGACTCATCCGCCTGCTACGAGCACTGTCCGTGTAGATTGAGCCACGTGAGCGGCAGCACGTACTTTCGATTATTTGGAACGATGAACCAGTCCTGCGTGGACGGCGCGAAGAAGAAGACAAAGGGCGAAGTGTCCGAGGATTCGAGGACCGAAGAGGAGGAGGCAGAAGACAATTGTCCTTACACGATTAGGAGAAGGGGGCGAGAACCATGTTTCGCGATGTGCGATCGCAAAGGCGACTTTCGTTGCGGTGGTATTTGGAACGCGGAGAAGTGTTCCTACGGGGAGCGACACAAGATAAATCCATACAGGTCTAGGGAGGAGCTCATTTTATTTTCCACCTGGAACTTCGATCATAAGTAAGAATTGTATCTTACCTTCGTAAGGGCGCAGCTGCAAAAGTAATGTAGTCGTTGCTGTTAACCGCGTATATTTTTCAGGATCGAAAGGTCCAGGACCTTGATACCGATGCTTTTAAAGCTATCGACGTCAGACGACGCCAACGAGTCGGACATCTTCGAAATCTACGACAATCTGTTCACGACGAAGAACCTGAGGCTGGTGCACATCGTGTGCCACGACAAAAGCTCGCACAAATAATTCCTTGCTATCCCGCGATAGGTACCTCTGAAGTGGAGGTAACGCTTCGTATGAAAACGCGCGCACCTACTCTTGTACACCGATGTTGGTCGTTGATCATTTGCTGTTAATCGTTTATCGATCGTTGTATCCGACAGTGATTCCGTTGCGCCTCGAATAACAAGCAATACCGATCGACAGATCGACGAATTCTCCTCCTTCTACGGTAGATTAAGCCAATCTTTCCTATCTTGCATCCGTCGTGATTTTCTATATCCAGTATGAAACGATACGCTATATCGATTCGGTACGTTCGGTACTTGCCAGACTTGAAACCGGAGTCTTCGGGGTAACTTTCGACCAAGCTGGTGAGGCAGTAATGACGCGTGTCGATCACTCGAAGTAAGACCACCGTCGACGCGACAATTTTTAACACACTTTTCACACACTACTTATGTATCCTAACGAGTATCGTAAATGTTCTATTGACACTTCGCTGAGACGCAGCAGCGAAACGAGGTTCCTCCTTCTTTAGCGTAACGGAACGAGTTCTCCGCGTGGACGAATCTCGACATATCGTACAGGGTTGCGGCGCAACGGAATAATCGTGGATTGACAAGATTTTATCGAGATGTACCGGGGTAATTCCTGTAAGCGACTGTTGTCCGTTTCGTTGAACCTGCGACGAAGGGGCTGTCCGTGGACAACCGCCTTCCGAACAGCATTAGAGTTTATATTTAGAAAATGTACTCCATAGAATCGAGCCTCTATCGAATATTTTTCATTCGACTGGTCGACCGACGACGAAACCAAAGTTCTGATATATTCGTATATACATATATAAATATATATTCGTTATCGAATTTAGACGAAAAAAAGTGTATATATACGTAGATGCGTGTACAGGGCGATGCGATCTGGTCTCCTTGCTGATCAGTATATAAACGTTTAGCAGGATTAAAAGTTGCGAATGGACGCTGAAGTTGACATGATAGTCTTATTAAGGGAAGTGAGGGCAAGAATTCACAAAAATGTTCATTCACAATCCCCGCGGTGCTTCGTCTATTCCACAAAATTCACCCTGCGTCGGTATAACTGATTCGTCCTGTGCACGCGTGCATGTGAATCTATACATATAGCATATACAGAGGTATACACATCATACACGTGTACGCATATACAAAGGAAATTGTAAAACGTTTTAGAGACTTGTGCGGTATGCCTGAAGCGGTTATGCTTCAGGTGTTCAGAATAACCGACGGAAGGACTATGACTCGAAACGTCACTTTGTGATATAGCTTCGATTGGTTCGTGTTCCCGTCTTCGCGACTTGTCCCGAATCTTCCATGCGACTCGTTACGCCGATCGAAGCACCGCTGATCCAACTTACTTTTTACGATACCTGTTTAGATTACTGTCGACGAAGACGATAACGAGCGAGTGACAAATACTGCTGCGATTTAGTAGATGCAACTGCATACCGAGATATTTTCTATCGCGTCTCGATTCCTTGCTTAGCACATTGGTGACATGTTTCCGGCGCTTTTCTCGAAGCATACGCAAGAATCGTGAATATCGAGCACTTCAGTTTCCCATGGATATTAGTATCCATTCTTCACTAACACGAGTTCCACGAAAAGTCTGAAATTTGTCATCCGTGGAATTCGTTTGTCATGACACTTATCAATGATTCCGTAAGTCTCGTTTGTAAATCTCCTATTTATTATTCTTTCGTGTTGCCCGAGGTTCGTTTCATCGAAGAGGAATGGGCGGTGGGTTAGTTGAATTTCTAGCAGTTCGAACGAATCCGGCGTAAAATCAAAGTTTCAAAACTGACGGCGGCGTTCTACACAATTAGACAATATAGCCATATCTCGACGCGGAATGATGAAACGAAATTCACTCGTACGCCGAAGTGCAGGGGCGAGCCACCGCGATACACTAGAGGCGAAAGTGGAGGAGAAAGAATATTTTTGTGAAAATACCGTGTCCAAGGGACATCCAACGTTATATCCATAAGGCGGAGGAAGATTTGCAGAAATGCACAATACTCCCGCGTAGGCTACATATTGTAAGCATAGTTATTTTTCAATGTAAGACGACTGTGTAGCTCTACTTTAGATAAATATATATTTTAGGTACAAGAGAACTGGGGAAAGAGAGCGAGGTGCAAGAGAGAATGTTCATCGTTAATTTCTTTCGTATCCATGCCCTGTTCATTCCCGTCACGCGCGTTGCAAATGATGTGCGCAAGAATTAATTGCATCCAGTTAATTACGGGTCACGTTGAAACGGCCGCCGAACTCGTTCGTAACTTCGCGCCGTTAAATTTTACGACATTGGAGCTTCGACGAAGTAATTGTTCGCGTTAAATTTGACGAGCGTTCGCGACGCGCGATCGACCGTCGATTGCGCAAAAATATATCCGCTCGAAAGGTCCGGCCCCCGCCCCGGAACCGCGGAAAAAAGGTTAAATCCGTTTCGAGATTCCCAAATGACAAACGCTTCGTCGTAACTTCCCCTGCCTTTTCAATTACGTCCGCAGAAATATCCGCGGGACCGATAATTAAACGACGTACAATTTTCACGCGAACGTGTACGTTTCGCGAGAATTAACGCTGAAGTGAATGAATAACATGATTCGCGAAACAACGTAATCGTTCGATCCCGCGTCGTTTAATTTAATTTCGCCTCTGTAATTACTACTGTCCGTTGCTCGGGGGGTAGCGCGTTGAAAAAATCCGATTGGCTGCGTTCCTAAATATGCACCACCTTTAACGCGACCGTGAAAGTAAGGGCTAATGCTTTTTTCGAATTGGTGAAAAGGTCCCAAGCCCTACTACGATAATGCAGTACCCTGCTCGTGTAAAAATTACACGGTTCTTAATTTTTCCAAAGACACTGCGTGCTCACGTTGGTCTATCTGAAACTGTTTCCGACAAAAACTTTTTACGTGTTCAACTATGGAGGGCGGTTTCTTCGTACTCGACCACCCCGATGAAACTTTTCGCCAGCATCGTTTCGAAATGCATCTGCGTCCGCTGAAGTTAGTTTCGCGGGCCAATTATTTTTTTACTGCCACGGACGTTGAATTCCGCACCTTTGCTTTCCCCCATTGAACACCCTCCCCCCCTTTGATTAATCATAATTACGTTTCCGAATTGGCGAGAATGGTAAGAACGCTTTTCCATTTCACCTTTACTGCCGCTCGATTTCAATCGACGCGAGGAACGACGCTCGCCCCTCGAGGAAAAGCGATTTCGTTCCACGAGATTATTTGCAGCGATTTTCATCTGAATGGCGGAGGAAAATCGCGGAACGAGATTTTTTTCTCTCAAAATATCCTAGTTTTCCCGGATCACTGGTCCCTCTTGGAGAATCGAATCACGTCGACGCCATTTCGACGACAGACGTGCTCTTTTGCGCAACGAAGCGACACGATAATGGGTCAATTTCGAATTCACTGAGCAGCCTGAATGAAGCTTAAACTTCGTCCCATTCCTCTGCCCCGCGCTGTCTTTCACTCGCTCTCTCGTCTTTCTTTCTTCGCGTGTTGATCACCCCGTCCACGACAATCGAGACTATTCCCTGTTCACGCGTGGCTTTCGCACCGTCCGCGTCGCTCGACCGTCCTCCTTCTACTTAAAAAAAGAAAATAAAAACTCGATGAACACTCGATATCGCTGATAACAGGGAGAACTCGATCACAAGGAATTTGTTTGGCTAGTTTCGAAACGCTCGGTGCACGTCACACTGAAGTATCATTTCGGAGCTAATATAAGGGGAAAGAATCGACTGTACCGTATAGCGTCTCGAAATACGAGTTTAAGATGCTGCTGCTGCTGCAAAAAAAAAATACATATCAGACACTGGATACGTTTCAGCGATCGTAACGAGAAGAAATTTTCGTTTCACGTGTCGGTGAGTTTCCGCGGCTGAGCGACCCTCCACGAGAGGGCCTCTCGGGACAAGTATTGCCCAACAATATGTTGCCAATCGTAGCAAGTCCGTAATCGATGAAAGAAGTAGCGCAGAGCTGCGGAGTCTGTTCTCCGAAATTCACCGAATCGTAGCTCCCTTCCATTAAACGGTCGTTACAGATACGATATTTCACTGCTGAACTCCGCGGAGGTCAATCTTGCCGCGGGTCGTAATAACTTTGCGCCTCCCCGCGATCTAGAAAATTGGGCGATAAAAATTCGACAAAGGCGGGCAACCTCGAAGTACCTTCGAGCACACCTTGGCCGGAGCGAGCTGCAGCAATTTACGGCGCAGCAGCGATTCGCAGAATTCTAATTTCTACAAACTTTCGGCCAGCCTGTCGCGTGAAAAGAAAATACCTCGCCCCTTTTCGGCCCTTCGCCGGCGCTCCCGTTTTACTGAAACAGGCCGCAAGTTCGGCGAATTTTAGAGCCTCCGCGGAATGGCGAAAACGATGTCCCTCCGCTGAAACGAGTCGCGAACCTTATCGCGAACGCGCGTCCAAGCAGCCGAGCAGCAACAGCCCGGATTAAGTAGAACGAAAGGCGAAGAGGGGTAGAATTCGGTCCGCCTTTCCGGCACCCCCGTAGACTTTACTGCCGGCGCTAATCACTTTCCTGCAAAACGATTTGCTGATTTATCGTTTAATTTCGCGACAATGGCCTCTCGATGCCTCGACGAGCAGCCCGCGCCGCGCCGCGCCAGCTTACATCCACTACCAAGCGCGTAAAACTTTCGAAATTCGAGATCCGAGATCCGCCCTGGAAAGGCCGGCCGGGGAACACAGAGACGGGGAAGCGGAAAGAGAAGGAAATGGAGAGGAATTTTCGTTTCGTTTGGATTAACGATCGACCTCGGGAGCAGCACGCGGCCGTGTCGTTTGGGTATTGTTCCTGAGCACCGGACGAACTGGATTTTATTGTCGCGTTAAACGCTGCCCCGATTCGTTGTTACGATTCCGCTGTAATGTGCAATTCGGTCTCGTATAACGGATCGTTACAGGATTGCGAACACCCCTTGGAAGAGGGCTGTATTCCCACTGTCCGCGCCACCGGTGAAATTATTGCGAATTCGCAAACAACGAACCGACCACGGCTTCGATAGTCGGATCGTTGTTTCGCGGTGCCGACGACCTTACTGATCAAATTCGTGCACGGCTGATTAATGTTCGAAGAAAATATTATGCTCGCCTGGCGGCCGAAACCAATCAAGATTTTATCTTGCTTCGCCAATCAGTTCGATCGGTGCCCCCTAGAATTCACTTGGCGAACGAACCGTTTGCAAAATCAAGCCCGTTCGGGGTATGAGCTTTCGAATTTTGTAGGCAGCATTCGGTAAATCTTTCCCGCGTTCAAAGTTATTTACGATTCGTTGCTCGAAAGTAATTCCGCGATATCGGTCGTCGCATGGACGGCGCATCGGAAAATGCTTGCTGGTTATTATCGCTGTGGTCGCGTTAACGCGTCAACGATAACATCTCGCACCGAACAATGTGCACAATCGATACGGTAATCAGCGCACCGATCGTACGATCCGCAAGAGTTTCTTACTATCGTATTCTGCTACGGTATCCCCTCTGGTTTACGTAGATAGAGAAATGCGCGTGTTCCCATTAAAAACGAGATAACTTCTACGTCACGGATATTAGAGCTCGTGCGTGCACCAAAAACCATCCGGCCCCTTTGAACCCTCTATCTATAATTCATTAACTCCCTGCATCGTTGCCTGCACTTGACCTGCATTCCTCCCTTTCAGCGATGTTTCGAGCCGGTTCCACGCATTATGAGGCGGGCTCTGCGTCGCATCGAAAAGAGCCGGCTCTCGGCTTGAACCGAGAATGCCTGGTTCTGTGTATACCTACCTGAACCGGCAATAACTTATCACCGCAACCCCTCTGTGCCTGCGCACCTTTCAGGGGGTTCCCTTTGAAAAACTGCCAACAGTATCGACGGCCCGTTTCACGAATTACGAAGAACACACGGGCGAAAGTTCTTTTTTCCACGGAGATCTCTGTGTCACGTCTATTCCGAGACACAAAAGCGTTCCCCGCCACGCGGCCGACAAATTTCTGTCCGCCGTTATTCACGGCCTCCGCTGAAATATCAGTTTTCCACCTTTTTCGCGTACGCCTTTTATTTTCATGCTGCACTTGTACGGCTGCATCCATCCTTCCACACACGCACACACACCTGTCGATAAACGTTATTGTGTTACATCTAACACGCGCCGCTCTTATAAATTTGCTCGCACCGCCCTCGACTTTGTATCACCGCCCAACGCTGGCTAATTTTCGCGAGACAAATTCGATCCGCAATATTTTCATGCACACGTCCGTGTTACAAGCTAGGTTCACCGCTTCGGTTAAAAAAGGACAGTTTTAGCGGACGTCGTTATTTATTGGTTAAAAGCGAATTGATTCTATTGACATCATCCGGTCATTTTCGATGACTGCTGCCTGAGAATACATACGAGAGAAACGGATTTAACGTTACCTACTGTGCATATCCCCTTTGCATCAGAGTGGATAAACGTGTTACACGAATACAGATCCCACCCTCCCTCTTTGCTCCATTGTTACTGAAACGCTGGCCGTGGTTATTCAAGTAGAACTGTTCCTCTCATATTTTTTTTTTTTCACCTTCCCACAGATTGCACAACTTAGTTTCCGCGACCGCGAATTTTCCGTACGTCGTGTATGCACACCAATCAATCAAGGATCGGCAATAATGATTGCACAGTCGCCGTCGCTTCCTATATTTCCCTCGACCGAAGGCGAAAGGTCGCAGAAAAATCGGAAGACCTTCCGCGATTATAGACGAGGAAATGGGAAAGGAGGCAAAGCGGATTGCACGAACAGAACAAAGCCGTACATCTGTGTATATGTGTGTACGTCCTTCTTGTTTTTCTACGAAATTAGATACCCCCCCGTATAGAACCGTGTACCATCTTCGCGCTGCAGTTGCAATTTTATCGCAGGCTCCGCTGGGGAAACATTTTATTCCGTCTCTGTTATCCGACCGCGTTCCATCCCCGATTCTCGTGCCTCTTTGTCCAAGACTAGCGTTTCGCTCGCGACACGTACCCACGACGCGATTACGGAACAAGAATTACGTATTCCAGTCTTTCGCCCGTCACGAACGAGAGATATCGCAGCTGACTTCCCGCGGCAAGTTTGTCGATTAGAACTCGCGGGTAAATGCTCGATCCCAGATCCAACTCGCCCCTTTATGCCGCCCTCTTCTGCCTGTGTTTCACTCATTTCTCTTTCGAATCTTTATCCGACTGTTCCGTTCCGATTGCGCCCTTTGTCCCGGCAGGCTTTGTTCCCCTCGAACGGCCGACAAGCGTTCGCGCTGATACCGAATCACACGAATCAGTCAGTTATAAGCGATTTACCTAGTCGCAATTACGATTTAAACGTCTTATTGCACCGCATCGGCTCCGACGCCCGCGTGTAACGATTTCCGAACGATTTATCTGCTTTCGCTCGGCGCGCAAAGAACCCGAAGCTTCTCTGAGTCGGTTTCGTCGAAAACGAAGAATCCTCGGCGATCCTCGAAATTCGTTGGCTCGATACAAATTTCGCTTTTCTCCTCGCGTCGAACGAACCGGTTCGGTTGCCGCAGATTTGTTGACGCGAGGGGCGAGCTTCCCGGTGAAATCGGCTCGGATTACCGAAAGTTCCGCAGTTAGCTAGAGCTATCGTTGCTTTCCTCGAGACGGCCATTTCTCAAGTGAAAAACGGTTTCGCCTGGAAACGCAGCGGAAAAATTCATAACTCACTTCGCGCTAGGTGTATTCACGTCGACGGGTTGTTACACCGAAGTACCGCTACCTTTTTACAGGTACGCCAGACCGCGACGAAGCACGCCTCTCCTCCTCGAGTGGCGGTGGAGCAATAAATGTTGCGCGAATGAAGGGGGCGATAATTTGTTCCCGTCGATTGATAAATGTTAATCGGCTGTTGGCGAAACGGTTCGCACGATCGATCGACGCTGAAAGGAGAACTGTGCAAGCAACGAGAATGATTCGCTTGGCGAACGAGCGACAGCGGAAGTACAGTTGAAGATTACTATTGTTTTCGTTTCGACGGTGCTCCGTAAAAGTTTAACGAACGTTTCGATGAATTCGGACGTTCCACGCTTTCTGCAACTTTACTCGACAAGCGTTCCATATTTCACGGTTCCGCCACCGCAACCTACATACACGCTTGCAAAACATTTAAATAAAAATTGGCTCTCGCGACAGCGTCGATGACACGCAAATAACTCGATCGCAAAATGCCACCCTCGGCCGCTGTCGATTTAATTATTAGCCGGCGTTGCAGGCGTCACCGAATATGTTTCATAGTTTCGTGCAATTAATCCATCGCGCACGAAAAACACGCCGAGATCCGGCCCCGCGGTGGGAGCTAATCAATTTGTCGATGGGAAAACAAAACAGCCCGTCACCCTATCGGTACGCCGCCGATCATTCGCGTCCTCCCATGAATTCTTCCCTCTATCGCAGCGGAATCCTTGACCCTTCACCGCCGGCGTATTAATAACCGAACTGTCATATTTGCATGCGGCCGAGCGCTTTTGAGCCTGCCGCACAAGAGCCGCGATCCAACCGAACGATTTTATTACGCACGGCTCAATGATTATTTAAAATCTGTAATACCCGCGGACGACGCTTGTCATTCCCGTTAATTCCTCAAAGCGTTTCACCGTGGGCAAAGAGGGGCTGGAACGAAGAGGAACGCGCGGTGACGCGCGGGCTGCCAGATTTTCCCGATGTGTGTCGATGAAAAATTCAGCGATTCGGCCGGCCCGGACCCGCGCGTCGACGCTTCGGTGAGTGCCTGAACGGAAAATAATAAATTTCTAATGGAGAAGTCCATTCTCGCGGCGATGCGAGCTCGGCCAATCTGCGCCCGCGTCGGAACGAAATCGTTCTACGTTCGTATACGTGTACTTGCTTGTTCCACGCGGGTTTCATTTTCTAATGCGTGCATTTAATGCGCGGACAATTAGGACACCGCGCGGCGGGTCGCCGCGCGTTTCGCCGGATTAAATACGAGGCGGGCCTTTGATAGATAAACCGGGGTGAAATTGGTTGCGGATAAATCAAGATTGGAAAAGTATAACGGTGGATATGCGATGCGCGATTCTAGAAGCGGATGAAACATTCGCGAATTTCGATAGCTGACTCCTCTTGCACGGCTGAGCTTACGACTATCGCGATCGGGTCGAAACGAAAGTCGTTACGCTCACCTTCATCTTCGGCAAAGGTCTCCATATTAGCGATGTACAAGTTCGCAGTGGCGCGAATTGGATTCCGATGACGGTACTAAAGGCTAAAGATGGTGCAGCTTATAAATGAAGTTCTAAAAGCAAACGGCTGGGAATATTTTCCGATTCGAGGAAATTATTAGTTCGCGTAGATCGAATCGTCGGGGGTGTCGATCCAGTTGCAATAACGTCGACAGTTATACTTTACATTGCTTTTCGGTAAATGACAGTGAACTGTGTACAGCTGCATACCAAATACCAGCGTACAACAATAAGAGATGCATACTCTTGTAACACACAAACCATAAAATCGCCACAATGAGAAGGACGATTAAAGAAATTGTATAGCATTGTACATTTACGTCCGTCGTATATATTGATAGACTTGCGAGGCCGTGTGTATATAAATATGTATGCATTTCGTAGTAAAAGGGTTAACACGTATCGCGCTTTCCCAGTCGCTTTTCCAAACCCTCCAAGTTTGGATACACCTCGATTTCGGTTAAATGTCGGCGCGCCGTGCTGAATTCAGTTCTTCCGGCGCGGAATGATTACGTATGTGGCAGGAAAAGAGGGAGCCCGCGACGCGATGGTGGAAAATTCATCGGGAAAGTAGAACACTTGCGGGAAAAGTGCGCGTCGGTGTACTTACAATTAGTCAGTGGCCGTAATTTACCAGAGGGCGGAACGATATTACCTTGCCGCTCAACCTCGTAGAGAAGCAAACCACCTACATTTGCACCTGCATGCAAATGTCCGATGGATCGTTCCTTGCGTTCTGGAGAGCGGGCAGCTCAAAAAAACAATTACCGCACGAGATGGGCCCCTCGAAGTCGTTTAAATTCCATGTTCCACAATTTTCATAAAACGCATCGTTTATTGGTTACTCGGGGTAATCAAGTTAGCCGGGGCGCCCTGTATATTCCTTTTACGCGGTGTTAAAGTTCCGGATATCGCGGGGAATAGAATTCACGCGGACGAAACCACCGCTATCTAATCCACGAACTTGTGGTTGGATTAAACATTTGCGCTACAACGAACCACACGCGCCCATAGGAACGAATATCGCAATTCTGTTCCGCCGCATTTCTTCTCGCTTTTCGTTTCGGGATTAAATTCGTTCACCCCCGCGACGCGGATATTTTCCTCGCGTTTCCAACGCCGAGGGCAGCTCTCGATCGCAAATTGCAATCGTTAGTTTACGGGCGACCCATTTTATTCACTTGAGCGAGGAAGCGGCGTCGAGCGTACACATTCTCGTGCTTTCGGACTGCAGCGAAGTGAATTTGTATAACTTCGCTCGGACCAGCTTCTCTCCTCTTTCTCCCTCGACCGGGTTCACCCTTCACCCTCGTCCCGCCCGTGTTATCCGAGTTCCTCAGGGAAAACTCCACTCCGTCGGGGAAACTAGCTGTGACCGGCCCGTGCTTCGGAAAGGAGGTCAAGGCTTTCGGCTTCTCCTCTTTGGGCCGGTTGCGACACAGCTTTGATCCTGGGGAACGCGAGTCGCGGTCGACTCCGCCGCGGCGCGGCGCATGGAAAAATCTTAAATTCCGATTCGGGATGAAAAATTCATGACACGGTCGCGTGGCACGTACGTGCGGGGCGCATTTACCATTTCCACGGTGGGCCGAGTGACAGGTAAATGTTGCTTTATGTAACAAAGCGGCAACCGAGGCGACGGTGTCCGAAAGCCGCGAAAATCGGTACGCTTTACGTGTACCCACGGGGGCCGACCGACCTCGTTCCTGTTTTCACAGCTTCTAGTCGCCCGAAGCCGCTTATAAAACCGTCCGTTAGGCTCTGGAAAAGGCTCGTCCACGGTGCTCCCGGGAACGAGGGACGGGCGAACCTTCCGGTAATTGAGAGACACCTCTCGATCGGTTAAAGCGGACTGCCTCGTTCGCCTCGTGATCGTACAATAATTTGCTTCTTGCTGCGGATTCACACGAACGCGCGAGCGACGTCTCGCGTGACAGTCGGCGGCGCCGTGCAATAAGAAGCACCGTAAATTCGGCGAGTCAAAGCGATCCCCGAAACCGGGTGCAAAAATCGGATCCCGCCGGTTGGCCTCGGCAATAAATTCGTGGATCACCGTTCGCCTACGCTGTCCGATAAGGGGTAGCGAACTTTTAAGCTCGCGCGAGACGGATTTTCGTAGAACGGAATCGCGTCGGGAACTTTATTGCCGTTTATGTCACCCTCCCTCCCCCCCCCCCCACTGCTTCGCGTACGATTCGACGCTGAATTAGCCGAACGGGGAACGACCAGCATCGACAGCCGATAATTATTGGAAATAACGACGGTCCCTCGCCGCATCGTTGATCGTTACAATCACCGATTGTTTCGCGACCGTTTTATTATTTTGCTGTGTGTATCGAAGTACGCTAACCGCGCAACACGTTAACCTGATTTCGAAGCAATCACGATTGTCCCTGTATTTCGTATTCGGGGACGCGCCGAGCGTTGCGTGGCCGCTGCACGCGGAAAATACTGTTTCGGCCGACGATTTCCATTATTTCTCTTCCTTTGCTCGGCCGGTCTGCAAACCTTTTATTCAAACGAAGATATCTCGGTTACTGGATAGCAGGTAGAACGAAGCAATATCGTTTCTGCGACGGACACGTCGCGGCGTAAGCGCTGCCCCAACGATCCTGAAGCGTTTCGAGTTTTTAAAGCGAGCACGCTCGCGGAGAATCGTAAAATAGTAGGTATTCAGGTTAAGTGCACCAGCCACGCGTTCACTACTGATTATCCCTCTTGTTCGACTAATAATTACGGGTACCGCGGCGCGTCGTTACATTTACTTCCTGTCGCAGTTCGGCCGCAACGTTAACGCGATTTTCCTGGAAAATTACAATCACGTCGTCTGTAGAGGAACAATTACGGTTCCACCCTCGGCTCGAACGAATCGAGCCTCCGTACTCTGTATCGCTGTTAACGAGGAGATTGACACATCTTGGAGGACTTTTGCGATTCAACGCGTCTTCGCATTCGCTCCGATTTGCACGAAAGCCGTTATCCATGTTAAATATGGCTATCCAAACGCGACGGATTATACCCCAAAACGGTGCACACGTACAGTTCGCAAAGTATGATCGAATGAAGGGGTGTTTGATTTTCCTCGGCAACATCCGAATGGCATCATTAAGTGGAAAGAGTATTGCAATTAACGACCGGGCGAAATTTTCCAGCGGAACTTGCGCCGTTTTCCCCTTGATATACTTTTTTTCCCGCGAGGAACGGCGATTCGTTGGAAACAAATCATTCGGGTGCATTCGGCGTGAGCCAACATTTGCCATCTTTCGCAACGCGGGCAAACAATCGCACTGACCGGAAAACACGCGGTTCCGCGTGCATGCAAAGCTCCCGCTCGGTCGATCCTTTTCGAGCTTTTTCACCCTTTCAAACGCGGCTCGTTACGGACTATTAATTGTCCGACTTCATCGCAACAGCGGAACGGCATTATCGTAGCGCGACGATGTTTTCCCAATCGGAAGAATCGCGGAACACGCGGGTTCTCCTCCGATTGCGATGAAAGTAACACTTCTACAAACACGACGATTCATTCCATTTTCTCGGGGGATAATCGTTCAGCAATGAACAGATATTATTCGTACCGCGATATTATATAATCGTCGACCGTCATTCGTGCCCGACGACGCGTGCAACGATGATAATTGGGCAGCCCTGGCGTTTTCAATTGTACTTCATTTGTAGCTGTTTCACGACGCGGACCAATTTTAATCATGCACTTTCAGAGTTACGTAATTTGTCGGGTTCCTATATATATATATTTTTTTAAATACGTTCGCTGATTACGAGCCATTCAAAGGTGCAGGACGTCAATAATTTTTCGCGCGAAACGGCTATCCGAAATGAAATTGCTCGTCCTCAAAGGTTATCGATCGGCCGCGAAAATAAGGGGGAAAAATCGGCCGGCTCGCTGGCGTTCTGCTTACCTGAAAATATTATACGATTCCGAACGCAAACAAAGGCGCAACGTTTTCGATTAACTGGCATTATACATATAATTCCATTGCTGTAACGCTCAAAGGGAAATCGCTCTGAATGACTCGGCGCGGAACGAATGCGTCGAAAATTCAAATAATCCCGAAAATACGGATTATTTCGAGCGAGATATACAATTGAGAGGAATTTGCGGCTTTGTCCTGGCAGTCTTTCGTTACGATTCAAATCGATGCGCCCTCGTTACAAGCAAACGATAGAATGAAACCCGTATATACTTTGGCCGCATTATCGCGCGGCAGGTACACGTGCATTAATAAAACGAAGCCCGGGTAAAGTGAAGCAGCCGTACCAGCCGAAATACGAATCATCAATCGAAGGCTCGATTTCGAGATAATCAGCTTCAAGCGCGGATCTCGCTTCCTTGAAATGAACTTCGCTGAAGCGACAAAAGAAAAGTCTCAGCGTTCCGTTCTGCATGGTACTTCGGTGACACGGAACGCCGGGAAATCGGCGATAGCTTGACAAAATTTCGTTTTCCTACGGATAACATCGCCGCGAAAAAAGGGGCGGAAACGCGCGCGGCGACACGCGCTCCCCTTCGAATGCTTTGGAGATGTACGTGCATACCTGGCCGAGGAAAGCGAGAGGATCAGCCACGGGGCCGCTGGGACGGCGGGGCGGCGGAGGATAGGGGTAAAGGACAGGCAGAAGGGAGCTAGAATAGAAGGGTCGAAGGGACGAGAGTTATCGCGAATGGCGCACCCTCGTACAAAAGACCCTTAGCGCGTAGAACGCGCGCTACTTCAGTTCACTAATGAACCCAGCTGGGGGTGCACCGCTGGAGAAGCACTTTTACTTCTGTCGCTCTGTCTACCGTCAGGCAGACAGACAGTTTACAATGGCCGTTCTTTCCTGAATCCGTCGCGAATTCTTTAGCGCGCGAGAAACGGGGAGAATCGCCGCGACCGGAGTCGAGGGAATGTCCAGGTTCCGCGCGACGACCTCCGCTCCAGAGATCGACGATCGCGACAGAGATCGTGGAATTGTGAAAGGCGCGAGGGCAACCCCTTTAACAGTTAAGAGGCATCGATACGAAAGGCGAGTAGGGGGATCGTGACAATGATTCGACGCCATTATCCGCTTTCATTTCGTGCGAAGCGTGTCGCGCCTGGCCGCGATAAATATTCCTGGGAATGATAGGCTGTATTTGCTTCGGCTCGAGTTTTCTCGCGATTAAGGGCGGTAAATTAAATTTACGGATTTGTTTCCCGTCGGGGTTCGAGGGCGATGCTGGACGAACGACGGATCGTTTGCCATACGGATTTCTCTGCACTATTGGAGTAACGCGCAACGAGAGTGCACACGCTTTTCCTTTGTACTTATTGGGGAAGAGCACGATGGGGCGAGGAGTGTTGGCCAGTCTATATAATTCGCGAGCCTACAGCGAAATGTGAAACGCATCTCTAATGAAGGAATGCTTTGTCGGTAGCGGAGGCCTGGCACGAAAAGGTTGCTCCCGTTTTCACGTTTCTTTTCGCGAATAATTTTTCGGAGGAGGAGTATCTAGCCTTCAATAACAGAGCTATTTTAACGCTCCTTGTACATTCCTTGCTCGACGCGCACGAAATGCCGGGAATGGTATTGCGATCGAGTGAGGCCCGGCTGGCGAAAAAGGACAAAAATGAAACGGTCGTATAATTCTATTCCATGGCTCTCGCGTTTGCATGAAAGGAAGCGGAACATGCACCGGTGGAATTGATGAAAGTAGATTTAACGTCCCTTTAAACACAGCCGGACCCGTAGCGATGACTTTTCTCTCCCGTGCCAGAGGCCGAACGCAGTTTTTGTACCTTCATTTCAAATAAGTCCGTAGGATTGTAAAATATGAACTGAAATCCTTCATACGGCGATGAATGGGCAGGAATGTCAGAATAATCGAGGAAAGATGCGAACGTTCTACGCTTTGTTTATTTCGCGCGACACCGTTGAGAACTTTCGGATGCTTTTCCATTAAAGGAAAAAGGAATACAGAAAAAGAAGGAGAGCAACGAAAAGTCGCGTACAATTTTCAACGGGGAATCCAGAGACAGCTTCGGAGAGGTTGTAATGGATGAATTGTGCACGGCGTAGCAGCTCGTATAAATTGCTCTTATTGCTTCCATAAATTTCCTTTGTACAAGGGAGAATGAGACGTGCTCATCAAGTTTCGACTAAATTCATGGAAATTGCAAACGAGGAGGGGAGAAAGCGAGGATGGAGAAAGACTCCTTACGAGTTTCGCGTCGGCCTGGTGGAAAAACGGATAGCTGAGCGAGTGGCGTTTATTACTTGCATTTCTCCGAGTCATTATCTCGTAAATATGTGCGCGTCGAGCGGATGAAGGTAAAAAGAAAAGGATGCTCGTAACGATTAATTATCCCGGGATTCTAGGTGGACGCTTCGAGATGGCATTCTCGATCGTCGGCGAGGGGGGGCTGCCGAGAATCACGGAGTATTCGAGGCGTTTGCAGAAACGATAACTCGACGTTCGACGGAGGACAATTGTCAGGCACCGAGAGTAAAAATTCAGCCGACCTGGCGAGGTCGAAGGCAATTTTTGCGTTTCATTTGCGAACGTTCGAATTCGTGGGCAGGAGCCGTGTCTAACAAGATCATAAGACCGTGAGAGGGAGAGGAAGCGTAACGCGAACAGATGGGATCGCTTCGTTACTGTCAACTCGGAGACAGCGACGGCTGAAATAAAAAAATGCCGAAGTAACGAGAGAAGCGTCCATATAATCGTTGGGCTAGTTGACTGAAAAGCAACCACACGGTTCCTCGGTACCGTTTAATTGCTCGCATTTTTCCACTCCGGCTCTCCCCTGGGAAACTGTGCGACGCGGAAAGTACACGCGTATAGGCTCGCCGGCTGGTTCGGCCACATCGGTGGGTATTTCATACGAATGAAAAGTCCTCTCGTTCGTTATATCCGGGCACGAATTTTCAACCGTCACATCTTCCACGCCGTGTCGCGCCGTCCCGAATTTTTAACTGCCGGTGCTGTCTCGTCTAGCGCGGACCTCTGTGAAATTTTCGCAATTACGTTTCGCCCTTTCCCCGATAATTCCGGCATGCTGTGCCGCGTTCGGCCGCGTTCACGCCACGGGAAAGCTGCACCTCGTCGGTGTTCAAAGAACTTCTTAACGCCATTGTTTGCCTCCTTGGCCGTCGAGAGTACGGCCTGTTGGATTTAAGCATTATCGACGGGTCCCTTCGAGACAGCCCTGACAAGACGCGCGTATACCCACAGGAGTTGGACATAATGGCGAGCCATCGTCCTAATTGTGCACAGGATGATCACGTTTCACAGTACACGGGGGTATTGGCTGTCGATGCCGCGCGGTTTCGTACACCGGTATGTACAGGTATAGGGCGTTACCGAACCTGTGCACCGTATTGCATTCACGATAGTTGATGGAACATTTAGTTTTTGCTACCCGCGGAAACGTAAGTGGAATCAATTCGAGGGGACGGGTGATTTGTGTATCAAAGCGTCGCGGTTAAATGCGTGCACGTTTGCGGGCGAAGAGCGAATGCAGTGTTCGGGAAATATGTGTAAGCTGTATGCATCTGAGAGTGGTCTGACTTGTGAGTGGTGACTCGAAATGTGCCGGTGCGATTCGCGCGTGTGCGAAGGTAGTTCCACTTCAGGATGAACGAGAGCCGAGAAAGAGAGTTTTTTAGCCAGAGTTCAAAGAGGAAGAGAGAGAGAGTGAGAGAGAGAAACAGAGTTTTGTGTAAAAGTAAAGGGAGTTTCAGCGAGCGAAACGTATAGTGGAAACGCGTTTAATCCGTTTGCTGTTAGTTCATTTATTCAGCATAAACATTGTTGAGCTTTTTTCATTGAGTTTTGATCGTTGGGTTTCCAGAACATTAACCTCAAGATTTCTCACTTCATTCTCCGTTGTTACCGTGCAGCGTCGTTGAAAGCAAAATAGTAATGCACGCAATGCATCGGGCCGATATATACTTGACGCGTCTCCGAAGAAAAGAGTTGAGCGAATCGGCGTCATTCGCTTTGCATACATATATCTACGTTCGGTATTGAATTGTGCTACTTCATTGTCGAATACCTGCGGGACGAAAGAACGGACGATTCGCAGGGATCGAAACTAGACGAATAATTTAACAGATCTCCATCGGAATTAGCATTCAGGCTGGCGATTGCATTAATCCGACACCGATCCAGCCGGCCGCGCGCATCCCCTTTATTGAGATACCTGTATTATCTTCGTCGCTTTCGCGGGAAATGTTTATCTCGGGCGTGCACGGATTACCGGTTGCGCGAATTATTACAGAAAATTGGAAGCGCGTCCCTGTGCAAACTATATCACTCGGCGTATCGTACCTTTCTCAGCCCATCCTGTTGACGGATAAACAGATTTCCGAGGAATTACGCTTATTTCGAGAAGCTTAAAAGTTCCATCAACATTCGCAGCACTCTACCGCTGCGGACGTGTACATAGATCCGTTATACCGGTGGCAGCGATTATTTTCCAACATAACATTGAAGATAAAAAATACGGCACTCGCTGCGCGCTCCATTGTCAACAGGGGCGATGGTGTCAGGGTGAGTCCCGAGTATTCGGTAGGTCGTCGAAGGGCGGCGGATAATTCCGACGGGATGGAGCAGGTGTTAACGACGTAGCGTGTTTAGCGTAGCGCCATATTTTCGCCGCTTATCCCGTCGGTGTTTCGCCCCGGGGAGGAAAAAAAGCTCGCAGAGAGCCCCTCGACGAGCGTACACAAGCAGAGAACCCCTCGCCCATTTTCGGGCCGACGAGCGAGCCCAAACACGCGTGTCCTGCGTGTGCACCGCCATAAATACATCCGCGCCCAAGGATCGCCCGAGTATGTGACCCTCGCCGTAAGCGTAAGCGTAAACTTCGTTAACGAGAACCTAATTCTCCTGTAGCGCGCTACCGTAAGAAAGTTTCGCAATTTAGTGGGGGCCGAGGGCCAGGGCCGTGAAGAGGCGCGGGGACAGTCGAAGGTGGTTGAATTATTGGTAAGTTGAAGCACTACTATTTACTAAGTAGTGTTGGGGACAGGAGTCATGCAATTGCGTGAATATATGTGAATGCTATGTGGGGAATGAGGGAAGCAATTTCCACAAACGAGATGTATGATTTCTTATATCTCGTCGCTGTCTTTGTCAAAAGCACCGACGAGATATACATAGTAATAGACCAATCTATTAAAAATTCTGTTAAACATCGATCAATGAACAAATCATGATTATAATATAAACTAGAATATACATTGTTCAAGGAAGTAAACAGTTTTGAAATAGATGATTGGAACGAAATAATGATTATAATGCACATTAGCTCATAGGTAGTTTAAGTAAATAGGATGTAATGAAACGAATAGTTATGGCGAAAGCTGGAAACAAAAATTCTGTTAGGCCTGACTTAAACAAAGGAATAAAGATTATAATATAAATTAGCATCCACATAGTGCAAATAAATCCACATAAACTTAAGGTAAGTTAAATCCTACCTAACTAAAAAGCTAATTTTATGTGGAAAATGATGTAATTTAGATATATGATAAATTTGGAAGTTCTTTCGAGGATGTTCTGATGATGCACCTGAAACACACGAAAACACCATCCTGACTAAAAATTTATCCTAGCTTAAAAATTGCCTGCCTGACTGAAAACCTAAATGAATATAAAGAAAGGGGAACGGTATATTTTACAGTGAATCTTCATTCACTAAAATCGTGATCCTCCAACCTGAAACACATCAAAGTTTATAAGATTATAATGATAATTGTCAGGTATGATAGCCCGATTGTTTCTACCATTTCCTTTGAATCATATGATTTCTTCCGAATTGTTTGATCCATACAACATCATATTTGAGCCTCCGATTACTTACATATTGCAATTTACTTGAGGTAGTATACTATCATATTGACGTCTTCTTTAGCTTAATAATTCTGTAACAAACTCATTCTTGAGATTAGTAACTGGGCACAAATAGTACAATAGTACAAAGGGAGAAAGTTCTTTCAAAATGCAAGAAAAATATTTTCGAGGGAAAAATATCGCGGTACTGAAAATGCTAATTAAAACCTGTGTAGAAAAGGGACACAAAAATTATTATCGCAACGCTAAAAGCAAGTACATATCGGAAGTATAATTTGATATAAAAGCTACTCCAATTCCAACCACGATATACTTAATCGCAACTCTAGTTGCAATCGTCATTTGACTTTATTCGCAACTCTAATGCAAACCGCTTTCAATCAAAAAATCGCGATTTGCCCAATACGATGATGAGTGCTGGAAACAATAAACTACAACTACAGCATGCAAAAGCGAGCATAGTGACAAAATAGTAAGAAAGAATGACTCTCCATTCAAAGGATGCAGAGCCATTAGTAGTTGCCCTCTTGAGCGACAGTTTGTCGGGCCTCTTCGGCTTTTAGCCTCTTCTTTTCTTCGGGCGCAATGCCCGCTGAAACTTAGTCTGGGCTCGAGACTCTATTCGCAAACAAACAAAAAAATAAAATAAAAATCTAAACGCGTAGCTAAACGGAACACACGTGGACGAATCACGACCAAATACAGTCGTAAAAATTGCGATTACGGAAAATCGTAAAGATTACGATTAAAATTGTAATCGATCTTTGCCTACACGCGCAGCCTCGAGCACAATGTAGCACGTTCGTTTCGAAGCCAAATCGCGACCACGACCGCGAAAAATTCGAGAAATCGATAGGCAAAGCCAGAGGCGAACGCATTTTCGTTCGCGCCACGGCTTCACCGTCGACTTTTCAAATCAGATTTCCTGAAACAGGTTGAACACACGAAATGTTGCCTACCCGACCAGAGACTGTGTCAACCTGCCCGGCCCTACCTACTTATATCTATCGATCTACTTATATCTACTTAACTTCTTTTCTACTAAAAAGCGCGGAGTACAAGAAGGCAGATCTAACCTCATTTAAGAAATAATACACACGAAAATAATGGCGGTCACTATGCTCGAAAAACTACTAAAAAATACAACCAGTCACCCGTGCCGCTTCGGACCAATCGTCCTACGGCATGATTGGAGACCGGAGGAACCAAAACGCATGCGACTCACCGACTCGTTGACTGGAAAAATAGGGGAAGTACTCGTGGAAGACGCCAGGAACATCACCGAGGCAGCTCAATTGAACTCAATCGTCGGGAAGGTTGCGAACTGTAACTAAACAAGAAAGCAAAGAAGATTAAAATCTACTGCTAAATCTACAGAATTTAATTCTTCACAGAAAACCCAGAATTGTTTAAAAGATACTTACATTTCTCACTTTACCAGTGTCGCATAAAACATCCCCTTCAGTGATGCACTGACTCTACTTCCGATGGCGAGTATAAGAAAAAAATAAAAATAGCAGACTATATACGCGACCGCACATTATATCGGCGAACAAATAAAGAATCTACTTTCGCGATTTGAATAATAGAAAATGAGCACCGGTGCTCTGAAAATAATATTAATATCTAGTACGTGAAATACACTGACTCTAAAATCGCGTGTAGCTAAAGTGTGAACGAAAATTTAAACAAAGCCACTTGCTCTGAAAAAGCTACAAAACTTCGAAGCAAATATTGACTCTACCGACCGCATTGCGCGCGGTCACAAAATTTTCTGAAAGAAAACATGTTCACCCAATCGAGCGTTTGTTATCAGTGACATTTATTAAAAATAAAAATGCGCGAAAAATATGTGAATACGCATTATAAATATATAAATATGATTAAATAAAAATATACAAATATACAAGGAAAATATACAAGATTGACAATGCTTGACAATATGTTTTTAAATATAAAACATAAAGACATATGCATTATGCAAAAAGAGCAAAAAGAGCAAAAAGTGCAAACAGTGCAAAATAAAATATCCTATTTCAATTGCAATTACTTAATTGTAATTGGTATAGAGAATCTAATTGTTGTTATAAGTATCTTAACTGCAATTGCTTCATCTTAGTATCAGTCACACATAATATAAAACCAATATGAATATATATGATAATTCAAATGCTCACATACATAGGTCTTGGCTGCATTCAATTATCAGACATCATTGTAGATATTGGCTTACTCTGTACCATATAACCAACTCTCTCCTGACTCCTGTGAAGCAAATAATACAAAGGAAATTAAACAAATGCAGGAAAGTAATCATAATTGTGATATACTAAAGCAATAATTCTGTAGGAAATGCGAATATTCGATTTACAAATGTATAGGCACACAAAACAATTCTGGTATAGTTATTATGAACGCACCTTACTGAGATGTCTTGCACGTGTGTTGTCAGCACGCCGCCAAATAGCAGAATGAGCACTACGCCATCGTCTGCTGCCCTTTGGTTATGTTCGACACCCGACTAATTGTAAGGCCAAACAATGTTTTTGTTTCCGATCGCTTGCGTTTCCTAGAAATATTTCACAGCATACGTTACTTGACAAGCGTCTGTTTATGTTCGCGATAAATTGTCGATATTTTCCAGGAAAAACAAGCTTTCCGACCACAGACAGAAACAACAAAGAAATACTCGGAAATAATTGCTTGTATTATGTTCCTAATTGTTTACCACGCGACTCTACATCATACAAGTATTATACGTCGTATGAATCGTAATATATTAGAGACGTATTGCTAGAATTCTGCTTATTTGAAACGAGAAATTTGAAGAAAGCTTACCTGTCAGCGAGAAGTTGATTTGACAATATGGCGCGGCGTGAGTTTGGTCCTGCGCATTCCTGCCTGTCCGCGAGCAGTTCGGATGCGTTCCGCCAATCCGTATTCGAAGCAAACGAAAGGGACGCCATGGAACAGAACCGAAGTGAAATAAAATTGGGGATAAATGTATTAAGAATCATCAATATTATAATAATATTGCTAGACACTACCGGGTATGCTGCAAGATAATGGAATTCTGAGCTGAGATACATATACGCATACGTAAAAGATAATACGTATATGCATACCCGAGTCGATTTGAAAATGCACGGCACGCGGTGTTATTCCGTGCACTGCACAATATTTTCTTCATTTCTTTCGAAACATTCATTAATATCGACAAAGGAACTGCAGAAAACTTGGAAGATAGGCAAATGAAAGAAATGCTAATATCATTTCCTGTTTTTGTGAATATTTTAGACTATGTGACATACCTTAATTCGGCGGACACTCTGAGCACGTCTATTCACTACGAGATCCCGTGGGCGAAAGAGGCAGATTTTTGAAATAGTTTGCGCTAATTGGCTGGAGCCGGGTGGGTGGTGGGAGGTTTGTTCTTTCTTTAAGGCGGGTGTTTTTCGACCATCGTGTCGAACTGCATATTTTCTGTGACAAGTATTACAGAATGGATATTAGTCGAATAGAGCACGGAACGGAAGGGTTAAATGATTTTTAATTAACATTCATTGTTTGATATCCTGTGTAGTCTCTCATTGCGGCAAAGATCAAAAGAATTCTTTAAGATTATTTTTTTTCGGATCGTTTTCTATAATGTGTTGGAAACGCTGCGAGTGACATAAATGGTAATGGGACCAGGGGTCCCAGAAATGCTGGCCGACAAAAATACATTGCATGTCCTTTCTATTCGTATATATCGTCTGTGGCAACGAGTCGAGCAATTGCCGGAGACGAAGTGCCTCGAACCGCTTAATAGGACGAAAACTTGATCGCAATACGCGAGCGGCCGTGCCGAAAATTACGTCCGCGTCGTTATGGTCCGAGCATTATCAACGCATATATGATGTACACATTGCGGCGCGTTGGTCAGGTCGTCGCGTCCGCGTACGGGGCAAAATTACTTTGGAATCCGTTTATCCCGATGTCAGCCTCGTCGACAGCCGTCGCGTCGTTTTGTGCCGCGGTGC